>CM060122.1:5291955-5891955 GCA_030522415.1 Channallabes apus
GTTTGCCAACGTCCCTAAAGCTGTAAGAAACAAACAGCAGACACCATGTAATTATGGGGACAATGTACGTATGTACAAAGAATATATATAAAAAATATTATTATTATCAATAAAAAAATGTTAACAACAATGTTCAAATGTTTACTTTTATCTTTTTTTCCTTACATTATTTAGAGCATACTCAAGTTGATGTTGAGTAGATTTCTTGGAGTATCTTCTGCCTCTATCAGTAACGACGTGTCCGAGCCCCTAAACATGTCTGATATGTCTGATGTAGTAGACACTACAGATGTTCCACTGATATTCCAAAAGAACATGATTAAAAATGAAACGGATCCAGAAAAAAAACAGGATCTGAAAAGAGAATATGATGAGCTTATAAGAGTGAGTAAGCCTCTTCTACTGTACTCTATTATATACAGTTATTCCTGAACAGATTTCTGAGCAGATTCAGCAGCCGAAAGACCAACAACAGCAACTCAGAACTCCTATTAATGTTACATAAACATCTTCTTACATAAACTGCATTTACTGTAATGACCCTTACACAGTAAAATCTCCAGTGTTTACAGTATGTAACATCCATATTATTGAACTGACCCTCAACAGTGATCCATGACTTAAATAAATGAAATGAAAAGTTTTTTAATCACCATTGGGTGATTTTTACTAAGTGTGAATGAGCTGTTACTATGGAAACTATTACAAAGAGTACATTTTTATAAACCTGTGATTTGTAGCTTCATGTCTGTTACAGCTGCTGTTAAAGAAAATTCTGAAACACCTTGTGTTGAATCACAATCCAGAACTAAACAGCCCTAACAGTCTAACAAATGTTCTTACAAATGTTTTTTATTCAGTTTTGCACAGCTAATTTGGCTATTATTGTGAACAGCACTAGTCTGTGTAAAAGAAGAATTTAGCATAGTGTCTATTGTCAGTTGAATCAGTGTTATGGTGTGCCATGTGTGTATGTATGTCTGGTCTAAACTCCACCTCTACTAGCTACATACACAACTTATTGGATAAGATTGAACATTCAGTAGCTCTGTAAAGTCCAGGCCTTAGGGTGAGTTCTCCTCACATTTGCCCAGGGTTCTCAGGCCAAACTCTGACCCAATACTGCAATCATGACCAGGATATCTCTAATGGAAAGATACAGTGGTTTGCAAAAGTATTCGGCCCCCTTGAACTTTTCCATATTTTGTCACATTACAGCCACAAACATGAATCAATTTTATTGGAATTCCACGTGAAAGACCAATACAAAGTGGTGTGCACGTGAGAAGTGGAACGAAAATCATACATGATTCCAAACATTTTTTACAAATAAATAACTGAAAAGTGGGGTGTGTGTAATTATTCAGGCCCCTGAGTCAATACTTTGTAGAACCACCGTTTGCTGCAATTACAGCTGCCAGTCTTTTAGGGTATGTCTCTACCAGCTTTGCACATCTAGAGACTGAAATCCTCGCCCATTCTTCTTTGCAAAACAGCTCCAGCTCAGTCAGATTAGATGGACAGCAGTTTTCAGATCTTGCCACAGATTCTCGGTTGGATTTAGATCTGGACTTTGACTGGGCCATTCTAACACATGGATATGTTTTGTTTTAAACAATTCCATTGTTGCCCTGGCTTTATGTTTAGGGTCGTTGTCCTGCTGGAAGGTGAACCTCCGCCACTGTCTCAAGTCTTTTGCAGACTCCAAGAGGTTTTCTTCCAAGATTGCCCTGTATTTGGCTCCATCCATCTTCCCATCAACTCTGACCAGCTTCCCTGTCCCTGCTGAAGAGAAACACCCCCAGAGCATGATGCTGCCACCACCATATTTGACAATGGAGATGGTGTGTTCAGAGTGATGTGCAGTGTCAGTTTTCCGCCACACATAGCGTTTTACATTTTGGCCAAAAAATTCCATTTTGGTCTCATCTGACTAGAGCACCTTCTTCCACATGTTTGCTGTGTCCCCCACATGGCTTGTGGCAAACTGCAAATGGGACTTCTTATGGTTTTCTGTTAACAATGGCTTTCTTCTTGCCACTCTTCCATAAAGGCCAAGTTTGTTAGATTAGATTAGATTAGATTAGATTCAAATTTATTGTCATTACACATGTACAAGTACAAAGCAACGAAATGCAGTTTTGGTCTAACCAGTGCCTTTAAGCAAGTGCAATTAGCAGAAAGTGCAGGATAAAGGTATGAGTTCAAAGTACAAAGGGATATGTGCAGGGAGAAGCTATGGGTAACTATTACAGAAAGATATTATGTGAGCATAATATACAGATTACTAGTAACTATACTTATAAATTTACAATGGATGAACCGTATATACAGGTTGCTATTAACGGTAGTCAGGAATTTGCAGATAGATATAAACATAATGTACAGGATATTATGTGAGCATAGTATGCAGATTGCAAGTAACTATAATTATACATTTAGAGTGGATGATTAATATACTGTATACAAGTTGCTGTTAACTGTAGTTGGGAATTTGCAAATAGATATGAGCATAATGTATAGGTTGCTATTTTCTATAGACCGGAATTTACATATGATATAAACATAATGGACATATGAACATAATGTACAGGAATTTACAAGTAGATATGTGCGAATATATACTCAGTCAGAAGTTTACAAATGTGTTGTCCATGGGTATTTGTATTTTCAAACAGGTGTGTACATTGTAGAGCAGGTGTCAGTGGGGGGCAGAGTTCAATAAGGAGACAGCTCTGGGAAAGAAGCTGTGCCTCAGTCTGCTAGTTGTTGACCTGGGACGCCTGAAGTGCCGACCAGAAGGCAGAAGTGTCACGAGCTGACACGGGTGGTCGAGGGGCGAAAGCGGAGTCGGTAACAGATGGGCAGGCAGCAGGACGTCGGGGCAAAAACGTAAGGCAGGCGGCGTAATCAAAGGGGAAGCGAGAGTTCGAAACCCAGGAGATCTAAGAGTGAGGCAAACAAAACCGAATCAAGAACCAAAAGCGGAAACGGGGAACAAAACGAGATCGGCAACGTGAAGTCCGGAAAGAAAACGAATGCGAGAACATTGAGGCATGAAGACACACAATAATACAGCAATTTGAGCAGCGCAGTGCCCGTGCTTAGATCACTGGAGAAATCAGAGTAGGGAATGAGAGACAGGTGAGCAGACGGGGCGGAAACGTGGGCGTGAGATTGCTCACCTTTGAGTGTCTCTGTTAGGCCCTCCAAAAGCACATCACACAGAGCTCGTTCATTCCATCCACTGGGGAGCGCCAGGGTTTGGAATTCGATGGCGTAATCGTAGGCCGAGCGCATGCCTTGTTTAAGTGTCAGCAGCTTACATCCAGCCTACCTTCCATGACATGAACGGTCAAACACTCTCTTCATCTCCTGGGCGAAGCTCTCATACTCAGAGCAGCAAGGATCATGAGCATCCCTGAGCGCAGTACTCCATTCCCGGGCTCTTTCTGTGAGAAGTGTGATGACGTATGCCACCTTGGAGCGGTCAAAGGTGAAAGTGGAGGCCTGGAGCTTGAAGATCAGTGAGCACTGGGAGAGAAACGAGCGAGAGGTACCTGGATCTCCTTCGTAGGTGGGGGGGCGGGGAGCCGTGGCTCTCGTCGCTCACTGGAAAATCCATCTGGCGCTGGAGAGAGTCGAAGTCTTTGGACTTGGCTTGTGACGTCGGCGAGCGACTGCCTTGTAGTGAGCAGCTCCTGCTGATGTGCTCCAAGCAGTGCGCCCTGGCTTTCCAGTGCTGTTTTCATACGGTCAAAACTCGCTGGATCCATCTCGTGGCTGGATTATTCTGTCACGAGCTGACACGGGTGGTGATGAATCCAAGCGCGAATGATGATGGCAGACAGAGGGGGCGTGGTCGAGGGGCGAAAGCAGAGTCGGTAACAGATGGGCAGGCAGGGGGACGTCGGGGCAAAAACGTAAGGCAGGCGGCGTAATCAAAGTGGAAGCGAGAGTTCGAAACCCAGGAGATCTAAGAGCGAGGCAAACAAAACCGAATCGAGAACCAAAAGCGGAAACGGGGAACAAAACGAGTTCGGCAACGTGAAGTCCTGAAAGAAAACGAACGCGAGAACATTGAGGCATGGAAACACTCAATAATCCAGCGTTTTGAGCAGCGCAGTGCACCCCGACATCCCGCTGCCTGCCCATCTGTTACCGTAGCAGACAATAAAATCTGTTGTTTAACATCTGCTTATATTGCCTCATGACTGATAAAAAAATGTAGAAAAAAAAAGTGTGCAGTAGAATTTTGATGGATCGCAATGCATCATAGAATCGAATTGAATCGAATCGTTACCTGGTGAATCATAATCGAATCGAATCGTGAGGGCAATGCCAATGCACACCCCTAGTTTTCACCACCCGCTGCAGTGCCTTGCGCTCAGAAACAGAGCAGCTTCCGTACCAAACTGTGACACAGTTGGTTAGGATGCTTTCTATTGTGCAGCGATAGAAGTTCACCAGAGTAGTTGAGGACAGTTGGTTCTTCTTAAGTGTTCTCAAGAAGAATAGGCACTGGTGAGCCTTCTTGACCAGGCTAGAGGTGTTAGTGAACCAGGATAGGTTCTCCGAAATGTGAGTCCCCAGGAACTTGAAGGATGAGACAACCATCATGAACCAACAACCATCCCGTTGATGTGAATGTGTTCATGTGATCCTCTTCCTCCTTTCCTGAAGTCCACAATGAGCTCATTGGTCTTATTGGTGTTAAGGAGCAGATTATTGTCCGTGCACCAAGTGGCCAGGTGCTTGATCTCCTCCCTGTAGGCAGACTCATTGTTGTTGCTGATGAGGTCAATCACCATAGTATCATCTGCAAACTTGATGATGTTGTTAGATCCATACACAGGCCTGCAGTCGTGGGTAAAGAGGGAGTAAAGGAAGGGGCTTAGCACACAGCCCTGTGGTACGCCAGTGTTGAGTGTGACGGTAGTGGAGCAGATGTGGCCTGACCTGACATGCTGGGGTCTGTTGGTCAAAAAGTCTGTAATCCAATTACAAAGTGAGATGTTAATATCCAGATCTCTAAGTTTGGTGACTTAGAGGGTAAAACAGTATTAAAAGCTGAGCTAAAGTCAACAAACAATAGTCGTGCATAGGTGTTTGTATTGTCCAAGTGTGTGAGTACAGAGTGCAGTGCTATGGAGACTTGAGCCATGGAGCCATGTTTCAGTGAAAATCATAACAATGCAGTTCCAAAGTCTCTTACTGTGGTTGATGCGGAGTCGAATCTCGTCCATTAAGTTCATTAGCGACCGCACATTGGCGAGGAAAATGCTGGGTAAAGAGAGCCGATGTGGTGTTAGCCTTAGCTTAGCTCTTAATCCTCCGCGCTTCCCCCATCTTTGTTTATGGTCTTGTCGCCACCTTCGAGCACTTCCACCTGTCCGGATAGAATGCGCAGCCTCGGCTGTTCTGACGATCTCAGGAACGAGTCGAAGATTGTTGATAAAACTGTCGGGAATGTACAAACCAATATCCAAAAGATCCTGCCGGGTGGACGATGTAAAAGCACTATTGTTCTGCACGAACAGACCCAAGAAGAGCAAGTAAAATACCGCAAAACTGCAAAAACTGGAGAGACACTTATCCTCGCGATGTGTACGCGCCGCCATCTTGGTCTTTAACATTTTTTTAAAGTGCACGACTAATAGTTGTCCTATGGACAGATTCTCCCACCTGAGCTGTAGATCTCTGCAGCTCGTCCAGAGTCACCATGGGCCTCTTGGCTGCATTTCTGATCAGCGCTCTCCTTATTTGGCCTGTGAGTTTAGGTAGGTTTACCTAAACTTGTCTTGGTAGGTTACCTTGTCTTGGTAGGTTTACAGTTGTGCCATACTCCTTCCATTTCTGAATGATCTTTTTTTTAAATCTTTTTGTCGCCTAAGCCTGCTTTAAATTTCTCAATAACTTTATCCCTGACCTGTCTGGTGTGTTCTTTGGACTTCATGGTGTTGTTGCTCCCAATATTCTCTTAGACAACCTCTGAGGCCATCACAGAGCAGCTGTATTTGTACTGACATTAGATCACACACAGGTGCACTCTATTTACTCATTAGCACTCATCAGGCAATGTCTATGGGCAACTGACTGCACTCAGACCAAAGGGGACTGAATAATTACGCACACCCCACTTTTCAGTTATTTATTTGTAAAAAAATGTTTGGAATCATGTATGATTTTCGTTCCACTTCTCACGTGTACATCACTTTGTATTGGTCTTTCACGTGAAATTCCAATAAAATTGATTCATGTTTGTGGCTGTAATGTGACAAAATGTGGAAAAGTTCAAGGGAGCCGAATACTTTTGCAAGCCACTGTATTGTTGTTTTGTATTGTTGTATTGTTGTTTTGTTTATTGTTGTTTCTATTACACAGTAGCATGTAAAGTAAAAAATAACTACTGTATTTTAGAAACAATCACTTTAGACGTCTTCAGATTAAATGTTTGTATTATGATCACATTTGTAGAAGAGGAAGACAGTGGATGAAGCGCTGCAGAAGATTGCTGAGCGCACAAACACTATAGGAGCTCTGACTGAAAAACGTGAGGTGTCTCGCACAAGTGAACTCAAAAAGATAGCGGAGCATTTCAGGCAAAATCTCTTCGACTGGGAAAAGGAGGCGGTATGTACATATGTATATATTTACATTTGTGATTATTTGTCGGACTAACATGACTTGAAGTGTAATGACACACTACTGTAAAGACACGTTAACATTAACATTCCACTGCACAGTGTTCCTCTAACATCATTGCATTAAACTGCATTGTGCAGTGTAAAATAACAAAAATCTCCTGCTTTATTATTTTATTAGCATTAATTATAATAGTTATTATTAGCTATACACATTTTTGGATTAGTGGTAGGCTTCTCACCTGCCATGGATGGCCTGTGTTTGATTCCCAACCACTAGGTTAAAGGGCATTCTTTGTGCCGGTCCCAAGTCATGATAAAAATGGGAGGTTGTATCAGGAAAGGCATCCTGCATAAAACTTATGCCAAATTTGTGCAGATTAAATAGGCCACTGTGGCAAGGACAATGCATTTAATAATTATTATAATTAAGGATTAAGAAAACCTTAATGTTGAAATATATCCATTATATCATTATGCAGCTCATACAGACTCTCTCTCTCTCTCTCTCTCTCTCTCTCTCTCTATGAACAGCATGTTGTCACTCGTCCACACTTCCAGATTTTAGTGAATCTTTGTGAGAGTGGGTTGGAAGTTGACAGGTATGTGATAGACTTTTTTTTATATTTAATCTGGAATTAATTATGTTATGTCATTCCTAATCTCTTTGTTTATTTCCACCAGCATCACTGAAGCCATTACTCACGTGAGCAGCAAGATTCGTTTCTGAGGAAATCACAAACTACAAAGAATATTTTTAAATGGTCTTTTTTCAATCAATAGTTTTACCATTTCTTTTATGTGGGTAAATAATAGCTTGATGTAATCATTTTCTGTATGACTTTATCAGTCTCTCACATAATTTTGGTACAATTAAAAGAGGGGGCACTAACTTTTACACATAACTACATATAAACCCCTAACCTTCTAAAATGCCGCAATTGCAGTTATTCATTACAACTCTCTTAATTCACTAAAGCTGATTTTAGGTGAAGGTTTTAAAGCGATCATTTCTTATCATTTAACATGGATGATGGTGTAAAAAAAGAACAGACATTTTCTAATTTTAAATACAGTTTTATATTTCACATGCTTATGGGGCCTGAAGCCTATCCCAAGGGACTCTGGGGATGTCATATACAGGGTGCCAATCCATCTCTGGTCACATGAGCATGACGATACTTTAAAATACTTCCTGGTTCATCTCCAGACAAACATCTATACAAATACTTCTCCTTGTTCTTCAGGTTTCACAGGGACATGTTAAAATGGTTTATGGTCTTTTTAGTAACAGATATTCATGAAACCAGTTGTTTGGCCAAATATATAAAAACTCTATGTTTTGCTCTTAATAAACAAAGTTTTTTCTAACAGACAACATGTTTGTGTGTTTGTGTGTCTCCTGGCGTCCTTCATTTGATTTCAGTAAATTGAAAGCAGTACGATGTAATAACACTTCTGAACACCAGAGGTTACAATCTCCTGAGTTTCAGTTAGAGACACAATACCATTCTGAGTTCTAATCATTTACCATAGACACCGTATCTTATGATGTAGAGTGCATTAGCACAAGTGGTTGAACTGTACTGCCACGGGTTAATAAATGCATTTTTATGACCATTATGGCAGTTGTGTGCCATTGCTGTGAATACATCGCACATCCACATCCCATCTTTCTTTTTTTTTTTCTCTTGAATCCAAGGGACACTTATTTCCCATGTACTGTATGGCATTTCAAAAGACAGAGTCCTTCTACAAATGGGAGCTACTGTATCTGCCTAAAAGTGACCTGGTCCATCGCAGCTCCAACAGACTTGTCTGGGCTCATTTCAAACTGGGGAAGATAGAAGACAAGGGACAGGCCATACCACACCAGAGTTCGGCTTAGTTCCTATGCTAGGCTGATTGTTTCCCGAATCAACACTTGTTTAACATTTCATCCTGTTGCTGCTCCTGAATTTTGTTTAAAGACAGTTTTATTTAAGCTCAGTTACTGGCTAAGGTTATTTTTTTTTTAAACTCCATGATTTTTTTTCTTGCCAGGATCAAAATTGGATTTTTCACATGAGATGTAGATCCGGATAAGAGAAAAAAACATTTTTGTTCTTAAACATAATTTTAATGGAATGACTCTTGCTGTTGGTGGATTCTATGGAATTTTGAATAATATAAATGCTTCTCTTATTCAGATGTTCCGAGGCAGAACGGTGGCTTAGTGGTTAGCACTGTCGCCTTGCACCTCTAGGGTCTGGGTTTGGGTTCTGCCTCGGATGTGCTTGGTGGGTTTCCACCATGTACTCTGGTTTCCTCCCACAGTCTATAGACATGCCGATTAGACTATTTATCATTCCCAAATTGCCCGTAGTGTGTGAATTAGTGTAAATGTTGACCAGAGGTCCTATCACAGTTGTAAAATAGGAATAAATACAACCACTCTTTGAATTCACCACTGGCCTCCACAGTCCCTAGTTGGACTACAGATGTTCCTATATCGATGGATTGACCGATGTTTAATAAAAACTAAATTGTCACGACGTGGAGCAGAACGAGGTGAATCCAAGCGCAGATGGATGACTGCAGAGTTAGACAAGAGCATGGTTGAAAGGTATGGCGTTATATTCATGCCACAATCCTGAGCACACAGTTTTGATATTTTGAGAGCAGAAAAAGAACTCTGTGCGTGTGCAGTGTTTCCCCTGCGCGCTCAGCATGTTTTCCCCGCATGTACCTTTTTTTACACCTTTTTTCTGTGCATGCTCGACTTAGATCAGCGTTAATAAACTGCCACGAAACTAGCCAATCACAGACTTCCACACACTACTTCTGATTGGCCATTTCTTCTCTATGAGCTGGCACTACACTGTAAAAAATCTTCTTCTTCTTTGTCTTTCGGCTGTTCCCTTTCAGGGGTCGCCACAGCGAATCATCTGCCTCCATCTAACCCTATCCTCTGCATCCTCTTCTCTCACACCAACTAACTTCATGTCCTCTCTCACTGCATCCATAAATCTCCTCTTTGGTCTTCCTCTAGACCTCCTGCCTGGCAGTTCCAACCTCAGCATCCTTCTACCGATATGCTCACCATCTCTCCTCTGAACATGTCCAAACCACCTCAATCTGGCCTCTCTGACTTTATCTCCAAAACATCTCACATGGGTTGTCCCTCTGATGAACTCATTCTTGATTATATCCATCCTTGTCACTCCCAAGGAGAACCTCAACATCTTCAGCTCTGCTACCTCCAACTCTGCCTCCTGTCTTTTCTTCAGTGCCACTGTCTCTAAGCCGTAGAGCATCGCTGGTCTCACCACTGTCCTGTACACCTTTCCTTTCATTCTCGCCGATACTCTTTTATCGCACAACACACCTGAAACTTTTCTCCACCCATTCCAACCTGCCTGTACCCGCCTCTTCACCTCCTTTCCACACTCTCCGTTGCTCTGGACCGTTGACCCTAAGTACTTAAAGTCCTGTACCTTCTTTACCTCTGCTCCCTGTAGCCTCACCGTTCCTCTTGGGTTCCTCTCATTCACACACATGTATTCCGTCTTGCTGCGGCTAACCTTCATTCCTCTGCTTTCCAGAGCGTACCTCCACCTCTCTAAGTTTTCTTCCACCTGTTCCCTGCTCTCGCTACAAAGCACAATGTCATCTGCAAACATCATAGTCCATGGAGACTCCTGTCTAACCTCATCTGTCACCGTGTCCATCACCAGAGCAAACAAAAAGGGGCTTAGAGCCGATCCTTGATGCAGACCCACCTCCACCTTGAACTCTTCTGTCACACCTACAGCACATCTCACCACTGTCTTAGCACCCTCATACATGTCCTGCACCACTCTAACATACTTCTCTGCCACTCCAGACTTCCTCATACAACACCACAGCTCCTCTCTCGGCACCCTGTCGTACGCCTTCTCTAAATCTACAAAGACACAATGCAACTCTTTATTACCTTCTCTGTACTTCTCCATCAGCATCCTCAAAGCAAATACTGCATCTGATGTACTCTTTCTAGGCATGAAACCATATTGCTGCTCACAAATGCTCACCTCTGCCCTTAACCTAGCTTCCACTACTCTTTCCCACAGCTTCATTGTAAGGCTCATTAGCTTTATGCCTCTGTAATTGCCACAGCTCTGCACATCTCCCTTGTTCTTAAAAATCAGCACCAATACACTTCTCCTCCATTCCTCTGGAATCCTCTCGCTGGCCAAGATCTTGTTAAAAAAACTAGTCAGTAACTCAACTGCCACCTCTCCTAAGCACTTCCATACCTCCACAGGTATGTCATCAGGACCAAAACAGCCTTTCCACTCTTCATCCTCTTCAACGCCCTTCTCACCTCACTTTTACTAATATTTGCTACTTCCTGCTCCACACCAGTCACCTCTTCTACTCTTTGTTCTCTTTCATTTTCCTCATTCATCAACTCCTCATAGTGCCACTGCAACTCCTTCCATCTTCCCATCACCCTCCTGGCATCTGTCAGTATATTTCCATCTCTATCTTTAATCACTCTAACCTGCTGCACATCCTTCCCATCTCTATCTTTCTGCCTCGCCAACCTGTACAGATCTACCTCACCCTCCTTACTGTCCAGCCTAGCATACAAGTCCTCATATGCTCTTTGTTTGGCCTTTGCCACCTCTACCTTCACCTTACGCTGCATCTCCCTGTACTCCTGTCTACTCTCTTCAGTCCTCTCAGTGTCCCACTTCTTCTTGGCTAGCCTCTTTCCCTGTATACACTCCTGGACTTCCTCCTTCCACCACCAAGTCTCCTTGTCCACTTTTCCCTTACCTGATGATACACCAAGTACCCTCCTACCTGTCTCCCTGATCACATTGGCTGTAGTTGTCCAGTCAATTGGAAACACCTCCTGACCACCCAGAGCCTGTCTCAACTCCTCCCTAAAGACATCACAACATTCTTCCTTTCTCAGCTTCCACCACTTTGTCCTCTGCTCTGCCTTTGTTCTTTTCACCTTCCTCACCACCAGGGTTATTTTACACACCACCATTCTGTGTTGTCTGGCTACACTCTCCCCTACCAACACTTTGCAGTCACTAATCTCTTTCAGATTACAACGTCGACACAAGATGTAGTCTACCTGAGTGCTTCTGCTTCCACTCTTATATGTCACCCTATGTTCCTGCCTCTTCTGGAAGAAAGTATTTACTACTGCCATTTCCATCCTCTTTGCAAAGTCCACCACCATCTGTCCTTCTACATTCCTGTCCTGAAGACCAATCCTGCCCATCACATTTTCATCACCTCTGTTCCCTTCCCCAACATGTCCATTGAAGTCTGAACCAATCACCACTCTCTCACCTCTGGAGATGCTCTGCATCACTTCATCTAACTCACTCCAGAATGTCTCCTTCTCTTCTAACTCACATCCTACCTGTGGGGCATAACCACTAACAACATTGAACATTACTCCCTCAATTTCCAGCTTTAGACTCATCAACCTGTCTGATACTCTCTTCACCTCTAGAACATTCCTTACAACCTCCTCTTTCAGAATAACTCCTACTCCATTTCTTTTCCTATCCACACCATGGTAAAACAATTTGAACCCTGATCCTAAGCTTCTGGCTTCTCCTGGACACACAGGATATCCACCTTCCTTCTCTGCATCATATCAACCAACTCTCTTCCCTTTCCTGTCATGGTCCCAACATTCAAAGTCCCTACTTTCACTCCTAAACTCTTGCCTTTCCTCTTCTCTCTCTGCTTTCGAACATGCCTTCCTCCTCTCCTTCTTCGACCAACAGTAGCCCAATTTCCACCGGCACCCTGTAGGTCAACAGCACCGGTGGCGGTCGTTGTTAACCTGGGCCGCGACCGATCCGGTATGGAAATTATATTTCTGATTCGCATCATTGATTTTGCAAATGTTTTTACGCCGGATGCCCTTCCTGACACAACCCTCTGCATTTATCCAGACTTGGGACTGGCACAAGAAGACACTGGATTGCGCCCCCCCATGGTTGCATTACTACACTGTAAAAAATAAATACTGAAAATAGTTGTTGGAAAAAAGAAATATATGTTGGGCTAATATAATGCTGGTGTCAAAAAAGAAAAATATGCTTTCTCAATGATTGTATAAATTTCATTACTCAACTACGAAAGTTTCATCAAGGCAACGAGTATAACTGTGTTCATGAAACATTTAACTGCACACAAACAATTTTATGTTGGACGAACAAGAGGGACCTCTGCGCATGCGCAAAAGCGTTCTTCCAGAATTTTCGAACTTCCCGCTATTTCCTCCCGAAATGGTGAGTACTTCATGGAAACTAACTGTCCTGCAAAGTAATCAGCAATTTTAGCTTTATAACATATATATTATCCAGCAGCAAGCTTTAGAACATTACATTTTCGAGTGTTTATTTATATAATTTGGAGTGTTACAGTAGTTATCTGGCAATGCACTCGTTTCAGCTCCTAACGCATTTTTTTTCCCAGATGGTATGTACATTGACATTAATGTTAATCTATGAAACCGCTAACGTTTACTTACGTTACATGCATTTTAATAATTTTAAAGGCTATTTGAAAAAGATGGCGCGTTAGTGCGCCACTGAGGGAGCTTAATGTTCTCACTCCTTCATCATTCATTAACCTTATATTGTCTGAAAACGATTATAATGGCTAAACGGACATTTTTTGTCTAGGATTTTTTAATTATTGGCACATTTCACTATGGTTGTTTTATGGTTTTGAACTACAAACGGTTACTTAATTAGTTATTAATATATTTTGCTTTTTGTATTTCAGGTAGTAGGGAGAATATCTGGGAAACAGTGCTTACTGCATCTGCAAACAATCTTGGAGCTTGGCAAAATTATTTCAAAACATTTATTTTTTTTTTATCTTAAACCATTTCTGAGTTAAAGCAAATATTTTATTTTCAAATAAGCCACTGCACGTTTTTACTGAGAAATATCAGTATGTTTTGTTCCTCAAAGCAGAAGTCTATTTATCCAGTATACTGTTTTGACTGAGTGTGATATTAGTAAGCTTTGTAACATGAATGTTAAGGGCACAGTTTCATTCTTGCATTTTGGAATGTTATTTGCATATTTTGTTATAACAATGCAGCAGTTGTTTATTTGTTGAAATAGAGTAGCTGGATTGCACTTAATCAATGTTGATAGCCTTTAACAGGTGTTTAAAGTTTGCATTAAAAAATATTCAAATTTAGAGGAATGTGTCATGTTATTTGAAACGTGGCTACAGTTAATAACCTACTCAAGTAAACTTTAAGATGTTAATTTTATAATTATGCAAGCATAATTTCCAATTCAAAATGTACCTTTCAGTCAACTTGGAACATTTAATTGACACAACATTGTATTTCAATTTGAGACTGCTTGTTGGCCTAACTAGGCATGCTTATTCAGCATAGAACATTTAGTTGACAGAATGTTTTATTTCAATTTGTGTGTACATTTAGAGGTAATCAGCACAGCACAAACAAAAGAGTTTACACAACTTAAATTGAGCCAACTAAAAATTTTAGGTGCAACAGGTCACTAGAAATTTTTTAGTTGGAGTAGCAAGAATTTTTTTACAGTGTATCAAACGCATAACGGAATTAAATTAAGTTCAATATTATTTGTATAGTGCTTTTAAAAATGCTCACTGTCTCAAAGCAGTTTTACAGAATCAAAAGAAAATTATATAAAATTAAAAGTATATTGGTTTTATATATAATTATATATAAATCAAAGGAAATTATATAAGGGAAGAATGGTAAATAAAGTTTTATTCATTTATAATATTCTAAACAAATATTATAGCATTTATTTTTTATTGAATTAAGTATTAGTATATACTAGTTTTGTTTGTCCATTATGTCTTTTTATTTACTTATCTAATTATTCAGATAGCTCATCGTTAGACGTCGAGTAAAATTCAAATCAGACAACTCGATCGCTTTACTTATAATCCTTTATTTACAACGCTTCCGTTATGCGGGCGCTAGTGCCAGCTGATTAAAGAGGAAATAGCCAATCAGAAGTAATGTGTGGAAGTCTATTCACACTATTCACAGTATTTTTGCGACTGGACAAATTTGAGCGAGCGTACAGACAGAGCCGAGCTCAAAAACATTTTGTGTTGCGGGACTGTAGTCTGCTTAGTGTGGGTGTGCTAGAGAGACAGAACTTTTTCATCTGCCTCTCCCACACAACATCTCTTTGCGACAGCTCTTTCCAGTTTTTCCATGGCCTCTTAAAAAGTAACCTTCCATTCCCACCAAGCTAGCGTCTACGGCCTGCCAAAAACTGGTTTCCCTATTCAAGATTCTATTAGTGGAATCTTTAAAATCACGCTCTAGAGTGTTAACCTTTTCCGTAAGAGCCAATAAAGCCATACTGAGCTGAGAGACATCTCTGCTTGCATCATTTGCACACCACACATTTTAGCATTACAATCCTTATCATCATCATCATCATGTTCATCAGATATATACAATGAACTAATCATGGAGGTTATTTCGGCGGTTGGGTTATGCCGCGTTACAAATGAGCCTACTGAATAGTGCACATCGTCCTCAGCATGTACTACGCCTAATGTGCCTAATATGCCTAAAGTGCCTAAACACAGCTGGGTCAGCCATACTGTATAACCATCCAGTATATTAGCATTATCCCTATCAATCTCACTCATTTAGCTTCAATACAACAAAAGCACATGTAAGTGCCATATTGTATTTGTTATGAAATTGTTGTTGTCTTTATTTTATTTTATTTTATTTGTTGTTATTTCATTTATTCTACCTTATTTTATTCATTAGTAAAGCATTAAGCATTAAGTTTGTTACATAAGCCATAAGCTTTATATTTCTTAGTCATGCATCATAAGTTGACAATCATAGGTTGGTCTGTGATGTCATTCTACTATTACATGCATTGGTGTGACTGTCATATGATAGAGAGTTCAGTTTAGATATGGAAGGCTACGGAAACACAAGCTTTTGACCGTCAGCTAATGAGAGCTCCCGGTAAGCTAAAAATGTAAGATACAGCAACTAGGTTGTTGTAACCGTAAACTCGTAAGCTGGGAATGTAAGATACAACAACTAGGTTGTTGTAACCGTCAGCTAAGGTGAGCTCCCGGTAAGCTAAGAATGTGAGATACAGCAACTAGGTTGTTGTAACCGTAAGCTCCCGTAAGTGGATATATACAGAGTGTTGTTATATTCGTAAGCTAAGACTGTAATTTACAAGATACAGCAAACAGGTTGTTGTAAAAGTGAGAGATTTGCAAGATGCAGCAACTGGTGTCTGTAATCACAGTGGATTTACTCAAGACGACTGTATGAAGTGTTGATTCTTTGATGCTGACAAAATAAACTACAAGAGACAAAGAGATCGGACTTCTGTCGTGTGAGTGAAACTTTAAACCAAAGCTACCCGTCAAAACTGGTGAAATAATATGACCGCATCTACAGCACACAAAGAAAGAGCCTCACATGGGGCAACAGTATGTAATGGCTTGATAAAAAAAAAACATTAACTGAGTTTACACTTCGAGAGATCTTCATCTTCCATGTTGGCATTTTATTAAAACCAAAGAGTAAGAAATACAACACAAGAACCAGCAAAGTAATCTAAAAGTGTATTATACAAAATCTAAACCAAAAGATGCACCAAAACAAAAGAAAAGAACAATATTTACAAAAAATAAATGAATAAATAAATGAATAAATAAATAAATATATATATGTACAGTATGTGTGAGTGTGTGTATGTGTGTGTGCCCTGCGATGGATTGGCACCCTGTCCAGGGTGTACCCCGCCTAGTGCCCGAAGTCTCCTGGGATAGGCTCCAGGTCCCCCGCGACCCTGAACACAGGATTAAGCGGTATAGAAAATGAATGAATGAATATATGTATGTGTGTGTGTGTATGTGTGTGTGTGTGTGTGTGTGTGTGGAGATGCGGAAGTAAGGCTCGGCCTCACTGGAGTGTAAACAGGTCCAGGAGCACAAGATCGGGGGGAGCACTGACCTTTGAAGGAGTTCACCAATATACAAAGAATTACAGTAATCTAGTCGTGACGTTACGAAGGCATGCATGACAATTTCAAAATTCTTAACAGACAAAAAAAGGCTTAACCTTTGCTAAAAGACAAAGATGGTAAAAGCAAGACTTCACCACAGCACATATATGCTTGTCAAATTTATCAAGTAAAACCCCCAGATTCCGAACACAATTGGTACTGTATGGTAACTGTTTTGCCAACCCATTATCAAGCAGATATGCAACCTCATCTTTCATGACGACACGTTTCACTGTATTTATTCTATAAGCATGCTGCTTAATTGGAGTGGCATTACCCACATCGATATCGTGGTGTAATGCTGTCGTACGAGAAGGGGCATCATGAAATAAAGAAGGAAATGCATGAATTAATAGTTCAACATCATTTCTCTGAAAATCTGAAAGATGGGGCAGAGAAGAACTCAAATTAGCTAAAACCTCTGAGTTTTTAAGTCTGGCACATTGCTGAGAAGTGTGACGAACAATCACACCCTCATCTTCATCATCAGCATGATCAATATCAACATCACAAGCGAGTGCAACACTAGAAGGATTAGCACTTCCAGAGTCACTTCTACTCACGGTCATTGGGGATGACTCTCTAGCACAATATGCCTTGAGCATATTGATATGACACACACAAGATTTTTTTCTGCGATCAGGCATTCGAAATTACATAATCAGTACCGCTCAGCTTCCTCATCACAAAAACGTGCAGACAAAGTGGAACCAACAACAGGCAGAAAAACAAGCACTTGGTCTCCTTCTTTAAAGTGACGAGAAACGGTGGTACGATCAAACTGATTTTTCATGACAACTTGAGATTTCACTAAAGACTCATTTGCTATTTCACAAGCGTGATGCAAGCGTTCACGAAATTGAAACCCAAACATTGAAAAGAATTTCACAAGGGCACGAATGGCCACAGGAGCTGTGATTTTGCGCAGAAGAACCGCCTCTGGAAGATGTGTTGCGGCACACATTATAGTCAGCAAAAATTTGTTGCCAGACCTAGGGCCCAACGCAATCAATGATGACACTTTCGAAAGGTTCGCCCATCACAGGTATAGGAACAAGCGCTGCGCGCGGAATAATTTGATTCGGCTTCCCTACAAACTCACATGTGTGACAGGTTTTACAGTAGTTCACTACATCAAATCTCAATCTGGGCCACACAAAATGTTTTAAAATACGCTGGTATGTTTTCTTAATGCCAAGATGTCCAGACAAGACATGATCATGGGCTAATGCAAGTACTGCTCGTCTGTAACACACAGGAACAACGATTTGTTCGACAGTAGACCATTCAAAATCATCTGAGACATCTTTGCACCACCTATGCATCAACAGTCTGTTATCTACTGTATATACAGTAGTAATCACTTTTCTTTCACCGGCTATCTCTAACGAGACAACAGAAGAAAAGCATTTATGCAACGTAACGTCAGCTTTTTGAGCGGCCACTATATTTTCTCAAGTCATCAGCAATTTTACATCATCTAACATTAAATCAGGTTTTTCATTTGACTTGGCGTCGTCAGTCACTAAAGTACCATGCTCTAAATATGCCATAAAAGTACTAGCCAAATCATCGGCGTCAGCAAGCTTACGAGCCACAGACAGGAAAAACTTCGGGTAATTTTTTGAACATTTCATCAGGCAGATCAACAATCTCGGGTTTTTCACACACTTCCAAGAAAGGAATAACCTTGCCACCAGCCACATCATTACCGAGGATAAATTTTACCCCACACACAGGCAAAGTTTCCCACACGCCAACCTTAATCATTACGGTGTACAACTCAGAGCGCAAGTAGATCTGATGCAAAGGAACTTTGACAGTCTTCATCCCAATACCTCGTACCAACACATAACTACCGCAAAAAGTCTGATCAGAGAAAGGAAACGCGTCTTTAGCCACGATTGTTTGCATGGCACCTGTATCACGCAACATCTTCACTTTAACCGGCTCTGTAAACTGATCAGCAGAAACTAATCCTTCCATTAAAAAAGGCTGGTAACCTGCATCTACGTTATCATGATTTTTAATCACGTCAACAGTCTTTACCAAACCAACATTTTTAGGAGGATTTATTTAAGATTTGCGTTTTAAAGAAAGGCAATCAGCAATTACATGACCGGTTTGTGGCAATAAAAACATTGTCTCTCTTCTCTGCCTTTTGTAACAGGTTTAAATTTTGACTGATCCTTAGAAACGGAAGTAACAAAAGGAATTTTGTCAGTACGAGCAATAAAAACAGTTTTGTAAGTTAATGCGAACTCATCAGCGAGAACAGACGCACTTGACAGTGAGCTTACTTTCTGTTCATTTAAATAGACTGCAATTCGTTCTGGTATACACATTTTAAACTCCTCAAGCAGAATTACAGATGTCGCCATTAAAAACCTGCGTTTCGAGAAAAGGGATCCCGTGACTTGCCGCGGCTTTGCGCGGCTGCGTGCGGGAAGCTGTGAACATGCCCTTCATTACTTGTAGGGGGCAGTCGTGTTTCAGTCTGAAGTATTGTGTGTCTACTGAAGCCGAAAATGTGTGCAAATTAATCTGCGCATGCGTGTTTGGAGTCGCTGTGCCCGCGCTGTGTATCAGTCGGTTGGGAATCATCACGGAGGTTACAACACGGTGTGGCTGCAGCTGGAGTTTGTCGTGTTCGAGGTAAGTTTAGCTTTCTTTTTTGGATGTGATTCTCGCTTTCATGACTCCCAATTAATGTTCATCTTAATCTCAGGACGTACAATTTCAGTTTTTAATAGTGTGGAGATTCACAAAACACCGTTTTTGTGTAAAAACCTGAACCTACGGAGCCCCCATGGGTCCTGTGGTAAATAAATAAATAAATAAAATAATAACGAACCGAGCACGCGGATTAATACACCGAGATGTGTGTTTCTTACCCCCACCCCGAGTGAAAACGGCGTGTTCAGACAAAGGCTCGCCAGTTAGATGCCATTTCTGAACAAACTGAGTCGTGTGTGTTAAAGCATTAAATGGTAAAAGAGCACTAGCAATAAACGTTTTTTTTTTCTGAAGCCGAACTTTATTAATGAGTTACGAGTAAAGAACCTGTACATATGTTCATACAGTATTGACAGCAGCTCTAATTTACTGCGGTAAAGCCAGCCGCGGTTCAGAAAAACACGGTCAAGCCAGCCGCGATTGATTTTAGTGCGCGCGCATATTACAGTGATTACGGTAGTTTCATGAACAACACAGAGAGAATGCCCCATATCTGAAAAATGCTGCAGTAAAATAGTTTCATATGTGGTGTGTATATAGTATGGCACGTCCTGAATAAGAACTGATCATTGTTTTTTTCTACTTATTAGAAATGGGGTCTTTATACCCCTTTAAAATGTAATAATGCCCCATATCTGAAAAATGCTGCAGTAAAATAGTTTCATATGTGGTGTGTATATAGTATGGCACGTCCTGAATAAGAACTGATCATTGTTTTTTTCTACTTATTAGAAATGGGGTCTTTATACCCCTTTAAAGTGTAATAATGTCCAATATCTCAAAAATGCTGCAGTAAAATAGTTTCATATTTGGTGTGTATATAGTATGGGACGTCCTGAATAAGAACTGATCATTGTTTTTTTCTACTTTTTTTTGTGTGTACATTATATGGGATAAAAACTGACCATGGCGTTTTATACTTACTAGAATTAATTTTTTCATAGGTCTCTGAAGTGAAATAAAGGCATTTTATTTAACTTTTTTTCCCCATTGTGAACATTTGTTTATTTGACCTCTCTTCCAAAGCAGACGTTAATCCTCATTATAAAAAACATTCATTGAAGAATAACTGCTACTTTTGAACAGTAAAACAAAATAAAAATCAATTCTGGTATTTAGAAAGACTAAATACATTATTTTGTCTGTTTTCTACGAATTCTGCTGTAACTTATCTACATAAAACAATTATTTGAATGGTGAATATTTAAGAAAAATATTGTAACAGACAACCGTCAAAGTCACCAATAAATAACACGGATATTAAAGCAGAAATGCAAATAAATAAGCAAGTAAAAATTGACGAGCATGTTGTATTATCTCTCAGTCCTGGGCGTCTAAATGAAAAGCGCTCTGAAAGCGCGTTGTCTCTGTGGCGGTCCTGAAACTACCGTAATCACTGTAATATGTGCGCACACTAAAATCAATCGCGGCTGGCTTGACCGTGTTTTTCTGAACCGCGGTTCTAATTTGTCTAAATCGCATTGCAGACAATAAAAATAAGTCGAGTCATCCTGTGACCCTGCATGCTTAATCTTTGCACACATGATTCTTGCTTCTCACTTTTTCCTTAATCGCTCACTGTTCTATCTTGTATTTTCTAACGGTGTCAGAAACTTTGTGTTAGTAGCACTGCTTGACATGCTTGATGCCTTCCTCTTTTGTAATTTGCTTTGGATAAAGGCAAACTTACAAAAGATGAAGAAATGCCTAAATTTAGTTGTACGAATAAAAGATTATGTAATGATACAATGTAAATATTTTCACAGAAACAAAGTGTAAAGATGAGACGTGAATCTGAAGAGGATCTCTTTGATGATTGCCTGGTAAAGCATTGTTTTCTTATTAATTATACAATTTATTAATACCTTGAATATAGTGTTTGTTGTATTGGACAGAAGCATATAAATGCAAATGAATATATAAATATGAGTAATTATTGAACGAATTTTCATGTTTGGACTAACCCTTTAAATACAAACTCAGCATTCATCATAGGATTTCCTGACACTGTAAAGCCATCTCATGCCATGTTTTACTGATGCAAGATTAGTGCTAAAGCAATTTAACCCAAGTTTAACAATATGAAGTATATGAAGTGATGGTCATTTTTTTATTATCATTTATTTTTATTATTATTTTTTTCTCAATGAAGTCAGCACAGGTTGAAGCAATTCAGATTTTTTTTGTTTCTCAAAATAAATGATTTATTTTCTTGTAAATTTTATGCAGGGGGACAGACGAAGTGACACCTTCTTAAAATCCTTGTCGTCCGTGCTGTTGAAGGGGAAGAACCGGTTGGTGTATCCATAATCCTTGAAGGAGAGGCTATTTTCAGAAAGTTCTTCTAGAACTTGATGGGATTAAGCTATCACCAAAAGTGCAAGCTTTAAAGATGAAGTTATCATCTTAAAACATTTGATTTGGCTTGACTACAAGTGTTTACATGTTGTGTTTACATGTTCAGCTTAAAATGTTTTCATGCATTAAGGTTTCAATGGCATACTTTTAAGTGCACTAGTCCAGAGTGCTGATTTGAAAGTTGCAACTTCACTGCTTCAGAGGGCTATTACGTTTTAACGTTTATTCTACAGTTTGTTTAAAGTATTTTCTGCTGCATTTTATTTCTAAATGAATGCTGTATTTTATTTATTTATTATTTTACACAATTTTGTTTAAAACAAGTATTTCAGGCCCTGGTGCCGTGCAGTTTTTTTCTATGGATGCAAAATTTAGCTGAATGCACTTTTATTAAAAAGACAACTTGGATCTAGACTGTGAATGTCACAAATATTTGGTAATGTTGGTGAATAAACTGTTTAATTATATTTTAGTTGTGTGATTTATGAAAGATATAGATGAAATAATTACTTTCCAATAAGTTTCTTTCCAAAACATAAATTAGCAATGTTTACATTATTATAGGGAGTAATATAAATTGATAAAACCAAGTAAGGGAAAATCTCACAAAACAAAATGATAGTAATTTCATAAAATCAAGGTTCCTGCTGATACAACAATGCATTAACTTTAGATTTATTTAAAATAATCAAGTAATTTGTGCATTAAGTATAATTATGTAACTTTTGCTTGATTTATTTTATTGTTAATTTAATTAAGTAGATTTTACCTGACAATTACGGGTGAGTTTGTTTGTAGCATGCTGTAAAGTGTATGTGACACAAAAATATATATTTGTAATATCGTGCAATCTCTGCTATCCGCTAGCAAACTTGAGCGATTCTTTTATTTTTTATATAATATAAAGTATGTTTACAGTATAAACTTTCTATGTACGGGTCCAATCAGAAAAATTTAACCAGAAAACAGCATATTACATTGATTACATTGTCCTGAGGCTGGACAATGGAATAAACTGTGGGATAAACTGTAGAACTGAACAGAATTTTTTTTTCCATGTGACTTGAAAAGCCTTCCATCTAGTTAAATATAAATATTAAAACTCTGATCATGTTATCTAGTTTAATTTCGTGTTTTCGCTACATAAATAAGACAGTAGGTTCTCTATTCAACCCCTTAAAATTTCAAATGTAATCTAAAAATGGCCTAGCTTGTACAGGCTACTATACGCTCATCAGCAGTCGGCGCCCCGCTGTAACCAGCAGATCAAAGGAGCAGTTATCGGCTGACACGTAGCCTTCTGAGTTTGGAGACCCACAGAACCCCCACTGTAATTCCCCCATCTCACCTTTCATTCACATAAGGTGTGAAGTTATCAAACCGGTTTCCGGGAATGGGGTAGAATTGGGGGGTTTTAAAACAAACGAGCAGGCGTCTCTGCCTAAAATGTTTTTCGCCAGCAAAACACCTTTCTCCTCTCTCTCTCTCTCTCTCTCTCTCTCTATATATATATATATATATATATATATATATATATATATATAGTTAATTCAGGGCTATTTATGATGGAGACACCTTTTTACGTTTTAAATATGTAAAACCTCCGCTGCGTGTATTCATTCACAGGCTGCAGCGCGCGCACAGAGAAATAGGAGACTGTGGTGTATGAGTGGATTGGAGAGAAGAGAGCTGTTCAGTTACTATAAAATATATATATATAAACATAATATGATCTTTTTGAGTTATAATGTTTTTTTTAATTATTCATGAGAAAACCTTTCAGTTTTGTAAATATTCTAGTTATAGTGTGTTATGTTTTTCTTTAGGTTAAACGGTTTTGAGAATTAGACCATCCAGCTAAGATAAATATTATGTCGTTGATTGATAAAATCTGGATTAAGGATAATTTATTTTATTTAATTTGTATTTTTCACCTCCCCCCCCTGAGGGATTGCCACCTTATTGTGGTCAGGGGGTTTGCGTGCCACAGTGACCTTAAGAGCTATACCAACAGGAGCTTAGTCTTTGGAGGTGGGGGATGCATGTTGAAATGCAGACTTTTTAACCCAAGACTATATAAGTTTTTACAGTACTTAGATAAGGGGGAATCAAAAACTGCCCCCAAAAATGTTTTACTGCAAGTTTCAAAAACCCACTCTCACATCACCTAACACACACACAAATTATTTGCAAACCGGTTTCGCTGACACTTTGAGTGTAATTCATAAATTTACTGAACATATTCAAATAAACACACCATACGGCAAATAAATCATCTCAAAGCGTTTATTTTTTGGGTCATAAATGCAGTGTTCATTTACATTCCTGTGTGTCCATGTTACGTCAGAGGACATGCGCCGATGTTTATCACACATTCCAATAAGAGAGATTACTCACTCCCAAAGGTTTTTTGCGCCGTATTTCGATTTTTAAAAAAGTTGCTCATTTTCACCACGAACACGGATGAGTCTTCGGGTTTCCTCAGCCGTCCATATACAGAATATAAATTACAAAACTGTGGTCACGTTGCAATAAGTAAGAATACTGTAAGCAAAACAATAGTGTATGGCCGTAAGCAAAACAAACAATGCGTTATCAAATGCTCGGCAAAATGCCGTGCTACTGAACTTTCATATTTGTTTGTAGCATGCAGTAAAGTGTATGTGACATAAAAATATATATTTGTAATATTGTGCAATATGTGCTATCCGCTAGCAAACTTTAGCGATTTTTTTTGCAAACGTTTCTTTACAGAACATCACCATAAACACAGACACAAGACTAAAGGTAATATACATACAATGAAAACTTGTCATAAAAATCTTTATTAATGGCAAAGATGACTTAACATTTATGGGTCTGTTTGCTCGAGTGAGCAGCCATGTTGAAAACTTCGCTTAGCCCTTCGTTTGAAGTGAGGTCCTGAAAAATCTTCATTTGGAGGGCTATCTGGCCCTTCCCCCCTCCCCCTACACCTCCAACCAAAAGAGAAATGAGACACCACTACCCCTGCACGTGAACGCGTCAAATGGAAGGGTAGGGGGAAGGGTTGGGATTCAGCCTTAATATTGGAGCAATAAAATTTACTTAAAATCTGTGTCCAAATTGTTATGAGGATTTTATCAAGTAAATCTTACAAGTTCTTATTTTCAGTGCATGGGTGAACACGATGTTTTAAGAATTTAATTATATATATATATATATATATATATATATATATATATATATATATATATATATATATATATATATTTATTGTGTGTGTGTGTGTGTGTGAGACCGGTGCAACTCACACGTCCTATTCCATTGTCATTCATACTGCCGTAGTTTTTAGAGCCCTAAAAAAGCATTCGCTAGTAAGTAAGTAAATAAAAGACAAATTAATAAATAGTTTTAAATTATATATATACAGGGGCGTAGATTTAGGGTGGACGGGGGGGATGTGTCCCCACCAATATCCTCCGACCATTGAAATGTCCCCACCATTAATTTAATCCACTTTTTTTTTAATCGTTCTGTCAACATTAACCTAGACATGCAGAAAGGGATAAATCACGTTCTCTCCTTGAGTCCTCCCGCCCCCAAAACACATATGAACATTTTGATTGGCTGTGCCTTTCCCTGCCATCATTTGATAGACGATTGGCTGCGTTCAGACACAAGCAGCGCCAAATGCAGTGGACTCACATTCAGTACAGCAGGCCAGGATATAGTCTGTGAATACGGACGTAAAACTAACAGCAGATTAAACAGCTAAATGTAAAATTATAAATATGATCCCTGTCAGTCTCCTAATCTAGTGACTGTTTGTCAGAAATCAGTATTGTGAAAGAAATTGATAAACTAATATACTAATATTGCCATATGGCTAGAATTTTGTTGACACCAATAGACAATCCACTTCAGAAAAATAGTTTTTAAAATGCATTCACTTACTTGGCGAACATTAATGATTTGATTCGAGGTTTGCACACTAAGACTCAGAAAAAGTGAAATAAAATGATTGCTGTTTAAATGGCATGTGTTTATCCTGTTTTGTCAGGTAACAGAACCTAAACACCTGTGCTGTATATCAGACAGCGATGGAGAGAGTGTAGATTACACACAGGTGCTCTCTAGTCATTAGCACTCATCAGGCAATGTCTATGGCCAACTGACTGCACTCAGACCAAAGGGGGCTGAATAATTACACACACCCCACTTTTCAGTTTTTTATTTGTAAAAAAAAAATTTTTTGAAATCATGTATGATTTTCGTTCCACTTCTCGCGTGTACACCACTTTGTATTGGTCTTTCACGTGGAATTCCAATAAAATTGATTCATGTTTGTGGCTGTAATGTGACAAAATGTGGAAAAGTTCACGGGGGGGCGAATACTTTTGCAAGCCACTGTAGTTGTCCTGAGATTTAACATTGTTACCAATAATAGGCTGAGGCATTCTCTGTCCATGCTCATAAGGAATCCCTCAATGTTTTTCAATTAGGGGACAGAAGCAGATCAGCCATGTTGTAGTTCAGGTGAAGAGGCGAGTTCACAGGAGGTCAATCTGAATGTTGATTATACAGTATATAACATATAATATATGTGCGTGTATTATACATGTTGATTATACTAATATTTAGCATTATGAGGAGTGATAGGCTGAGGATGTAAGTGATTCATTAGTGTTTTTGGCAAAAGTTTTGAACTGACATTTCACTTTTTTGTCACGCTATTTCATCAGGTGGCAATGCTGTCCGGTCCTAGTGCAGTCAGAGGGGAAGAGTTAGGGTCAAAGCCATTGTTCACCCCCAAAAAAACTTTACTCACTATTTACTCCTTAAGTGGTTCCAAACTTTAATGATTTTCTTTATTTTGTTGAATACAAAATAAGATATTGGGGAAAAAAGCTGAAAACATTGACTTCCGTAGCAGGAAAAACAACTACTATGTAAATCAATGATTACAGGTTTTCAGCATTCTACAAAATATCATCTTTAGTGTTTATCAGAAGAAAAAAAGAACAGCCTGGACAATATTGATGTCAAACAAATATGCCAGCAGTTTATTTTTGTTAACGAGAGGCGAAGGCATGTTTTTGTCTCCTTCATATACAGTAGGAGCCATAGGCATTGAGCTGTTGTGTGGTACTCTACCTAGTAGTTCATGTTTAGATGTAATCTACTTTTATATATATACAGATGATTGAGATGTTTCATTTGCACTAGGGCTCAATAAAGAATAGTTTTTATTTTATTAAAGACTATCTTTTTGTCAGTTATGAAACATTCCTTTAACTTTACACTATTCCTTAATTTAACTTAATGAATTGCATTTCGAGTGGATTAATATAAATCGAAGCATTGCTAGTATTAATGTAAAGTGATTTCGCACCATATTAAGAAAAACATGTATTCATTGGACATAGTTGGGGTGGGAGGTTGGTAGGTGGATGGGGCAGGGGGTTGGGGGTTGGTGGGTGGAAAAGGGGATTGGGGGATGGGGTATTAGTTGGAGTCATAGGTAGCAAACCTACGCCCTTGTGTG
Organism: Channallabes apus; assembly: GCA_030522415.1. Taxonomy (NCBI): domain Eukaryota; kingdom Metazoa; phylum Chordata; class Actinopteri; order Siluriformes; family Clariidae; genus Channallabes; species Channallabes apus. The sequence continues at coordinate 5,319,300 of CM060122.1, forward strand.
TGTGTGTGTGTGTGTGTGTGTGTGTATATATGGAAATATAATTAATATTTTCGTGTTTAATTACAAAAAAAAAACATTTTAATGGTTAGTGATTGTTGCAGACATTTACACTATTTTTGAGAACTATTAAGTTCTCCTTCAACGTGTCATAGCCGATAACTGCCCCTTTGAAGCCTTTGAATGGTGTTAAAAATACTTGCAAAACAAGTATTGCAGCCATACATTGGAGGGAACTTCTGAGGTGGTCAGTGATTGATGGCACGGTCGGTCGGAGGGGGTTGTGATCACACCTATAGATCTTTTGTTCTAGGCTATCGGTCAAATATCTCTCCACTTGGAAGCAAAAACATGCAAGGGATTTCAGCATCTCGACGCACATACTAAGCTGTTTATAAAGTAGACACTGTTTGTTTTCTCATTTTGTAATCTTTCCCGTGTTTACCGTGTACTGTACAATGTATATTCATTTTTTAATGAATTACTGTAAATAAACTACACATTCCGTTGATTTACCAGAAATGACTTTTCTGTTTTTTGTGTGTGCTAAACTAAACTTCAGGGTCAAAGTAATAGCGATTTTATTTGAAAAGTATTGTGGCGTGGGCGGGGCTGGCGACCGCCGGTTTTGGTCCAGCATTATGTTTGTGTTCACCATGGGTGGGATATTGGTTTTAGGTTAGTGGCTTCGGCCATGTTTAAGCATGTGGTATGTGTGTGTTCGACCTGTATGTGTGTTTATGCTTGTGCTGAGATAATAAAATACTCCCAGTCATTACATTGGGTAGCCACCAAGCTCGTTTGGTGGCTGATTTGACGTTTGAACGGTTGATAGAGAAAGTGTTGGCGGATATCCCTCATAACCGTTGCGTCGTCTATCTGGATGATTTGCTAGTGCACGGCAAGGAGTTTGAGGTCGCGCGAGCTAATCTCCGGGTGGTATTTTTGGCTATCCGACGGGCGAACTTGCGGCTCAATCCGGGGAAATGCCAGCTGTTGCGTCGAGAGACCGCGTTTCTGGGCCACATAATTAGTGCGAACGGGATTGCTACCGACCCAAACAAAATCGCTGCAGTACAGAATTGGCCAGAACCGGTAAGTGTGTCGCAGCTGCGCACTTTCCTCGGGTTAGCCTCGTACTACCGCCGGTTTGTGAAAGACTTCGCCACCGTCGCAAGTCCGTTGCATGGGTTGACGAAAAAGAACCAGCCGTTCCGCTGGGAGGTTGTACATGCGCGCGCGTTCGCTCGGTTGCGCGAAGCTTTGGTCACGTGTCCCGTCCTCGGCTATCCGGATGCAGCGCGCGTGTTCACCCTTGACACAGACGCGAGCGATGTAGGGCTGGGGGCCGTACTGTCTCAGGTTTCCGGTGGCCAAGAGCGGGTTGTCGCGTATTTCAGCCGCACATTGTCTGGGCCTGAGCGAAATTATTGCGTCACGCGGCGCGAGCTGTTAGCTGTCGTCGCGGCACTAAAACACTTCCGGCCGTACTTATACGGGCAAACCTTCCTGCTGCGGACCGATCACGCTTCGCTAGTGTGGCTGCTTAGTTTTAAAGAACCCGAAGGGCAGTTAGCGCGTTGGCTGGAGCGATTGCAGGACTATAGTTTCACCATTGAACACCGAGCCGGGAAGCTACACGCTAACGCCGACACGTTATCTCGCCGGCCATGCAGCGAAGCGCGTTGTCGGTACTGCGAGCGGGTCGAGGAGCGCGGTTGCGACGCGGGCCAACCCCCGGAACCACTGATGCACCACATCCCTCCCGTTCAATCCTCCGGGACCCCCGGGTGTGATCAGCCGACCGTTCCGGCATGCAGCCGAGTCACTGCCTCGCCTAGGGCACCTCCCAGCGTCATCTCACCTGTGCCACAGCTGGACAATGATCAGCTCGCAGCCGAGTAGGAGGCTGATCCGGTTCTGCAGCAAGCACTGGGTTGGGTTAAAGCGGGCCTGAGACCGGATTATACCGCGATCGCTCATCTGGGGCTAGAGGCAAAGGCTCTCCACTCGCAGTTTACCCGACTAGCGTTGCGTGAAGGTCTACTCTACCGCCGCTGGGAGCGGCCGTGTGGCGTTGGCGAGTGTTTTCAGCTTCTGGTACCCAGGACTTTGAGGGCGTGCGTGTTGGGGTTGGTTCACGGGCATACGGGTTTGGGACACTTCGGTGTGACAAAAACTTTGCGGCGGTTGCGCGCCCGTTTCTACTGGCCAGGTTGTCATACTGATAGCGAACTCTTTGTCCACAGATGCGACTCGTGCACAGCAAAGAAGGGCCCTAACCAGCGCTCGCGAGCACCGCTGCAGGACTTTCGGGTGGGGGCACCCATGGAGCGTATGGGCGTGGACATCCTTGGACCGTTCCCCGTTTCCGATCGTGGTAACCGTTATGTGCTGGTCGTTGTGGATTACTTCACAAAGTGGCCGGAGGCTTTCGCTGTGCCTGATCAGAGCGCCTCCACCACGGCCCGAGTGCTAGTGGATGAGGTGTTCAGCCGGTTTGGCGCTCCAGAGCAGTTACACAGCGATCAGGGGCGCAACTTCGAGGCGGAGGTGTTTGCGGCGGTGTGCGAACGCCTCGGGGTGAAAAAGACCCGCACCACGCCACTCCATCCACAAAGTGACGGCCTCGTGGAGCGCTTCAATCGGACGCTCACCACACAACTCGCCCTACTTACCAGCGATCGGCAACGCGATTGGGACGAACATTTGCCTCTCGTGCTTTGGGCATATCGCACAGCAGTACAGGAGTCATCGCAGCTAACGCCAGCTGTTCTCATGTTTGGCCGCGAGCTGCGCACTCCAGTGGACCTTGTTTTCGGACCACCTCCACAATCGGACTTACCCGCGGAACCGGGGTTGGATTACTTTTGTTCTTTGAAAGAAAAACTGTTCCGTGTTCACGAGTTAGCGCGCAAACACTTGGTGGACGCCGGTGTTAAGCAGCGCCGGGTTTATGACACTCATAGCCGGGGGCGAGACTTTGAGCCGGGAGAGCAGGTATGGGTTTATTCCCCGAGAAGGAAGAGAGGGCTATCACCCAAACTGATGTCCCACTGGGTGGGACCCTGCACGGTGATCATTCGGCTTTCGGATGTCGTCTACCGCGTGCGGCTGGCGGGGCGAGCGCGGACGATTGTGCTTCACAGAGACCGTCTCGCTCCCTACCAGCCGCATGCCGGTGAGACGGCGACTGCTGCAGAGGCCCGACCGCCTCAGGTTAATGTTCACAGTTCGTCTACAGCAGGGCTCCGGCGTTCACAGCGCCAGCGCCGACCGCCTGCACGTCTCAGAGACTGAAGGATTAGGGGTGACCGGGGACGGTCACAGCTTGGGTGGGGGCAGTGTGGCGTGGGCGGGGCTGGCAACCGCCGGTTTTGGTCCAGCATTATGTTTGTGTTCACCATGGGTGGGATATTGGTTTTAGGTTAGTGGCTTCGGCCATGTTTAAGCATGTGGTATGTGTGTGTTTGACCTGTATGTGTGTTTATGCTTGTGCTGAGATAATAAAATACTCCCAGTCATTACATTGGGTAGCCACCAAGCTCACTCGTCCTCCAAGATCCCTGCTAGCGTCGAAAAACGCTACAGTATTATATATTTACAATGCTGATAAGCTCAAGCTTAGATTCATATATAAACTGCTTCAAAGTCTTTCCACCCCATGACCGCTGAAATCCGACAGACGCAGGGCTCAAGGGAGGTGTGTCTGTGTGTGTGTGTGTGTGTGCGCGTGTGTATGTGTGTGTGTGCTTGTGCGCTGTAGCCTGTCCTATTTCCAGCGGATTTTTCCGCTACCGCAGATCAGTTTATCAACTTGTAATATATACATTTTAGGAATATATTAACATGTGCAGACATTTAAGGGTGCGCTGCCCTCTCTTGCCCCTGCGTAGAGCCTACACACACACACACACACACACATACACACACACATCTATCTATCTATCTATCTATTATATAAATACACATTTGGAATCTGCATCTACATTTTCTGTTACAAGTATAGAATTAGGTTCAGCTGAGACTCATGATCAATGGTGTTAGGGTACTTATGTAGTGATAATTAGTTTCAGCCAGATCATTAAAACTAACAATGGACTATGACACTCTTGAGAGGGGATATGAAGGTGTTATTCATTTATTTATTCTCTACAAGCGTGCGAACAACAGTACAGACCAAACTATAACTTTCTCTTATACTACTATAAAAATTCTAAATATAAACAAACAAAATACAGCTTTTTTTCCTCAGAGGTAAACGGAAAAGTGAAGTTGTTCAGCTGTTTGCAGCTTCTTCAAAGTCTTCCCACTCCGTGACCACTGAAATCCGACACGACACCACGTTAGGCTGCGTCTTGACTCATTTGTATACCGACGGTGATTGGATGTTTCCCGAGGGCTCAGGGGAGTGTGTGTGTCTGTGTGTGTGTGTCTATGTGTGTGCGTGCGCGCGGGTACTTGTTCTACTGTTGTAAAAACTCTAAATATAAACAAACAAAATACAGCTTTTTTTTCAGAGGTAAACGGAAAAGTGAAGATGTTCAGTGTCACTATGCAGATGTTACACTCAGTGGAGTTACCGAAATCATTGGTTTAGTCCTCATTGAGTTGCCACACATCATTTCCACATTTCACTCGCTTTTATTCCTCTTATGTGAACATAAACAGTGAAACATTCCACAGGTTTATAATACACCGTGGCCAAGTGAACCACGTTCCCGTCGAACGCAACGAGGCATAATCGTGGTGTTTGCTTCGGTTATGACACACCATAGTTTATTACCTGCTGTGGTAGATCTGAATATTTATTCAAACACAATAATAAAGCTTTATATCCTCAGGAGGGCTCAGTACATTGTTTTAGCGATAGTTTCACGGAAGCGAGTTCAGAACTAATCTAACCAAACCAAAAAAAAAAAAAACATCCGAAGCTTCAAATAGAATGAACGAACTAATGAAATTGATATATATGTAATTGATATACTGTATATACAGACGTGTGTGTGTCATTTTAATTCAAATGAACATTTTAATGCTTTCTGATACACTTATCAACTTATCCACATACACTTATCAACACAAACTCTCCGTGCACGGACACACAATCTCTAAAAAATTAATATTAATAACATACATATACAAATAAACAAATGTAAGTGTAATAAAAGTAGTCGTGATGTCAGTACTCGCCCAGCAAACCAGCCTTTTGCAGCGGCTTAAAACGTATGAATTATCTTCAAATATACAAAAAAAAAGCGAAAAGACACTCGATTATTATGCATAGGTTATTTGTTTAATTCAAAAAGTTCATAAAAACACTTTAAAACGAGAGAAAAACTGTTAAAATCCTCGTTCGCCTTCTCAGCGTTAGGTAGCGAGTGACGTCATGATTTGAATCTGCGCGCCACCGGGGAAACATAGGGAAACTGACTTTCCCGGACCACCGGCTTTTAGATAAAGTCCTTCTATGCACCATCTGGCGGATATTCAGTGAAGCACAACACATTTATTTTAAATTCCCGAATGTTGCCTCCGGCAAGTCGCGGCAAGCCGCGCGCTAAATTGCGGCATACCGCGGGCCATACACGATTTATTAAACAGCAGAGATATTTCACTGGCAAACTCAACGAAAGTCTGACTCAAACTTTTTTTATAACTCCTAAATCTTTGTCTATATGCTTCGGGTACCAATTCATAAGCTCTTAAAATAGCAGTTTTAATGACATCATAATCTAAACTATCCTCTAACGATAAAGCAGCACACACTTCCTGAGCTTTCCCCGATAATTTACATTGTAGCAAGAGAGACCACACATCTCTAGGCCAATTCAAAGCCAAAGCAATTCGCTCAAACACATTAAAGTACGAGTCAACTTCAATTTCTCTAAACTGTGGTACAAGAGCAATGTGTTTACTTACATCGAATGCTCTCCCAGACATTCCTAGGCTCGAATCAACATGAGCACTTGTTATAGGGGCAGGCTGAACAGGTACAGAAGGAACGGCCGGCACAGAAGAAATCACTGGCACTGAAGAAACTGCTGGCGCAGGAGAACAGACATGCAACGAAGTGGGAACTATGGGAACAGCAGGTGTAGGTGCTTGTGCGTCTTTGGCCATTCTTAATTCAAGCTCTCGCAACTTGATCTGCGTGTCCGCCTCAATTTCTAGACGACGGATAGTGAGCTGCAACTCCAGTTCAGCCTGACGTTCGGCTACTCTCATGAGCCCTTCCATCTGGAGCTTAGCCAGACGCACTTTAAGACGCGCTCCATCTACCGAAACCGACACGGCAGGAGAAACTGGATCAAAGGGCAGCAACACAGCTTTGGCTTTGAATTCCTCCACCTCAGCCATGTCGCCCGCCTCCTCCTCACCAGAAACAAGAAAGGGCCCATCGTCGCTGAGCGAGTCCTGCTCTTCTACTCCACCAGCCAATACAAGTACACCGCGTTCCACCAATCCGTTCATCACAATACACTTAATCTTCCACTTCAGCTGCTGCCGATTAACCTTAACATTAAAGTGCTCAGCAATACGAACCAAATCGTCCTTTCTGCACCTATTCAGTTGCTCACTCGTCGGCTTACTGATGAAACTGCTTAGATCAAAATCTGCCATTTTTCCTTTATTTAAAACAAGCAAGCTCAAAGTCAACCGCGATTTAAAATTTATTATTTTTTTTTCTTAAGCCTTGCTGCGTTTCACCTACTTACCTCACGGACACTCATTTGTTACCCCAGCAACAATGCATCTCACAGAACTCATCCCTTCACTATTAGATAATTTTAAAAAATTAGTATCCCACCGCTGCCACCAATTAAATGTTATGTGTTAGATGTTATTGGGCATGATCTGTAACATTAAAATGAGATGTTTTGCCACTAGGGTAAACCAATGAAGAAAATCCGTGAGGCAAGGGAATAATGATAACAAAAGATTTTATTTATAGCCAATTTCAAAGAGTAAAACCAAATATAAATTAAAGAGAAAAGGAGAGATTGAGTGACACCAAAAGAAAGAAAGAATCAAAAGCAAAATGAATGCTAATAACTAAACCCAACCCAAATAATCTAACTGCCAAACAAAAATGTGGAAATGAAACCGAAAGCTTCGGCGCATGCGGCGCCCAAACTAAGCTACTCTTAGCTAATAAACAAAGTACACAGGGGGTTGTCACTCCCTAGCTAACATTAACACAAGCAGGTTAACTTTACGTGACCAATTTACCTGTCTCCTTTCTCTTGGTTATTTCAACAATACTTATAACAATCGAACTAAATGGATCAAAGCAACGCAGTGCTTAATGTTCGTTACAAATGTCATTCAGTAGCAGGTGTTTTATACTTCACAGGTGTTCACACATTTAACCGACGAAGACCAGATCAGGCTAACAAATAATCAACAAGACCTATATACACTCTAAACACAGCACAGCTCAGAACACAACAAGAATGCAGTCGACACAAAATGGACAGTCGCCCGCTGGCCGGAAAGCAGGACGACTGACGGCAAGTCAAGGGAGCCCAGCCTCTTTTATCACGACAGGTCCACAGTCATTGGAGGATTGGCGAACCCCAGACAACCAATAGGCTGATCCTGTACTTTTTAAAGAGAGAGGACAAAGAGACAGATACGGTATGGAAAGAAACAAAATACCAAAAAACAAACAAATACACCAGGGAACATAACAGTAACAAAGTATCAAAATCGAGGTCATGAATGCTATGATCATTTGAGCCAAACAAAATAATTTTTAAAGCCTTGTTTTCATTAATACTTAAGAAATTACTAGCAAGCCAGAGTTTTAATTCGTCCAAACAATCTAATATAGGCTTTAAGGCAAACCTATTGTCACTTGTGTGTCGTCAGCATACAGATGATAAGATACGCCATATCTAGATAAAATTGTACCCAAAGGAAGCATATAGAGGTTAAATAGTACCGGACCAAGAATAGAGCCCTGAGGGACACCAGAACTTAAAAGTATATCAGAGGAGAAATTGGAGTCAAGGCAGACAGAGTAGCTCCTATTAGTTAAGTATGAACGGAACCATTGTAGCACCGTACCCCGAAGGCCCACACATGTCTCTAGACGTGATAACAGAATACCATGATCTACCAAGTCAAATGCTGAACTAAGGGCTACTGTAACAAGACCAAAGCCACAGACTGCCCTATATCAGTAGTCAGCATTACATCATTCATAACTCTTGACAGTGCAGATTCAGTACTTTGATGGGCATTAAAACCACTTTTTCTAAAATTTTCGAAAGAAAAGGTAATTTTGAGATTGGACGAAAATTACTCATAAGCGTAGGATCCAGATTAGTTTTTTTAAGTTGAGGGAAAACAAAGGCATGTTTAAGACAATCAGGTACAGTCCCAGTTTGCAGACTTTTGTTGATGAAAGACAACAAATCAGGGCCAATAACTTGGAAAACTTGCTTGAGGGAATGTGTGGGAATCACATCCTGAGGACAATTTGTGGATTTTAACAATGTTACAATCTCATTTATGGAAGACAAGGTGATAGGTTCAAAGACATACCATGTAGAAGAGCAAAGGGAAACATCACATAATGTAAAGGATGATAGGGGCATTAGAGATTTAACCAGTGAAATCTTATCATTAAAATATCTCGGCAAAATCCTCACAAAGAGAGATTGATGTCTCAGAAAAATTATTAACAGTGGGATTGAGAGCAGAGTCAATTATTGAAAATAAGGCTCTAGGCCTGGTGCTGTTAGATAAAATCAACTCTGAGAGATATTTACGCTTGGCAGCGGCGGCAGCTCACTGAAATGCTGAAAGAGAATTCTTTAAAATTTCATAGGAGACTTGCAATCTATCTGTTTTCCATTTACGTTCAGCCCTTCTACAGATCTGTCTGAGTGAGCGAGCAGTATCGTCTAGCAAAGGCTTTACGACATGCTTATGTTTTTTCACCTTGAGAGGAGCAACAGCATTTAAAATATTAGAACAGGTAGAGTTGAAAATTTAGAGAGATCTAAATGATTGTCCACATCAAGATGGCTTAAACATGAGTCCATGGACAGTTTTGCATATGAAGCAGTAAAATCCTTGATTGAGCGGTCAGTAAAAACACGAGTCAGCCTTGGACGGGGTTGATGCTTGTGTGTATTTCTAGCATAAGGTATAAAAAACAAAATTGGCAAATGATCCGACAGGCCTGTATCAATGATACTAATATCCAGTACAGGTAATCCACGTGATAGAATTAAATCCAGGGTATGCCGCTGAATATGGGTGGGACCCGATACCCATTGAACAAAATCAAAAGAGTCAATAAGACTTTTAAACTCTTTAGAAAATGGCTTAGAGTCACAGCATACATGAATATTAAAATCTCCCAAAATTAAGATTCTATCATGGCTAGTAACAATGTCCCCAAGAAACTCAGAAAACTCCTTGAAAAAGTCCTTGTTTGGCTGAGGTGGACGATAAACCAAGGCAAAGGCCACTGAATTACTTAATGAAGACTGGAATAACTGTACTTCAAATGTGCTTAAACAACGGCAGAAATGAGAGTTTTTAAACACTGTCGCTAATCCCCCTCCCCGGCCTGATAGCCGAGGAGAATTTTAAAAATGACAGTCATGTGGGACCAGATCAGTAAATGGGCTTAACTCACCAGGCTTGATCCAAGTTTCAGTAATGCATAGAATATTCAAAGAATGAGACGTGAAAAAGTCATGTAGTATAAATGACTTATTCACCACTGAGCGAGCATTAATCAAAGCTACCTTAAGTAGTGATGGAGCTTCCACGGCCTGTAATGCTTGACTTAACAGCCGGAGGTTGAGAACATTCACTCAACGGTGACGAATACGGGTGGAGATATCGCGTGTAAGCATACGCGAGGTGCATGGAACAACAGGTCGGTGCCACCGATAAGGTGCGTTTACAGGATGCTAAGGGATACGGGTCCGTAGTCCGTAGTGAAATCAATACACATAGGCGAAGACTGTGAAGTAGATTTCATCCGGACAGCTGCTCCACCACGTTTCATCAGTCCGTCGCCTCCAGGGAAGATCAGCGGGGTGCCAACACAGGTAAGCGGGGAGGTGGGGGATAGCAGGTGTAGGGAATCGACCAGGCACACCAATGCCACTCCTAACAGAGTCGATAGCCACGCGAATATGTTTGGCGGTCATAAACCAGTGACATTTTACAATCAGTAATTAGTAAAAACAAGCATAAAATCATAAAATTTAAAAACCAGAAGGAGAATGACAGACGGCATGCCACACACAACGGCGCCATCTTGGTTATATTACACAAATAACCCGAGTACAAATACAAAATGCAGTTCTGCCTAACCATATCATATCAAACTCTTCCTTTCTCTTTATCATGTGAGAATATGATTCAATATGAACTGTTTTAAAACACCAGTGCATTTTTTTTTCGTAAAAAGTTGGTTTTGGAACAATGGCATTAAACATCCCATCACTATCATTTGCTAGCTAGGTGACTTTCCCATCATTTTAATTAAAGTAAATGTATTGTACTGAAGGCGGCACGGTGGTGTAGTGGCTTGTCGCCTTGCACCTCCAGGGTCCGGGCTCCTTGGTGGGTTTCCTCTGGGTACTCTGGTTTCCAAAAACATGTAGGTTAGGCTAATTGGCATTTCAAATTGTCTGTACACTCAAAAAAAGGAAGTTTGCTACCTGTTACATGTACTAAAATGTAATGTGTGTTTTGTACATAATAATTTCATGTTTCCAAGATGAACACGAATAAATTATGTTGTATTTGCATGAAATTCAACAACTTAACATGTATTAGATTCAATCATGTTGAGATAAACCAAAGAGATCTTGTCACTATGAAAACCGGAAATATCAAAGCAAACATCGCGAGAAGATATCGCGAGAAGAGAACACAGTTTGTTGAGAAGACAAACGTTTGGCAGGCGTGTGGAAAAGGTAAGCAGGAATTAATTCCCATCTTTCTAAATAGAAACGAAATACTGAACATAAATGTCACCTGCTGTTAACGATGTTTAGTCACGTTATTTTAGTTTAAGCTATTTCCTGTATTTTTAATCACACTTAAAATTTCGACGGTTATATGCGCGTGCTTAATCTGCGGTTCGGTTCTGGTTTCGGTCTGTTCTCATGAGTTGTGAAGCGAGAGGAACAAAGTATAAATTTTTTCATTTGCTAATTTAAGTATCATGAATTTTAATTGAATATCTATCTCTGTATTTTTTCACAGCAGTTTGTGACTGAAAAGTGTGTCTGCATCTGGCTTCAGGAGTTTCCTGACCAACGTATCTAACGGTCATATTTAAAAGTCATAACGTACAGTTATAAAGTACAAAACGTTTCTGTTGGTGTTAATTTTTTTTTCTATGATTAATACTTATTTGTGGTGTTTTATGTTTTGTACATCTTTTCAAATTGAGACCTCATTTGTAAGTAGCGGCTGGTGTAAAACGTCTCGGGTTACTTTGCAGTAACCCTGTTCCCTGAGAGGCGGGAACGAGATGCTGCGTTAGAACGCTTATGGGAACTATCTTGTCGCATTGCCGGCCATGAAGCATGTGTGGAAAAACGCCATTATCTGGCTACATATAACCTCGGTCAGGTGACGTCATCTGATTAGATCAGGTGGAGGTTATAAATACCGGAAAGCCGGCAACAAAACCTCAGATTATTTGTCTGAATGGACGTCCGGTCACATGGTAGTGCGGCGTTCGGACGCAGCATCTCGTTCCCGCCTCTCAGGGAACAGGGTTACTGCAAAGTAACCCGAGACGTTCCCTTTTTGAGGCTTCACTCAATGCTGCGTTAGAACGCTTATGGGAACGAGAATACCAACGCCGCCGCACTACAGGTGTCTGGACCCCAAGGTTGTGTAGCGTGTGCGCACAAGGCCGAGAAGGTCTCAGATTCATGTCCGGGAAGCTGAACCGAGGACTCGTGAGCCTGGGGTGGCATGGACATCCAGACTATAAAATCTTATAAATGTGTGCGGAGAGGACCAACCCGCTGCGTCACACACTTGTTGCAGGAAGTACCTCTTGCAAGAGCAATAGATGAGGCGACCCCTCTGGTTGAATGAGCCCTGACTCCTAGGGGCGAAGTGTGTCCACGCGCCTCATAGGAGAGGGCAATAGCATCTCTCACCCAGTGTGACAGAGTATGTGTGGTGGCGGCCGCCCCCCGGTTGCGGCCTCCATAACATATAAAGAGTTGCTCTGACTTACGCCACTGGCTGGTGCGGTGGACATAAGCCTGAAGAGCACGTACTGGGCACAGTAGGTGAAGTTTCTCCTGCTCCGAATCCGCAAAGGGCGGAGGACAGAAGGCTTCCAGGATGACAGGGTGCATGGTAGAGAAAGGAACTTTCGGTAGATAGTTTGGGTGAGGATGCAGAATGGCCTTGACTAGCCCAGGGGCAACGTCCAGGCAGGATGGGGAGACTGACAATGCACGCAGGTCTCCGATCCTCTTTAGAGAGGTGATGGCCATAAGAAGAACCATCTTGAGAGTCAGAAGCCTGTCGGGCGCTGACTCTAGCGGTTCAAAAGGAGTCTCGATCAAACCTTCGAGCACGATAGATAAATCCCAAAAGGGAGCCGTGACTCTAGTGGGTGGCCTCAACCGTTTAGCTCCACGAATGAAACGGGCAACTAAAGGGTGATTTCCTACAGTAGCCCCTTCAGACAGGACGTGGCAGGCTGAAATAGCGGCCACGTACGTTCTGAGGGTACTAGGGCACAAGCCCGAGGACAATTTCTCTTGCAGGAATTCCAGCACTGAAACAATTCGGCAGTGGACTGGGTCCACCTGCTTAGCCATGCACCAGCTCTCGAATACCTTCCATTTGAAGGCATAAATCCTTCTAGTGGAGGGAGCCCTAGCACTTAGGGTGGTGTCAATTACGCCGGCTGAAAGGCCGGCTTGACTCAATTGGTCCCGTTCAGGGGCCAAGCGTGAAGGTTCCAAAGCTCGGGCCGGGGATGAAATATTGTCCCCTGCGCCTGAGATAGAAGATCCCTCCTCACTGGAATCATCCAAGGTGAGCCGTCGAGGAGTGATATTATTTCTGAGAACCATACTCGGGCCGGCCAACGGGGCGCTATCAATAAGAGGCGCAAACCGTGTTGACGGACCCTCGCCAGGACTCCCGGGAGCAGAGCTATCAGAGGGTACGCATAGAGGCGTAAATTGGGCCACGTATGGGCCATCGCGTCCAGACCCAGGGGAGCTGGATGAGTCAGAGAGTAGTAGAGGGGACATTGTGCAGTCTCCTGTGAGGCAAAGAGGTCCACCTCCGCTGTAGAGAATCTCTCCCAGATTTGAGTGACTACTTCGGGGTGGAGTTTCCATTCCCCGTGATTCACAGCTCGTCTGGACAGAAAGTCTGCTCCCACATTCCTGTACCCTGGAATGTGAATCGCCCTGAGGGACAGGAACTTGTCCTGAGCCCAGAGCAGAACCTGATGTGCTAGCTGGTTCAAGCGTCGTGAGCGCAGGCCGCCCTGGCGATTTATGTAGGAGACTACTGATGTGCTGTCCACCCGCACTAGGACATGGTAGCCTCTCAGCTGCTGGAGGAAATGCTATAGAGCTAAAAATAGAGCCATCATTTCAAGGCAATTGATGTGCCATGCGAAAAGGTGGCCTCTCCAGACCCCTTGGGCTGGACGGCCATCCAAGACCGCGCCCCAGCCGGTAAGGGAAGCGTCTGTCGTTAGCATTTTGCGACGACAAGACGGACCTAGAGTGGGACCCAAGGCGAGAAACCGGGGTCTGAACCACATAGAAAGGGTACGAAGTCCTTTGCACGTAACCCTTATCCGCCTTCGGGGATTTGTTCTCGTGTGAACTCCCCTGGCTCTTAACCACAGCTGAAACGCTCTCATGTGCAGGAGACCCAAGGGTATCACCATGGACGCAGCTGCCATGAGGCCTAAACATTTTTGTAAGTGATGTACAGTCACTTCTTGGTCTAGTCTGATTTCCTTCAGAGCATTGTTTATGGATTCGACGCGAGCAGAAGACAGATGTGCCTGCATAGCGATCGAATTCCACCTGACGCCCAAGTAGGTTGTCACTTGTGCTGGAAAGAGAACGCTTTTCGTGGCGTTGAGTCTCAATCCCAGCAAGTGAAGGTGAGCTAGGACGACATCTCGGTGTCGAAGTGCTAGCTGCTGAGACTGGGCCAGTATTAGCCAGTCGTCTATGTAATTCAGAATGCGGATGCCCTGGAGTCTCAAAGGAGCCAGAACTGCATCCATGCATTTTGTCTATGTGCGGGGTGATAAGGCTAGACCGAATGGAAGAACCCGAAATTGGTAGGCTTTTCCCCCAAAAGCGAACCTCAGGAACTTCCTGTGCTGTGGCAAAATTTCTATGTGGAAATATGCGTCCTTTAAATCTACTGTCACAAACCAATCCTGTGGTTGGATTTGTGAAACAATAGTCTTTATGGTCAACATTTTGAAGTTGCATTTTTTGAGATAGCGGTTCAAACCGCGAAGATCCAGAATTGGACGCAGACCCCCGTCCTTTTTGGGGACCAGGAAGTACCGACTGTAGTAACCTGACTCCATGTCTGGAGGAGGAACCTGTTCTATGGCTCCCTTCTGCAGTAATTTCTGGAGTTCGGAACTCAGAAAACGCGCCCTTTCCGGTATCACGGAAGTGGAGACCACGCCGTTGAAACGCGGAGGGCGATATGCAAACTGGATCCTGTATCCTTTCTCTACAGTCTTTAAAACCCAGGGGGATATGCCTGGCAGTAGCTTCCACGCTGCCAGCTTCTCCGAAAGGGGTGCAAGTACTTCTACTGGGCTGGGGGGTGTTAGTGGTTCGGTGTCCTGGAATATAGCAGGATGCGACCGAAGGACTAACGTGTCGGAGACCGGTGTTGTCCGAAACACCAAAGGCGGCGGAAACTGAACATCGATCTCCTGGGGGTGCCCAGGGGGACATGCTCCTATGTGCCCGTCCCCAGGGGGGGTCACCCCCACGGTCCTGAGCTCTGCTATCAGGGACGCTTCTTCGCGAAGAAGACAGAGCGGTCTATTTTTTTGGGGGCAGCCTGAGGGGGGCGCCGAGCCGTACCCCAGTCCTTACGGGGGGGTGCGCGGCTACTGACGCTTTCCTTCTGCGCCTCTCGTCTAGCGAGGCTGAGATCGGGTCGAGGTTGGGTGGCCGATGGCCTCGACACCTGGGCACGGCGTGGGATAAATTTCCCAAAAGCTTGTTCATAGAGACTGGCCTCTCTAAATCTGGTAGCGACAGTATTTACAGCTTCGCCAAATAGGCCTGAGGGTGAGATGGGAGCATCGAGAAGGAATGCCCGATCCTTGTCCTTAATGCCAGTTAGATTTAGCCAGAGGTGTTTCTCTGCAGACACCAGGGATGCCATAGAACGGCCAATAGCACGGGCTGTCTGTTTCGTCGCACGCAGGGACAGATCAGTAACCCGGCGTAATTCTATGAACGCTTCCTGATTCATATTGCCGCTCGTGCTCAGATCATTCAGCAGGTCGGCCTGATACGCCTGCAAAACCGCCATGGTGTGCAAGTAAGCGCCGGCCTGACCAGCTGCTTGGAACGCCTTCCCTAACAGGGTAGAAGAAGTTCTACATGCCTTGGAGGGAAGGGTTGGCTTTTTTAATGAAGATGATGTTCCAGGAGCCAGATAGCCCGCGAGCGTCTCCTCAATCTGGGGCATCATCACATAACCCTGTGCTTTTGCATCAACAATATTCAAATAAAATGAAGTTGAAGGTACAAAAATACGGGAAGAAAAGGGACGTCTCCATGAACGAGATAACTCGTTGTGGAGATCATCAAAAAAGGGGAGAGAACGGCGTTGTGATGCCATCTCCTGGCCACCCGATAGAAATCTGTCATCCAGTTTGGAACGTTTTGTATGAGCTTGCTCTTGTGGCCAGTCAATATGTAAACGTTCAACTGCGCGTGTTATAACCTCAATTAATTCCTCATACTCTCTATCATCCCTAGAGGATCGTTCTGAGGTAGCTACATCCATTTCAAATGAAGCAAGAGAGTGAGTCTCCCTCAAACACTCCCGAGAAGCACCGAAGTGCGCTCGCGAAGTGGGGGGGGAGAGAGAGAGATCGGGGGAGGAGACGAGAGAGAGAAGGGGCTCTGTCTCTCGTGCCTCGGCCAAATCAACCTGTGAGCCCCAGGAGTGCAGAGCGGCTCGTGGCTCCCTAAAGAACGCGAGACGCGCTCGTAGCACTTTCATCTGGAGATTATCACAGTGCTCACACTCTCCTTCAAGTCCAAGGAGAGCGTGGCTTTCACCCAAACACTCAAAACAGAGATTATGGCTATCGTCTTGAGAAAGACGGTTACCGCACGGGCATGATACACTGAACTCGGCCATTATATCTGGTGAGTTTTTTTTTTTTTTCTGTTAAGAATGGTTTCTTATATATCCTTTTTTTTTTTTAAATGCTTGCTGCACACACGCGATCACAAGTCGGCATGAAGACAAATGATCTGAGGTTTTGTTGCCGGCTTTCCGGTATTTATAACCTCCACCTGATCTAATCAGATGACGTCACCTGACCGAGGTTATATGTAGCCAGATAATGGCGTTTTTCCACACATGCTTCATGGCCGGCAATGCGACAAGATAGTTCCCATAAGCGTTCTAACGCAGCATTGAGTGAAGCCTCGAAAAGGGAACAGGGTTTTTATTAAACCTGTTTAATTTTATTAAATATAAAATAAAAATCTCAGTTTTATCCCGTTTGTCTTATGCTTCCTTCCTTCACAGAATTCTGTTGACCAGACTTAATTTACAACTGAAAAATTTGTTGTACCAACGCTATTCATTTATGTTAACAGTATTAAATTATGTTGGATACAGCTGTAGTAAATAAGTTAAATGAACCTAATAAAATTAATTTGACTGATAAATGTTTTCAAATTACAATTACATTAAACATTTGAATAATGTAAGCACTAAGAAATTGTTAGACTTTTCAATGATAATGGAGTATCATAGACATAATTAAATTACATTACAATTGCACAGTCAATTGCTATTACAGTAAATGATAAAGATTATGTTAAGTCAACATGATTCTTTCACACAAGTTTAACATGAGTCAAATACTTTGGTTTAGCAGGCAAAAAATTATGTAATTTGGCCACATTCTGATGATGTGGGACCGATGTACACATTAAAATCAAGTAAATTCAATGGATTATTTTTTTCAGTGTACCGTGTGAATGAGCATGTGAGTGTGTGTATGTATGTGTACCCTGCGATGGATTGGCACCCTGTGAACCCCGCCTTATGCCCTAAGCCTCCTGGGGATAGGCCAGGTCCCCGCGACCCTGAATGCAAGATGAAGCGGTATAGAAGATGAGTGAGTGAGTTAGTGAGTATTGTACTGACTGAATATATAAACAGCAGTCAACATACAATGAAAATATTTCAAATGCCAAAGATGCCACTTGTAAAAAGGAGGATTATTACATAAAATATTTTTGCTACATTATACAATTGGTGAGTATTTTATTGCAAGCTTCTCATGTTTTTTTAAAGAACAAAATCCTTAAACTCATAAAATGCTTCACTACCCATATTCTGTAATTGTGATAGCCTGCTTTACTGAGGTTATACAATGAAAAACTATTTAATAAACAGAAGATTATACATAACATTATGTATGCACATTAGTTTGTCCAACTGAACAATATACAACATCTGTATACACCATTTCATTGCATTTATTTGCCATCTTGTTTTTTTTCTTTGAAAGATGTAGTGCAGCAAAATGTACTGAGTCTGCTTCAGGATCCTGCAAGGACACAGAGGATGCACAAAGATAAACAAATATAAATAATAAATTATATAATAAAAAAACAGGATAATAATTCTGTATGTTTGTATTGAGCTAATGCATGTTTTAAAGCCTTGTGGTGAAGATACTTTAGCATGTGTGTTTTCATTGTTCATGAGAATAAAGTTGATGGAACAATCTGAGGTTAATCAAACCCTTTCTGGTCTTTACAGTAGCATCAGCTAAAGATTGTAATTGCTGGAAATCAAAACCCACTATTAACATGACCACCACATATTACATCACCCATAACACTTCATGCTCACAGTCACCTAAATGTAAAAATTCTAATCATGAATATCTGTTTAAAATTCACATATACACAACTTCAGTGCACGAGATTCACAAATTCACAGTCAGCTTGCTCCTGAAATGATGACACCAGTTGCCTTGGTTTTGATCTTTGCCCCTTTTTTTCTTTACTTTTGCTTTTTGGGTTCTGTTACTGATCAACTCTGCCTGAGTAATTTTAATAAAATTCTAAACCCTATTAGAAACCATCCTGGCATCTGTTTGTAAATGACAAAATGTACAGTAACACAGCTCTGTCCGTGTGCAGACCCTGATGCCCTGATGGATCTGGATACCCTGATACCCTGATTGAATGGAGTGTGCGGTCAACTCATTGCTTCTCCTCATGCTGCTCCAATGTCACAGGCCTTAATTCTCCTGTGAGCTGCCCATTGTCATACTCAGTGTGCAACACCTGTGACAAACCCACATTATAATTTTTTAGGTGGCATTTTTCACTTTAAAACTGATGATACTGCCTACTGTTACTTAGCTGGGGAACACATGACACACTTTTAACGGAACTACCTGCAAAACACCACAAACACCAGCCACCGAGGATTTCTGTTTTATATAGAGAGATTCTAATCCATCCTGGCATCTGTATGTAAATGGAAAAATATATCTTTTGTAGTCAGATTTACCTCATTCTTCGATGCTTCATGACCTAAAACAATACAACAGAGAGAAAATTATTATTATTATTATTATTATTATTATTATTATTACTAGTAGTAGTAGTAGTGTAGTAGTAGTAGTAATAAAAGTAATAGTAGTAATATGTCTGTAAAGGGCGGCACGGTGGTGTAGTGGTTAGCACTGTCGCCTTGCACCTACAGGTTCTGGGTTCGATTCCCCGGCCAGGCTCGATTCCCGTCTCTGTGTGCATGGAGTTTGCATGTTCTCCCCGTGCTTGGTGGGTTTCCTCCGGGTACTCCGGTTTCCTCCCACAGTCCAAAGATATGCAGGTTAGGCTAATTGGCGTTCCTAAATTGCCCATAGTGTGTGAGTGTGTGTATGTATGTGTGCCCTGCGATGGATTGGCACCCTGTCCAGGGTGTACCCTGCCTAGTGCCCGAAGTCTCCTGGGATAGGCTCCAGGTCCCCCGCGACCCTGAACACAGGATTAAGCGGTATAGAAGATGAATGAATGAATGAATGAATGAATGTCTGTAAAGATTTTCAGTCATAAAGGAACTGTAAGGTTATCTGGAACTTGAGTCAATTCCACTGGGCTTTTTTGTTAGGTAGAAACATTTCACTACTCATCCACCCAGTCTGAGGCAAGGTCCTCCAAGGTCAAACGTGGACTCAAATTAGGAAATTATCAACTTCCCCCAGACTGAAGAAGCTACTTGTGTGAGTCCTAAAATGTTTCTACCTTACAAGAAAGAAGCCAGCTGAGATGACTCAACTACCAGATTAGTAGTAGCATAAGAGTAGCAACTTAAAATCACTAAATAATTGGTTATGTGCATTAGTTAAAAATCTCCCTGTTAATATCCCATGAATGCAGCTTAATTTATAGTTTCTTTAGCAGGCGTTAATTTGTGTGGAAATACACCGCAGGAGCTTCTAGATTAAGACCGGCACCTATTTGGCACTTTTTTTGTCACTATAAAAATACTGTATGTAAACACATTTTTTCATATTTTAAGTTATCTGTTATGCTATTATTTGTGCACAAATGAGAAATGAAATAGAAAAAAAGGGATAAACACTCGCTTTTAATTTGCTGTTTTTATTATATTTTATTTGAATAATTTATATAATTTATTTGAATGAAACAGTTTAATTTGTTTTTAAAAGATATTGAGTGTTAACAGCACTGAAAGCGGAGAACGATCTCCTTCAAGCACAACAAAAACACAGCAATTTCAGTTTTTACAAAAATGAAAGAATATCTAGGTAGAGTATCCAGGCTGAACATTCTTTTATAATTTACTTATAGAAAAAGGCTAAATCGATCTAGTTTAAAGTGTTTGTGTTCCTGGTGTTACCTTGATCTTGTTGGTCAGTGCCAAAAAGGTCATTGTAAGTGCAATTAATATTTCAACAAGGTACTTTTTTTGTTGGTTTATCTGTGTAAAATGAGCATTCTTATAAGATACTTAAATGTTCCAAGATGGCGCCGGTGAGGTCGGCTGCCGTCACGACTGCTCCGACCACCTTTTCTTTGTTTTTGTTCTTTAAGTTAGTTTTCAGTGTTTTAAAAGCGGCAAAATCACCACCATTGAGTACATTAGGTATGATAGAGACACTCTTGTTTCTATTGGTATACAATGTACTCACAATTCGACGGTTTTAACTCCGGATCCGAGCTGGCCGAGTGAGATCCTGCGGGAGAACAATGGACGCGACGCGAAGCGGAGACCTCGAGGCAGACGAGCTGGCGTGAGGAACCGGCTCCGAGCCCGTGCACACCGCACACCTCTGCCTAGTATCCTGCTCGCCAACGTCCAGTCACTGGAGAACAAACTGGATGACCTCAGGGCCAGGATAAAGTTCCAGAGAGACATTCGGGACTGCAATCTCCTCTGCTTCACCGAGACATGGCTGAACCCAGCGGTGCCAGACCACGCCATACAACCGGCCGAGTTCTTCTCGGTTCACCGCATGGACAGGACGCGGGACTCGGGGAAGTCAAGGGGAGGCGGCGTGTGTTTAATGGTGAACAACAGCTGGTGCAACAGCGCGAGCGTTGTTCCTCTTACACGCTCCTGCACACCAAACCTGGAACTACTGTCCATCATGTGTCGTCCATTTTATCTTCCACGGGAGTTCACATCGGTCATAATCAGTGCCGTTTACATACCACCACAAGCAGACACAGACAAGGCCTTATGCGAGCTGCATGAGGTGCTCACACAGCACCAGACACAACACCGGGACGCTGCGCTCATTGTGGCGGGGGATTTTAATAGTGCCAACCTCAAACGCGCAGCGCCGAACTTTTATCAGCACATCACCTGTCCCACCAGGAGCGAAAGGACACTGGACCACTGTTATACCACGGTCAAAGACGGTTACAAGGCACAATCTCGTCCAGCGTTTGGTAAATCCGACCACGCCGCCATCTTCCTCATGCCAAAATATAAACAAAGGCTGAAACAGGAAGTTCCGGTTCAGAGGGAGGTCGCGTGCTGGACGGACCAATCGGTGGCCGTGTTACAGGACGCACTCGATGACGCAGACTGGGACATGTTCAGAAACAGCTCCGATGATGACGTCAGCGTGTTTACCGAAGCGGTTGTGGGATTTATTGGGAAGCTAGTGGACGATACGGTGGAGAAAAATACTATCAGAACATTTGCCAACCAGAAGCCGTGGGTGGATAAAACCATGCGCGGCACTCTGAGATCTCGCACCGCCGCCTACAACACGGGACTTGCGTCGGGGGACATGGAACCGTACAAGGCTGCGTCATATAACGTCCGGAAGGCGGTGAAAGAGGCGAAGCAGCGCTATGGGAGAAAACTAGAGTCACAGCTTCAACAGAGTGACTCTAGGAGCCTGTGGCAGGGACTGAGAACAATAACGGACTACAAAGCACCAGCATCCGGTATGACGAACGCGGACGCGACTCTGGCAGACGAGCTGAACACATTTTACGCTCGCATCGAGGCTGCAGCTAAAGACGCTAGCAATGCTAATGCTAACGGCGCTAATGCTAACGGTGCTAATGCTAGCGGCGCTAATGCTAGCGGCGCTAACGGCTGCAGACAGGAAGACACAGTCAGCACCGGGAACGCGCTCATCATCTCCGAGCACGACGTGAGGAGAGCCTTCAAGAGAGTGAACACCAGGAAAGCAGCAGGACCAGACGGCATCTCAGGTCGTATTCTCAGAGCCTGCGCAGACCAGCTAGCACCTGTGTTCACTGAGATATTCAACATCTCTTTATCTCAGTCGGTGATCCCCACATGCTTCAAAGAGTCCATTATTGTTCCTGTTCCAAAGAAACCACATCCTGCTTCTCTCAATGAATATCGCCCTGTGGCCCTCACCTCAGTAGTGATGAAGTGCTTTGAACGCCTTATCAGAGACTTCATCATTTCTTCACTACCCGACACACTGGACCCACTACAGTTTGCATACCGTCAGAACCGCTCCACAGACGATGCAATCTCTCATCTCCTCCACACATCACTCACTCACCTGGACACTAGGAAAGGGACTTATGTTAAAATGCTCTTCATCGACTACAGCTCTGCTTTTAACACAATAATTCCTTCCACACTCACCACCAAGCTGGAGCACCTGGGACTGAGCTCATCTATATGTCAGTGGATCTCCAATTTTCTGACTGGCAGACCACAGGCAGTAAGGATGGGCGGACATGTCTCAGCCACACTCACTCTCAGCACTGGGGCCCCCCAGGGTTGTGTTCTAAGCCCCCTGCTGTACTCTTTGTACACCCACGACTGCGTGGCCACTACCAACTCCACCTCCATCATCAAGTTTGCTGACGACACCGTCGTGGTCGGACTGATCACCAACAATGATGAGTCGGACTACCTAGAGGAGATTGGAAATCTGGAGAACTGGTGCCAGAGGAACAATCTCCTCCTGAACGTCAGTAAGACAAAGGAGCTGATAGTGGACTTTAGTACAAAGCAGGAGAGGAACTACCAGACCCCCGTCATCAACAGGAGCCCAGTGGAGAGAGTGGACAGCTTCAGATACCTCGGTGTTCACATCACGCAGGACCTGTCATGGTCCTCTCACATCAACACCGTGGTGAAAAAAGCCCGGCAGCGTCTCTACCACCTCAGACGCTTGAGAGACTTTAGACTGCCCTCCAAGGTGCTCAGGAACTTCTACTCCTGCACCATAGAGAGCATCCTGATGGGAAACATCACGACCTGGTTCGGGAACAGCACCATGCAGGACAGACGAGCTCTACAGAGGGTGGTGCGATCAGCCGAGCGCATCATCCGCACTGAGCTCCCTGACCTGCACTCCATCTACAGCAAGCGGTGCTGGACTAAGGCCAGGAAGATCATGAAGGACCTCAGTCACCCCAGTAATGGACTGTTCTCTTTGTTTGCTATCTGGGAAGAGATTCCGCTCCCTAAAGGCCAACACAGAGAGACTGAGGAGGAGCTTCTTCCCGCAGGCGATAAGGTCTCTCAATCACACCTCCACACAGGACTAATAACATCTTTTAAGCTCACAACACTGACTGGACAATCATGGACACATTCATACACACTTGCACTAAATACTCATACATCTGGACAATTGCACATGTCACCTTTCATGCATATTTGCACAACCACTGACACTTTAATACCATATTTCTATATTTTTGCAATATTTTATTATGCCCTTATGCACAGTTAATTTTACTAGTTAAAATTATTTCTTTAGTATTTCCTTTTTATTGATTATTTATTTTACGTACAAGATTTTATTTTCTTTTTTTAAGGTCACTGGCGGTCGTATAAAGCATTTCACTGCATATTATACTGTGTATGATTGTGTATGTGAGTAATAAAATTTGAATTAGAATTTGAATTTGAAATGACAGAAGCCTGAGGTGTTTGGAAACTCTTTACTGAGCAGAATATACAACTTTAACCAGAACCTCTAGTAATCTAAAACTTCCCCATTTCCTAGTGGGTATCACTTAACATGACCCTCCCCATCTTTGCTCTCTTAAAAGGGGCTTCACTTACTGTATTGCAACTAATATATTATATTAGATGAATGATCGCAATGTTAAATGGGAGCATGGGATCGGTAACCGGGAAAGCAAGCAGTGAAGCGACTATCAAAAAAAAAAAAAAAAAAAAACGTAAAGGAAATAAGGAAACACGAAATCAACGGCGGGAAATCAAACAGCGAAGCGACAATCCAAATCAAGAGGCGAGGAAACAAAAGAACTTGCCAACGTGAAAACAGAAATAAAACTCGACTTGAGGAAAAATCACACGATAATCGACCGATAACTGACCAATGATGAGCTAGGGAAAACATGAGCACATGGGGAGAGTAACAGCGTGGGAAAATGGGGCAGACAGAATAATGACATGTCCAAAGTATATTGTGGCCTGATAGAAGTTAGCTCATATTACTACTACTACTCCTAATAATAATAATAGTAATAACAGTAATTTAAAAAAAAAGTTTTATGATCTTAATAGAATCACATACATCTTTTGGCGCTTTTCCACTGCATAGTACGGCACGACACGGTTCAGTTCAACTCACTTTTGGGAGGTTTTCCACTGGGAACAGTACCTGGTACCTGGTCCTTTTTTTAGTATCACCTCAGCCGAGGTTCCAAGCGCGCCGAACAGTTACCAAAACATTATGTGTAAACTCTGCTGGTCACTGATTGGCCGGAGAAAATCGTCATTACTGCGTCACCGAACTTGCGACACGAGACACAACAGAACCGCTATATTTATAACAGCCAGAGAAGGATCGGACGCACCTTTTTGTATTAACCAAAAATTTTCTTTGGCTGCCATCAGCCTCTTTTGAAACAAACTCCTTCGTCTCGCTGTTAAAAACATCCACATGCCGAGAATGAAGAACACCATGCCGTCGATATGCTCCATTGTTGTGTGTTTGTTTGTGGCGCATTTACGATGACGTCATGGCAGTAGCGGCGCTGCAACTAAAACGACACGTGAGTAATCCCGTCCACTGTAAAACATTACTAAACTGCAGTGGAAGCGCAAACCGAGCCAAACTGCGCCAAACCAAAGTGAGTCGAACTGAACCGTGTCGTGCCGTTCTATGCAGTGGAAAAGAGGCATTAGACATCCTTAGATTAGATCCTTAGATCCTAATTAAAAATAAGTTAATTACCACTTCAGTGATTTGAGCACAAAATATTAGAGATTAATCAAATATATACAGTAATACCATTAGGTGTTCTCTTTTTTAAATTATCTTTTTATCTTTAATTTTGTTATGATTAAAGGAAATACTTTAGCCCTACATAGTAAATTCCCCAGTGTATAAGTACCACCCAGCAGTGTTTATGAGTGCAGCTGGACTCCAATAAACTCTGAAATTGTTAAATCAACAGTGGGGGTTTTACTGTTGTGGTGGATTTTTTATTCTCCCCACACCGAAGTTGCCCTAATTTAAAACATTAAACAAATACTGTAATTTTAATAAAGAAATCAAAGAAAGACTCTGGATTCCGTGTAGATCTAGATGAAGTAAGGATAAGTTTTATTGCAACAATAAAACAAAGTGAGCCAGTCTTGAAAATGCCTAAGATGTGAATCAGAGCATCACCAAGAACAGACTGACCTACTGTGACATCGGTGCCTTCTTTTATACAGTTTTACAGGGGGCGGGACGCTCATCTGGCCCCCTCATTTGCTAATTATTTTTTTCTAGTTCCTTATCAAATTTTTCAACCAATAAAATTACATTTGCATTATACGTCATATACCTCGTTATCTGACTCCATCTTTTACCAAATTTTGCTTCCAATATAACTTATTTTCCTTTCGAATTAGTTTCCATTATCTTTTCACTCTTGTTGTTCAACTTAAAAAATATTGGGGTGGCGCTTACTTCTGCTATAAATTCTTGGTGCTTCCGCTTTACTCCACAGTTTTCAAGAGACAGGCCATGGGTAAGCATCTTCTACATATTATTTTAATTATTTGTCTAAGTTTGTGACTTTTATTGTATTTACCTATTTTTATCCTCTATTTTTATTCTTATAGCTAATCGCGTCTGCACGAATGATCACCACGTCGCTTTGGACGACTCGGACGGCCAGAGCAGTCCGGCTCACAGTCCTACTGACTATACTCCTACTAAACCTGTCATGGACCGGGCCTCGGTGAGTTTTACTGAGGATGAGCCCGAGCCATCTGCTTCGTTACTGCAGTTCCTAGAGGAGACAGGTCTCACTTTTTCCAAGGATGTTGATCCCAAACCGGGTCCTTCTAAGAGGCCGCGTGCGGATAGCCCTTATCCATTTTCTTTTAGGCCTGTACGGCCTGAATCTACAACGCCAGCTCCACTGGTCTTAAGACCTGTTTGTCACGTAAGTGTTGGCACCCAGACCGATGTTAAAGTGTCTGTTGGTACCCAAACAGATTTTGCTTCCGCACTTGTGCCAAATCCAAATCGCGGCGTTTCTGTTTCTATTTCCTTTCACTGATTTTTAAATTAGTGTTGTCTTTCCTCACAGGAGGTTTTGCTAATTGACTTCTTATGCATTTTATTTTGCTACTGATGCTTACCCAGGCCCTGTGTGTTTTTATACTTTTTTTTTATGTTGGGCCTAATACTTTGTATTGTACAATATTCACTATGTAGATACACATACTATTTTGTGTCCATTTCTTTATTAAACCTATTATTCAGATCACTGTATGTGTGTGTGTTGTGTGTTTTTTTTTTTGGTTATTTAATTTGACATGTGGCTTGTGTATCCAATGCCTGTTACATCACAGTTAAGTAGCCAATGCCTGTTACATCACAGTTAAGATCACCCCATGTCTGAGATTACATCATGTCTGGGGCTATGTCATATCTGCTGATCTGGTGTCGTTTCTATGGTTACTATGAAATCTCTAAGATGGCTGCCAGTCTAAGGTTTGTTGGGTACATACTGTATACTAAACGTCACATGATGTCTACTATGACATCACATTGTCCTTGGCTCAACTCTGCTCACTTCATCTTACATCCATAAGATAAAATCAATAGTTTTCTGTAATATTACTGCATGCACAAATATATGTAATTAAAATATGCTTACACTGTGTACAACAATCTTGCACAAAGTGTTTGTTTGTATCTTGTTTTGTATAATTCTTGAACTCTATGTATTAAGGATTGATTAAGAATTAGATATTACTCATATTTATACTGTAATCATGTGAAGGCAGATCTATCTATCTATCTATCTATCTATCTATCTATCTATCTATCTATCTATCTATCTATCGATCGATCTATCTATAATTTACCTTTGTGCTTCAGTATGATGAAGATCAGGACACTGAGAAGAATCACAATCACTGCACTAAACCCAGCAGTCAGTATGAAGGACACAGCAGGACAGTCTGAACCTTGGATCACAAAAGAAAGAAAACACAGAGATGTTAAACACTATATTTTAATATAAGAGTTACAGAAAACTTTTGGGAGAAAAAAAACCAACCATTTGGTCTGTCTGTGATCTTGGACAGCGTTTTATTTACCCCTGAAAATGAAACATTATTTATTTATACTATATACGTAACTAAAGTTACTACAACTATTCACTACTTACTTGATATTAATTTAATTTTCACTCTTAAGTAAACTGAGTCACTGAATGGAATCTGATTCTTTTCCATGTAGATGCATTGATAGAGTCCTGTATCAGAGACATTTACTGCAGTGATGGTGAGAGACGTGTTCTTGTCATGAACAGCCGTCACTATTCTCTTACTTTCTGTAAAGAAGTAACACGATTGTGATGGAGCTGATGTAAGAAACTGTTTACACCCAATAAGAAGTGGAACTGAATCACTCGTGTGTTTAAACCAGTAGATGTAGCCTGTTACAGTCAGGTTATGTTGGCAGCAAATAGTGATATTATCTCCAGCATCTGCCTCCAAAGGTAAAGAGCACAGAGTCTCTGAGAGCAAACCTGCAACACACACACACACACACACACACACACACAAACAAATCAAACATGCAGTTGTACATAGTTTGTGGGGATTCAAATAATGCCCATGTGATCCCACAGGTTTATTGTTGGGCAGTATCACTAAACCCCTCACAGGTCTTTGCATTTATCAGGTCCATAAAAATTAATCCTGGATCCCTCAAACAAACAAGCAAACAAACAAAACAACAAACAAACTAGCATACAAGCAAAACAACAATCAAATAAAATGGTGGTGACATTTGCTGTATTTGACTTTCTATCGCACATTTGCAACTAAGAAAAAAATCACTATTGGACAGAACATGCACTAACCAAGCGCTGAGTTTTACTGTCCCATTTAACCAAGAATTCTGGGTTGTTCATTTGACCCAACCAGTGGGTTAAACTGAGACTCTAGCTGGGTTGACATTGATATTTTATTTTTTTATTTTCATAAAAGACTCAAAATATACACAACTTTAAATAATGGAAATAGATTGTCACAGAATAAGAAAATGCAAATAACTCAATTGTGACAAAAATGTTAGACAGAACAATATAATCCCATGGTGACAATATGGTAAATATAAAATAAGTGTAAAATAAACACTCTGTAAAACGTCTCGGGTTACTTTGCTGTAACCCTGTTCCCTGAAAGGCGGGAACGAGATGCTGCGTGAAAACGCTATGGGAAACATGTCGGCGGTTGTGAAGCATGTGTGTACAAACACGCCAAATTTTGGCTTATATAACCTCGGTCAGGTGACGTCATCTGATTAGACTCAGCTGCAGGTTATAAATACCGGTGAGCCGGTGACACCCTCAGATTCATTTGTCTGAACGGACATCCGGTCACGGGGCAGTGCGGCATTGGGACGCAGCATCTCGTTCCCGCCTTTCAGGGAACAGGGTTACAACAAAGTAACCCGAGATGTTCCCTTTCAAGGCTACACTCAATGCTGCGTGAAAACGCTATTGGAACGAGAATACCAACGCCGCCGCAACATGTCCCAAACATGTAAAAGCTGCTCTGGTTTACGCTACCGGCTGATGTGGTGGACGTAAATCTGAAGAGCGTGTACTGGACATAGTCAATGAAATCTCTTCTGTTCTGAAGCTGTAAAGGCGGAGGACAGGATGTTTCAAAAACAATATCAGAAGATAGTTGAGTGAGAATGCAATTAAGTACGTCCTGAGAGTACTAGGGCACAAGCTCGAGGACAAACTTTTTTTTTTTTTTTTTTTTTTGCAGCAGCAGTTCCAGCACTGAACACTTCGGCAGTGAACTGAGTCTACCTGCTTAGCACACACTTGCTGCAGGGGAATACTGTACCTCTTGCTAGTGCAATAGATGAGGCGATCTCCTGGTTGAATGAGCCCCGCTTCCTAGAGGTGACGTGGTACTGTGCGGCTCATAGGAGAGGGCAATAGCATCTATCACCCAAAGGACACATACTGGACACTGTAAGTGAAGTCTTTCCTGCTCTGAAGCTGTAACAGGCGGAGGAAAGAGGCTTCAAGCTATATGGGCTGAAACACTTCGTATGTACGAATCTTTCACATACATTCATTTCTGAGGGCATAAGCTCTTCTAGGAGAGGGAGCCCTAGAATAGTCTTAATCGCGCTGGCTGGAAGACCAGCTTGACTTAGACTCCCGGAAGCAGAGTTATCAGGAAAAATTAATAGAGACGTAACCTGGGCCGTGTAAGGGCCAAGGTGTCCAGACCCAGGGGTGGGGCTGGAAGAGTCAGAGAGCAGCAAAGGGGACATTTGCTGGTCTTACGAGGCAAAGAGGTCCACCTCTGCTAGCTGAAATCTCTCCCAGATTGACTGACTACTTCGGGGTGGGGTTTCCAATCCCCGTGTGTCAGAGCTTGACTGGACAGTACATATGCTCCTTATTTATATGCCCTGAAATGTAAATCGCCCTGAGGGAGAGGAATCTGGTGCGCTAGATGTTTAGTGGCGTGAGCACAGTCCGCCCTGGCGATAATATTTGACTGCAATAGTGTTGCACATCCACACTAGGGCATGATAGCCTCTCAATTGCTGGAGGAAGTGCTTTAGGGCCAGAAATAGGGCCATCATTTCGAGGCAATTGATGTGCCGCGCGAGATGAAAGCCTTCCAGCTCCATGGGGCTGGATGGTCATCCAAAACCGCATCTTAGCCCGTGAGGGAAACGTCTGTCGTTAGCATCTGTGACGACAAGACGAACTTAGAGTGGGACCCAAAGTAGAAACCGGGGTCTGAGCCACATAGCGAGGGTACGAAGCACCTGGCGCGTAACCCTTATTGGGGATTGGCCCTAGGTTGAAATCCCCTATCTTAGCCACATCTGGAGTGCTCCCATGTGCAGACGGCCCAAAGGTGTCACTGTGGATACAGCTGCCATGAGAACCTTTGCTGGTCTAGCTTGATTTCCTTGTCTCAATCTTAGAACCAAAGATGAGCTAGGACGACATGCTGATGTCGAAGCGCTAGCTACTAAGACTGGGCCAGCCAGTCATATATGTAATTCAATACATTCATGTAGAGAGCTAGGCAAAAATGGAAGGATCTGATACTGGTAAGCTTCGCCCCCAAAGTGAACCTCAGGTCCTTCCCTGTGTTGTGGCAATATGAAAGTAAGTGTCCTTCAATCGATTGTCACAAATCAATCGCTTGGTAGGATTTGAGAGCAATCACTTTGACAGTCAATTTTGAAACTGTATTTATTTATTTAGATGGTGGTAAAAACCACAAAATCTAAAAATTGGACGCAGCCCCACTGTTCCTATAGGAACTAAGCAATACCTGACTCACTATCTGGTAGGGGACCATGTTCTATGGCCTCGTTCCTCCAGCAGCCTCTGTCAGGAGATGCACACTTTCCGGTTTCATGGAAGTGGAGACCACGCCATTCTGAAACACGGAGAGTGATGTGATGCAGGGGATGGGGGGGGATGGTTTGGGGTCTTGTTAGCTGTTCGGCATCCTGGAATAGAGCAGGAATTTAACCGAAGAGCTAACATGTCATTGAGGACCGGCGTCGTCCGAAACACCAAAGGCGGCGGAACTAAACATCGGTCCCATGGTTTTCCCCGGGGGGGACATGTTCTTAAAGAAGAAAATTACATGGCGATCTGTGAGGGGCGGCGAGCCGTACCCCAGTCCTTATGGGGGGGTGCGCGGCTACTGACGCTCTCTTTCTGTGCCTCTCGCCTTCCTGCGAGACTCAGCTTTGGTCAAGGCTGGGTGGCCGACGGCCTCGGCTCCTGAGCACGGCGAGGGAGAAATTTCCCAAAAGCCTGTTCATAGACATTGGCATCTCGAAACTTGGTGGCGACGGAATTAACGGCGTCGCCAAATAGGCCTGATGGTGAGACAGGGACATCAAGGAGGAATAGTCGATCCTTATCCTTGATGCCCATCAGATTAAGCCATGAATGTCTTTCTGCACACACCAGGGATGCCATAGAATGGCCGATAGCACGGGCTGTTTGTTTAGTCGCACGCAGGGACAGATCAGTAGCCCGAGGTAACTCTGTGAATGCTTCTTGATCCACAGTGCCGCTCGTGCTCAAATGTTTCAGCAGATCAGCCTGGTACACTTGCAAAACTGCCATGGTGTGCAAGGAAGCGCCAGCCTGACCTGCTGCTTGAAACACCTTCCCTACCAGGTTAGAAGAAATTCTACACGGCTTGGAGGGGAGGGTTGGCTTCTTCAATGATGATGATGTTCCAGGAGCGAGATAGATAGCTAGCGTCTCCTCAACCTGGGGCATCACCACATAGCCTCGTGTCTTAGCATCAACGATGTTGGAAAAGAACGAGGTTGGTGGTACAAAAATACGGGATAAAAAAGGTTTATCCCATGAACGGGATAGTTCACTATGGAGATCATCGAAAAATGGGAGAGAGGGCGTTTTGGCGCCCTCTCCTGGCCACCCGACAGAAATCTGTCGTCTAATTTTGAGTGTGTGGTGTGAGCTTGCTCCTGTGGCCAGTCAATGTGAAGCCATTCGACTGCACGCGTTATGACTTCCAGCAACCTTTCATACTCTCTGTCATCTCTAGAGGGTCATTCTGAGGTGGCTGCTGCCATTTCTACAGAAGCAAGGGAAAGGGTCTCTTCCATCGACTCACGAGAAGCACTGGTGTGCGCTCGTAAAGTGGAGGGAGAGACTACGTGATCGGGGGAGGAGGCGAGAGAAAGGAGAGGCTCCGTCTCTCGTGCCTCGGCCAGATCAACCTGTGATCCCAAGGAGTGCAGCGCGGCGCGTGGTTCCCTGAAGAATGCGAGGCGCGCGCGGAGCATTTTT
Organism: Channallabes apus; assembly: GCA_030522415.1. NCBI lineage: Eukaryota > Metazoa > Chordata > Actinopteri > Siluriformes > Clariidae > Channallabes > Channallabes apus. The sequence continues at coordinate 5,351,396 of CM060122.1, forward strand.
ACCGCAAGATTGTCACAACGCTCACACTCTCCTTTAAATCCATCGAGAGCGTGGCTCTCACCCAAGCATTCAAAACAAAGAGTGTGCGTGTCGCCTTCACACGGACATACAGCGCTAAACTCTGCCATTATCTCAGTGATAATTTATTTATTTTTTAAGATATCTTTGTTTTAAATGTGTTTTGTGCTTGCACACGTTGCGTTCACAATGTTGTGAAGACAAATGAATCTGAGGTTGTCGCCGGCTCACCGGTATTTATAACCTGCAGCTGAGTCTAATCAGATGACGTCACCTGACCGAGGTTATATACTGTATGCCAAAATTTGGCGTGTTTGTACACACATGCTTCACAACCGCCGACATGTTTCCCATAGCATCGAGTGTAGCCTTGAAAGGGAACAAGAAAAAGCAAGAGGCCCCTGTAAATCTGAAATGAGTTACATTTGAGTTGCATTTAATAAAACGTTTAAACACTTTTTATACAGAAGTTTTCAATACAAATCTTATAATGCCCACAAACATTCTCAATCTTAATATTATAACTATCTTTTTAACTATTAGTTATTTAACTATTACTATTTCAATTCCTTCAAAATGACATTAAGAACAAAAAAAAAACTTTTTAAAAATATTATTAATTAAATGTGGGCTGAGAAAATTGTTGTCATTACAAATGTAACAGATGAGGAGTCGTGTCCATTAATCTAATCTATAGTACAGTATGCTGGAGAAAATCCCAGGCGAGAAGACACTGCTTTGTGTTTTAAAAAACCTTTAAAACAAACATCAACGGCCTCCACCAAAGAGTCTGTCTTTATAGCATTGTCTCCAACAATGGGAAAGGTCTGTCAGGTCCCCTTGTCTCATCGTAAAGGCACAAAATGTGGAACAGTGCTCCAGTCATCTCCATATTTTGCACGTTAGTCTCCACCTGTGGATTACACGCCAACACTTAGTGTTGCAATATAACTAACATTTAAGTCAAGCATTTTTGTGGTAGACGTACAGCTACGTATAGATTCAATGTAAAACATGTTTTCTCTTTTAAATACACAAAAATACATAATGTGAACATGAATTTAGTGTATATTTCTGACTAATTTACCTCACGATTTAACGTGTGAGGGATAACAGGATACGGCACTCAATCTGGATTTAATATAAAACATTCCCGCTTTTAAATTCTCAACAAACCCCAGATGAACAGGATATTTAAGTGATGAATTTACAACTTATAATAAATGTTTCATTAGGATACAGATATAGCTCATTTTCAACTACAGTATGTGTAGCGTTTGTTCTCGCTAATAACTTGTATAAAAAGTATAATGCCAATATGTGGACCAGCGTCTCAGAAGGATAGATTCACTGCTGAGAGAGATACAACAACAACCGTGAAATGTCTGACCACACAATGTGTATTTGTAACATAAATTCAGGTGAGATGAGATTTCTTAATATGAGGTCACAGAAGAACATTCATTCATTCATCTTCTATACCGCTTAATCCTGTGTTCAGGGTCGCGGGAACAGAAGAACAAAGAAAATAAATTCACAGTCTAATATACCACTTTTACTACCTCAATTTTGCTGTAACATGAAATTATCAAACAAAGAAAAAAAAACCTGACCTTGAACAGACAAGGTCACAAAAATATCATAAATATTGTCATTGTACATCATGCATTTCAAACAGAACTTATATGTGTACATGCGTTTCTCAAATACGTACACTATACGTTTCTCGAATATGTACACTATATATACCATGTCTGTGATCATTTGACAACTTTCCTGTGTATATTTACTGACATAGTTGTAGTTTTACCAATACAGTAATACACTGTTTCCTTTCTGTGTCTAAATCTTCATCTCTTCTTACACACAATTACAATTTGAGTTGTAAATATTAACAATTAGGGAGGCAATTTAACTTAAAGAATGAAGTCGCTAAACTTTCAGAAAACTTCAGTGATGTTTTGATGCTTCGCATCTCCTTTAAACTTTTTTCTTTCCCCCTTTTAAACCAAAAATACACTCTGTAACGCCTAATATCAGTGTTACTCATAATTAACATGTAAGAAAGTGTGTTTTTCACATAAGTTCCTCAACATGTCGTGAAATACTGCTCTCATTAGGAATGTGCAAGCGCGAGGGAGAGAGATTTCTAACTTCATGTGCTCACCTTGTCTGAAAAAAACGGAACTCGTGTTTTTTATTTCTTCTGAAGAATTTTCAGTAGTTCTTACATCATCTTGGGCAAACTGTCAACAGTTTTTTTTATGGTTACATATGACTTAATGATGATGCATTAGTCTAATTTCTTGAATAATAAAAAACAGAATGAGAAAAACATTAACCCCACACCCTCATATTAAAGCATTTAATTTGAACAATAAAATATGCTGCATGTTCTCCCCGTGCTTGGTGGGTTTCCTCCGGGTACTCCGGTTTCCTCCCACAGTCCAAAGATATGCAGGTTAGGCTAATTGGCGTTCCCAAATTACCCATAGTGTGTGAGTGTGTGTATGTGTGTGTGCCCTGCGATGGATTGGCACCCTGTCCAGGGTGTACCCTGCCTTGTGCCCGAAGTCTCCTGGGATAGGCTCCAGGTCCCCCGCGACCCTGAATAGAGGATAAAGCGGTACAGAAGATGAATGAATGAATGAATGAATGAATAAAATATGCTTCCTCCTACTACAACTTACTAAACAACACATTCACATTAACTTACCATAAAATACTGAGTGTTCTGAGCTTGATCCAGTCAGAAGTAAAGAATCCAGAATGTTTGCCAAAGAATAAACCAATTGCTGGGTCAAAATAACACAACCAGGGAGACTGGCATTAAACATACCCCAATGGCTTCTTCTGACAACTATAAAATATTATAAAACATGCCCACAGACTTTAGTGAAGATTACTTAGTAAAATTACATTTAATATTACATTTAGTAAATTTAGGTTTTTATTTGTGTGTGCAACAAAGTAAAATACAGTCTACCCGACTATTCATATTAACTTACCATAAAATACTGCCAGCTTTAATTGGCGTGCCCCTCGCTTCAGAAGTGAAGAATCCAGAAAGTTTGTCATGCCGTGTCTTAATTACAAGAACACAAAGAATGGACTTGCAAGTGCACACTCGAGGGGTTTGAGGACACCCGGGTAAATTGCACATGAAACGCAGAGTACAGGATGCACAGCAGCGATACAGTGGTGTGAAAAACTATTTGCCCCCTTCCTGATTTCTTATTCTTTTGCATGTTTGTCACACTTAAATGTTTCTGCTCATCAAAAACCGTTAACTATTAGTCAAAGATAACATAATTGTACACAAAATGCAGTTTTTAAATCAAGGTTTACGTTATTAAGGGAGAAAAAAAACTCAAAATCTACATGGCCCTGTGTGAAAAAGTGATTGCCCCCCTTGTTAAAAAATAACTTAACTGTGGTTTATCACACCTGAGTTCAATTTCTGTAGTCACCCCCAGACCTGATTACTGCCACACCTGTTTCAATCAAGAAATCACTTAAATAGGAGCTACCTGACACAGAGAAGTAGACCAAAAGCACCTCAAAAGCTAGACATCATGCCAAGATCCAAAGAAATTCAGGAACAAATGAGAACAAAAGTAATTGAGATCTATCAGTCTGGTAAAGGTTATAAAGCCATTTCTAAAGCTTTAGGACTCCAGCGAACCACAGTGAGAGCCATTATCCACAAATGGCAAAAACATGGAACAGTGGTGAACCTTCCCAGGAGTGGCCGGCCGACCAAAATTACCCCAAGAGCGCAGAGACAACTCATCCGAGAGGCCACAAAAGACCCAAGGACACCATATAAAGAACTGTAGGCCTCACTTGCCTCAATTAAGGTCAGTGTTCACGACTCCACCATAAGAAAGAGACTGGGCAAAAACGGCCTGCATGGCAGATTTCCAAGGCGCAAACCACTTTTTTAGCAAAAAGAACATTAAGGCTGGTCTCAATTTTGCCTGAAAAACATCTCAATGATTGCCAAGACTTTTGGGAAAATACCTTGTGGACCGACGAGACAAAAGTTGAACTTTATGGAAGGTGCGTGTCCCGTTACATCTGGCGTAAAAGTAACACAGCATTTCAGAAAAAGAACATCATACCAACAGTAAAATATGGTGGTGGTAGTGGGATGGTCTGGGGTTGTTTTGCTGCTTCAGGACCTGGAAGGCTTGCTGTGATAGATGGAACCATGAATTCTACTGTCTACCAAAAAATCCTGAAGGAGAATGTCCGGCCATCTGTTCGTCAACTCAAGCTGAAACGATCTTGGGTGCTGCAGCAGGACAATGACCCAAAACACACCAGCAAATCCACCTCTGAATGGCTGAAGAAAAACAAAATGAAGACTTTGGAGGGGCCTAGTCAAAGTCCTGACCTGAATCCTATTGAGATGTTGTGGCATGACCTTAAAAAGGCAGTTCATGCTAGAAATGTCACACACACTCGCGTCGCGACCGGCACAAGGACCCGGAAGTAGCCAGCTCGCAAAAACAGGAAGCATAAAAGGAGACAAGATGGCGTCCTACCTCACTCAGTCATTGAGTTTTGCCCATGTCGGATCAGCTCGTATCGCCTCCAAATCGTGAGTACTCACTATCTTGGGTTATCTTTCTGTCTAGAGTGTGTGTTTATAGGACGCGGGTTAAATTTGTGCTTTTCCCTTGCTCCGTTGTTGTGAGAGTCCTTAGATTAAATCGCGTGGTTATCCTGCCTTCTCGCTTGTTTCCGCGTTTGGGTTTACCATCCACGCTACACGGGCTAACCGCTAAAGCTAAGTCTTCTGGTCAACTCCGGGTTAGTTCACTGACAGAATGACTGAGTCTCGCGCGGTAAACCCAGCGGATCATGCACGCCTTTGCGATGTGGTGGACCGGCATGCTGTGTTAATCGATAAGCTTAGCGCGGAGATCGCTACTCCTACGCCAAAGCGTCCGGAACACCGCGGCCTTGCGCCGCGAGGTCGCGGAGCTGAAGCGGGAGAACGCGGAGCTCCGTGCGGCTGTCGATGACGCGGCTAGCTGGGCCTCCGTCGGTACGGCGGCAGCACCGCACCAACCCCTCCCCCCTCCTTCTGAAGTATTCATTTCATTACCGGATAAGTGGAATGGCACGGATGGAAAGTGTGATGTGTTTTTAACAGCGCTTGATTTGGTGTTTGAGTTTAATTCCACCAGGTACTCCACCGATCGGCTACGCATTGCACTTCTCGTTTCGTTGCTAACCGGGCAGGCAGCTGAGTGGGCCACGGCGGTCATCAAATCAGATTCAGACACCGCTCACTCTTACAATGAGTTCACCCACCAGCTAAGACTTACCTTTGAGCACCCCGCCGGAGAGGTGGAGACCGACACGAGACTTTATCACCTACGGCAGGGAGGTTTGTCCGTGAGCCGCTACACCGCGGAGTTTCGCACGCTCGCCGTCCAGACCACCTGGGGAGACTCCGCTCTCCGGACAGCCTATTACGAAGGGCTGGCTTCCCGCCTAAAAGACGAAACTCGTGGGGCGGGAGCTACCGGCTACGCTGGAGGGCCTCATCCAGCTGGCCCTTCGGATCGACCAACGTCTGCTGTCTCGTCCCAAGCCAGCCCCTTGCACCCTGCCGCCTACGCCACCTGTTGTCTCCTATGTCCCGCCATGTCCTTCAGCTCCTTTCCCTCACCTTCCTCTACCTGAAGCTCGACTCAACGTCACTGACTCTGTCGGATCTCCACCACCCGCCGTGGTTGACACGGGAGCCAGGGAACCCATGCAACTAGGGCGCGCCTCCTTGTCCGCTGCAGAACGGGCACGAAGATTTCGGGAGAGACTCTGTGCCTACTGTGGGTCAGATGCCCACCACCGAGCCATCTGCCCCCTCCGTCCGGGAAACGCCCAGGCCCGGTGAGACACGAGGGAAGTTCACCGGGCCAGCTTCAGATCTCTCCCGTTACCACCAACATCTCCCGTCTCGCGGTACAGGTACACCTCCAGTTTGGCCACAGAAATTGGCCAGGAAGTACTGCGTTCATTGATTCCGGTGCCGCAGGAAATTTCATTGACTCTAATTACGCCAAGCAACTGGGGATGAAACTTGAGGCGTTATCCCAGCCGGTTCGGATCACCTCAGTCGATGGTCGCCCCCTATCATCCAGCCCCGTCACCGCACAAACCCAACCTGTCACCCTGACCATCAATGAACACCAGGAGCGGATCCAGTTTCACCTCACCACCATCTCGTCACCACCCATCATCCTCGGACACCCCTGGTTACTTCAACACGACCCACTCCTATCCTGGACCCAAAGCCGGATCCTCCAGTGGGGGCCGACCTGCTCCGAACTGCTTCCAAGCACCGGCTGGGACGTGTTCTAGGGAGTCTGAGGCCCCCGATGTCGACCCCGATGCCATTCCCACCGTCTACCGGGACCTGGCTGAAGTGTTCTGTAAGAGACGTGCCACCCACCTTCCACCACATCGCCCTTACGATCTGGCGATTGACCTTCAGCCCGGCTCCGTGCCTCCCCGCGGCCATCTCTACTCCCTCGCCGCCACCGAGACGCAGGCTATGAAGGACTATGTAACCAATGCTCTCCGCCAGGGCACCATCAGGCTGTCCTCATCGCCTGCTGCCGCGGGGTTCTTCTTTGTAAAGAAGAAAGGGGGCGAACTTCGCCCATGTGTCGATTATCGGGGGCTCAATAACATAACCATCAAAAATCGTCATCCGCTGCCTCTTACCAACTCTGCCCTGGACGCTCTCTCTGGTGCCACCATTTTCACAAAGTTGGACCTTCGGAGCGCCTACAACTTGGTGCGCATCAGAGAGGGCGATGAGTGGAAGACGGCATTCATCACACCCACGGGGCACTACGAGAGTCTGGTCATCCCGTTTGGCCTCTGCAATGCCCCCGCCGCCTTCCAACATTTTATCAATGATGTTCTCCGGGATATGCTAGGGCGGTGGGCATTTGCATACCTCAATGACATCCTCATCTACTCCCGTACTCTGGAGGAACACGTCCAACATGTCAGAGCGATCTTAAAGACATTGCACGCCCACCAACTGTACTGTAAGTTGGAAAAGTGCGCTTTTCACGAGCGCCCCACCACGTTCCTGGGTTTTGTCATCTCGTCCCAGGGTGTGGCCATGGACCCGCAGAAGCTAGAGGTTGTGCGTCATTGGCCCCTACCCAAGACTCTTAAACAGCTTCAACGTTTTCTCGGGTTTGCGAATTTTTATCGTCGCTTTATCCGGGACTACAGTGCGGTTGCAGCCCCCCTAACCGCTCTGACCCGCCCATCATCTCATCCAGTCAGCCTCGACCCCGCAGCCATCTCCGCTTTCCACCAACTATGTCACCGCTTCACCTCTATGTCACAACTACAGTGGGAGCCACGTCAAACAGCCGCCTGGAGCATGACGGCTCCGTGGCAGGTTAATGGACGCTTCGTGCATGGAATGTGATCCCCCGCGATGACGCAGTTAACAATGCCCCGCCCCATAAACGCCCCCATGAGCTTTCTAAAAAGATGGTTGCAATGCCGTATATATCCGCCAGATGGAGCATTGACTGACACAGTTAACTGCAGTGTCCAGGAAACCCAATACCGTATCTTTAATATACAGACAGTTCTTGTATTGTCAACATAGTTTCATAAATAGATGACGTGGTAAGAAAAACAACAACAAACCGATTAATAAAACAGATTTGTTAAATCACTCAATACACAACCCATGATGATTATGCTATTTATTATTTAATAATGAATTAATAAAACTAGTTAGTGAAATATTTTTAAGACATTCTGAAATGATCCTTAAAGACACGGTAACGTCTGTAATTTGTCTATACCGATCATTGTAGGTACGGAATACACACGCGGGCTATGTACAGTATTTTACATTACTGTGTATTTTACCTCGTTCCATTTAATATACTGATAGATAATATTTTGCTGCAAAGTAAAGCTCAAAATGTAACGTCTGCTTGGGTTTGTTTTCGTTATATTTTTGATGATGTTTTTTTTCACTGATAGTCAACAAGTGGCATAAGAAAGCCAATTAATGGCACATGCAACCTGGAACAAATATCTGCCCATATGGATCAGTATTTCTTTAGTCATTTAATCATGCATAATGCTCCCCCGTCAAAAGATCTGATGAGGCATTAATCACTTATCACAACTGTGAATGGATGCGGCAGCAGAGACACATTAAATCCCCATAAACACTTGGAAACAATAGTAAAAAAGTTCCAGAGGGTTAGCGCCTGTTATACTAATGTAGTTTACTGATTTTTTACTGCTTATATTTCGTCTGGTTTTACGCAATTTCGTGTGTGTGTGTGTGTGTGTGTGTGTGTGTGCGCGCGCACGCGAGAGAGAGAGAGGATACTCTGACAAGAGCAAATTCCATGTGGCTTCCGTGGCTCAATCGGTTAGCGCGTGACACTTATAAAGCGGTCCAGGTGAAGCAATGCCGAGTTCGAGTCTCACCTAAAGCACCCAAAGCATTTTACTGCATATCGTGCTGTGTATGTGACAAATCAAATTTTAATTTGAAAGTAAAGCTTAAAATGTGACTTCTGCTTGGGTTTGTTTTCGTTATATTTTTGATGTTTTCGCTGATAGTCAAATTGGCATAACAAATTGATTAATGTCGCATAATATCTGAAAGAAATATCTGTCCATACGGATCATTCATTCATTCATTTTCTATACCGCTTAATCCTGTGTTCAGGGTCGCGGGGGACCTGGAGCCTATCGCAGGAGACTTCGGGCACTAGGCGGGGTACACCCTGGACAGGGTGCCAATCCATCGCAGGGCACACACACATACACACACTCACACACCCAATCCATACGGATCAGTATTTCTTTAGTCATTTAACCAGCATAACGTCCCACATCAAAGATCTGATGGGGCATCAATCACTTATCACAACGGTGTATAGTTGCGGCAGCAGAGACAGATTTAATCCCCATAAACATTCACACTTGAAAACAAAACTAACAGAAGTAAACAGTTCTAGAGTGTTAGTGCCTGTTATCACAGGACAGGAATCACCTACAGGATACTACGGTATTTTACTGCTTATATTTTTTTACCCTAGTTTCATTTGGTTTTACGCGATTTCATGTGGTATTTGTGTGTGTCTGTGTGTGTACAGTGTGTGTGTGTGTGTGTGTGTGAGTGCGAGAGATAGCGTGAGAGCGCGTGCGCGAGAGAGGGCTTTCATGCTGATTTATCCAAGGTTACTAAAACCTGCCTTACTACCTATAAACATTATTTCAATTTAACTCATGGGTCTCAATAACAGATTACATGACAAATTATATACTCTGAAACGTTCATTTGAACATTTAAAAATATATACAAAAAACATAAATACTAATGTTATCATGGTGTAAATTATTAACATTATGTTAGGTCCTGCCCTTAATTAATTCATATTATAATTACTTTTACATAGTATAGTTACTGGACTGACATGACCAAAACTAGCTTTCATTTAGCCTTTCTAAAATTCAACCCATATATCATTTATAATCAGAAAACATAAAACATATTATGATCTGTTCAATAGCCCATCTGTTTTAATTTAGTTTGTATTTTTTATTATTCATAAGACAACCTTTCAGTTTTGTAAATATTTTAGTTATAGTGTGTTAAGTCTTACTTTAGGTTAAACGTTTTTGACCATCCAGCTTAGATAAATGTTATGTCATTGATAAAATCTGGATTAAGGATATTTTATTTTATTTCTTAAATTTTAATTTTTTAGTTTCCCCCTGAGGGATTGCCACCTTATTGTGGTCAAGGGGTTTGCGTGCCTCAACACAATTCAGCAAATACAATACTGTTACTATAACCCCAGGGAAAAACAGTGCTCGAACATGATGCCCCCTTCACATTTCGGACTGCGCCCCTCCCCCCCCCTGGTCTAGAACGGCTCTGCCTCTGACCGTCTTTTGTCTTGTAAATGAGTATTCTCACTCACCTTCCAATCCCCCCAGCGCACACACACTTTGTTTGTCCTGTAAACTGTAACTGTGTTTGCTAAGGCACTTGGTTATACACAGTACTTTAATGTATGGAACACTTACTTAACTTACTGGTTTGGTTTAAACATCGCTTATTACCTTATTCAGCAAAATAAATTAATTATTAACGTATTGAAGTATTTTAGTTAAGGACAAAAACTGTGCTTGTGTTTAGAACTGCTGAACAGCCGAAAACACACACACACACCCATCCCCCCGCCAAAAACACACACACACAGAGCAATTAACACCATGTCCTACTCAGGGGTGGAAGGTGAGAAACCTCAATGGAGAATACCAAGTTTGTCGTTGCTCTTTTGGAGTTCTTAAAACCCAAAACATTTATTTATACTGAGAAAAAATTATTATGGGTCACATAATCACAAACACAAATACATATAATCAAGTGTTTAACTGGTTTCATTTGTTTCTATGACCAATAATTATTATTATGATTTTCAGCCCAACTCTTTGACTATTTAAAACAAAGTTGTGTCCCATTTTTTGCCCATTGAAGTTGTTGGTTCAACTAAACGGTTTTTAAATACCCAAACAATCCCCCAAAATTAAAACACGCAAACATGACTTTAACAATTCAGTTTATTCTTCCAAAACTAGTCAAAGGTAAAACAGTAATTTATATAAAACAGATGAATACATGTTGTCTTTTTGCTTATAGTTCATTAAACTACCCGGATACACCAGCTGCTTATAAGTCTCTATCTATAGTCCTTTTATATTAAAATATTAATTTTTCAAATATCAAAACTATTAAACATGGAACAGTTGAAGTCTTTGTTTCCCCCAAAGTACTGTATCAGACATTTAGCAGTTCTATGTTCAGAATATACAGTAGACCTGATCAAACATCATTCTAAAGCTGTCGGACTGTGACGTCATCCCTCCTACAGCTCCCTCAACAGCTTGTTCAGGCTCCTTCAGTCCTGTAGCTCCAAAAGTCCAGCCGTCAGCCGTCTGACCCCCCAATCCGTCACAGCGGAGCTCTGCTTAAAGACAACAGGAGAATTTAGTGAAGACAAAGATAGATAAACTTTACAGAACATCTAGTTCTAATAAAAATTAAATATATTAATAAACCTACTTACCATGCCAGAATTTTGGGAATTCTGGAATGTAAATAAACTGTCTGTGCTAATGTTAACCAGTGAACAGTGTTGGTGTTAACCAGTGACTGTCTGTATTATCGTCTGAATTAAATTAACCGGGAATTTACTTAATGCGCTTCTCATACAAATAAGTTAAGCGATATAACACTCGTATATGAGCATTAGTTCATCCCTGAAGCCAAACTATAACTTACTGAAGCCCCTCACACACACACACACACACACCCCACACACACACCTCCCCCTCCTCCTCCTTAACTGATAAACACTTCAGTGTTGTTATTCAGCTTGTTAACTAAGCGCTCGGGCTACCGCGGAAAGTCCCGGACAACGTGTATAAAATATAAACCGGGTTATGAGCGTTACTAGCTCCTGTACAGCTCCCCTCAGTCTGTGTCCCTCATCAACTGCATCACATTATATTACAGTCACAGAAATAACCTGCAGATTAACTCTTAACCAAAGAATAAATAACCGCTGAATTTATCCAGACAACACGCGGTGAGATTCTCTCAGTATTTACAAAGAACACAAACACTCTTCATCGGGTAGTGCAGCTCTTGTAATAGGGACATTAATAGTATTGTCGAAGCTTGAGCATGTTTTTGAGTTAAAGTGGAGTGACATTGTGAGTGTGTGACACTGACAGTAAGCTGTAATATTAACTCCAGACTTGGTAAACAGAACATTAAGTTCTCTAAAGTCACATCTGACAGCTGCTGGTGCTGCCAGTGATATTTAAAACGGCCAATAAAAAAAAAACTAAACTGGGAAATAAACTGTAAAGTACCCCAAACACATTTTATAAAATAAAACATCACTTACTGTCATGTCTGTCTTCGGGAAACATACACACGGGAGAACGCAGGTGCAGGAAATATATCTTTTTATTGAAAGTCCCGTTTTGACTTGAACAACTGAAATCTTATATAAATGATAATGACCCCAAGGGTCCTTCACCAGGGACGGTCTGCAGGCGGAAACACAAAAGAAACACTGACTTCACTTGAAGTCTTAACCTTGAAAGACACGTAGAATTTGCCACGGAACCGAAATCCGTCCGGACGCGAAAGCCGTCTCGCATTCGCTACTTCGCCTGCAGATACCGTCTTAACCCTGGGAGAGAGAGAGAGAGAGAACATACAGTTTAAACATACAAGGGTGTGCACAACGGTGACCAGACAATGTGGTGTGGGTTCGGCTGGGTTAAATAGTGAGACACACAAGGGTAGACAGGTGAATTCACTCTGGTGTTGATGACTGACAGTGACATACGCAGACACACTAGGGGGAGACAAAGACTACGGCTCAGTAATCCGGTGAACTTGATCTCCGGGGCTGAGGCAGATCGGATGTTACATTACCCCCCCTCCCAGGGCCGGCTTCCTGAAAGAGAGGTGGGCGCTCCCCGCTAGGTACCGAAGGGGTCTGGGACCCACCGGCCTGATGGAATTGCCGGCGAGCGGGTCGGCCTGGAGGTCGTGGCGCAGGACGATCCGGTCGAGCTTGATGAAACTCGAATATGAGTTCCGGGCTTAGGATGTCCTTTGCCGGGACCCAGCTGCGTTCCTCCGGCCCATACCCCTCCCACTCTACTAGATACTGAAGGGAGCCCCCTCGCCTTCGGGAGTCCAGCAGTTGCTGGACTCTAAATGCTGGGGCGCCCTCAATCTCCACAGCCCCAGGGAGTGAAGGGTCTACGACACCTTTGTCTAGTGGTCCCCGCATTACTGGCCTGAGAAGAGAGATGTGAAAGACAGGATTAATGCGCATGTGTGAAGGGAGTTGCAATTTGAAAGAAACAGGGTTGATTTGGGAGATTATAGGAAAGGGACCGATGAATCTGGGGGAAAGCTTACGGCAGGGGAGGTTGAGAGAGAGGTCCTTTGTCGAGAGCCAAACCCGATCTCCTACCTGGAGCGGAGGACTTTCCCGTCGCCGCCTATCGGCGAAACTTTTGAACCGGCGAACTGCTTGGGAGATACTGGCATGCGCCCCCTCCCATACTTTTTCCGCTTTTTTAAACCACTCATCCACCATGGGGATATTGGTGGGAGTGGCATCCCAGGGACATAGCGGTGGCTGATGTCCGAGCACACATTGGAACGGCGTTAGGCCGGTTGAGGAGTGTCTTAGTGAGTTTCGCGCATATTCCGCCCAGAATAAACAGTCTGCCCATTCATGTTGCCGACTACTACAATATGCGCGGAGGAATGTCCCGAGATCTTGGACAGTCCGCTCTGCCTGCCCATTAGACTCCGGGTGATAGCCTGACGTTAGACTAACAGTGGTCCCCAATTTCTGAAAAAAAGCTTTCCAGACTTTTGCGATAAATTGGGGACCACGATCGGAAACAATATCCTCCGGTATGCCGTAGTAGCGAAACACATTGTTGAATAGGGTTTCCGTCACCTGGGAGGCGGTTGGGAGGGCGCAGAACGGAATAAACCGGCAACCTTTTGAGAAGCGGTCTACAACTACCAGGACGGTCGTGTACCCTTTAGACACTGGCAGGTCCGTCACAAAATCCACCGCTAGGTGGGACCACGGTCTGTTAGGTGTAGGTAAGGGTATTAATTTTCCAACTGGCAACCCTCGAGGGCTCTTGGTGGTTGCACAGGTAGCACAAGACGAAACGACTGCTTTCACTGTGTCCCGCAAATTTGGCCACCAGAACCGAGGTTCTAGTAGTTGACGTGTTTTTAGTTCGCCGGGATGTCCTGATGATAAGTTGGTGTGGGCCTCCACGATCACTCGTTCACGTAGTGACTCCGGCACGTAGGTTCGATTCGGAGGACAGCCCGGCGGCACGGGTTCTGACCGTGTCGCCCGGGCTATCTCCGCATCGAGGTCCCACGTGATCGGTGCCACCACGAGCGACGGGGGCAAAATGGGTTCAGGCACCTGGGGTCGGTCCTGCGTCGCACAATAGCGGGATAACGCGTCCGCCTTTAAGTTCTTCGAGCCGGGGCGATAAGTAATACTAAAACGGAACCGAGTGAAAAACAGTGCCCAGCGGGCTTGTCGGGGGTTTAGTCTTTTTGCTTGTTGGAGGTACTCCAAGTTCTTATGATCTGTGAGTACCGTGAATGGATGTTCCGACCCTTCCAACCAATGCCTCCACTCCTCTAACGCCGCCTTTATTGCAAGCAGTTCGCGATTTCCGATATCATAGTTGCATTCAGCAGGTGTCAGTTTTCGCGAGAAAAAAGCACAGGGGAATAACTTCTCCGGGTGGCCATGGCGCTGTGACAGTACCGCTCCGAGTCCTACCTCCGACGCATCGACCTCTACTACGAAGGGCTTGTTAGGGTCGGGCAGTTTTAATATAGGCGCTGATGTAAAAGCTTGTTTTAGGCGCTGAAACGCCACGCGCGCGTCCAGCGTAAACTGTTGTAGCTTGCGCGGTTTACCCTTTAGTAAGCTAGTGAGCGGTGCTGCCAGTGTACTATAGCCCCTAATAAAGCGCCTGTAAAAATTGGCAAACCCGAGGAAGCTTTGTAGCGCCTTCACTGTTGTTGGCTCCGGCCATTGGAGCACCGCTCTGACCTTGGCAGTGTCCATCCTGACCCCCAGTGGCCCTATGCGATAGCCCAGAAATGCAACTTCTGTTTTATGAAATTCACACTTCTCCGCCTTCACATAGAGCCCATGTTCCCTCAGTCGATGGAGAACGGCGGTTACATGACTAACGTGCTCTTCGTATGACCGAGAGTAAATTAGGATGTCATCCAAATAAACTATCACGAACCGGCTTAACATATGTCGGAGCACGTCATTCATGAACCCCTGAAACACCGCAGGAGCGTTCACCAGTCCATAAGCCATTACATTGTATTGGTAATGACCTGATGTAGTGCTAAACGCTGTCTTCCACTCATCTTCCTTGCGAACACGAACGAGGTTATAAGCGCTGCGGAGGTCAAGTTTGGTAAATATGGACGCGCCGCGGAGCAGATCGATCGCGGCCGGAACCAGGGGCAGCGGGTGCTTATATTTCACTGTGATGGTATTGAGCCCTCGATAATCAATACACGGCCGAAGGCCCCCGCCTTTTTTCTCGATAAAAAAGAACCCTGCCGATGCGGGTGACGTGGAGCGACTAATGAGCCCCTGCTGGAGAGCCTCTTTCACGTATTCCTCCATCGCCCGTGTTTCTGGCACGGACAATGGATAAATCCGCGAGCAGGGCGGTGTTTTCCCCGGCAGGAGGTCAATAGCGCAATCCCACGGGCGGTGAGGGGGAAGTCGTGCAGCTGCCTTAACACTAAAAACGTCCTTAAATTTCGCATACTCCGATGGCACTAGGGTCGAAACTAGGGCGCTAGGGCTTTCTACTGTAGTCGTTTGGGCCATCAATGAGGTTGGCATACAGAGTTTCGCGCATCGGGGGGACCAAGAGAGGATGCGAGCACTTGCCCAATCAAAATTCGGGTTATGAGAGCTAAGCCATGGGAGGCCGAGCACGACGGGCTGACTCACCTGGGATATTACATAAAATTCTAACTCCTCAGTGTGATTAGGGAAAGTTAACCGTAGGGGCACGGAGATCATGTTAACCGGCGATTGACTTAATGGGTTGCCATCGAGAGCGTTAATCACGATCGGGGTTGGAAGCTTCGACACTGGAGCGTGCAGCGAGGAAAGTAGAGAAAATGAAATAAAATTCCCAGCCGAGCCCGAATCTATGAGGGGGGAAACAGAAATTTCATGGTTATTGTATGCCAACGTCGCATTTACACAAAATGACCGGTGGGTTCGTGGTGGTGTTGGCAGTGTAGGTGTTTTTTCAGTTTGTGGGGGTATGTCCGTATTTATGGTTTGTGTAGAGTTGTTCATGCGTGTGATTGGTGGTGAGGTGATTCGTGGGTGTGTGTTCGTGCGGTTGGATGGTGAAAGTGTGTTTGTCTTTACTTTTAATAATGGGCACTCTCGGATGAGGTGCCCCCCACCGCCGCAGTACATGCACAGTCCGGCCGTAATTCGGCGTCGTCTCTCCTGGGCGGACAGTCTGGACGAGCCTACATCCATCGGCTCTGTCGTTGGGGACTCGCGGGGAGCTTGTGGGCTTCTGCTGGGGCGAGGACGGTGGTGCGATTCCACCCTGCTTCCTGCCGACCGGGCGGGATTTTGTCTTCTCTGACTGCGGAGGTGTTGGTCGAGCTTAATGGCGAGCTGGATTGTTTCATCCAAGTCGAGCTCTGCATCTCTGCACGCCAACTCCAGCTGGATGTCGGGCTGGAGCCCGTCCCGGAAGCGGGCGAGAAGGCTCTTCTCGCACCACTCACTCTCCGCAGCCAGGATCTTGAATTGCACGGCGTATTCGGCGACGGTGGTCGACCCCTGCCTTATCCTCAGCAGCTGTTGCTCCCCAGTCCGGCCCTGATCCGGGTGCTCGAAGACCGCGCGGAATGCGCGGAGGAAGCGAACAAAGTCGATCATGTCCCGGCCTCCAGCACTCCACATAGCGGTGGCCCAGTCCATCGCTGCACCTGTGAGCTGTTGAGTGACAAAACTTATTTTTTGTCGTTCGTCGAGACCGGGATACTCGGCCAGGTACAGCTCACAGGCGAGGAGAAATCTTCGGCACCCCTCTGGGTCCCCAGCATATCTCTCGGGGGGGGCGGCCCGTGGTGGAGATCGGGATGCGTGCATCTGCGCTGCAGGTGGAGGCGACTGTCTCGCCGCGATGTCACGGACACTGTGGGCCAGGTCATTAATTGCCCTGGCCAGGCTGTCCATCTGCCCCTGCTGTCGTCGAATGTAGTCCATCATCGGGGCCGTATTGTCACGTACAGGTGTTCCTGCTGCGTTCGGGTAACTGGTCTGGTCATCTGTCATGTCTGTCTTCGGGAAACATACACACGGGAGAACGCAGGTGCAGGAAATATATCTTTTTATTGAAAGTCCCGTTTTGACTTGAACAACTGAAATCTTATATAAATGATAATGACCCCAAGGGTCCTTCACCAGGGACGGTCTGCAGGCGGAAACACAAAAGAAACACTGACTTCACTTGAAGTCTTAACCTTGAAAGACACGTAGAATTTGCCACGGAACCGAAATCCGTCCGGACGCGAAAGCCGTCTCGCATTCGCTACTTCGCCTGCAGATACCGTCTTAACCCTGGGAGAGAGAGAGAGAGAGAACATACAGTTTAAACATACAAGGGTGTGCACAACGGTGACCAGACAATGTGGTGTGGGTTCGGCTGGGTTAAATAGTGAGACACACAAGGGTAGACAGGTGAATTCACTCTGGTGTTGATGACTGACAGTGACATACGCAGACACACTAGGGGGAGACAAAGACTACGGCTCAGTAATCCGGTGAACTTGATCTCCGGGGCTGAGGCAGATCGGATGTTACACTTACCACGAATAGTCCGTTAAGCCGCCATCTTCATCTCTGTAGTTTGGCAGCGTCAGTTCGGCGGGGGTGGGGGCGGGTTGTTAAAATCACGTGACTGCAACTCAGCGCAGCTGGCTTGTTTTAACGTGTTCTTGAGAACGAAGCGCCATCTAGTGGTAGCACCAGGTAAATGAATAAATAGGGCTTGAATGGGCGTGTTTACTGTGAAATCTTGACACGCCTTTCTGTCAGAAAAGGGAGGGGGGACTACGGCGTGCAAAGGGCATTCACACGCCGTTCACACTTCAGCCACACGGTCGCGGCTATTTGGCGTGGCTCCCACTGTATGTCACACACTGCCCCTATTCTTCTCCATCCAGACGCCAGTAAACCGTTCGTTGTGGAGGTGGGTGCCTCAGACGTGGGCGCTGGGGCTGTTCTCTCCCAACGAGGTCCAGATCAGAAACTGCACCCTTGCAGTTTCTTCTCCAAAAAATTTGACACCACTCAGCAGCGATATGGGGTAGGGGACCGCGAGCTGCTGGCCATAAAGTGGGCTTTGGAGGAATGGCGTCACTGGCTCCAGGGCGCCAGGGAGCCATTCATCGTCTGGACCAACTATCAGAATCTCATCACCATCCGTAATATCAAGTAGCTCAATCCGAGACAGGCGCGGTGGGCGCTGCTCTTCGAGCACTACAATTTCCACCTGTCCTACCGTCCGGGGTCCAAAAATACCAAGGCAGACGCTCTCTCCAGACAACATGAGGAAGACGTCCCCCGGACGGAACCCCCCTGTTCTCCCACCATCCAAGATCGTCGCACCCCTCCGTTAGGACCTGGAGACGAGGGTCCGCCAGGCGCAGGCAACGGAGAACGAACTGGCAGGTGCGCCGCCTCAACGTCTCTATGTGCCCCCCACTATGAGAGAGGAGGTCATACAGTGGGGCCACACCTCGCCCATTGCCGGACATCCAGGCAGTCAACGCTCCATCCGGTTCATCCGACGTGCCTTCTGGTGGCCATCCATGGACCAGGACATCAACGAGTTCATCCAGGCATGCCCAGTGTGCGCCCGGGCCAAGACTACTAACCAACCTCCTTCGGGGGAACTCCAGCCTATTCCCGTTCCCCGTCAGCCCTGGTCGCACATTGCCGTTGATTTCATCACGGGCCTGCCGGATTCCGAAGGGAAAACCACCATCATGACCATCATCGACCATTTCTCCAAAGCCGTACACCTGGTGGCCCTCGCCGGACTCCCGTCAGCCAAAGACACTGCGGAGCTGATGTTAGAACACGTAGTCCGTCTGCATGGGTTCCCTAAAGACATCGTCTCGGACAGGGGGCCCCAGTTCACTGCCAGGTTCTGGAAGGCCTTCTGCCGTCTGGTCCATTCCACCTGTAGTCTGTCTTCTGGCTATCACCCACAGACTAATGGTCAGACGGAGCGGGCCAACCAACAACTGGAGCGCTACCTGAGATGTTTCGTTGCCGATCGCCAGCGCTCCTGGGCTCACTACCTCCTATGGGCCGAACTATCCCACAACCTCCACGTCTCCTCAGCCACCAATCTAAGCCCATTCGAGGTACAGTATGTCACGGTTTCCAACCACCGATGTTCGAACACCAAGAACCGGAGGTTGACGTACCGTCAGCCCAACAGTTGGTCCGCAGGTGTCTGCGGCTCTGGAATCAAGCCAACCGAGCCATCCATCGAGCCAACGCCCGTTACACCCTCCGGGACGGTTGTATAAAGTAGGTGACAAAGTTTGGCTTTCAACTAAAAACCTCCATCTCCACACAGAGTCCAAGAAGTTGTCACCCAGGTTCATCGGCCCCTACCGCATTCACCTACCGGCTCCAGCAGCCTGTGGCGCTCCGAATTCACCCGGTATTCCACACCTCACAACTCAAACCCTTCACCACCTCTCCAATGATTCCACCCTCCCCCCCTGCTCCTCCCCTCCGTATCATAGACGGTGCCCCTGCCTACACCGTTCGCCGGATCCTCGACTCGCGACCGAGGGGTCGAGGCACTCAATACTTGGTCGACTGGGAAGGCTACGGCCCCGAGGAGCGGCCGTGGGTTCCGGCACGGTTCATTCTCGACCCCGACCTTATTAGGGATTACCGTCGTCGGGTATCCTCCACCCCGGGACCGTCGGGAGTCGGTCCTGGACAGGGGGGTACTGTCACAGTCATTGAGTTTTGCCCATGTCGGATCAGCTCGTATCGCCTCCAAATCGTGAGTACTCACTATCTTGGGTTATCTTTCTGTCTAGAGTGTGTGTTTATACGTAGGACGCGGGTTAAATTTGTGTTTTTCCCTTGCTCCGAGTCCTTAGATTAAATCGCGTGGTTATCCTGCCTTCTCGCTTGCTTCCGCGTTTGGGTTTACCATCCACGCTACACGGGCTAACCGCTAAAGCTAAGTCTTCTGGTCAACTCCGGGTTAGTTCACTGACAAGAAAACCCTCAAATAAAGCTGAATTACAGCAATTCTTAAAGATGAGTTGGCCAAAATTCCTCCAGAGCGCTGTAAAAGACTCGTTGCAAGTTATCGCAAACGCTTGAATGCAGTTATTGCTGCTAAGGGTGGCCCAACCAGTTATTAGGTTCAGGGGGCAATTACTTTTTCACACAGGGCCATGTAGGTTTGGATTTTTTTTTCTCCCTAAATAATAAAACCCCTCATTTAAAAACTGCATTTTGTGTTTACTTGGCAAATAGTTTTTCACACCACTGTATATTACACCATAACCGTATTATACCAAAGAGTCCTAGTTAGAAATACCCAAAATAAAATACATCCATTTTAACCACTACAGAGACATCACAGACAGCTGTAGTTTTCAGAAGTTCCTTCCAAGATGAGGCTGCGTTGGGCAGGTACATGAGCACTGAGCGCCTGCTGATTGCCTGGGACGCAAATCTCCGAAATCGTTTTTAAAATAATATTATTTTATAAATAGGCGCTATCTTCAATAATCAATTGATGATTTGAGATGTACAAACATACATTCTCGCTTAAAGAATTCGTAAAACTACACTTAGAGAGTCTTGGCAGACTGCAGAGAAACTTGGCCTTGGGCACCAGTTCACATTTCAGTACGACCCAAAACACACAGCAGAAGTGGTGAAGAAATGGTTAGCAGAAAAGAAAAATGTAAATTTTTCAGTGGCCCAGCCAGAGTCCTGACTTCCAATTGAGAATCTGTGGAGGAGCTAAACATCAGGGTGATGGCAAGGAGACCCTCCAACCTGAAAGAGTTGGACCTCATCGCTAAAGATGAATGGGTATAAATACCAGTGGAGACATGCAAAAAACTGGTCAGCAATTATAGGAAGCATTTGATTGCTGTAATAGCCAATAAAGACGTTTATATTAATTATTGAGAACGGTATGAATAATTTTGGACATGCCACTTTTTGTTTAAATGTAACTAAAAGATGAGTAATAAATTTTTCCACAATGATGCCTCTTGTACCTCGTCTTATTATCCTCTGGGAGACGTCCGCATCATTTTTAATAAAAAAAAAAAAAAAAACTTGCTGGTTGAATAAAAGTACTGTAACTTAATTTGCCAGGCGTATGAATAATTTCGGTTTATATATATCGGTTCACCAACGCCCCATGTACAAACAAAGTTCCCAAACAAATCAAATTATTTTTTTCTTTTATTTTAATAAAAGGCTGCAATGAAAAACAGATTATATTCTTATAAACAAACTGTGTACTTTTTACTAAATCACACTTTTCTGACTAATTAAAGTGTTTCAGTTACACAACTTAAGAATTACAGTTCAATACACAATACTTTACAATACAGGCTTTATTGTGAGAGCTTTCAGGCTTTTCTTATGTTTGTTTATTAAATAAAGCAATGAATTAGATCATTACGACTTACCCATGGCACAGAGAAACACATGCAGAGATAAAAACTGAACCATTCTGTATCAGCTGAGAGACAAAGAGGAAACTGTCATCTGTTGGACAAAACTATTGCTGGTGTATCTGTGTGTAGGAGGTGTGTTTGATTACACAGCTTACAGCACTTTTGTAACCTTTAAGACTTAACAAAACTAATCTAATACAGTCCTGAGAAAAAGTATTTCCCCCTTACTGTTTTTTTTTTTTTTTTGCATATTTGTCACACTTAAATGATTGAGATCATCAAACTTATTTTAATATTAACATTATAAATGACAAATGACAAATATTTGTGCGTATATGTATATTATTAATTTTAATATTACACAATGATAACGAGTTAATGACTGAATACAAAATGCAGTTTTAAATGATTTCATTTATTAAGGAGAAAAAGCTGACCAAACCTACTTTACAGTATGTGAAAAAGTAATTGCCCCTAAACCTAATAACTGGTTGTGCCATTCAAGCATTTGTGATAACTGGCACTTAGGTGGAATTTTTGCTCACTCTTCTTTGTGGAATTGTTTTATTTCAGCCACATTGAAGAGATTTTGAGCATGAACGTTTTTTTTAAAGATTGGATTAAATTTCGGACTATGACTAGGCCACGCCAAAACCTTGATTTTTTTTTTTTTTTTTTTTTTTTGGCTATTCAGAGGTGGATTTGCTGGTGTGTTTTGAGGCAAAAGTCATGAACCAATGGATGGACATTCTTCATCAGGATTTTCAGGTAGAGCACAGAATTCTTGGTTCCATCAATTACGGCAAGTCATCCACGTCCTGAAGCAGCTCCAGACCATCACACTACTATGACCTTTTAGTGTGATGTTTTTTTTTTTTGTTTGTTTTTTTACACCAGAGGTAACGGGAAGCTTCCAAAAAGTTACACTTTTTACTTGTAAAGTCTTGGGTACAATGTTTTGTGTTATTAAAATATTAAAACGGGTTTAATGATTTCGATCATTTAAGTGTGATAATTATGCAATAGATATATGCTTAAATGTCTCATCTCTCTTTTTTTTCATGAAATGCAGTAATCTCATGTCTCCTCTTAGCGTCCAGGCAAAATTTCTATTAAGTTCTCAGACAGTGTATGTGAAGACAGTTCACTCCTTAAATATAATGTTCATAGATTTTATTTTAGAACTGTAAGAGTACATAAATATATTTAGTTAATTAATAGGTTACAGTTACATCAGTGTAGTTTTCATATGCTATAATTTAAAAGTAAACATGAATAGAGGAACATGAGGTCCCTAATATACTATATTCCAGAAGTAAGTTAAGTTTTATATGTAGTAATACAATTAACTTAATGTACTATAAAGGGTATATAGGGTAGGATCGACTCGTTAATATGTTAATTTGAGTTTTATCAAGAATATTTTCTTCAGAATATATGGTTTACACGACTGTGTTCTCAAACTAGTCAATTATATATATATATATATATATATATTCATTCATTCATTCATTCATTCATTTTCTATACCGCTTAATCCTGTGTTCAGGGTCGCGGGGGCCTGGAGCCTATCCCAGGAGACTTCGGGCACTAGGCGGGGTACACCCTGGACAGGGTGCCAATCCATCGCAGGGCACACACACATACACACACTCACACACCCAATCACACACTACGGGCAATTTAGGAACGCCAATTAGCCTAACCTGCATATCTTTGGACTGTGGGAGGAAACCGGAGTACCCGGAGGAAACCCACCAAGCACGGGGAGAACATGCAAACTCCATGCACACAGAGACGGGAATCGAGCCTGGCCGGGGAATCGAACCCAGACCCTGGAGGTGCAAGGCGACAGTGCTAACCACTACACCACCGTGCCGCCTATATATATATATATATATATATATATATATATATATACTCCCGTTCAAAAGTTTTAGATCACTTTCTAACTCCATGATGGTTCCTGATGTTTATTTCTTTCTACATTGTAAAGTTTTGTTGAAAGCGTACAAAAAATGCATGAATCTCCTTTGAACAGTTGATATTGAGATGTTTCTGCTACTTCTGCTCTGTAAAGACTTCATAACGCCTCTAATCTGAGCTGCTGTTAATTGGTCATTTTTCAGGCTGATAACTCTAAATTAACTTCTCGTCTGCAGCAGAGCTACAGTAGGTTTTGGTCTCGTCCTCCTGGGACGGCCTTCATGAGAGACAGTTTCATTATGGTGCTTGACGGATTTTGCAAATGCACTTGACAATACTGTTCTTGCAGGAACTATTACAGAAAGGCCAACCTCTGTGTCTTAAAATAACAACTAACTGTTGTTTTTCTTGTTGTTATGTAATTACCTAATTCCATATGTGTTATTTTATAGTTTTGAAATCCACAAACAAAGAAATTTGCAAGTCACCCCAAACTTTTGGAAAGAAAGTATTTCTTATATATTTTTTCTTTTTAATAAAAATAAATGACAGCAATGTGTGAAAGTAACAGGTGGTTACAAGCGATGAAAACATGGATGTGAGTTTAAAAGAGATGCAGGAAAATGCACCACCTGTCAGTTTTATGGTTGTAAATTAGTCAAACCAGAAAATGGGCAGCTGCTGCATGTGTCTGCAAAACCTTGTGGTTTGAGAGACAAATGGCCTCTAGACAAGTCTGTCTGATGTCAAGTTGAATAGAATTAAAGTTAAACATTGTGAGAATTAAAGTTAAACATTGTGAGAATTAAAGATAAACATTGACTGGTAAACATTTGTTGGAATCTACTCTACGTGTTTTAATCTGAGATTTTCATTTGCTGGACCTATGGGGCTGTTTGACCTTTTAGGAAGTCTGCTCTAAAATGTAGGGTTTCCCATGCTATTCCCATACACAACAGGCTAAAGCACTGAGTTACTGATTGGAAGGTTGGTGGTTCAAGCCGCAGCTCCACCAGGCTGCCTTTATGGGCCGCTTGAGCAAGGCCCTTAACCCTATCTGCTCCAGGGGCACTGTATCATAGCTGACCCTGCTCTCTGACCCCAGTTACGCTGGTAATTCAAATTCAAATTCAAATTTTATTCGTCACATACACAGTCATACACAGTACGATATGCAGTGAAATGCTTACACGACCGCCAGTGACCTTAAAAAGAGAATTAAATCTTACAGTAAGGAATAAATATGAATAAAGAAATAGGAAAATTTTAACTTAACTAGAATAAAAATAGAAATAAAAAATAAAAGTATACTGTACATAAAATGGAAATAAAAATAGAGATATACTGTACAATAGAGATTTTCTTTTAAAATTGAAATTTGGTGGAGGATGTATGGTGTGCAAGTAATTTGCATGGAAACATGTGTTAAGGTGCCTTATTAAAGTGACTTGTGCAGGGGTCCAGAATGTAAACATAAACATAAATATGAGTTCCAACGTCAGGGTAGATGTGCATGAAAGTGTCCATAGTGTCCGTTGACGTTAACAGGTTGTATTAGTTCTGTGTTTGTGGTGTGAATGTGGTATGGTTGAGAGACCTTATTGCCTGCGGGAAGAAGCTCCTCCTCAGTCTCTCTGTGTTGGCCTTCAGGGAGCGTAAGCGCTTTCCTGACCGCAACAGAGAGAACAGTCCATTGTTGGGATGGCTGAGGTCCTTCACGATCTTCCTGGCCTTGGTCCAGCACCGCTTGGTGTAGATTGAGTGCAGGTCAGGGAGCTTGGTGCGGATGATGCGCTCAGCTGAACGTACCACCCTCTGTAGAGCTCGTCTGTCCTGCATGGTGCTGTTTCCAAACCAGGTCGAGATGTTTCCCGACAGGATGCTCTCTATGGTGCAGGAGTAGAAATTCCTGAGCACCTTGGAGGGCAGTCTGAAGTCTCTCAAACGTCTGAGGTGGTACAGACGCTGCCGGGCCTTTTTCACCACGGTGTTGATGTGACAGGACCATGACAGGTCCTGCGTGATGTGAACACCGAGGTAACTGAAGCTGTTCACTCTCTCCACTGGGCTCTTGTTGATGACGGGGGTCTGGTAGTTCCTCTCCTGCTTTGTACAAAAGTCCACTATCAGCTCCTTTGTCTTACTGACGTTCAGGAGGAGATTGTTCCTCTGGCACCAGTTCTCCAGATTCCGAATCTCCTCCAGGTAGGCCGACTCATCGTTGTTCGTGATCAGGCCCACCACGACAGTGTCGTCAGCAAACTTGATGACGGCGGTGGAGTTGGTAGTGGCCACGCAGTCATAGGTGTATAAAGAGTACAGCAGGGGGCTCAGAACACAACCCTGGGGCGCTCCAGTGCTGAGTGTGAGGGAGGCTGAGACATGACCGCCCATCTTTACTGCCTGTGGTCTGCCAGTTAGGAAGTTGGAGATCCACTGACACATGGGTGAGCTAAGTCCCAGGTGCTCCAGCTTGGTGGTGAGTGTGGAGGGAATTATGGTATTAAATGCAGAGCTGTAGTCGATGAAGAGCATTTTCACATAATTTCCCCTCTTAGTGTCCAGGTGGGTGAGAGATGTGTGGAGGAGATATGAGATTGCATCGTCTGTGGAACGGTTCGGACGATAAGCGAACTGTAGTGGGTCGAGTGTGTCCGGTAGTGAAGAGATGATGAAGTCTCTGACCAGGTGTTCAAAGCACTTCATCACTACTGAGGTGAGGGCTACAGGGCGATAGTCATTGAGGGAAGCAGGATGTGGTTTCTTTGGAACAGGAACAATGATGGACTCTTTGAAGCATGTGGGGATCACCGACTGAGATAAAGAGATGTTGAATATCTCAGTGAACACAGGTGCTAGCTGGTCTGCGCAGGCTCTGAGGATACGGCCTGAGATGCCGTCTGGTCCTGCTGCTTTCCTGGTGTTCACTCTCTTGAAGGCTCTCCTCACGTCGTGCTCGGAGATGATGAGCGCGTTCCCGGTGCTGGCAGTGTCTTCCTGTCTACAGCCGTTAGCGCCGCTAGCATTAGCGCCGTTAGCATTAGCATCGCTAGCGTCTTTAGCTGCAGCATCGAAGCGAGCGTAAAATGTGTTCAGCTCGTCTGCCAGAGTCGCGTCCGCGTTCGTCATACCGGATGTTGGTGCTTTATAGTCCGTTATTGTTCTCAGTCCCTGCCACAGGCTCCTAGAGTCACTCTGTTGAAGCTGTGACTCTAGTTTTCTCCCGTAGCGCTGCTTCGCCTCTTTCACCACCTTCCGGACGTTGTATGACGCAGCCTTGTACGGTTCCATGTCCCCCGACGCAAGTCCCGTGTTGTAGGCAGCTGTGCGAGATCTCAGAGCGTCGCGGATGGTTTTATCCACCCACGGCTTCTGGTTGGGAAACGTTCTGATAGTCTTTTTCTCTACCGTATCGTCTGACAGCTTTTCAATAAATCCCACAACCGCTTCCGTAAACACGCTGACGTCATCATCGGAGCTGTTTCTGAACATGTCCCAGTCTGCGTCATCGAGTGCGTCCTGTAACGCGGCCACCGATTGGTCCGTCCAGCGCGCGACCTCCCTCTGAGCCGGCACTTCCTGTTTCAGCCTTTGTTTATATTTTGGCATGAGGAAGATGGCGGCGTGGTCGGATTTACCAAACGCTGGACGAGATTGTGCCTTGTAACCGTCTTTGACCGTGGTATAACAGTGGTCCAGTGTCCTTTCGCCCCTGGTGGGGCAGGTGATGTGCTGATAAAAGTTCGGCGCTGCGCGTTTGAGGTTGGCACTATTAAAATCCCCCGCCACAATGAGCGCAGCGTCCCGATGTTGTGTCTGGTGCTGTGTGAGCGCCTCATGCAGCTCGCATAAGGCAGTTTCAGTGTCTGCTTGTGGAGGTATGTAAACGGCGCTGATTATGACCGATGTGAACTCCCGTGGAAGATAAAATGGACGACACATGATGGACAGTAGTTCCAGGTTTGGTGTGCAGGAGCGTGTGAGAGGAACAACGCTCGCGCTGTTGCACCAGCTGTTGTTCACCATTAAGCACACGCCGCCTCCCCTTGACTTCCCCGAGTCCCGCGTCCTGTCCATGCGGTGAACCGAGAAGTACTCGGCCGGCTGTATGGCGTGGTCTGGCACCGCTGGGTTCAGCCATGTCTCGGTGAAGCAGAGGAGATTGCAGTCCCGAATGTCTCTCTGGAACTTTATCCTGGCCCTGAGGTCATCTAGTTTGTTCTCCAGTGACTGGACGTTGGCGAGCAGGATACTAGGCAGAGGTGTGCGGTGTGCACGAGTTCTCAGCCGGTTCCTCACACCAGCTCGTCTGCCTCGAGGCCTCCGCTTCGCGTCGCGTCCATTGTTCTCCCTCAGGATCTCACTCGGCCAGCTCGGATCCGGAGTTAAAAACGTCGAATTGTGAGTACATTGTATACCAATAGAAACAAGAGTGTCTCTATCGTACCTAATGTACTCAATGGTGATGATTTTGCTGATTTTAAAACAAAGAAAACTAACTTAAAAAACAAAAACAAGGAAAAGGTGGTCGGAGCAGTCGTGACGGCAGCCGACCTCACCGGCGCCATCTTGATTCTAATTCGAAGAAAGAATTTCACTGTGCAGTAATGTATGTGTGACAAATAAAGGCTTAACTTAAACTTAAGCATTTTACTGCATATCGTACTGTGTATGACTGTGTATGTGACAAATTAAATTTGAATTTAAACTTAACACGTGTGTATACTGTGTACACATACACACATAAGCAAAAGATATTATCTTATATTAGGATATGCAGCCATGAAGCAACATGTAAAAAAAATAAACATTAATGAAAACACTGATATAAGCCTGAAAGGGTTTCCCTTGCCAGAACACACACGTGTGTGTGTGTGTGTGTGTGTGTGTGAGTACTCTAATTTCAGAAAACATTTTATTATATCTTCTCACAGGATAATACTATAGAAATGAAACTTGGATACTACTTTTAGAGTAGTCAATGTGCAGCTTGTATAATAGTATGGATTTACTATCCTTAATTGTATGTTGAAAATAACTCAACATACAGACATTATTGTCAACCATGCAAAGTCACATGACCTATTCATCATGTTCATGTGTTAGTCAGTGGCCAAGTATGTCTCCAGACCTGAACCCTGTGTGGCGTCCTCAAGCGGAAGGTGGCGAAGCACCGTGTGTCCAACATCCAACAGCTCCATGATATCATTATGGAGGAGTGGAAGAGGATCCCAATAACAACATGTACATCTGCAGGCTGTGCTAGATGACAACGGTGCTCACACAAAATATTGACACTTTGGACACAGTTTTGACATGTTCACTTAGGGTGTACTCAATTCTGTTGTCAGTTATTTAGACTGCATGTTAAGTTATTGTTAGAGGACGTCTCTTATAATAACTACTGACTGTTGTTGTTGTTACATACAGTAATTATCTATTTCCATGTGTGTTATTTGATAGTTTTGAAATCCCCAGTATTCTTGTAGAAAGTACAGTAAGAAATAAATCACTGAAGGATTTTGTAAGTGATCCCAAACTTTTGAGTGGTTGTACACACAGTATATATACAACCACTCAAAAGTCTGGGATCACTTGCACTTCAGGTTGACAAAATTCAGGTGCAGAAGATTTCAGGCCTTCACATCCAAAATATCACAGGAAATGCAATGGATTGACAATTGCTGTGGTTTGTTCCGCGGTGTACTTTAAAGTGTGCCCTTCCTACTCCCTGTGCAGTCTATCTCACAGGGAACTACTTACCAACCGAATACAGCACTCCCAACTAATTGATTGGGTCGCCAGTTAAGCAACAGAATAAACACAGTTATGAGCTAAAATTCCTCCTCAGCTGTAATCACTATATTCACAGCAAAGCCAGTGCGCTTTTTTACTAAAGCATGAGAGCGATCGTTTTCTTTTACACTTGTTGTTGTTGGTCTTTCGGCTGCTCCCGGCAAGGGGTGACCAAAGCGGAATATCTGGTCCACACAACAACTTGGTACAGGATTTACGCCGGATGTCCTTCCTGACACAACCTTCCCATTTTATCCGGGCTTGGGACCGGCATTGCATACAGTGGCTGGCGGGTTTGGGCATTGGCTGGGAATCAAACCTGGGGCTTCCTCATGGCAGACGAGACACCTACCACTGAGCCACCAGTGCCCCATTTTCCTTTTACCCTCAGTAATGCAAATACAGCCATTTTGAGATTAATTTCCTAGAATTAATTTCACAGAAAGGACAAAATTTCTTTGGCAAATTTCTGTACAGGATCATCAGGAAAGAGTCAAGCATGCATGGATCGAGACAGTTACACCAGAGTACTGCAGACTCATTTTGACTCGTTACGCCCAGTCAGATCAACACAAAGAATAAATGACTTCATACTAAATATTAAACTAAAGTGCAAATGCATTGCACAAAAAAACAAACGAATCTAACTATCATGATTATCATCATTACTAGAAACAAGAATGTCAATAAAACATTACACACTTGTTTACCTTCATTACAAAGTTGTTGGTTATCTTTATTTTTAAGCAAAATAAAGTTAACAAAGTGTAAACAACCGGTTTGTTGTTGCTGCTCTTGAAATTAATCGTGTCTTGTTACTTAATGGAACTGTATTTACATTACTGATTGTAAAGCGGAAAGAACATCACTCTGGCGTTTAAATGAAAGAGCTCACTGGCTTTGCTTTGAAGACAGCAATTATGGCAAAGGGGAGAAACTTGTGTCAAGGGGAAATTTTAACACATGCATGAATTTTGACCACTTGAATTTTATTACCTAAATTTTGGCAGCCTGAACTTGTGACATTGAAAAATAAAGATTTTTTTTAACATTTAAAAATATTTCAAACAACAGTTTGGTAAGAGCAATATTTTTGAAACTTTAAAATGCTTGAATTTAACTTTCATTTAAAACATACAACCACAATAAATTGCATTGGCAAAAATTATAAATGTTATTAAACGTTATTATAAATGCTAGAGGGACTTTTTTCAAATTGCAATGCAAAACAAATTCAGTTTTTATTTAGTTCATGTCATTCAAAATGCTATTTTACTTTGTTGAATTTTTACATTGTTGTACTTCTAATTTATCAAGGTGTGTGTGTGTGTGTGTGTGTGTGTGTTTGTTTGTTTGTGTGTGTGGGTGTAAAGGTGAGCCATATCGCTAACCACAAGCCTTTGCAAAAACACATGCAGCATCTGTTTATCTTAAGGTCTGAATGTTTTTCCAACCACAGAACTGACACCTGTGTGCTCCTCTTTTAAAAATACACCTGCCCCTCAAATTTTCCATTAACTTATAGTCAGGGCCATTAATTTGGAATAAAGATAAGATATTTTGCCATTTGGCCTTTGTACACCACCACATTGAATTGAAAATAAAACAAGATACAGTGAAACCTTGGTTTACGAGCAGAATTCGTTCCGGAAGCGGCTCATATTCCAAAAAACTGTAAAAATCATAATCGAATTTTCCCATAAGAGATAATGGAAACTCAAATTATTCGTTCTACAGTCCAAAACAATAAATGCATAAAAATAATTAATACAAAATATAAAGTAAAAATAAAACAAATTAACTTGCACTTTACCTTTAAAAAAAGTAAAAATAAATCCCAACAGATAAGTGTTTCCGTTTATGCGCGCAGGCGCTCTCGCCTTTATTGTGTGTGTTTGTGTGTGTGTAGGTGTGTGTGTGTGTGTGTGTGTGAAGCAGAAAGGGGGTGCTTCACACACACACACAAACAAACACACACACACACACACACTAATGGCGAGAGAGAGAGGGAAACAGAGAGAGAATGTGAACTGGCACGGTGTCAAATTACAAGCGCGCACACAACGGCAGGCTGAATCAGAGAGGGAGAAAATGGATTTTTATCCTCTAATGAGACTTTCTTTTGCTTTACACGCGCGCACACACGTGTGTTATAAGAAACAGTACAGGCATGCTTTCAAACACAAAATAAAATATGTTTTACACACACACACACACACACACACACACACACACACACACACAGGGTCACAGTGTTATAGTAAACAGTACACACGTGCACGGATGTTGATTATACCAGTGAGAGACGTGCACTAAGACCCAGCAGGGGAGATGATTACCCACAATTCCACAGCGCAAGAGAGAGAAAAACCGTTGGCTGAGTTGTGATCACATGACTCTAAAACACTGGGAGTGGCCATTACAACAGCTTCTTACAGAGAAGGAATTAACTGGACAACTGGACGACTAAAGTAGATGACCACATAATTCTGTCCATGATGAAGAAGAAACCTTTCACAACATCTAGCCACACCATGAACAGAAGATAGGTGTGTCATTTTCAAAATCTAGAGTCAAGAAATGGTTTTATGAAGAAAATACTGAGGAAAATACTGGTGCAAACCATTGATAACACTCAAGAACAGAAAGGCCAGATTAGACCTTGGTTGAAAACTTTAACAAATTCTTTGAATAAAACCAAAATTAACTTGTGCCAAAATTATGGGAAAAGAAAATAATTGGAGAAGAAAAACACAAGCTTGGTGGCAGCTGTGTTAGGCATAAGAGCGTATGATTGGCTAAGGAATGTCTCGGGTTACTTTGCTGTAACCCTGTTCCCTGAAAAAGCGGGAACGAGATGCTGCGTGAAAACGCTATGGGAACATTGTTCTGTGTTGCCGGTTGTGAAGCATGTGTGTATCAAACAGGCCACATTTTGGCATATATAACCTCGGTCAGGTGACGTCATCTGATGAAGTGCACATGCAGGTTATAAATAGGAGTGAACCGGAAACATTCCTCAGATCAATTTTGTCTGAAAGGATGTCCAATAATGCAAGCAGTGCAGCATTGGAGCGCAGCATCTCGTTCCCACTTTTTCAGGGAAAAGGGTTACAGCAAAGTAACCCGAGACGTTCCCTTTCAAAAGCTACACTCGATGCTGCTTGAAAACGCTATGGGAACAAGAATACTAACGCCGCCGCACTGCACGTGTCTGGACCCCCTCACCGTCTCAACAAAAAGGGACTGGACTGATAAACACACACACACACACACACACACACAAACACACTCAGCTTAACTCAACTACCTCAAAATTATTGGGACAGGACTGACTAATCAAAACAAGCGAAGACACACGGACCTACACTACCAAACTATCATACACACCAACCTGAAAATGCTTCACTGTTTATCTCTTTTGCACAATAATCATTACTGGAATATTTTTGCACTAATTCCTCAATTCTTGCTGCTGTGTTAAGAAATGTTTACAGTTTTTCATTACCTAAACACCATATTATTCTGTTATCTTCTTCTTCTTTGTCTTTCGGCTGTTACCTTTCAGGGGTCGCCACAGCGAATCATCTGCCTCCATCTAACCCTATCCTCTGCATCCTCTTCTCTCAAACCAACTAACTTCATGTCCTCTCTCACTGCATCCATAAATCTCCTCTTTGGTCTTCCTCTAGACCTCCTGCCTGGCAGTTCCAACCTCAGCATCCTTCTACCGATATATTCACAGTCTCTCCTCTGAACATGTCCAAACCACCTCAATCTGGCCTCTCTGACTTTATCTCCAAAACATCTAACATGAGTTGTCCCTCTGATGAACTCATTCTTGATCCTATCCATCATTGTCACGCCCAAAGACAACCTCAACATCTTCAGCTCTGCTACCTCCAACTCTGCCTGCTGTCTTTTCTTCAGTGCCACTGTCTCTAAGCCGTAGAGCATCGCTGGTCTCACCACTGTCCTGTACACCTTCCCTTTCATTCTCGCAGATAGTCTTTTATCGCACAACACAATTGAAACTTTTATCCACCCATTCCAACCTGCCTGTACACGCCTCTTCACCTCCTTTCCACACTCTCCGTTGCTCTGGACCGTTGACCCTAAGCACTTAAAGTCCTGCACCTTCTTTACCTCTGCTCCCTGTAGCCTCACCGTTCCTCTTGCGTCCCTCTCATTCAAACACATGTATTCCGTCTTGCTGCGGCTAACCTTCATTCCTCTGCTTTCCAGAGCATACCTCCACCTCTCCAAATTTTCTTCCACCTGTTCTCTGCTCTCGTCATCTGCAAACATCATAGTCCATGGAGACTCCTGTCTAACCTCATCTGTCATCCTGTCCATCACCAGAGCAAACAAAAAGGGGCTTAGAGCCGATCCTTGATGCAGACCCACCTCCACCTTGAACTCTTCTGTCACACCTACAGCACATCTCACCACAGTCTTACAGCTCTTATACATGTCCTGCACCACTCTAACATACTTCTCTGCCACTCCAGACTTCCTCATACGTTCCTCCTCGTCGTTCGCTTTCTCTAAATATACAAAGACACAATGCAACTGTTTATTACCTTCTCTGTACTTCTCCATCAGCATCCTCAAAGCAAATACTGCATCTTATGTACTCTTTCTAGGCATGAAACCATATTGCTGCTCACAAATGCTCACCTCTGCCCTTAACCTACAGTAGCTTCCACTACTCTTTCCCACAGCTTCATTGTATGGCTCATTAGCTTTATGCCTCTGTAATTACCACTGCTCTACACATCTCCCTTGTTCTTAAAAATCAGCACCAATACACTTCTCCTCCATTCTTCTGGAATCATCTCACTCTCCAAGATCTTGTTAAACAAACAAGTCAGAAACTCTACTGCCACCTCTCCTAAGCACTTCCAGACCTCCACAGGTATTTCATCAGGACCAACCGCCTTTCCAATCTTCATCCTCTTCAACGCCCTTCTCACCTCACTTTTACTAATATTTGCCACTTCCTGCTCCACAACAATCACCTCTTCTACTCTTTGTTATCTTTCGTTTTCCTCATTCATCAACTCCTCAAAGTACTCCTTCCATCTTCCCATTACCCTGGCATCTGACAGTACATTTCCATCTCTATCTTTTATCACTTTAACCTGCTGCACATCCTTCCCATCTCTATCTCTCTGCCTCGCCAACCTGTACAGATCCACCTCTCCCTCCTTACTGTCCAGCCTAGCATACAAGTCCTCATATTCAATTCAATTCCGTTTTATTTGTATAGCACTTTTAACAATTGACATTGTCTCAAAACAGCTTTACACAATCAAAAGAATTATTTAAGTTTGTATGGAATGTGAATGTGTATGAATCAAAATGTTCAGATAGTCCCTGGTGAGCAAGCCCGAGGGCGACAGTGGCAAGGAAAAACTCCCTGAGATGGTAATAGGAAGAAACCTTGAGAGGAACCAGACTCAACAGGGAACCCATCCTCATCTGGGTGAAACAGATAGCAGGAAATTATCTGCATTTATACAGTGTTAAGTGTTAGGTTCAGCTATAATAGTTGATGTTAATTGATGTTATAATAGTTGATGTAAAATGGAGTCCAGTAGTTATTGGAGACTCAGATAGACTTGTAGAAAGTTCCAGTCCTGAACTATCGCATTGTCAAGTCCTCAGAGAAACAGCTGACAACACCAGTCGAGGCCAGAACCATCTTCTAAGTAGATAGAATCATCCCCAGACACCAGACGCATCCCAAAGAGACACACGGGGCATCCATACGACGAGACCTTCAACCAGAAATGGGGCACCAGGATGGATCAGACAGGTCCGGAGGGCAGAGGGAGTCTGGATCACTGGCAGCTCAGGAACGACATGTGTAGCTCGACAGAGAGAGAGAGAGAAAGAGTGACAGAGGGAGACAGGGGGAGAGAGGAAAGAGAAAGAGGGGGAGAAAGAGAAGAGGAGGAGAGATTGCAATTAGGTATGGTCACAGTCACAATGTATAATGTGAATGTATATTTACTGTAGAGTGCAAGCAGGGACTCCGGCAGGACTAACTATGACAGCATAACTAAAAGGGAGAGCCAGAAGGAAACACAAACATGAGGGGTCCCTGAGATGTAAAGCAAACAATCACCTCACCGTCAACAAACCTGAGTGATCAAATGAGACTGAGGAAGACAGCATCTAAACATACCAGTTCACCATAATACTCTACGTCCGCGAGTCCCCCAGATCTGTTCCTTTACCTTATGGCAAATCTATTTATAAAAATGCTTGGCTAAATAAATAGGTTCCCTTTCAAGGCTACACTCGATGCTGCGTGAAAACGCTATGGGAACCAGTTTGTCGCGTTGCCGGTCGTTGAAGCATGCTGTGAAAACACGCCAAAGTTTTTGGCTATATATAACCTCGACAGGTGACGTCATCTGATTAGATGTAGGTGGAGCTTATAAAAACAGGTGAGCCGGCAACAACCTCAGATCATTTGTCTTCAGCCTTGTTGTGAAGCGTGCTTGTGATAAACCAGCAAAATAATAAGGTGTTTAACTCACCAATTTGACGAGTTTAAATCCCTCCATGTGTGATAATCCATATCGGAATGCTATCTCTACACTCCTTCGACTAGTGCTGCGCGCGCCGCGCATTCCGTGAGAAGCTGCGAGCCGCCACGCGTTCCTGGCTTAAAACTCGTTCATCTGACAGAGCTGCGGCAGACGGAGGTAAGAAAACTCCTTTCTTCCGCGTTGTCATCACGAGGATTTCTCTCTTGTTTACCGAAGATGGAAATAGCCTTAAGCACTTAAAAAAAAAAAAAAAACTCCAAGCAG
This sequence comes from Channallabes apus, assembly GCA_030522415.1. Taxonomy (NCBI): domain Eukaryota; kingdom Metazoa; phylum Chordata; class Actinopteri; order Siluriformes; family Clariidae; genus Channallabes; species Channallabes apus. The sequence continues at coordinate 5,387,390 of CM060122.1, forward strand.
TAGACGGCAGCTTCTGTCGGGTGGCCGGGGGGCGGAGCCTCAATGACGCTCTCTCCCCCCCCCACCCCCTCTTAGCTCTCTTCATATGAGTTAACCCTTTCATGGAGTAGGCTGTATTCATGCTGTGTTTTTCCTGCCATCGACTTATTTGTTTATTTAAATATAGTCGATGTGGAAACGCGGGATTGTATGATGACGCCCAGATAGCAGAGATGCTTCACAGGCTATCTCTCTCCTGGGACATCATCCTCCCTGGTCAGCTTATACCTGTACTTCCTTTCTAGCTGTGTAGACTTTTATCTTCCCTAGAGGGAAAAGCTTTTCAGGCAGTGGGTCAGCTTGGTGCTCCACTGCACACAGGAGGTCAGACTGAATTAATATATATATGTGTGTGTGTGTAAAATAAAATAAATGGGGGTGGCCCCCCAATAGGGAGAGGCACCCAGAATTCCTTTTTAACGAATAAATGTTCTCCCTGGCACCCCCAGGAGGTCGGTGTTTTGCTCCGCCACCACTGGTGTTTCGGGCAACATCAGTCTCCAATAGGCTGTTAGTTCTTCGGTTTTTCCTGCCATGCTTCAGGATGCCGAACATCTAACACCCCCCCCCCCCCCCATTTAACCAAGCTGCCGAAACTTTTGCCCTTTTATGAGAAACTGGCAGCGTGGAAGCTATTGCCAAGTATATCTCCTTGGGTACTAAGCACTGGAGAGAGGAACTACAGGATTCAGTTCTCACTTCACCTTCTGTGTTTTCAATGGCGTGGCCTCCACTTCCATGAAACCGGAAGGTGCACATCTCCTGACAGAAGTTGCTGGGTATGGGGTCATGGAACATGTTCCCCTACCAGACAGTGAGTCAGACTACTATAATCAGTATTCCTGGCAGAGGAACGGGGGGCTGCGCCCAAATTTTTAGATCTCGCGGGCTGTACCGCTATCTAAAATAAACAATACAGTTCAATGTTGACTGTTAAAGTGATTGCTCTCAATCCTACCAAGCGATTGATTTGTGACAATCGATTGAAGGACGCTTACTTTCATATAGAAATACTCCCCAACACAGGAAAGACCTGAGGTTCGCTTTTGGGGGCCAAGCTTACCAGTATCGGGTCCTTTCAGTCGGTCTAGCTTTCTCACCAGCACATATTAAAATGCATGGATGTAGTTCTGGCTCTTACGACTACCAGGGCATCCATATTTGAATTACATAGATGACTGGCTGGCCCAGTCTCATTAGCTAGCGCTTCGACATCAGCATGTCGTCCTAGCTTATCTTGTCTCTTAGGATTGAGACCCAACGCCACGAAAGCGTGCTCTTTCCAGTTCTGAGGATTGGGTGTCACATGAGATTCGATCCTAAGCGGGCACAGCTGTCTCCCGCTCGTGTCGAATCCATTAACAACACCCTCAAGGAAATCAAGCTAGACCAAGAAAGTGACCATCACTTTCAGAGATCTTAGCTCTTATGGCAGCCGTATCCACGGTGACCCTTGGGCCTGCCCATGAGAGCATTTCAGTTGTGCCTAAGACAGGGGATTTCACTCTAGGGCCAATCCCCAACAGGGGTTACGCGCCAGGTGCTTCGTACCCGTCCTATGTGGTTCAGACCCCGAGTTCTGACTCTGGGTCCCACTCTAAGTTCGTCTTGTCATCGCAGATGCTAACGACAGATGCTTCCCTCACGGGCGGGGGTCTTAGGTGACCGTCCCAGCCCAAGGGTGCTGGAGAGGCCTTCTTCTCACACGGCACATCAATTGCCTCGAAATGATGGCTCTATTTCTCGCCCTAAAGCACTTCCTGCAGCGGTTGAGAGTGCCATGTCCCATTGTGGGTGGACATCACTATGGCAAGTCTCATATATTAATCGCCAGGGCGGACTGTGCTCGCGCCGCTGAATAGCTAGCGCACCAGGTTCCTGTCCCTCAGCGCGATTTACGGTCCAGGGCATATGAATGTGAGAGCAGTTGTAACTGCCCAGTCAATCTCTGACACACGGGGAATGGAAACCCCACCCCGAAGTGGTCAGTCAATCTCGGTGAGATTTCATGCAGCAGAGGTGGACCGCTTTGCCTCGCAAGATCAGCAAATGTCCCCTTTGCTACTCCCTGACTCTGGATCTATTATCCCTCTTCAAGAGCTTATGCCTCAAATGGAATGTTTTTTAAAAGTGGAGAGGACTTCTTCTCGTACGGCACATCAATTGCCTCGAAATGATGGCTCTATTTCTCGCCCTAAATCACTTCCTCCAGCGGTTGAGAGTGCCATGTCCCATTGCGGGTGGACATCACTATGGCAAGTCTCATATATTAATCGCCAGTACGGACTGTGCTCGCGCCGCTGAATAGCTAGCACACCAGGTTCCTGTCCCTCAGCGCGATTTACGGTCCAGGGCATATGAATGTGAGAGCAGTTGTAACTGCCCAGTCAATCTCTGACACATGGGGAATGGAAACCCCACCCCGAAGTGGTCAGTCAATCTCGGTGAGATTTCATGCAGCAGAGGTGGACCGCTTTGCCTCGCAAGATCAGCAAATGTCCCCTTTGCTACTCCCTGACTCTGGATCTATTATCCCTCTTCAAGAGCTTATGCCTCAAATTGAATGTTTTTTAAAAGTGGAGAGGCCTTCTTCTCGTACGGCACATCAATTGCCTCGAAATGATGGCTCTATTTCTCGCCCTAAATCACTTCCTCCAGCGGTTGAGAGTGCTATGTCCCATTGCGGGTGGCCATCACTATGGCAAGTCTCATATATTAATCGCCAGGGCGGACTGTGCTCGCGCCGCTGAATAGCTAGCGCAACAGGTTCCTGTCCCTCAGCGCGATTTACGGTCCAGGGCATATGAATGTGAGAGCAGTTGTAACTGCCCAGTCAATCTCTGACACACGGGGAATGGAAACCCCACCCTGAAGTGGTCAGTCAATCTCGGTGAGATTTCATGCAGCAGAGGTGGACCGCTTTGCCTCGCAAGATCAGCAAATGTCCACTTTGCTACTCCCTGACTCTGGATCTAGTATCCCTCTTCAAGAGCTTACTGTCCAGTACGTGCTCTTCAGATTTACAGTACGTCCACCGCATGAGTCAGTGGCGTAAGTCAGAGCGCCACTATACTGGGTGAGAGATGCCATTTCCCTCTCCTATGAGGCGCGTGGGCTCACTTCGCCTCTAGGAAGCAGGGTTCATTCAACCTGGGGGATCGCCTCATCTATTGCACTAGCAAGAGGTATTCCCCTGCAGCAAGTGTGTGCGAAGCAGGTAGACCCAGTCCACTCCTGAATTGTTTCAGTGCTGGAGTCCCTGCAGGAAAGTTGTCCTCGAGCCTGTGCCCAAGTACTCTCAGGACACACGTAACTGCATCCTCACTGAGCTATCGGCCTAAGTCCATAAACAACATCACCCTATTGTGTTGAAGCATTCCATCCTCCGCCTTTACAGGTTCGGAGCAGGAGAGACTTCACTTACTGTGTCCAGCAGGTGCTCTTCAGATTTACGTCCACCGCATCAGCCAGTGTTGTAGGTCAGAGCAGCCTTTACATGTCTTGGGGCCGCTGGAGCGACCACCACTACACTGGGTGAGAGATGCATATTGCCCTCTCCTATGAGGCGCGTGGGTTCACTTCGCCTCTAGGAAGCAGGACTCATTGAACCAGGGAGATCGCCTCCTTTTGCACCAGCAAGAGGTATTCGCCTGCAGCAAATTGTGTGACACGGAGGGTTGCTCCTCCCCGCACACATTTGTTACATTATAATCTGGATGTTCATGCTACTCCGGGCTCAGGCAAAGCCCCGAGTTAGCTGCCCAGGCATGGTTCTGAGACCTTCTCGGCTTTGTGCCACACGCTACACAACCTTGGGGTCCAGACACCTGTAGTGTGGCGGCGTTGGTATTCTCGTTCCCATAGCGTTTTCACGCAGCATCGAGTGAAGCCTTGAAAGGGAACGTCTCGGGTTACATTGCTGTAACCCTGTTCCCTTAAAGGCGGGAACGAGATGCTGCGTCCGAATGCCGCACTACCACGTGACCGGACGTCCGTTCAGACAAATTAATCTGAGGTTGTTGCCGGCTCACCTATATTTTATAACCTCCACCTGCATCTAATCAGATGACGTCACTTGACCGAGGTTATATACATAGCCAAATCTTGGCATCTTTTCACACAATGCTTCACGACCGGCAACTGGACAAAATGGTTCCCATAGCGTTTTCACGCAGCATCCCGTTCCCGCCTTTCAGGGAACAGGGTTACAGCAATGTAACCCGAGACGTTTTCATAATACGCAGTACTGAGAAGCAGCCTGCATCCTTTGACCGAAGTAGGCGTGGCGGATCGTAAGACACTAGCAGTTCGCTCAGATACTGCGGAGCGAGACCATTTAATGCTTTATATGTCAAGAGTAGTATTTTAAAATCAATGCGAAAGGACTCTCGCTGCTGCATTCTGGACTAGCTGAAGCTTGTTTATGCACCTAACTGAACAACCAGACAGTAAGGCATTACAATAGTCCAACTTAGAAGTGATAAAAGCATGAACTAGTTTTTCTACATCGTTTAGCGACAATATATTTCTTATCTTGGCAATATTTCTGAGGTGAAAGAATGCTGTCCTGGTGATATTATCTACATGAGCTTCAAATGAAAGGCTGCAATCTATAATCACGCCGAGGTCTTTTACTGTTGCACTTGATGGAACAGAAAGGCCATCTAAAGTTATGGTGTGATCTAAGATTTTACTTCTAGCTGTATGCGGTCTTATGACTAGAACTTCTGTCTTATCCGGATTAAGCAGAAGGAAGTTAATTAGCATCCAATTTCTTATGTCCTGCACACATTGCTCAACTTTAGTAAGATGGTTTTTCTCATCAGGTTTTGTTGAGACGTATAGCTGTGTGTCGTCAGCATAACAATGAAAACTACAGTAATGCCATGCTTACGGATTATGTTGCCCAGAGGAAGCATGTAAAGGGAAAAAAGCAGTGGGCCTAAAACTGAACCCTGCGGAACGCCAAGCTCCACTATGCAGAATAATCACCATTTAAGTCTACATACTGATAACGATCGGTCAAATAGGATCTGAGCCAGGAGAGGGCTGTACCCTTAATTCCTACTACATTTTCTAATCGGTGAAGAAGAATAGCATGATCAATGGTGTCAAAAGCTGCACTGAGGTCGAGTAATACAAGCATAGTTACACAACCCTGATCAGATGCCAATAGGAGGTCATTTACTACTTTAACGAGTGCTGTTTCTGTGCTGTGATGAGGCCTAAATCCTGACTGATACAGTTCATGTATGCCATTTCTATGTACGTAGATATGAGCATAGCTGCTCTGCTACTATCTTTATAATGACCAAAATTTCTCTTTTTCTCACAGAAACCTTCACTCTGTCTCCCCTGCCTCTGTGTCTTCATGCACCCTATCATCCCTCCCAGACCCAACCTCCATCTCCTCTACCACTAGAGACTGCGACTGAAACTTTCCTCTCCTCTCTCTCCTCATCCATAGATCTCCTTTGCCCGCTGTCATCTAAACCAAGGAAGACGTCTTGTCCTGCTCCTTGGCTATCAGATGTACTACGCAACAACAGGAGAGAATTAAGAACTGCAGAGAGAAGATGGAAGAAATCGCAACTTGATGCAGATCTCATCTCTTACCAGACTCTTCTCTCCAAATTCTCATGTGCTGTGACTTCTGCCAAAACTACCTTCTTCAGAGAAAAGCTGGAAGCCGCTGCACATGATCCTGGCAAACTCCACAACATCTTCTCCTCACTACTCAACCCACCAACTCCTCCTGCCCCTTCCTCTCTGACTGCTGACGATTTTGCCACATTCTACGGCGGGAAAATTGCAGCAATCCGCCAGTCCTTCGCTCCCAACCAAACTCCTACAGCAGAACCTCAGGACCTTCCCTTCCCTCCTTTAGCAGAATTCTCCAACTTGTCATCTGATGAGATTCAGCAGATCATCTCGTCATCTAACCCCACCACCTGTTCATTAGACCCAATCCCCCCCACAATGCTCCAGGCAATCTCACAAGACCTCCTTCCCTTCACCACAACCATCATCAACTATTCCATATCATCTGGTCATGTTCCTGCTGCTTTTAAGAAGGCAAGGGTTATTCCCATCCTCAACAAACCCTGCCTGGACCCATCAGAAGTTAACAACTATCGCCCGGTATCACTTCTCTCTTTTATTTCCAAAATTCTTGAAAGAACTGTTTATAACCAAATGTCTCTTTATCTCTCACAGAACAACCTTAATGATCCCAACCAATCTGGATTCAAAGTGGCACATTCCACGGAGACTGCCCTTCTGTCAGTCACTGAGAAGCTCCATACTGCTAGATCTGCTAAACTGTCATCTGATCTCATCCTCCTGGACCTGTCAGCTGCATTTGACACGGTGAACCACAAGATTCTATTATCTATTCTTACAAGCCTTGGAATTTGTGGAACAGCGTGGCAATGGTTTGCTTCTTACCTAGAAGATAGGTCATATGAGGTAACATGGAGGGGATCTACATCTGCTCCACGTAGACTCTCTACTGGTGTCCCACAGAGCTCAGTACTTGGTCCTCTTCTGTTCTCCCTCTATACCCAGTCTCTTGGTAAAGTCATATCATCGCATGGATTTTCATACCATTGTTATGCAGATGACACCCAACTTACTCTCTCCTTTCCTCCCTCTGACACTCAGGTTTCCACCCAGATCTCAGCATGTCTGGCAGACATCTCATCCTGGATGACTGCACATCAGCTAAAGCTCAATCTGAGTAAAACTGAACTGTTGTTCATCCCTTGTGACTCATCCCCAGGTCAAGACCTTGTGATATCCCTGACCAACAACCAAATCACTCCTTCAGCCACTGCCCGCAATCTTGGGGTAACCGTGGACAACCATCTGTCATTTTCCCCACACATCGCTAACCTTACTCGCTCTTGTAGATTTCTTCTTTACAATATCAGAAGAATTCGCCCATTTCTTTCTTCACAGGCTACTCAGGTGCTTGTTCAGTCCCTTGTTATTTCAAGACTGGACTACTACAAGTCACTCCTGGCAGGTCTGCCTCTGTCCACGATTCGTCCTCTGCAACAGATCCAGAATGCAGCAGCACGTGTCGTTTTTAACCTCCCCAAGTTCTCCCACACCACCCCACTCCTCCGCTCCCTGCACTGGCTTCCTGTAGCTGCCCGCATCAAATTCAAAACGCTGATGCTTGCCTACAAAGCTAAAAATGGCCCTGCACCCACTTACCTCTCTGCTCTAATCACACCACGCACTGCACCACGTTCCCTCCGATCCTCCAGCACTGCTCGCCTCATCCCACCATCTCTCAGGGATCGAGGGCGACAATCATCCAGGCTCTTTTCTGTTCTGGCACCTAGGTGGTGGAACGAACTTCCTCTAGATGTCCGTACAGCAGAGACTTTGACTATCCTTAAACGACGACTCAAGACGCATCTGTTTCTCCAGTACTTGGACTAAACCCCCCCGCAAAAAAAAAAAAAAACTCTCTTCCCAGTTGTGTTCGACTAAGGGCACTTAGTTATAAACCTAGTTAACCCAGTGTAAGTATGTATCCAGTGATGTTAACTTTAAAGCACTTTTTGTAAGTCGCTCTGGATAAGAGCCTCTGCCAAATGCCTAAATGTAAATGTAAATAGTGGGAGCGGCCTCTGTCAGTGTGACGTCACACCGACAGGCTTTTGAGATCGGCCTGATTTCAGAAGGGGCATCTTATTTTAATAAATTAAAAGAAAATCGCTGGGCGGCTCTTTATCATTGTAGAGTGGTTGTGTACACCCTCTCCTAACACACATTTCAGTCCAAACAGCTTGAAAAAGTGCATGTAGCACCGTATGTCCCCTTTAAGATTATGAGTTTTTGGTGTTTTGGTGTTGGCTGAAGAGTTTGTGGTCGTCTTTGATGTATTTTTTGTGCCAAATGACACAATCATGCCGATGAGTGATGCAGCGTCATCTGAGGGCCCGAAGACCACGGGCATCCAACAAAAGTCATAGGCCTTGTTCCTTATGCACAGAGATTTCTCCAGTTTCTCTGAATCTTTTGATGATGTGGTACACTGTACATCTTGAGATTTGCAAAGCCTTTGCAATTTGATGCTGAGGAACATTGTTTTTAAAGTATTCCACTATCTTTTACATAGTGTTTCACAGATTGTAGAGCCTCATCTTTACTTCTGAGAGACTCTGCCTCTCTAAGACATCCCTTTTATATCCCTTTCACGCCATCTCACAGCTCTAACCTCTTCATCAAGTTTGCGGACGACACAACTGTTGTGAGTCTCATTGGCTCATTAGTCTAGAGATGAGACTAAATACAAGAGTAAGCTGAGCCACCTGGCCAGGTGGTGCACAGACAACAATCTCTACGACTGTGGAGAGGGTGTGTAGCACCACATTCATGGGTGTGCACATCACAGAAGATCTCTCCTGGACCAACAACACTGCAACACTGGCCAAGAAACCACGGCAGCGTCTCTACTTCCTCCACACGCTGAGAAGGTCCAAAGCCCGACCCCTGTTATGTGCACCTTCTACTGAGGCACCATCGAGAGCAACCTGACCAGCTGCATCCCTGTGTGGTACGGTGCCTGCAACGCATCCTGCAGAAAGACGCTCCAGTGCATAGTGAGAGCAGTGAACACCCGCCTCACACAAAAAACTCTCAGCATCACCCGGGACCCTACCCACCCAACACAGAGCTTCTTCAGTATGTACTGTACACGAAGAAGAATCGAAAATAAAGCAGATTTGTTTTTACTTTGCTGAAGCCTCATGTAGGTGTCGATGCTTCACCCAGACAACAGTTTCACCAAAAGGTCTATTTCATGAAGCTTCATTCAAGGGCTCATTGTGCTGCCACCTAGTGGACAAATTTTGTGTAGCAACTAGATCTTAACATCACAAGCAGACAACACAATTAATAAGTCCATGCAGCTGAACTGTTTAAGTAAATAATTAACATCGCTGAATATTTCAAAATTAACATACAGTATGAGTTCATCAGCCTTAAGTTAACTTAAGCACCGAACGAGTCGGTCACGTGATTCCAGGAAACGCGAGGCTTCGTTTGTCATTAGTCACGTGACTCAGGGAACCGACACACACACACATATACACACACACACACACACACTTCGAAGCGAGGTTTCCTTTGGACACGCCCCTTCTGCTCGATAAGGGAAGTTTGGATAATTTCAGTGACTCGGTTCTTTGAATCTCGTTCATCAAAATGAATGAATCTTTTGTGAGTCATTTAGTTCATTTCGTTCTTTTGATCAGAAATAAAATAAAATGGTTCATTTTCAATAAACAGACCTCCAACACGTCTACATATATTCTGGCTAAAGTTCCAGGAACAGAAATGTTACAATGCAGCTAAAGGCATATTATAATAAACAGAATGAGCCGCTCACCATCATATCTCCAGCTCTGAATCATTAGTTCTTTTGTCACATGACTCTCATAGACGCTAAGGAGTGCATTGCACAGGAAACAGAACTGAACTGGATCGGGTTTGCGATGCTTTGTGCATGCGCTCTCAGTAGAAAATGAATGAATCACTCTCTGAGACTCGTTCAAAAAGAGCACAGTTCACCTCTCCCAAATGAAGCGGACAAGAAGGGGGCTAAATTATGTCTACCTGTCTTTCTTACAAATAATGCACATTTCATTCAAAATATTATAAACACACACCAATAATTTGCACTTTTTTTCATTTATTTAATTGTGTGAAATGGCAAATAAAAATAGATAATAAAAGCGATTATGATGTGGAGGTGAATTAGTTTAGTCTTGACTTCTGGTCGTGAGTGACAGCGTTGGGGGAAATCTGTTGATTGTCGAATCATCGATTATAAAGTAAACACAGCGATGGAGAAAAAAAGGCCAAAGCTGTCAGGGGCCCAATTTAGAAAAAAAAGAAAAGAAGATGAGGAGAAACGGGCAAAAGATAAAGGTATACAACAATGTTCTCTCTGTATGATTAAGTTATTCATGTCATCATGTTAATTAGTGGTATAACGTTAACTCTTAGGTTTGTTAGCCTTCTTGCTTATGATGCTTGCTATGCTTACCTTGATAAACACACACACACACACACACACACACACACACACACAATAAAAGCCTAATTTACGAACTATCACAGAAATTCTAATGGTTTCTATTAAATACCACAAAATGTAACCACAAAATTATGCTTTGCAGCAAGACTGAGGCAAGTACAGTTATTTATTTCCATTGTTTATTATGTTAATGTTGACTATAGCCAATATATTTACAATATATTTACAGTATACTGTAAGTAGCCAGTTGAATTTACATATGTGTAGATAGTTTAAAAGACATTTTCCATTTGTTACGTGACAAAGCATATAATTTGAGGCAGTAAATTAACCAAGGAGCTAATTGTTCCTCCCTTAGATTATATTAGATTAGATTAGATTAATAAAGTGTCTAATGACTGCCATCAAAAACCATGAGCCTCTTTGAGCTCATCACTTTTATGCACGATAAGGATCTACTGTATCTGAGATCTACCCCAACTTTTGGACTGCTCTCAGGATTTTTTCCAAACTCAGGTTAATCAAGACATACCTGAGGTCAACCATGTGTCAGGAATGGCTCACTGGCCTTGCTGTCATAAGCATAAATCATGCAATAGGGGAGCAGATCTCATATGATGCCATTATTGATGACTTTGCATCTAGAAAGGCCAGAAAAGTCAGATTTTAGTTTCAGTTTGTGGTTTCTGTTCTGCAGTGAAGTAAATAAGTTATTTTTCTTTAGTGTGATTTGTTCTATATTAATTCTATATTTATATAATATATGTTTGTACACAGTTTGTTTCTTTGAGTTATGAGTAGTTTAATAAAACGTGTGGTGTGTACAAAATGTGCAGTTTTTTATTTTTTATTTTTTTGGGGGGGGGGGGGCGTGAGGGTGTCTCGCCCAGGGCGCAATTCAGTGTAGAACCGCCACTGCTCACAGTAACTGCCCAGATAGCAGAACAACATTGAATCATCGTTGAATCAACATTAAAGCATCAACCAACTTGTCATTGAATCAATGTTGAAATTTCAATGTTAAACGTTGATTTTTCATCAGGTTTGCACCTTGAAATAATGTTATTTCAATGATGAAAAATAGATCAAGATGGGCATAAAATCAATGTTTGTTCAACGTAAATTCAATCACTTATTTTACATTGAATCAACATTGAATCAACATTGAAACAATTATAGTTTAGTCTTGCTTTATGAACAGCAAGATTCTATGACAGTAATTCATGTCCGTTTTGATTTATTTCTTTAAATCAGAGACCATGTAGGGCTGAAAAGCTTTTTTTTTTTTTTTTTTAAACAAAAAGTCAGTAACTCAACATCCTTCAGTTTACATGTAAACATATTTATTTATTTATGCTCCATACCCATTTAAACAGGAAGTAACATCACAATTACAATAAAACAACTATATAATAAAACACACTACAACTTACATACAAATTATTATAAACTGGATGACAATATGACTTTTTAGAAGAGAACTATTAGAAGAGATTGTTAATTCTGAATTCATAAAACAGAATCTAACTGCCAAGAGAAGAGACTGGAAAACCATAATATAAAAATGGCAGCCTGCCTCAGCAAAATTCAGTCAAATGCAAATAGAAACAACCAAGTCAGAAACACAACAGATGACTGAAACATTATTCGTAAGTTGAAATGTATTTACTCAGCAAAACAGATAAGACATGAGTCTGAACTTATGGTTTTCCACCACAAGCAATTTCCCCCCCAGCCGTTCTGGGGCATAACGAAGCCATTTCTGAACTGTTGAAGCAAAGAAACTCCTTTTTCAGCTGTTGTTGTAGTGCATCTAAAGAATGAAAAACAAACAAAAGGTTAGAACTTTACAATGCTCTAAAAACTTGGAGTGGTAGTTGTTTATGAATGACAGAAGGTGGGTCCTAAATTTTTGGAAATGTGACTTTTACAAATGTACAGATATGCAACATATGTTTTGAAATGTCCTACAATCTTCCATAGATACAATGCACACATTAGATTTTTTTTAATATACAGGTCCTTCTCAAAAAATTAGCATATTGTGATAGAGTTCATTATTTTCTGTAATGTACTGATAAACATTAGACTTTCATATATTTTAGATTCATTACACACAACTGAAGTAGTTCAAGCCTTTTATTGTTTTAATATTGATGATTGTGGCATACAGCTCATGAAAACCCAAAATCCCTATCTCAAAAAATTAGCATATTTCATCCGACCAATAAAAGAAAAGTGTTTTTAAAACAAAAATAGTCAACCTTCATATAATTATGTTCAGTTCTGCACTCAATACTTGGTCGGGAATCCTTTTGCAGATTCTTGTGTCTTGTGTCTCAACTTTCTCTTCACAATATCCCACAGATTCTCTATGGGGTTCAGGTCAGGAGAGTTGGCAGGCCAATTGAGCACAGTAATACCATGGTCAGTAAACCATTTACCAGTGGTTTTGGCACTGTGAGCAGGTGCCAGGTCGTGCTGAACAATGAAATCTTCATCTCCATAAAGCTTTTCAGCAGATGGAAGCATGAAGTGCTCCAAAATCTCCTGATAGCTAGCTGCATTGACCCTGCCCTTGATAAAACACAGTGGACCAACACCAGCAGCTGACATGGCACCCCAGACCATCACTGACTGTGGGTACTTGACACTGGACTTCAGGCATTTTGGCATTTCCCTCTCCCCAGTCTTCCTCCAGACTCTGGCACCTTGATTTCCAAATGACATGCAGAATGTGCAACCTGTAGCCCATTTCCTGCACACGCCTGTACACGGTGGCTCTGGATGTTTGTACTCCAGACTCAGTCCACTGCTTCCGCTGGTCCCCCAAGGTCTGGAATCGGTCCTTCTCCACAATCTTCCTCAGGGCCCGGTCACCTCTTCTCGTTGTGCAGCGTTTTCTGCCACACTTTTTCCTTCCCACAGACTTCCCACTGAGGTGCCTTGATACAGCACTCTGGGAACAGCCTATTCGTTCAGAAATCTCTTTCTGTGTCTTACCCTCTTGCTTGAGGGTGTCAATGATGGCCTTCTGGACAGCAGTCAGGTCGGCAGTCTTACCCATGATTGCGGTTTTGAGTAATGAACCAGGCTGGGAGTTTTTAAAAGCCTCAGGAATCTTTTGTAGGTGTTTATACAGTGGTGTGAAAAACTATTTGCCCCCCTCCTGATTTCTTATTCTTTTGCATGTTTGTCACACAAAATGTTTCTGATCATCAAACACATTTAACTTTTAGTCAAAGATAACACAAGTAAACACAAAATGCAGTTTTTAAATGAGGGGTTTTATTATTTAGGGAGAAAAAAAATCCAAACCTACATGGCCCTGTGTGAAAATGTAATTGCCCCCTGAACCTAATAACTGGTTGGGCCACCCTTAACAGCAATAACTGCAATCAAGCGTTTGCGGTAACTTAAAACAAGTCTTTTACAGCGCTCTGGAGGAATTTTGGCCCACTCATCTTTGCAGAATTGTTGTAATTCAGCTTTATTTGAGGGTTTTCTAGCATGAACCGCCTTTTTAAGGTCATGCCACAACATCTCAATAGGATTCAGGTCAGGACTTTGACTAGGCCACTCCAAAGTCTTCATTTTGTTTTTCTTCAGCCATTCAGAGGTGGATTTGCTGGTGTGTTTTGGGTCATTGTCCTGCTGCAGCACCCAAGATCGCTTCAGCTTGAGTTGACGAACAGATGGCCAGACATTCTCCTTCAGGATTTTTTGGTAGACAGTAGAATTCATGGTTCCATCTATCACAGCAAGCCTTCCAGGTCCTGAAGCAGCAAAACAACCCCAGAACATCACACTACCACCACCATATTTTACTGTTGGTATGATGTTCTTTTTCTGAAATGCTGTGTTACTTTTACGCCAGATGTAACGGGACACGCACCTTCCAAAAAGTTCAACTTTTGTCTCGTCGGTCCACAAGGTATTTTCCCAAAAGTCTTAGCAATCATTGAGATGTTTTTTAGCAAAATTGAGACGAGCCTTAATGTTCTTTCTGTTTAAAAGTGGTTTGCGCCTTGGAAATCTGCCATGCAGGCCGTTTTTGCCCAGTCTCTTTCTTATGGTGGAGTCGTGAACACGGACTTTAATTGAGGCAAGTGAGGCCTGCAGTTCTTTAGATGTTGTCCTGGGGTCTTTTGTGGCCTCTCGGATGAGTTGTCTCTGCGCTCTTGGGGTAATTTTGGTCGGCCGGCCACTCCTGGGAAGGTTCACCACTGTTCCATGTTTTTGCCATTTGTGGATAATGGCTCTCACTGTGGTTCGCTGGAGTCCCAAAGCTTTGGAAATGGCTTTATAACCTTTACCAGACTGATAGATCTCAATTACTTTTGTTCTCATTTGTTCCTGAATTTCTTTGGATCTTGGCATGATGTCTAGCTTTTGAGGTGCTTTTGGTCTACTTCTCTGTGTCAGGTAGCTCCTACTTAAGTGATTTCTTGATTGAAACAGGTGTGACAGTAATCAGGCCTGGGGGTGACTACAGAAATTGAACTCAGGTGTGATAAACCACAGTTAAGTTATTTTTTAACAAGGGGGGCAATCACTTTTTCACATAGGGCCATGTAGGTTTGGAGTTTTTTTACTCCCTTAATAACGTAAACCTTCATTTAAAAACTGCATTTTGTGTTCAATTATGTTATCTTTGACTAATAGTTAACGGTTTTTGATGAGCAGAAACATTTAAGTGTGACAAACATGCAAAAGAATAAGAAATCAGGAAGGGGGCAAATAGTTTTTCACACCACTGTAGATAATTAGTTGATTCAGATGATTAGGTTAATAGCTCATTTAGAGAAACTTTTCATGATATGCTAATTGTTTGAGATAGGGATTTTGGGTTTTCATGAGCTGTATGCCACAATCATCAATATTAAAACAATAAAAGGCTTGAACTACTTCAGTTGTGTGTAATGAATCTAAAATATATGAAAGTCTAATGTTTATCAGTACATTACAGAAAATAATGAACTTTATCACAATATGCTAATTTTTTGAGAAGGACCTGTATGTGTTATTTCACAATCTGCAAATGTTGTCCTACAATGTACATATTCAATGCTATGAAAACAAATATACTTAATGTAACAATGTAGTCTTTTATGTGCAAAAAAAAAAAAAAAAAAACCTGTAGGACCAAAAAAATAAATAAATTTAAAAAAAAATCAATCCGTGGCGACGGTTTTGCAATTTGTCCCCCGCACTCACAAATACTTAAACTGTTCCCTCAGTTTAACAAATCGTGGCCACGGATTAACAAACTGTATGCACAAATTTCCAATCCGTACGCTCAGATACCGTACTGTTTGCATATTTATTCTTAACGAGAAGACTTATTTTGGTGATTTTATTATAAGCTTTTTACCCAGAGTTAGATGCATGCTGCACTGTTAATGTTATTATTAAATAACGCCTATTATTACATTGCATTTAGTTTGAGAGCAAAGTAATGACAACATAAACTGTACATTATTTGTTTTGTATTGCTTTTTACCTTCTCCTCAAACTCACACTGCATGATTTTCAAAGTCACCATTGTTTTCACACTGTACTATCTGTGGTAGCATTTAGTTGCTGCTGTGTTCACACTGCACAATGAATTGGCGACAGGAGATTACACACTGCATGACTTTACAATAGGAAGAATCACCAACAACTCTGTCTGCTGTGCAAGCTACAGCCAAACGCACACAAGAAGTGATAAGGAAACAACGCAAGATCATGCTGACATTGTGGTCTATAATTCCTCCCCGAACAAACAATAATTAAAAAAAGATGACGTCCTTGTTTAAGATCCCATATGGTCAAAACTGAAATTTCATGGCTTTTTTCATGGTAACTGAGGTCTAGGGGCTATGTAACTACCATATAAGTTTCAAAACAGTCAATCCACAGTAGAATGCACACAGCTTGCATAAAGTAGCTCTGCCTTTTCACGAGCTGCTGTGATGTCCAATCTACTCAGTCACCGCTTTCAGTCACCATCAACCACCATCCCACCCTTCTTTTGCCAAAACATCACGTCCATGCCATTGCTGAACAACAATAACATGAAAACAAGTCGAAAAAACGCTGTTCAGTCGATAGATGTCGAAACTACATCATTACACAGGCTTCCGAACAACATTAATATAAAAGACCATTGGCACGTCAGCTTCAGCATCTTTCACACAGCCATTCCATTAAACTTTAAAAATTTACATTAAAAATTTTATTTAATTAATAGAAGTTAATTGATAAAGAAAATCTATTTATGACATTATTTTTGACAGCATTATGATTATTTATTAAAACTTCAGACAACAACAATTAGTGCCGCGAGGTTATTTGCAACACTATATGTTCTACAAAATAGAGGACTACACACCTTACAGCGCAATATAATGTGGCTTTAGAAGAGGAAAGGTAGGATTAAGAAGTGAGCAAGTGATGAATTAGTATTATAGGTCCCGAGCAGATACAGTAACAATAATGGGTGCCCTACCTTATGCAGTCTCCATTGATGGCTAATAAACATTGATACAAGTAGGTTATGGTTAAAGTTGTGAACTTATAAAGTCTTAAAGGGCACCTACAGTGCTACATGGACTTTTTCAAGCTGTTTGGACTGCATTGTGTGTTAGGAGAGGGTGTACACAACCACTCTACAGTGATAAAGAGCCGCCCAGCGATTTTCTTTTAATTTAATAATATAAGATGCCCCTTCTGAAATCAGCCCGTTTTCAAAAGCCTGTCGGTGTGAACTCACACCGACAGAGGCCGCTCCTACTACAGTTGATTGACACTGGTGTTTTAGCAAAGACCCGCCCCGAGTGAAAAAAAGAGCCGTCGGCCATTGTTATTCTACACGGGAGCAAAATGGCACCTACATGAGTGTGGTGTGCTGTTTGTTGCAGCAGCCTTGCAGTAGTGTGGTGGTCTAGTGGTTAGGATTTGGTGCTTTCATGTGGGAGACCTGGGTTCGATTCCTGCTTAAGGTACATGCTTTTTTTGCACTACATATTTATAAAGTTTTTCTAATGTTCGTTTAGTAACGAGGCGAGTGCGCTATGCTTTGATAAGCTTTTCTGATATAAGGAGAGACTCAGTCACACACACACACACACACACAATGCTTCGCGTGTATGTTGTCCTATTCCCGACATCTATATGCCTCATTCACACACACAGACACACAGACACACACACACACGTTGTTTGTCAGAAAGTTCTCTGTTTATTAACAGCAAAAGATCGGTATAAATATGTTTGACTAAACGCCTGTGCTATAGACATATGTTACTACAAATTAACCATTGTAAATGTCCTGGTGAGATCCCGAAAAAAAACAATGCTTCGCATGTATAAGGTCGCGGGTTGAATAGCCGGCATTTCAGCAGTGGTAACCGTTAATCCTTCGTGATGTAGTGGCTAGGATGCCGCGCTCTAATGCGGTAGCCCCGGGTTCGATTCCCCCTCAAGGCACATGCTTTTTGCACTACATATTTATAAAGTTTTTCTAAAAGTTCGTTTAGTAACGAGGCGAGTGCGCTATGCTTCGGTAAGCTTTTCTGACATAAGGAGAGACTCACACACACACACACAATGCTTCGCGTGTATGATGTCCTATTCCCGGCATCTATATGACAGTCAGAGACACACACACACACACGTTGTCTGTCAGAAAGGTCTCTGTTTATTAACAGCAAAAGATCGGTATAAATATGTTTGACTAAACGCCTGTGCTATAGACATATGTTACTACAAATTAACCATTGTAAATGTCCTGGTAAGATCCCGAAAAAACAATGCTTCGCGTGTATAAGGTCGCGGGTTGAATAGCCGGCATTTCCAAGCGGCAGCCATTAATCCTCCGTGGTCTAGTGGTTAGGATACGCGCTCTCATCGCAGCGGCCCGAGTTCGATTCCCGGTCTGGGAAGTCAAAAAAGTTTTACAACTAGATTCACATGTAAAATTTTATATACATATATAACTATATATATATATAAAAATATGAGTGCATAATAAAAATCTTACTATATATATATATATATATATATATATATATATATATATATATATATATATATTTATAATAAAAATAATAATAATAATAATATTTATATATCCCCTATATTTTGTAAGATTTTTATTATGCCCTCATTTGTACATTGTATATTTGTACAACTATTTTACTAGTTAAATTTATTTTCTTTAGTATTTCTTTTTATTGATATTTATTCCTTACTCATTTATTAAATTTTTAAGGTCACTGGCTGTCGTATAAGCATTTCACTGCATATCATACTGTGTATGACTGTGTATGTGACAAATAAAATTAGAATTTGAATCAAAGGAGAGGAAGAGAGACAGAGAGAGAGAGAGAGGGAGAGAGAGACAGAGTATGGGAAGGTGAGCGTGAATGAACAGATGCAAGAGGAGACAGGAAGATAGCAGCAGGGAAGATTTAACACGTTAATATCAGATCTATGAGGAAGAGAGCAAGAGAGTAGAAATAACTCCTTTATATATAAAATAATTCTAACATCATGTAAAATTATTTTTAACTGTTTTTTAAATATTTTTAACTGTTATCAAAGCTATACCCCACTTGTATTGTGAAGACATGCCCCACAGAACTGGGGGGCGGGTTCAGTAGAGGTCATTAACATTTAAAGGAGCATGTACTGAAACAGGTTGCTGAGAACAGAGCTACTTTTTACCAGGTAAAAGTTATGTTTTTTTTACACAACAATTGAGATTTTTTAATTAAAGTATATTACAAACTTTTCATTAGGACCCTAAAGAATCATATTAACCTATGCAAAAATTGAGACTGTATGTCCACTTTAAATATTTTGTTTTCCCTTCTCAACGCATTATGCATTTACTCACCAATAATGGCTACCTTTTTAATTTGGTCAAGTCTCCAAGTCGAAGGTGCCCAGCAGCAGATTCCGTACCATGGCAGTAGCAGAGGTGGCAAGGCGGGCTGCTCTCCACGCTTCTGCCTGGCAAAACACCCCAGAGCCCTTTATAACTTCAATCTGAAAAATTATTTCACATCACAATATTAATTTATTGGCAACTTTTAGAAACTTTTCATGTTTCATACGGATTCTTATGTTTAGCTTCCCAATAGTTAATAGGATTTTATGTATAAATGCAGATTAATGATAATCTGGACATTCTGGACATTTGTTTACATGCAGGGTAAAACTGCAACAGGAACAGTACAAAATAAAAACTGAAAAAAGACGGACATTCAGAGTAAAACAGTGCAAGATAAAAAAAAAAAACTGTACAAAACATACATGCAGGGTAAGCATTGGTGGGAGCAATGTCCAAGCAGTGTAGAGAAATATTTCTGTACGGCTTCATTGTTTTGTGCTGTGTAGTATAGTATTGTAATAGCTGATCAGAGTGATCAACTCCCCATGTGCTGGTTGTACGCAGTCACAGGACATGGAAATGTCTTTGTAGTCCATGTACCTTGTAATTTCACCCTCATCTTCACCACATCTACTGTAAAGCAGAATGGATGGTAGAACAGGTAGATACTTCTCGTGTGTCCATCCACTTCACAAATACAAGAGGTCCATCTGAACGGAGCTTGCGTGTCCTGATGTGAGGGGCTGGTGAAGGCAAGGGTGATGCAGACACATTCCTAAAAACAAATAAATAAAAAAATGTTAACCTATACTGTTCAGAGTAAATGGATGTGCAATTAATATGGATGCACAATATATACAGTACAGAGATGACCAAAAATGTATCCACACTTCAACATGAAAAATATACACCTCTCTTCTGTAGGTCACATGACAGCATCAATGATGGTGATAGATAATACTACACACTGCTGCCATAATTCAATTTGAGTTTTAAAAAACACCATCCACTGGACATTACACACATATTGAACACATTCTAAACAATTACATCTTATCAGGTATTTGTAAATACACGCTAAACAAAAGGGATTATATACATTTACACCAAAGAAATATTCATAAGCATCACTTAGCTACATAAGGCAGTATTTTAGCCACCTGCAACTTGCTTGTTTGTGCTAAATAACATTACCGATAGCAGTGTTATAAGCTAACCAAAATGGAGCCAAATACACATTAGCAACCATAATCTAAAGCTATCCAAAACAAGGTGAATATAAACATCTGTAAACTCCATAAGGCATTAGCTTAGCCACCGGGAAATATCATGTTTGTGCTACATGATGTAGCATGTTAGCATGATTTACCTAAACTATATAAATGGCATTGAAAGCCAATGTGTCACACAAGCTGACAAGAGCTAGCTGTAGTGAGGAAAATATTTACTAATATTAGTTTAATATTATCAGAATAAGATTTATATAAGACTTAATAACTTACCCAGTGTAGCATGGGTCTATTCTCTGTTCAAAATGCTCCTGTTCGTCGTCGGAGTCACACAGTCTTCTTCTCAGGTAAATGTAAACTTTCCAGAACATTCTGAAGAGTTTCCTCGGATGTGTAAGCGCGTGCCATCTTCCAAAACGTGCTGAAAACTCACTGAATCGGAGTATTTTTAATCCTGTCTCTCTGTGTTTTTCATGCCGGTGTCCGGGGGCGTGGTCTAGTATGTAAATTACCCTGACTGATTTCAGTGTGATTGGCGCATGGGCGTGTCCTGCCTCTGATTATTAGCATATAAGTGTGACAGAAATTCTGTGCCTCTCCTTGGTTTCATACGGATTACATAAACTGAGAATATTTGTTTTCAATGTGACTTGCATCATTTAAAAGTAGACATTTTAAGCTTTATATAGATATATTTCTCATTTCAGTTAATTTTAGTGACGTGTTTCAAAAAGATTTTCACGGAGACTGAGGTTTCATATATGTGCATATATCCTCATATACTGTATGTGGCCAATTAGGATTAGTTTTTTGCATTTTTTTGTTAGTTCTTAGTTATTGTCTTGATAATAGAAAATATAAGCTAGGCATCATGTATGACAGTTGCCAAAGTGAGATATGAGCTAAAATGACCAGATCCTGCCATAGGAGACATATCTTGTATGTACATATACAGTAGGGCTTATATGTGGATATAAAGAAGCAATACAGGAGACCTATATGGCCTGTATATGCACATATATGCACCTCAATGTTGCCTACATGTGGCATATATACGCATATATGCAGCATATATACGCATATATGCAGCATATATATTATCATATATGTGCATATATACTGCATATAGGTTTCATATATGCGCATATATCCTCATATTTACATTTACATTTAGGCATTTGGCAGACGCTCTTATCCAGAGCGACTTACATTTTTATCTCATTATACATCTGAGCAGTTGAGGGTTAAGGGCCTTGCTCAAGGGCCCAACAGTGGCAACTTGGTGGTTGTGGGGTTTGAACCTTAGTCCAATGCCTTAACCACTGAGCTACCCCTGGCCCCATATAGGTGCGGTTATATGCGCATATATACTGCATATAGGTTTCATATATGCGCATATATCCTCATATAGGTTCTTTCCATGTGGGGCACGCACACTGCTCTGGGTCAGACACAGACAACGGGAAACAGGAACTAAGGTCTCAAACAAATGCTTCCCAACAGAATACCGTAGGTCGCATCGCCAAAATTCTTTCACCGTGAGTGGCAGGAACTTCCAGACTACAACATATTGAATTCTCATGCCTGTAGAGTGTATTATAATGACGTGGCGACAGTGTAAAAACACCCTCCGATGTTAAATGCGAGCCGAAAATTGAGTACTTTTGAACGGCAAACAGGAATTAAGCTCTCAAGTGAGTAAACTAGACAGCAAGGTAAATACACAAAACTTACCGTCAAATTATTTTTTTTCCTCAATAACTATATATATATATATATATATATATATATATATATATATATATATATATATATATATATAATTATTATTATTTATTTTTTTAAGCACCATGGCAAATCTCTTGTAGTCAATTTTTTTACCTGTTTTAAACACATACACACATGCATACACATTTTTATAGAAATGCACTTAGTTAATTTAATTTTCCTTACATTGTTGAATGAGGATGGGTTCCACAACCAAAAATCAACATTGATTCAATGTTTGTCTTTTCAACACAGAAAAGCATTGAATTATCAACATTGATTCAACATTATTTAGCATTGAAAAATCAACCTCAACCAAAATGATGATTCTGATGAAATTTCAACATTGAATCAATGTCACCTTGCTATCTGGGTGTATCATCAGTAACTTTTCCTGCCTAAAGGTTTGGAGTGTAAATGGCGGGTGACAGCGCTGTAATTAAGGTTCTACGTATTCTCACTTTCTCTGTTCATCTTTCATCAGCAGGTGAGTTTAGAAATGTAGAGTTTTATTCTATAGACTTACACACTGTGTCTGTAATCACAGCAGGTTTACACTGTTTAAATAATCTGTCTTTAAATTCAGAGAACCGAGGAGCAAATCACAGTCAGGGGAAAAGTTTAACATTAATTTAACTGTGGATTTATTCTGCACCATACAGTAAATCTATAATAAGATCAAAAACAGTTATGACATGTGATTGTTCAGCTCACTATAATCACATGTTTTTTCTTTAAGTCTGGAGTGCAGTACCAATACACCAGTGTATCCCACTGTGCAATGTGACGTCGTAGTGACGTCTTTTCCATGTCATTTTGGACGTCCAATTTCCGTCCATTGATGGGGTTGTTTTGTAACGCCAGGCGACGTCTTTTTTGATGTCTACCGCACGTCTAATGTTGACTCCAGCGAGTTGTTTGGCAGAAATTGCTTCGCCGGCTGACGGCGCACGGAGCTGTAGCTTGCCCCGACGCTTGCGCAGCATCACCGTTGGGCTCCGCCCCGAGATCCGGTGCCGGGATTTTCATCTCGCCGCTCCGCTTTGGTCACGCTGCGTCGCTCGCTATCGTCGAGAGCAACCACGAGTTGGATTGATTGCTTCCTAATGCAAATGGCTGGGAGTACTTTATTCACCACAGCACAGTACAGTACAGTACACATATAGCATGGGAAACACATTCACTCGAGAACTAGACCCAATTCAGCCTTAGCATGAACTGGAACACATTCAACAGGTCACACACACATACTCAACACACCCAAACTTGACCGAAGCCATTAACCCAAACACCTTTCCCCAAAATGGTGAACACACAGCAACCCGCCGCAGGTCCAACGTCCAATGTTTAGTGGGTAGGTTAGTATTCAGAATTCAGAACGGACAGAACAATTTCTCAAAAGTAGATGGGAGCAAGACTTTGTGAAACACTGACTAAAATTGATGTTAAACTCAGGGGATTAAACCCTAGACACAGATGTCACTTTGGAAGAAGCAAGAGGAAGGCTTGGAAGACACATGGAAAATAAAACAGGCTTATGATCAGAGAGCATATAATCAGAAACAATAACATCAGTAATATCAACACCGTGAGAGAGGATAAGGTCCAGAGTATGTCCATGTATATGAGTCGGACCTTTAACCCACTGTGTCAGGTTAAAAGCCTCCATTAAATTAAGAAAATCCCTCGAAAGAGGGTTTGACTGACAGCAAATATGAATGTTAAAATCGCCCAGCAATAAGAAACGATCAAATTTGGTGACGATGTTACCAATGAAGTCGGTGAATTGCTGAAGAAAGTCCTTAAATACCTTTATAGCTTTATTCACCAGCTTCATGTACAGAACCTTATAACATTAGTTTTTCACATAAAAAAAACAAGTGCAGCATTTAAACAATACAAACTTCAAATACAAGAGTTTAACATTTAATAAATAAATAACCATTATTTAAATAAAAAAATATTTAAATGAATAAAATTATTACCTCTAAACAAACTTATCAAATATTTCATTCCCACCACTGTTGCGCCACTCAGGAGCTTGTACAGTACACTTGGCACAGAATCTCGTTTATACAGTAGGCATAGAAAAGAATCAATGGCTCACAAAGCTTTGCACATCTAGACTTTGCACTATTTGTCCACTCTTCTTTGCAGAACTGCTCAAGTTTAGTTACATTTAATGGTGACTGTTTGTGGACTGCAGTCTTTAAGCCATTCCACAGATTTTCAATAGGGTTTATGTCTGGGCTCTGACTAGGCTATGCAAGAACATTAATCTTTTCCTCTTTTAACCATTGTGTGGTCAGTTTTGCGGTGTTCTTTCGATCATTGTCATGTTAGAAGGTAAACCGTTTTCCCACTGACAACTTTCTGGCAAAGGGCAGCAGATTTTCCTCAAGAATTTTACTCTATTTTGCCCCATCCATTCTATCCGGACAAGTGCTCCAGGCCCTGCTGCAGAGAAACACTCCCTTAACAGGATATTACCACCTCCATGCTTTACTGTAGGAATGGTGCTATTTGGATGGTGAGCTCTATTGGATTAACGGCAGATACTGTATATGGTTTGGTGTTGTGGTCAAATAATAAAATTTTTTGTCTAATCTGGCCACCTGTGTTTTTGCAAAGCTCAGTCGTGACTGCATGTGCCCCTTCTTAAGGAGTGGCTTTTTTCTTGCAACCTCATCAAGCCGCATTTGAGGAGGCTTTGTAATATTGTTGTCACATGCACACAATGACCACTCTTTCTTTGTTATAAATTCTTCCAACTGCTTCAGAGTTGCTGTAGGCCTTTTGGTAGCCTCTCCGACTAGTTTCCTCCTGGCACTTTAATCCAGTTTGGAGCGATGTCCTGATTCAGGGACCAAATACTCTCCACTTCTTAATAATAGACCTCACTGTTCTTCTAGGCAGTGATAAAGCCTTTGATTTTCTATTTGATCTATCTCCTGACTTGTGCCTATACACAACTGTTTTCTATATTCAATGGTGGTGGTGATGGGGGTGGAATAGAAAAAAAAAAGCTGTAATGACTGAAAGCAATTGGGAGTCTACAGTAAACTGTGCTAAATACTGTAAAGACTTCCTGACGTCTGAGTGTGGAGAGCATTTAAGGAAGTTTGAGACTTACAGCAGAGTGACTCTGAAGAAGAAAGGTAAACTGTGTAATCTGCTCAGTTACATTTTCACACACACACACACACACACACACACACACACACACACACACACACACACACACACACACAGAGAGAGAGAAACACACTATTTGACCCTCTACCTGATAGCTAAGCAGACTGTAGATTCTTTCTGGAAAAAGAAATTGCAATCTCCATAAAGCTTGTCAGCAGTTCATAGACATGAGGTGCTATACAATCTTCAGGTAGATGCCTGCATTTATTTTTGACTTTGGATAAAATACAGTGGTTCAACACCAGCAGGTGATATTGCAGACTGTGGAAACTTTAAACTGCACTTCAATCAACCTATATTCTGTGCCTCTCTACTCTTCCTCCAGACTCTGAGACCTTAATTTCCAACTGCAACGCAACATTTACTTTCATCTGAAAACAGGACTATGGACCACTGTGAAACAGTCCTGGTCTATTTTCTCCTTCTTACACTGTCAGTGCTTCAGGAGCGGCTTGATGCTAGAAATACAACAGTTGTAGCCCATTTCCTGAATATACAGTATCTGTCTGTGGTGGCTTTTGATGCACTGACTCGAGCCTCCCTCCTTGTTAAGCTCTCCCAAGTTCTTGAATCAGCTTTGCTTGACATTCTTCTTAAGGCTGCAGTTATTCCTGATGCTTGTGGCCCTTTTCCTACCACACTTTACTCTTCCAGTCAATTTTCCATGAATATGATTCAATATAGAACCTTCGATAATGACCACCTTCTGGACAAGTGTCACATCATCGTCTTCTCCATGTGTGTACTGAAAGATACAATGCTGTGAAAAAGTATTTGGCCCCTTCCTGATTTATTTATTTTTTTCATATTTGTCACACCTAAATGATTGAGATCATCAAACAAATTTTTGTATTAATCAAGATAATCCGTGTATATATAAAATACAGTCTTAAATTTAATTTCTTACATAATTTACTTAACCTAATTTAGTCTAGTTAAAACCCCTAGTCCTGCTGCATGAGCCAAGTACGCTGGAACTTGAGGTCATGAACTGATGGCTGAACATTCCCCTTCAGGATTTTCTGGTAGATCACATAGTTCATGGTTCCATACAATATGGAAGTCATCCAGGTCAGGTTCTTTAGCTGTTATTCTTGATTTTTATGAGCTTCTGGATGAGGATGTTCTCCTGAAGTAATTTTGTTAGGCTGGCATGTACTGTTAAGGATCACCACTGGTCCAGGTTTTCTCCATTTGTGGATAATGGTTTCGCTGTAGTCCTAAAGCCTTAGAAATTACTTTGTGATGTTTTCCAGAATTATAAATGTCAATAACTTTGTTTCTCATGTTTTCTTAATTTTTTGTTTGTTTGTGAGATTTTAGTGTGCTTGACTTGACAGGTGTCAGACAGGCTCTATTTAAGTGATTTCTTGTTTTAACAGGTCTGGCAGTAATCAGGCCTGGATGTGGCAAGTAAAATTTTACTCAGCTTTCCAAAAATGTGGTTAATTACAGTTCTTTCATGATTTAGAAAGGAGGGCAATTACTTTTTCACAAAAGGCGAGGTAGGCTCAGACAGCTTTTTCCTTAATAAATAAAATCTTTTAAAATCTGCATTTTGTATTTACTTTGTCATGATTCCCCAGTGCGAAGTAAACGGATGCAAATGCAGGTGATGTTCAATGTCACTCGTCTTTTTTTCTTTAGTTTGAGAAACACAAAAGAAAATGCAGGTGATGAACAAACTCTAAAGGCTGGCTCTCCAGGCTGGGTCTGCAGGTGGGCTTATTAGTAACTTGAAGCAAGTCAGTTAAAGCACATAACATAAGCAACAATGGTTCTCAGTCACGAGTGGAGTATTTCTACAGCCTTGACCTTGACAGTGAGCTGCCGTCATAAACCTGTCCCAGCCTCGACCCTGCAGACACTTCTCAGTCCTGAGGAGGAAACAAAGAACCCATAGGAAGTTTAAACGTACTGTAGCACATCAACAAACATGACAACAACAGTGAACGGACTGGGATCTACGGGTTTAAATAGTGACACACAGGGGAAGGAGACACAGGTGAAACTAATCTGTTAATACTGGTAGACATATCGACGCAGACACACTAGGGGGAGACAAAGCAGAGGTTCAGTAATCTGGAGAACCAGATCTTATTCCCCGGGACCGTGATTGCCTAGATGTGACATACTTGCATTATGTTTGTGTAATATAAATATCTCAGTCATTTAATTGTGATGAATATGTAAAAAATAAAAAATAAAAAAATTAGGAAAGGGGGAAATATGTTTCTTTACAGGACTGTATAATACCTCCAGCATGTCCAGCTGGCCCTACCTGGTACACCTCCAATGGAAGTCAACCCATTGAGTGGTCCAAACCACCTCAACTGGTTCCTCTCGATGTGGAGGTGGAGCCGGTCTCCTCTAAGCTCATTCTTGATTCTAAACTTCTTAACCAATCTCGGAGAGGAAGTCTGACACCCCCTATGAAAGATACTAATTTCAGCCACTTCAAATTCAAATTTTATTTGTCACATACACAGTCATACACAGTATAATATGCAGTGAACTTGTTTTTGCAAACTTATTCTTTTGGTCATTAACGAAAGTTCTTGATCATAGTTGAGGGTAGGGACGTAGACTGACTGGTAAATCGAGATCTTCATCCTATGACTCACACTCCGCTCAGCTGCAAACTGTTAAATTGAAGCGATAGTGCCAGGAGTACATCATCATTCGCATAAAGCAGCCTTAGCCTCTTTTCCAATAGAGCATTTACTAGGGATGGAGAGGATGGTGGTACCCCAGCAATTGGTACACACTCTCTGGTCCCCCTTTTTATTTATTTTTTTTAAAGATGGGGACCTTCACTCCATTTTTCCGGTCCAAAGGCACTGTACTTGAGGTTTATGTGATGTTGTACAGTCATGTCAACAACAACAATCCAACAACATAGAGAACCTTCAGTATTTATGGATTAATCTCATCCCCCCTTGCCACTGCAGAGTTGTTTATATGTTCACTAATTCCTTAGTGATTTAATCCTAAGAGAGGGTATTCAGACGTCCTCCCTCCTACACTGTAAAAAGTGATTTTTTGACCTTGTAAATAATGGTAACATTATTTAAGTATGTTTTACAAACAAATACTATTTTGTCTTTTTACTTAAAAATGGCATGTTTAATTCAGTACATTACTTGCAGTTTCTTTGTAATTTATTATACTAAGATACATATGTAAATTTAAATACAATCTCCTCAGTAATATTTACTTAGTGTTTGCCATCTAATCAAATCACACCAAAAACAAACAACTTAAAGTAAAATGTACTCAGTTCAGCAAGGTAATGGACTACGTGCACGCAGACTCGTGACGTACTTCCGCTTTGGCTCCGAAGTTTGAAGCGGCGCGCACAGAGGAAAAGAAGAGAGATTTCACCACGGCTAATGTGAATTTTACCACGGTAAGTTATTAATATGCTAAGTAATTATTTGAAATATGTTTGCAGAAAAGTGTAGAGTTATTAAGCTATCTGCAGTCCCAGTGGTTTGTGCCTACCGTTTCTTTTTTTTTTATTGAGGTACAAGTGCTAAAAGTGTTCATGTTAACAGTGTTAACAGATGTTTGGATAACGTTAAAACTTAATCTTAGTTTTGTTAAAGAGAGTTAAATCATTACTAAATGAAGCTATTAATATAGTTGACAGAGTTTGCGATTTGCACCACAATTCGTTATTAGCAAACCTATTATCATCTGTGCAAACTTAGCTCGAGGCATTGCCCTGTCGTGTTCTAGCATTCTGTCCCAGTAAAGTTCGAGCTGCCGAAATTTAATAATCACCCTGTTTTTCGCGTCTTAATCACACAGGATTAACGTTAGTTTTTAAAATGCACTTGTACAAGGCAAATATTACCTTGAACTTTATTTATATTGTTTACCTATACTATTGGGTATGATAGCTATATATAGAAATCGATAAGGTGACATACTGCACACTTTTGCAATTACATAAGTCTAAATGCTTGTTTAAATAAATCTTAATTAACAATCAACCTTATATAAGTTGTAACGCCTATATTTTATTTCATGATGTTCTTTTACTGACCAACATCCATCCACTTTACACGTGGTTGATATCTGCAAGCAGTTAAAAATTAATTCTGACATGAACATTTCTTACATTCTTTTACAGATATTGCACTCACTATTCAAGCTAATGCAAGGTAAGTTGGCAATACTTTACTACAGCACACCTCACAGATAGAAAGCAAATAAGTATGTATTCACATGTGTATCGTTTAACTGTAGGTGCCCGAGAATGAGGTGGTTATCACTAAATGTTTCTATCTACTGTCTAATTGTGTATTAGTCTCATTATTGTAACTTAACAGCATACAACTATTACAGCATACAGATACTGCTGAAGAAACTGCATATTGGGTTTAAATATGCAGAAAATGCTAAATATACTGAAGACTAGTGGACAGTTTGTCTCAGAACAGGAACCCACTGAGGAAAATTGAAAAAGTGATACTGTACAGTATTTTAACCACTTTTCACTGATTTGTATATTTCACAGGATGTCAGCAGCAGAGACATGATTAGGGATACTTTCTCCAGTCATGTCATGAAAAGCATCGTACTGAGCAGATCTGTAGAAGAAGAAGTTGCTAGTATATCTGATGTCATCATTGTCATCGAGGGAACTGAGGTGCTGCTGGGATGTAAAAATCTCACAAATGCATGTCTTTCACTCATGGGCTGCATTTACTCCCTAAACTTAAGCTATCCCCCAAAGCTGAGAAACACATTTGAAGTGTTCCAGAAAATCTTTCTTGGGCTAGATGCTTTAAAGTTTTCTCCAAAGGTTAACTCTTTACATAGAAAGCTTGTAATCTAGTTGGGCACTACAGTACTTGCACTTATTGCACTTATGCTGTTTTACTGTTTTTTTTTTTTTGTTTGTTTTGTTTTTTGCAAGAAAGGCAGCTACTAGTTTAACATTATTTGCACTTTTATACTTTTGTATTTTATATCTGCAACTGAGATTGTTCATGTTCATGTTATATTTAAAGGTTTTATATGTTTAAATGTTTATGCACTTTAATGCACTGTGGTTGTTCTAAAAAAAGTTTACTGGAGTAAAATGCACTATAGTGTACCATTTATCAAACAAATGCAGTTTTACTACATTTTTTATTTCATGCACTCATCTGTTAAGGAATCTCAAAGAAATAAAAGATTTCAAGTAAAATGTATGTCAGTGTTATTTTATTGACCACCATTTAAATACATAAACAACATCAAATGTTAAAATAATATTTAAAGTAAAGGTTACTCCATTTAAAATAAGATAACTAGGATTATTGTGTAAAAAAAAACATTTATAAGCATTCCTTGAGTAAAATATATAAAGAAACAGTCAATACAGTTTACTGGGAAATTCCAAGTAAACTTTACTTTACTGAGATTTTCTAATTAAAGCTACAGTTCTTTGTGTTTAGTTTTTACTTGGAAATTCTATTGAAATTACTCACATTTTCTAAGTGAAAAAACTTTCCTAACTTTTTTTAAGTAAATCCTACTCCACATTTTTTTCAGTGTATAAGGCAGGCATTGGCCTCTGGTTCACAAGTTCTTCAAAGTGCTCCTTTCACCACTCAACAACGTCTCTAGTCAAGGTCAGAGTTTCGCCATCCTTGCTGAACACAGTGTGGACCATGCAAGCCCTTTTTTTTTTTTAAGAATGCCGCCGTCGAGCTTCCCTCTGGCTCCGCCGCTGAGCATTGCATCAGCGCTGCCGCCACCGAGCCTCGCATCAGCATTGCCGCCGTCGAGCTACGCTCTGGCTCATCAGCCGCCGAGCTCATCAAGCGGCGCTGCAGATCTTCAGCCAGGCGCCGAGATCGTCGCGCCCGCTCTTCAGCCAGGCACAGAGATCGTCATGCCCGCTCCTCAGTCCACCGCCATCTCAAATAAGAGAAGAGGAAGGGTTATTGTGTAAGATGAGAAGAGGGAGATGGGAGAGTTTAATTTATTTTTACTTTATATTTTGTATTAATTATTTTCTATTTCTCTCGTATAGTCAACATTCATGCATGCGTGTACTGTTTACTGTGATCATGTGTGCACGTAAAGCATCTTTTATTTTGTATGTATGGGAGATGACTTTCACCCACACCAGTTTACCCAATAGAGACTCAACCATGCGCTTGTGAGGGTGTAACCATATGTCTTGGTTGAGCGAGATTCTATCTGTACAACTGAGGTGTGTGTGTGTGTGTGCGTGTATGTGTCATCTGAGTTTCCATTATTTCTTATTAAGGAAATTAGCTGTGATATACGAGTGTTTTGATATACAAGCACGCTTCCGGAACAAATTATGCTCGCAATCCAAAATTTTACTGTATACTACTCTGAGATAATGCCAGAAAAATCCTGATAATATTTGCATAACCATGCATTCAAGTCCAAAACAGTTTTATTGTGTAGTGCTTTAAAATACAAAAGTCAAAAAAGAAAAACAGGACTGGTCATATGTATATTAATTCTCATCAACCGGCTTATCATTGTACATAACAGCCATGATGGCTTTACTAATTTTTTATCAGTGCATATAATTAGACCTTAATAAAGTCCATTTACATAAAAAAAATGTAAATCTAACAATTTTCAAAATGTAGAAAAAATCCTAATGTAATGCAACTCAAAAAGTCGTGTTAATATTCTGACAACAGAATATTTAATATTTAACTGGATTTTTAATATTTAACTGAATATTTAATATTTAAAGAGATGATCTTACCTGGTAGTCTTCTTTAACTACTGTAACTGTCCCATGTGCTCCATCACTCATAATCAAACTTTATTTACATTCTGTATGTGTGTTTAAACAGTCCTTAAAAACTGTTGCAGAGGATGAGAACACCAGGCATGGACACATCGTTTTCCTACTTTTGTTCATTATTCTACTAATTATTCAGCAAATTACAACATCACACACATTCAAACACAGCCGGACACATTGAGATATTGCAGCAGAAAATGCAGTAAAATAGAAAAACAAGTATGTGGATGCTAAGGATTAGCACTGTTGTGTTGCACCTCCAGGGTCCAGGTTCGATTCCCGACTCAGGGTCTGTGTGGATGGAGTTTCCATGTTCATGCTGTGCTTTGTGGGTTTCCTTCGGGTTCTCCGCTTTCCTTCTTGGACCAGATTGACCTGATCTTCTAATTAAGCAGCAGTCAAGTGATCGCGGCCGAGCTTACACTCTGTGTTTTTTCTTCACTACAGGCGATTATTAAAAGTTTAATTTTAATTTTGTTTGGGCCCACCAAAAAAAATTTTCACCAGCTGCCACTGGTTTCCACTGAGACCCCTCGTACCATATCAGTGATAAGAGGGGATAAGAGGGAAAAATGTGTCTGCAATTTCTACCTGTCTTTAGCCGGTGTTTTGTTTAGGTCGCAGTGCCACGCATGCCTCCGATTCAACAGTGTGGCTCTGTTTGTGGTCCTGGAGTAAATTACTCATGCTGCTTCCTTTATTTGCCACAAACGTCAGACAAATATATTAGACATATACTGTTTACTCTGAACACTGTGACCACACGTTTGCGTAAAGCATTTTTTATTTCATGTTTGTATGTGAATGCGCGCTTGTATAAGTGAGAGTCTCTTTCGGCAAACGTGTGTGTGTGTGTGTGTGTGTGTAAGAAAGATGTCTACATGGTAGCCCCCCCCCCACTCCTTTTTCAGCCATGATTCATTTCAAAATGTATAAAGTGCAGGTTAATTTGTTTCATTTTTACTTTATATTTTGTATTAATTATTGTTATTATGGTGAAATTATAGTTGGTTTTGGTTGTTTCTGTGAGCTAATGAAAATAATAATACATATATTTTTTGTTCTGCATTCTTGTGATGTCATGCCCACATTTCGGGAGCAGTAAAATTTACACATTTTAAAATTAATGATAACTTTGTTTCTACAGGCACAGTGTGATGTCTGAAACCTCTTCATTAACACACACCAGCAGGACTTCCATATAAGCGGTTGTGTTTTTTAATTGGTCCAGTGCTGCATTGTGCTCAGATCTGCACTGCTTTAGTTTTAAGAGTAAATTCTCCCGTGATTTTTAAAAGCAGACCGTTTAATGTGCAAAACTGTGTTTCTCCGCAGAGCATTTGTGGCTGTCACTACGGCCTTCCTATACTTTTTACAGAAGATGGTGTCCGCTGCATTTAGGCAGAATGGCAGTGTGGGCCCGCGTATACAGTGGCTCCTGCATAGTTCATTCGTAATGGCTCTGTTCTGTGGGGATGGCCAGACCGGCCCCTCCCAGCTCTCCTGTGGGCGCAGCCTCAGTCCTGTGTGACGTTTTGTGGCTGGGCAGCTTTCCCCGGCTGGGAACAGAAGCCATGACATGTACCTCCTAGCGGCCTTTTCTTTCTTGACAGCAGGGTCACGAAAATCTGGCTCCATGCAAGATCAAAGGCGCATTCCTCTCGCCTCTTTGAAGTCCCTGGGGTTCGTTACATTGCTCCGCTCGCATACCATACTTCCCCGTATTAGCATGTGCGTTGCACTCTCTGCTTTGTAAATCCAGTAGTACAACAGACCCTGAGCTACACTCCCCACTGTGTTATATAGTGTGGGGAGAAACCAGGGATCCATTAATGGAGACAGATCACCAGCTGTGCCTATTTCCTTTGCACACCTGCACCAGATCACATCTCAGGTTGTGTCCTCAGAGCCTGCGCAGACCAGCTAGCACCTGTTCACAGAAATATTCAACCTCTCTTTATCCAGTCTGTACTCCCCTCATTCTTTAAAGAGTCCACCATCGTTCCTGTCTCAAAGAAACCCAATCCTGCTTCCCTCAACAATTATCACCCTCTACAGATTATGCCATCTCTCACCTCCTCCATACATTACTCACTCATCTGGACACTAGAAAGGGGAATTACGTTAACTGCTCAGAATTTAACAATATAATTTCCTCCACACTCATCACCAAGCTAGAGCCCCTGGTACTTAGCCCATCCAGTGGATTTCCAACTTTCTAACTGGCATACCACAGGCAGTAAGGCTGGCCAGACATGTCTCAGCCTCCCTCACCCTCAGCACTGGAGCCCCACAGGGTTGTGTTCTGAGCCGCCTGCTGTACCCATTGTAATCAGGTAGGCCTGACCTCTGACAACGACGAGATGGCCTACCTGGAGGAGATTAGGAATCTGGAGAACTGGTGCCAGAGCTCCTCCTGAACAGAAGGAGACAGCAAGACAAAGGAGCTGATAGTGGGCTTTCGTACTAAGCAGGAGAGGAACTACCAGACCCCAGTCATCAACTAGAGGTCAGTGGAGGAAGTGTACAGCTTTATACCTCGCATGACCTGTCATGGTCCTGTCATATCGACATCGTGGTGAAAAAGGCCCAGCAGCATCTCTACCACCTCAGACGCTTGAGAGACTTTAGACTGTCCTCTAAGGTGCTTAGGAACTTATACTCCTGCACCATAGAGAGCATCCTGACGGGAAACATCACAACCTGATTCGGGAACAGTACTATGCAGGACAGACGAGCTCTATAGAGGGTGGTGCGATCAGCTGAGCGCATAATTCGCACAGAGCTCCCTGACCTACACTCGATCTACAGCAAGCGGTGCTGGACCAGGGCCAGGAAGATCATGAAAGATCTCAGCCACCCCAACAATGGACTTTCTGTTGCTGTCAGGAAAGCGCTTCCGCTCCCTAACACTATTCTGCACATTCCGCTCATTAACTTGCCCATAACTGGACATGGTTATACATTCCATTTCAACTCTTTTATATGTTTTATATTTCTATTTTTATTCTACTATTTTATTTTCATTATTTTATTATTAGTACATGATGTAAATTTTAAAGTCTTTTACATCTCAAGTTTATTTGCATATTTCTCTATATTTCTCATTTGTAAAATTCTCTTATTTCTCTTATTTCATACTGCAGTCGATAAGCATTTCACTTCATATCATACTGTGTATGACTGTGTATGTGACAAATAAAATTTGAAAACCATAAAAAATATACAGTGTGATGTCTGACGCCTCCTCTGTCGACACGCACCAGCAGGACTTCATATAGCTACCCCCCCCCCCCTTAATCAGTGATTTATCAGTGCTGTGTTGATGGTTGAGTTTTATTTGGGAATTAACCCAAATTCACTCGTGAACAAAATCTTAAGACCGGGGGAAACATTCCAAGTATTCACATTTTGCACTGATGGATCATAACCAGGCTGTAAGAACTGCTTCAAAATGTCAAAAGAAGACAATTGAAAAAACAATAAATCAAACAAGGTGTTGATCAGCTGATCAACGGTTTAAGACCATAGCCCAAAAATACTCACAATCGCTAAAAGTGTCAACAAAAGAACTCAGTAGTGAGTAGTGCCACCGTTCTTGTTGATACCTTCAAACACTCTTTTCAGCATGCTTGATGCAACTGTTTCCAGGAGGCTGGTGTGCACGTTGATCCATGTGGTCCGTTTGTGTAAACTTCCCTTTCTATCCATCCTCAAACATTCTCAAGAGGATTTACAGTGGGTACGGAAAGTATTCAGACCCCCTTACATTTTTCACTCTTTGTGATATTGCAGCCATTTGCTAAACTTATTAAGGTTATTTTCTTTCCTAATTAATGTACACACACAGCATCCCATATTGACAGAAAAACACAGAATTGTTGACATTTTTGCAGATTTATTAAAAAAGAAAAACTGAAATATCACAGGGTCCTAAGTATTCAGACCCTTTGCTGTGATACTTATATATTTAACTCGGGTGCTGTCCATTTCTTCTGATCATCCTTGAGATGGTTCTACACCTTCATTTGAGTCCAGCTGTGTTTGATTATACTGATTCTCTGAGGATTACAAAAACCAGTAAAAAGTGATTTTTAATAATGTTCCATGTATGATTACTGGTAATTTCAATTAGAAGAATGCTTGTCAGACTGAAATAGTCAATCCATGTCTTGTTATAGTCCTAAGAGTGTTTTAGGGTTCTGCCTTTCATGCTGCGTTTTCAGTTTAGTCGCCATTTTGGGTGTTTCTCAGTGTGTGCACGCGCTATATGGGACAAGAGGAAAGAGATTTTGGATTATTATTTCAAGTGCAAAGAGAAATTTTAAGAGAAATTTTAAGAGAAATTGTAAGTAATAAACTGACTGGAAAGTCATAACACGTGTGGTCGTGTTTTTCACAGGATTACAAAAAAAACAGTGTTTATTCATCGATTCACAGTGTACATCGCCTGTGCATCTTTTGACGCCGGCACAGATATCCCCTAGTTCTGAGACCGGTAACATAGTACGAGAAGAGGGAGAGGGGAGGGGCTGATACCTCCTCTCCTCTTACTTTACCTTTACACACAAATACAGAAACACACAGAAACACACACAACGCCTGCGCGCATAAACGAAAACACTTATCTGTCGGGCGGCACGGTGGTGTAGTGGTTAGCACTGTCGCCTTGCACCTCCAGGGTACGGGTTCGATTCCCGGCCAGGCCCGATTCCCATCTCTGTGTGCGTGGAGTTTGCATGTTCTCCCCGTGCTTGGTGGGTTTCCTCCGGGTACTCCGGTTTCCTCCCACAGTCCAAAGATATGCAAATTAGGCTAATTGGCATTCCCAAATTGACCATAGTGTGTGTGTGCTCTGAGATGGATTGGCACCCTGTCCAGGGTGTACCCTGCCTCGTGCCCTGAGTCTCCTGGGATAGGCTCCAGGTCCCCGCGACCCTAAATACAGGATAAAGCGGTATAGAAATGAAAGGATTTATTTGTACTTTTTTAAAAGGTAAAGTGCAGGTTAATTTGTTTTATTTTTTACTTAATGTTTTGTGTTAATTATTTCTATGTATTTATTTTTTTCTGGGGCTGTTGAACGAATAATTTGGGTTTCTTATGGGGAAATTTGCTTTAATTTTCGAGTGTTTCGAAATACGAGCCGCTTCCGGAACGAATTATGCTCGTAATCCAAGGTTCTGCTGTACTCATTTCTCTTTCCTGTACATTTCATACGGATGTTCTGCGATGCTTTGCGCATGCGCTTCAGGTAGAAAATGAGCGAATCACTCTCCGAGATACTCGTTCATCTGAGTCACGTTAAAGACTCGTTCAAAAAGAATGAATCGTTCATTAGCGACCCATCACTAGTACACAGTAGATACTATGTTTGTGTCTCGGATTTATGTATTTTATTTCAAATATAATTTTATTACGTCTCGTGAAAGCCGCTGCTGACGTCAAATTGGGGGCTGACTTACGAGAAAGATAAAAATAAAGTTTAAGGAAGTTGTATTTCCGATGTGAATGTTAGACTAATCTTCCCTCTGCTCCTGTACATTGGACCTCTGGACACTGGATCAGTACCTGAATATTAACCGGACCGGACTGATGGAGAACATATTGTTAATTACGTGTTTTCTTTATGTTTCTGCAGGTAAGACGGAGTATTTTATTATTGTACTTCCGGTGCTGAAGCGAGCGGCCGCATCCCGGTGTCTTCGTTACTTTCGTTATATCGTTAACTCAGTTTCTTTTATTTTTAGAGAAGAAATTCTGAAATAAAAGAACAAAGTGAGGCGAAAGGCCGGGCGATATGTTAAGTTAACGGTTAGGGTAACTACTAGGCTAGCGGCTACGGTAACTAGAGTATTAGGCTAGTGGCTAGGGTAACTACTAGGCTAGCGGCTAGGGTAACTACTAGGCTAGCGGCTAGGGTAACTATTAGGCTAACGGCTAGGGAAACTACTAGGCTAGTGGCTAGGGTAACTATTAGGCTAACGGCTAGGGAAACTACTAGGCTAGCGGCTAGGGTAACTATTAGGCTAACGGCTAGGGAAACTACTAGGCTAGTGGCTAGGGTAACTAGAGTATTAGGCTAGTGGCTAGGGTAACTACTAAGCTAGCGGCTAGGGTAACTACTAGGCTAGCGGCTAGGGTAACTATTAGGCTAACGGCTAGGGAAACTACTAGGCTAGTGGCTAGGGTAACTACTAGGCTAACGGCTAGGGAAACGGTCCGGCTAACGGTCCATGAAGCAACTAACTCTCTCGTCTGTTCCTCCACTATGTATTCTTCACCCACTCAATAGTTTGTACGTGGTTTCATGGCCTCATGTCCTCCCCTAATATCTGGGTCCCATTAAGCCCCATTTCTAGTCGCCCCAATGCCCAGCTCAGTTTTCATGACTCAGCACATTACATAATCTATACATTACAGCTACACACACATATCAGACTCACTAGCTAATGCTGACTATATCAATGTGGGCTGCATTATTTCCTTAAAGGTAATTAAAAATCATTATTACATTCCTTCCCTCTAATAAGCCCCAAACCGATGGTTCACCCAGAGTTCAGATCCATACTTTAGTCTTCTTTACAGTATCTAGTGATTAAATTAAATCACTGAGTTTTATCACTGACCACCTCATGTATCTTCACACTCTAGCGGAGAATCGGCCAACCCTGACCTAAACTTGACTAGGAAGGACTAAAAGACTCGACCTCAGTAACTTTTTAAAACTGTACTTTCCATAAAACAGTTACATACAGTTACATGCGTATGTAATTAATACAACACTTTGTGTAATCTAGTTATGTAAATCACATCGAACATTAAGATGGAACATGCATAACCTAACACAGATTAAAATCAGTGTCATTTTGAAGTTCTTTCTGTGATATAATACGTCCTCGTCCAAGATACTTTGCGCATCCTAGAGGGCCGCCTTTTGGGGAGAGACCAGGCCAGTGCTGTCACCCAAGGCATGGCTCATCTTCACTCATCTTCTTCATCCTATTTGAGGTGCTTGAATCCTCGTCCGATTCTTGTGAATCACAATCTGAACTGTAAATGTCCTTATTATACTTTAGGGATGTTTTCTCATCTTTCCATCTTAATACCTCCATTTGTCAAACTGTAGCTCTTATGACTAATGAAAAATCATACTTTTATCAGATTACTTTATCAGATACTCAATTAATCGATAAAATGTTTGGTACAATACTCGATTACTAAAATATTCGATAGTTACAGCCCTAATACAGAGTTTCTGTTAATTATCTGACGTACTCAAGTTCACCAAAAACAATACAGAACCCTGTTAACTTTCATTATTTTACAAAATCATAAGTTTTTGTCGTCATTGTGACTGCGTTTAAATAAAAGTAGAGTCTTATAAAGGCTATGTAGCTTATATAGTTTTATTATATAGTTTTTGCACATTAATCTGATGCACACCCAGAGTATGTTTTCTGGCTATACACTAGTGTTACACATGATATAATCTAAAGACTAGATATAACGTTACACATTTGCTTTGCTAAAATTTGATGCAAATAAGAAACTGCTTTATTTAATTAAAATTCTAAATGTGTACTGTAATTTTAGCACTGTGATTGTAAATTCACTTAATCTTTCACTTGTATTTCATAAGGTTTTGCCGGCGGTGGTACAGTGTGACGGGGTGCTACTGGGATGTAAAAATTGAATTTGTTAAAATGTTTTCATTATTTATTTAAGAATATTATGATGATCATAACAGCCTACTGCATTTAATTCTTATAATAATGTAATAAAACATCGACATCTGCTGATGCAGTAACACGTCCTGACAATGTTTGAATTTTATCGTCATTAAATTAAATTTATTTTAGTTAATAAATCTATTACAAATTTAAAGAACACAAAGTACAAGACGATACAAAACCCTACACGCATAGCTTTTCTAATTACACATGATGAAATCTAAAGGTTCACTGTGTTGTTAAATTCTATCCTTATAAGATTTCATTTAATTTAAATTCTAAACTTGTTCTATAATTTTAATACTGTGATTATGAATTCGTTTAACTACGATGTTTCACTGGATTTTATCCGCTACTATGTGCAGCTCTAAAGGACCTGCGGCTCATTAATTCTTGAGAGAATGAACTGATGCCCGAGGTGTCAGTCTATAGTTATATAGCGCCACTAAGCGGTAGAAGCAGCTTTTTCTTATCTACCTCAATACATAGCATGTGTTCCTGTTCAGCATTGGGTGTTAGAATTGGTAACTGGTTCTCTCCTATAGAATTATCTGGGCATCTCTATTAACCATGTTTTCGAGGGTTTTTGAGGGTTTACTGGACTATGAACTTGACTTTGGAGAGGCTGCTGTCACCCTCCTCCCATCCCTCCCCCAGGTGGCTGTGTCCATGTATGTGTGGAGCAGAATGTTCGATTATGTCCAGCGCACTCCTGATGGAGAGTTAACACCAGGGATTCTTTGGCCTCTTTGGGGCCGCTTTGCTCTCCTCTCCTTCTGCACTGGTCTTTTAGTATAAACGTCGACAATGTGCAGGAATGTGTGTTTGGAGTTATTGCTGTAGGTGATGTCATCACTGTGACTGAATTCGACTGGATCGGGGGGGTGGGGGGGTATTGCCTGAGGCTCTTACTGTAGCCTGCTCTGCTCAATCAGTTTTCTCTGCAGCTCTTTTTCTTGAGTTCTTAGTTTCTGCTCATCCTCTCTGTATTGGTAAACAGTATGTGAAACGTAGTCGCAGAACTCCCTGTGTGCTTTGGAATTTCAGCCGACCACGTCTTCTAGCATCTTACAGGCTGCGGCATGGCGTCAATCACCGCCTGCTTTATCAGAGTAACCAGCAGCACCTCTTTCCTGCCTCCACTTCTGTAGCTGCTTTGTGGATTTTCGGAAGGGGTGTGACACGCCAGTCAAAAGTTCTGGGTAGCCCACGGCACATGTTCTCCCTGTGCGCCTACTTAATCCTTGTGTGGTGTTCGGGTCTGTGACCCGTTTTCATGCTTTATCAAAAGAAAAAGGATGTTCGGGTATAATATAAGTGTGATAAATTGTAGGTCCTGTGTACATTCACTCTGTCCTCCTCCTGTCTGGGCCTACTGTAACAGTGTGTGTCTGTCTGTGTGTCTGGGTATGGAAATTATGGAAAAAAATTATGAAATTGAATGGTCTTCTTGTCCAAGAAATGAGCCACCCTGCATGGCTGCCAATTAGAGCTTCACGATATATCTAAAAAATATCGTTATCGTGATAATGGCATGCTCGATATCCATATCGCACAGAGTTGCGATAAATACTTTATTTGCCAAGCATTTGTGTGTCCAAATTTGACCAATCAGATGGGCCCTTACTATGTTTATACCCGCTTATATATATATATATATATATATATATATATATATATATATATATATATATATATATATATATATATATACAGTGGTGTCAAAAGTATTCACATTCATTACTTGAGTAGAAGTATAGATACTAGGGTTCAAAAATACTTCTTTAGAAGTTGAAGTATCAACCCAAGCTTTATACTTAAGTAAAAGTTTAAAAGTACTGGTTTCAAAACTACTTAAAGTATGAAAGTAAAAGTATCGTGAGGGGCGACAAAAGCATTAAGGTCTCGCTCGCTCTATCATGCAACCGGGGGGGGGGATGGGGGATGGCGGGCGTTGTGCGCGTTCTTATCATGTGACCGGGGGGGCGGGGGGTTGCGCGTTCTGATCATAAAAATAGAGTAACGAGGCTGTTTTTAAAATGTAAAGAGTAGAAAGTACAGATATTTGCTTAAAAATTTAATGAGTAGAAGTAAAAAGTCGGCTGAAAAATAATTACTCCAGTAAAGTATAGATACTCAAAATTTCTACTTAAGTAAGGTCACGAAGTATTTGTACTTCGTTACTTGACACCTCTGTATATATATATATATATATATATATATATATATATATATATATATATATATCTTCATACTTCATTCTGTCGCGAACTAACCCCGGATGATCAGAAGACTTAGCGATTAGCCATTAGCCTTTTGTAGGGTGGACGGTAAACCCAAACGCGGAAGCAAGCGAGTAGGCAGGATAACCACGCGAATTAGTCTAAGGACTCTCAAAGAAGGGGAGCAAGGGAAAAACACACATTTAACCCGCGTCCTATAAACACACACTCGAATCAGAAAGTAAACAATCTGCACCGACATGCGTGAACACAGTGACTAAGCATGTGGTGGTTTGTTTACTTCACTTATACTTCCTGGTTCGCGCCCGCATTACTTCCGGGTCCTAGTGCCGGTCGCAGAGCGAGAGTGTCTGTGTGTGTGTGTGTGTGTGTGTGTGTGTGTGTGTGTGTGTGTGTGTGTGTGTGTGTGTGAGACAAATAGTATTTTTCTATTTAATTTTTGTTTAATCATTCATTCATTCATTCATCTTCTATACCGCTTAATCCTGTGTCCCAGGAGACTTCGGGCACTAGACAGGGTGCTAATCCATCGCAGGGCACACACACATACACACACTCACACATTGTTTAATAATATTTATTTTTATTTAAAAAAAAAAAACAAAAGAAAAAAACAGGCAAGCCAAAGAGAATATTTAGTTTAAAAGATGCTCTTGTTTTAAGACACTATTGATGAGTGTATGGTTACATGTAAATAAACAGTAATGTTTGAAAGTAATTCATATTGTGTTGGCAGGTTTATAGTAACAGCAAACCAGAAGTCAGAATATCTGCTGAGGGGTTTAAGTCATTCATAGTGTTTTGAAGTCTAAATATTTGCAACTTCCTTGACATATAGTTTCTTTTTAGCCTGAATTAGATTTAATTACATCAGACGAATATCTATTACCTGTTTATTTTAGTATGATCATTACATATAAATAAATAATAAAAAATAGGCAATAATAATAATAAAAAAATGCATTTCTCTAGGGAAATGTTATATTGCAAGAAATATCGTTATCGCAGTATTCAACAACAATATCGCATATTTTCCTAATATCTTGCAGCCCTAATGTCAATGTAATAAGGATGCAACCCGGGCCAACGGGGATGTCAGTTTCTCAGGTCACCAAGTTCTCTTTTGATCTTTTCGTCCCAGATTTACTCCAGAAAATTATACTGAATTACAATAATTTAGAAGGAAGGTGTGTTTTTGGAATGAGCGGAAAGGAGATGGAACAAAACCATTCACATGCTCACTTTGGGGTTCTTATCCTTGCTGAAGTTTTCAGGTCCAAGGGGGAATCTACAGAATCCCAGTAGGATGCAGAAACTGGCAGAAAGAAGTGCTGTGAATTGTGTGGACACAAGATGGACAGAGAAACACTATGTACATGCATCAAGAAGTACATCTGCACCACTAACACAGTAAAACTCATGTGTTGTTTAGGCTGGTATGAAAAGTCAATGTGTTCAGTGGGGCTGATGTGTTGTCTAGACTGACATGGTTCAGCTTTTGTTGTGTAAAATTATCTGAAAGGGTTAAAGTCCTAATTAAGTTAAATATAAATTAGGGATGCACCGATACCACTTTTTTGGAAAACGAGTACGAGTACTTGCATTACAGTACTCGTCGATACCGATACCGAGTACTTAATAAAAACATTATTTCAATTTACAGAAACAGACGCGGAATTGTTTCGCATGTAATATGGCTCGTTGCATAAACTCTCGTGCTTGATTAAATTACTTGTGTTAAATGCGCTACCTTTTGAGCCTCCTCTGGACAATTTCGCTGAGCACAATTTGCAGTCCGCCTGTGTTTTTGTCGTCTTCATGCACTCGGCGCCTATGATTAACCCCTTACACGCCGCTCAAACATCGACATTTCTCAGACCGTGGTATCGGTCCCCGGTATCGGGGGACTTTTAACGAGTACGAGTACTTTATCGAGGCCGATACCAGTATCGGTGCATCCCTAGTATAAATCAAAATCAATAGTTGTTTAATTTGTAAATCTGTTGATTTTTTTTCACTCATATTGATAATTGATAATAGATTTTTCAATTATCAGGATAAAGTAAACATCTGTTGGGAATTTTAACATAAAAGTGATTTATTGTGTGAAGTTAAAAACTACAAACTGCAGCAGGTCCACCAGACCCGGAACACTGGCTGAGTAACAACAATATGACCCACACAAGGGTTACAAGTGGAAATTGTGGAGCTCGGGAACTAAGTCTCCCAGTGTTTAATGTAAATCTACATTAATCTACATTTCTCAACTTTACCTCAAAATGTCAAACCCAATGTACTTAACTTTTTCAGTTAAACTTCCACTGTGACCTTCTGTCTTTTTATTTCTTTTACACGCTTTTGTCTCCATCTGCAGTCTTGTAATTTATTACAGAAGTTTCCATTTCCTCCCACAACGCCACATCAGATGTCTCTTCCTTTGGCCATTTTGTCAGTAAATTCTTTGTCCTCTTTGGCCATTTATTTGAGATCTTAGTTATAAACTCTTTACACAATGGATGTTTCAA
Source organism: Channallabes apus (assembly GCA_030522415.1). Lineage (NCBI taxonomy): Eukaryota > Metazoa > Chordata > Actinopteri > Siluriformes > Clariidae > Channallabes > Channallabes apus. Next base: position 5,431,852 of record CM060122.1, read on the forward strand.
CACTAATGTCTCCACAGGAAAGGCTGCCGTTATGTCCTGTAGTCTCTGACATCACAACCTTTATCTTACTGCCTTAATCTAATGCTTATGTAGTAACTTTAATATTCAGCTTATTTAACATGACACGCCCCCCCTCCCCCCTCTGATCAACTGCTTTTATACCTCGCTTTGGGGATCAGACCCTGTCCACTGCACACACAGCTTACATTCTTACTCAACTGCTCACACACTCACACACTCACACACACACACACACACACACACACACACACACACACACACACACACACACAGATATAGCATGCACTCAGACTCTTACACTAACACACAGTTTTTTTTTCTCCACTTCCTGAAGTGACACATAAATAATTTTCCTGGTTCACTACAGCAAAATATCCTTAATATAATATTAGTTATAATTAACATACGACAGTTCACTCCTGATAAGAAACAAACCCTTTTTCTGTTACTGTTCTTTTGGAGGGTCTTTAACAGACGTCCTCACCACCAAGGGTCGTCCCCGACAAACAACACAAACTAAGTATGTAAATAAAAAGTTGTTTACCTTTTTAGGTGTCCACCTGTCTGTGCTGCTCGCCCCCTAACCCTAACCCACGGGGATCAGACACGCCTTTACCCCTTTTCCAGTCTTGCCGACTACAACAAAAATGTTGTAGAAAACAGTCTTGGGTTTTGTTTCCAGAAGATTACGACCTTTATCATCTATTCATAACGTCCGGAGCTGGTCCATGGAGCAACTAACTGTCTCATCTGTTTCTCCCATTGTATATTCTTCCCTCCCTAAATAGTTTGTACGTGACTTCATGGCTTCAAGACCTCCCACAACATCTGGATCCCATTAAGACCCAATTTCTAGACGCCTCAATGCCTAGCTCAAGCGACTTGTATCATATAACCACTCCTCATACATTATTTTATAGTAACTCGTATATAAAGACTCCTCGTATGTTATTTTCTCACCTGTGGTATGTGTATATGACCTGTTTAGGCTTATAAGGTATTTGTGAAAGCTGTATAGAGCATGTACTGTAACGGTTAACCCCTAGATGGCGCCAGAACGCCATTTGTATTTTTGTTGGATTCTTGAGTTGTAGTTTTGTTTTGAGTTAAGTTTCACTTCATTTCCCAGTTTGCACCTCGGTCAGGTGACGTAGAAGCTCACCTGAACCGAGGGAAGTTAATTTGATTGTATTATGTTTAGTTCTTTAAATAGCCTGGCTGGACTCCAGTCAGGCGTCTAGCAACCGTTACCGAAGGTTCAATTTGTGTTGGAGTGTATTTTGTTTTATGTTTTGTTTGAAAGTAAATAAAGGACTTTGTTAACCGTCAGCTTGCCTCCGCGATCATGCCTCACACCCACGGCCGACACAGACGTAAGGGGAAACGTGACAGATTGCTAGACCAACCAAGAGGCATGGCGGAGGATCCCCTCCTGAAGTTTTTTGGGGGGGGCGCAGTGGCCATCTTGCCCGAGCTGGCGAACTGGCGGGACAGCGAGGAGGAGGACTACGGCTGGGATTATAACATCGGGCTGGTAGAGGACGAGGAGGAGATGTACCGCAGCTGCGAGTACAGATTGCTGGAGGAGCAGGAGCACCTGCGAGAGAGCAGCGAGGAGAGAGAGAGAGAGAGACACCACAAAGCTGGGAGGGCTGCAGGCTCGCCATTCGGCGGACGCCATTCAGGGGCGACGCGGCACGGGGTCACGTGGTTCCCCGCACTGGCCGGAAGAGAAGGGCGAGGAAGCCCAAGTACGGCGGTGACGAGGGGGAAATAAAACCCCAGGCAGAGCAGCAGCAAAGAGAGGAGGAGCTCATGTGGTGGATTCCGGAGCCGGAACGGGTGAGTGAAATGCTGGAGCATGTTAAGGAGCTCCAGCAGATGATCCTCCACTTCCGGGATGACCGCGAAGCGGGCTCGGAGCTTTCTCCTCTCGTGCAAACACTCAGCAGCGAGCTAGCGTGTCAGCAGCCGCTGCCCGACGCACCGCCACCTTCCAGCTCCGAGGACAGCGAGCCAGCGTGTCTACAGCTGCTGTCCGACGCACCCGTTCTACTGCCGCCTTTCGGCTTTGAGGACAGCTAGCCAGCGTGTAAACAGCTGCTGTCCGATGCACCCGTTTTACCACCGCCTCCCGGCTTTGAGGACGACGTTGAGCCGTCGTTGAGCGCCGTGCACGCTCCAACGCTGCAGGAGAGCGCCGTGCACGCTCCAACGCTGCAGGAGAGCGCCGTGCACGCTCCAACGCTGCAGGAGAGCGCCGTGCACGCTCCAACGCTGCAGGAGAGCGCCGTGCACGCTCCAACGCTGCAGGAGAGCGCCGTGCACGCTCCAACGCTGCAGGAGAGCGCCGTGCACGCTCCAACGCTGCAGGAGAGCGCCGTGCACGCTCCAACGCTGCAGGAGAGCGCCGTGCACGCTCCAACGCTGCAGGAGAGCGCCGTGCACGCTCCACCGTTGCAGGAGAGCGCCGTGCACGCTCCAACGCTGTCGAGCCCTGCGCAAGCTCCAACGACCAAGACACCTGTTCTGCCGCCGCCTCCCGGCTTCGAGGATAGCGAGCTAGCACGCCAGCAGCCGCTGTCCCATGCACCTGTTCTGCCGCCGCCTCCCGGCTTTGAGGACGCTCCAGGGCCGTCGTCGAGCGCACGGCACGCTCCAGGGCCGTCGTCGAGCGCACTGCACGCTCCAGGGCCGTCGTCGAGCGCACTGCACGCTCCAGGGCCGTCGTCGAGCGCAGTGACCGCTCCCACGCCGTCTACGAGCGCAGTGACCGCTCCCACGCCGTCTACGAGCGCAGTGACCGCTCCCACGCCGTCTACGAGCGCAGTGACCGCTCCCACGCCGTCTACGAGCGCAGTGACCGCTCCCACGCCGTCTACGAGCGCAGTGACCGCTCCAACGCCTGCGTCGAGCGCAGTGACCGCTCCAACGCCTGCGTCGAGCGCAGTGACCGCTCCAACGCCTGCGTCGAGCGCAGTGACCGCTCCAACGCCTGCGTCGAGCGCAGTGACCGCTCCAACGCCTGCGTCGAGCGCTTCTCCAGCCCTGCAGCCGCCGAGCACGCTTCCAGCTCAGCAGCATCCGAGCACGCTTCCAGCTCAGCAGCATCCGAGCACGCTTCCAGCTCAGCAGCATCCGAGCACGCTTCCAGCTCAGCAGCATCCGAGCACGCTTCCAGCTCAGCAGCATCCGAGCGCTTCTCCAGCTCTGCAGCATCCGAGCGCTTCTCCAGCTCTGCAGCATCCGAGCGCTTCTCCAGCTCTGCAGCCGCCGAGCATGCTTCCAGCCCAGCAGCCGCAGAGCATGCCTCCAGCCCCGTCACCCAGCCTCCTGGATAGGAGGCTAAAGGTAGAACATTGGGTTGGGTGTCCGGGGCCTCCGGTGATGCTCCGGGAGGAGCATTTTTTAGAGGGGGGGTAATGTAACGGTTAACCCCTAGATGGCGCCAGAACGCCATTTGTATTTTTGTTGGATTCTTGAGTTGTAGTTTTGTTTTGAGTTAAGTTTCACTTCATTTCCCAGTTTGCACCTCGGTCAGGTGACGTAGAAGCTCACCTGAACCGAGGGAAGTTAATTTGATTGTATTATGTTTAGTTCTTTAAATAGCCTGGCTGGACTCCAGTCAGGCGTCTAGCAACCGTTACCGAAGGTTCAATTTGTGTTGGAGTGTATTTTGTTTTATGTTTTGTTTGAAAGTAAATAAAGGACTTTGTTAACCGTCAGCTTGCCTCCGCGATCATGCCTCACACCCACGGCCGACACAGACGTAAGGGGAAACGTGACATGTACATGTTATTATTAATAACATTGTAAGTATTATTTTCTACTCTTTTGGATGAACTGAAGTATTGGACTAAATATAATCACAGTGTGTTAGTTCCAGTTTACCCCTCGGTCAGGGTCTCCAGTGTGTGTGTGGTTAACGCCCCTTCAGAGTTACACCATAACTAAACACATCTGCCTGAACTTTACTAACATTCTGACACGGATATGAAACTGATATGACATCATATCTAATGTTCTGTAAGTTAGCAGCACAGCAATGCAGTTAAACAAACATCCTGTAAGTGTTACTGGTTTATTTAATACATGTATAATATTACACTCATAAAGAGATAATAACTACATACTTCATTCCTTCTTTTTTTTCTAAACTGGACTTTGACTTTTTCTTATTTTAATATATATTTGTATATGTACAATTGAATATGTACTTCAGTGCAGGTGTGTGTATGTGTGTGTGTGTGTGTGTACTCTGGTTATATATACAGTGACAAGGAAAAGTAAGGTCACTTTGTAATCCTTTCCAGCTTTATGTAAATGAACAATTCTTGATCACGGATCCTCTGAAAGCACTTTTTGGTTAGATATGGCTCACATTTGTCAAGATGGACTAACCTGAGGTGACCAGAAGACGTAGCTTTAGCGGTTAGCCCAATGTAGCGTGGAGGATAAACCCAAACGCGGAAAGAAGCGAGTAGGCAGGATAGCCACGCGATTTAGTCGAGGTTAGGTTTGCTGAAACGACAACTGGAGCTGACATGGGCCGAACTCAATGACTGAGCGGTAAGCCATCGTTTGTTTACCTCTTTTATACTTCCTGGTTTTGCGCCCGTCTTACTTCCGGGTCCTAGTGCCGGGCGCAGATTGAGTGTGTATGACAACATTAGTGTATTCCTCTTGGGCGGAGCAAACTCAAAAAGAGTTAAAGTAGCTCTAGTCCACACCTCCAAACTCATTCTCTTAATGCAGTGGTTCTCAAACTTTTTCTGTCATTCCCCACTTAAGGGGGTGAGCAAATTTTCAAGCCCCACTTGTCACCAAAATAATAACGAAATCTGCCAAGTTTACTGTTTATTGAAATATCAATTTCTAAACCAATAAGATCAAACAACACCAAGTTAAAAAAAGATAAAATACACGTGCAATTGTTATACAAGGCTTACGTTGTCACTTATCATTGCATAATTGACCCCATGTTTATTAGCTGCTCAGCAATCGTTTGTAGTTTTTTTGCACTGGCCAATTCTGTATGCAAATTTGAATGAAGCCATTTGTGCTTTGCTGTCCACTGATTCAGATGTTACCATGCGATTCTCCTGCTGTCTGTATTCTGACAGCTTTCTTTCAAAGACGTCCAGTGGTTTATTAACGTGACTGGAGTGTGTTGTCTCTAAGTGTCTTCCTAATTTGTTGGGTCCCATGTTTTACTGTTGGTATGATGTTCTTTTTCTGAAATGCTGTGTTACTTTTACGCCAGATGTAACGGGACACGCACCTTCCAAAAAGTTCAACTTTTGTCTCGTTTCAACAAACAGTAAACTTGGCCGATTTCATTATTATTTTGTTGACAAGTGGGGCTTGAAAATTCGCTCACCCCCTTAAGTGGGGAATGACAGAAAAAGTTTGAGAACCACTGAGTTAAACAAACATCCTGTAAGTGTTACTGGTTTATTTAATACATGTATAATATTACACTCATAAAGAGATAATAACTACATACTTCATTCCTTCTTTTTTTTCTAAACTGGACTTTGACTTTTTCTTATTTTAATATATATTTGTATATGTACAATTGAATATGTACTTCAGTGCAGGTGTGTGTATGTGTGTGTGTGTGTGTGTACTCTGGTTATATATACAGTGACAAGGAAAAGTAAGGTCACTTTGTAATCCTTTCCAGCTTTATGTAAATGAACAATTCTTGATCACGGATCCTCTGAAAGCACTTTTTGGTTAGATATGGCTCACATTTGTCAAGATGGACTAACCTGAGGTGACCAGAAGACGTAGCTTTAGCGGTTAGCCCAATGTAGCGTGGAGGATAAACCCAAACGCGGAAAGAAGCGAGTAGGCAGGATAGCCACGCGATTTAGTCGAGGTTAGGTTTGCTGAAACGACAACTGGAGCTGACATGGGCCGAACTCAATGACTGAGCGGTAAGCCATCGTTTGTTTACCTCTTTTATACTTCCTGGTTTTGCGCCCGTCTTACTTCCGGGTCCTAGTGCCGGGCGCAGATTGAGTGTGTATGACAACATTAGTGTATTCCTCTTGGGCGGAGCAAACTCAAAAAGAGTTAAAGTAGCTCTAGTCCACACCTCCAAACTCATTCTCTTAATGCAGTGGTTCTCAAACTTTTTCTGTCATTCCCCACTTAAGGGGGTGAGCAAATTTTCAAGCCCCACTTGTCACCAAAATAATAACGAAATCTGCCAAGTTTACTGTTTATTGAAATATCAATTTCTAAACCAATAAGATCAAACAACACCAAGTTAAAAAAAGATAAAATACACGTGCAATTGTTATACAAGGCTTACGTTGTCACTTATCATTGCATAATTGACCCCATGTTTATTAGCTGCTCAGCAATCGTTTGTAGTTTTTTTGCACTGGCCAATTCTGTATGCAAATTTGAATGAAGCCATTTGTGCTTTGCTGTCCACTGATTCAGATGTTACCATGCGATTCTCCTGCTGTCTGTATTCTGACAGCTTTCTTTCAAAGACGTCCAGTGGTTTATTAACGTGACTGGAGTGTGTTGTCTCTAAGTGTCTTCCTAATTTGTTGGGTCCCATGTTTTACTGTTGGTATGATGTTCTTTTTCTGAAATGCTGTGTTACTTTTACGCCAGATGTAACGGGACACGCACCTTCCAAAAAGTTCAACTTTTGTCTCGTTTCAACAAACAGTAAACTTGGCCGATTTCATTATTATTTTGTTGACAAGTGGGGCTTGAAAATTCGCTCACCCCCTTAAGTGGGGAATGACAGAAAAAGTTTGAGAACCACTGAGTTAAACAAACATCCTGTAAGTGTTACTGGTTTATTTAATACATGTATAATATTACACTCATAAAGAGATAATAACTACACTCACATATAAATAGTAAACTTTACTCAAAAGTAAAGCCCTCCTCTGAAAGCCCTCTTTGGTTAGATATGGCTCACATTAGTGTATTCCTCTTGGGCGGAGCAAACTCAAAAAGAGTTAAAGTACCTCTAGTCCACACCTCCAAACTCATTCTCTTAATGAGACTCCATGTACAGTATGCTAACACCTGACTCCAATTAGCTTTTTGGAGGTCATTAAGTCATACACTTTTCACATCCAGCAGCACTATGCGGTTTTATGGTTCTCAATAAAGACATGAAAGATCAGGGCCCGGTTTCTCGATAACGCACACTATTCGCGCGCTAAGAAGACTCTTAAGATATATCTTACGTTAAGTGATAACTTTTCTAAGTGTATTTCTCGAACTGTCTCTTAGGAGTCTTCTTAAGTCGCTGCCTCTTACGTCCGACGTTACGCGGCGCTGTCTACAGTGAAGGTCCTGAATTAGCGGACATCGGTGGCTCTGGAATCGATTTTTCACTCCTTTTGCATGACAGTGTTAAGAAAGACGGCACTTTCTATGCAAATTAAACATTGCACTAAATTCTTTTAATAGCGTTTATTTCGACATGTGTTAACTTAACAATAACATGCCATAATAGACAAATATATAAATTAATATTAATTAATATAATAATATAATATATAATATTTTCATGTAACATGTGGCCGTGAAACGAACCGGGTATACAATCATAGTTGATGGACAAACAGCTGATACACTCTTCACCAGCTTCAGAAACAATGTGAAGTGTCAGTTGTTGGGGTTGTATAGCGCACTTATGGAATGAATACGATGAGATGACAGGGTGGAGGTTTAATACCCCTATGTCACACGCGGGGCCGTAAGTGCGGTTCATTATGATTCGGCGCGAGTTTTGGTGCTGTTATTACGTTTCCATTTTACCACGCAAAAAGAATAAACATGTGGAAGCTCGCGGACCTGGCAGATCTTCGCGGACGTCGGGCGCCGGTCACTCGAGGCGGCTCACGGTGCCTAATACCCCTCTCTCACCTGTGTGGTGCCTAATACCCCTCTCTCACCTGTGTGGTGCCTAATACCCCTCTCTCACCTGTGTGGCCGGACTCATCTCCGTGAGCTGCCGCGATTGCCCACCACGTTCCTTTAACATTCCGCGAAGTTCTACAAAGTCTGCAAGCTTCCGCGAGGACCAGCAAAAAATTAAACGTTGAATTTTTCACGCGGAAACATGGAAACGTAATCACAGCGCAAAAACTCGGGGTGAATCATGATCAAGCCTACGGCCACAGCGCGAGACCGTGCAGGTGAGATAGGGGTATAACACACCGCATCTCACACCGAGTCACACCGCATAAGTGAATACTGTAGGGGTATTAAACATTACAATCACCCAGAAACATGAATGGATGCGGGGTTTGAAACTCCAATGGTGATTTTCTCATAATCAAATTTCATAAAAATAAAACGTGTCAAAAGAAAAACCCATAAAGTCATGGATAATGGCTAATGATCAATGAAACATATTTTAAACAAAAAGCAGCGAGCAGCTGGACATCGGGACGGGGAGTGTACAGTACAGTAAGTACAGTAAGTACGACGCGTTGGTCTGGCACGCGCAGGTCTGAGCAGCTCAAGAAGCTCCATAATCTGTTGCCCTGGAAGGCAAAACTTTTATTTTATATATTTTTTAATAACGGCCACGGGGAAAATATGAAAAGGGCTGAACTTTTGTCTAAAGGAAAAATGTACATGACCCACACGGCTCCACGGACCGCGCCGTCTTCAGTTTAACACACCACCACGCTGTATCGCTGCCTAATTGTTCGCCACCTGTTTAATATTAATTGTGATTGGCAATTTTAATGCATTAGTCACATTATGAAATAGGCTAATTAAAAGTCACTCTATTAGTTCTGATATCAAATAAAATAAAATTCTTAAACAGGTCTACAGTATATTCCATTATTAATACGACTTTGATAACGTGCCATAATGTGTTTGCATACACCGCTGGTTTATAAAAACTGCTGCTCAGTGGCGGCGACTAGTGTCTTGAGCTGAAACTACGCTAAGTATGAGTTAAGGTTGCTCCAGACCAACCTTACGAACGTCTGACGTAGCTAAGAGATACTTAGCGTAAGAACGTTTCGGGAAATGCGCCATTAAGTTAAGAGAGAGGTTAAGGTACGACTTAAGAACTACTTAGAGATAAGAAGCTTTCGAGAAACCGGGCCCAGATTGGTTTTGTGTTGTTGTTATTCAGGGGTGATAGCGTTCCGGCACCACGCGGGATTTCCGGCGTACTGTGGCTGCGGGGGAAAAAAATCAGGTTCGCAGATATTGATCTGTCATTTCTCTAGATCTGAGATGGGCAGGTGATAGAGAAGGAACAGCCAATCAGCAGTAGTGTGTGGATGTCTGTGATTGGCTGGTTTTGTGGCTGTTTTTTTTTAACACTTGACAAAGTTGAGCGAGCGCACACAGAAAATAAATGTTGCAAACGCATGCAGGCAGAGTCGAGCGTGCATGGAGAACATGTTGGGCGAGCAGAGGAGACACCGCACGCGCAGAATCGCTCAGAATTGTGGCAGGAATTCATTTGAGCTTGACCTGTCATTTAATATCGCCCACCCACTCGTAAGAAATTAGCGGAGGATACTCAATTAGTTAATCAATTCCTGTGTACTTTGGAGTACTATTATTGCTACGTTTGGGTCGCCGCCATTTTTTTTAAACGCTCCCTATAACTCCGCCCACCACTCGTGATGTCACGGGTTCTCGTGGCTAGACCAGCAGAGTTTAGGGGCCGGTGTTATGCACTAAAATGCTCGCCTGCCATGGATTGCCCCCCCCCCCCCACACACACACACACACACACATATAATCGCTATCAAAGATTATATTAGAACATAAATTCATAGGTTTACTATTATCAAATATGATATTACAATTTATAATAAACCCTATGCATGAGACAGCCGTCAAGCTCATTAATACAAATACTTGTATAATGTTTATTTTGTGGCACATTTATTTTTCAGGGCTTTGAACATGAATATGCCAAAAATGCGAAATAAACATTTATATATATAAAAAAATTTATATTGTTTATGATGAAAAATTAGATGAAACTAAGTTTATTATAAAATAAAGAATATAAACGTATACATGTTGTATAGTATATGAAAAAATATTATTTATATTTTTTCATGTACAACATATTTATTTTCATATTGCTTATTTTATTGTATTGTCTCATGTAATTTTTAATTTGTAAAACATTTAACCTATGAATTTATGTTCTATAATAATCTTTGATAGCGATTATGTAGAGGGTGCAATCCATGGCAGGGGGGCATTTTAGCGCATAACACCGGAACGGAACCGGCATGGGAACCAGAGCCGTAGTGACCTGTCTTGGTCTGGCTGTAGCATTTACTTCCAGTGATTGACATTATTAACCCATCTTAGTACAATCTAGGCACTGAACATATTGAGAAGAAAATGCTTTATTTTATTGAATAATACTGGGGGCTTAATGCAAATATGAAAATATCTAAAAAGAGCCACGTGACAATAATGATGGTCAGGGTTATACATAGGCTGTTTATATATTTGGGCCCAGGGGCAACAAGTTGTGTTAAAAGTGAATCACATACATAGTACCCCCAGTCCTACTCACCTCGGGGGCAAGGAAAAAAAGTTCAGGCTCAGGAATTTTTTCCACTATCAACCCTGGTTATTTTAGACACATGTTATTTGTTTATATCTTGACTTAGATGATCAGATCACAATTTATGACAAATTAATGCAGAAAACCATGAAATTCCAAAAGGTTCTCACACTTTTTATTACTACTTTATGAAAGACAGTGTACAAAAATACCAGATGAATAACGTTATATTTCTTAACACCGGATGATTTGTATTATACAGGACGAATAAGAAGATACTTTTAGTAATTACAGCTAAAGTCAACTCAAATCAACTGTTGTGTAGGAGAAGCTCCACTGCCTGATGGAGGCAAACACACTTTACACTCCATGTGTATTCAGCTGGGTGGGAGATTTGAAACGGGAAATAAACTATTAGTGTTTACAGACTGTGACTGCTTTGCATGGCAGGATATTCTGCATTTACAGCTAAACTGCACTTTGTCATATTTTAGACATGGTGTGACTATTGTTTACATGTAGCACCTTGTGTACTGTGTTTTTGTTTTTTGCTTGTTTACATTTACAAATGGCCAAAAGTTTTGAGAATTACATAAATATTGGAAATTGGAAAAGTTGCTGCTTAAGTTCTTATAATAATATATATAATAAAATATATAATATCCATTTGCATATCCTCCAATATGTTATGAAGAGTGATCAGATGAATTGCAAAGTCCTTCTTTGCCATGAAAATTAACTTAATCCCAAAAAAACCTTTCCACTGCATTTCATTGCTGTCATTAAAGGACCTGCTGAGATCATTTCAGTAATCGTCTTGTTAACTCAGGTGAGAATGTTGACGAGCACAAGGCTGGAGATCATTATGTCAGGCTGATTGGGTTAGAATGGCAGACTTGACATGTTAAAAGGAGGGTGATGCTTGAAATCATTGTTCTTTCATTGTTAACCATGGTGACCTGCAAAGAAACTCGTGCAGCCATCATTGCATTGTATACAAATGGCTTCACAGGCCAGGATATTGTGGCTAATAAGATTGCAACTAAATCAACTATTTATAGGATCATGAAGACTTCAAGGAAAGAGGTTCAATTCTTGTTAAGAAGGCTTCAGGGCGTCCAAGAAAGTCCAGTAAGCGCCAGGATCGTCTCCTAAAGAAGATTCAGTTGCGGGATCGGAGTTCCACCAGTGCAGAGCTGCTCAGGAATGGCAGCAGGCAGGTGTGAGCACGTCTGCACGCACAGTGAGGCAAAGACTTATGGAAGATGGCCTGGTGTCAAGAAGGGCAGCATAGAAGCCACTTCTCTCCAAAAAAACCATCAGGGACTGATTGATCTTCTGCAGAAAGTATGGTGAATGGACTGATGAGGACTGGGGCAAAGTCATCATCTGGAAAAAGGCTTGTCCGGAGAAGAAACGGTGACGCTACCATCAGTCCTGTGTCTTGCCAACAGTAAAGCATCCTGAGACCATTCATGTGTGGGGTTGCTTCTCATTCAAGGGAGTGGGCTCACTCACAATTTTGCCCAAAAACACAGCCATGAACAAAGAACGGTACCAAAACACCCTCCAACAGCAACTTCTTCCAACAATCCAACAACAGTTTGGTGAAGAACAATGCATTTTCCAGCAAAAGTGATAACTAAGTGGCTCGGAGACAAAAACGTTGAAATTTTGGGTCCATGGCCTGGAAACTCCCCAGATCTTAATCCCATTGAGAACTTGTGGTCAATCCTCAAGAGGTGGGTGAACAAACAAAAACCCACTAATTCTGAGAGTAAGAATGGGTTGCTATCAGTCAGGATTTGGCCCAGAAGTTGATTGAGAGCCCAGTCGAATTGCAGAGGTCCTGAAAAAGAAGCTCCAACACTGCAAATACTGACTGTTTGCATAAATGTCATGTAATTGTCGATAAAAGCCTTTGAAACGCATGAAGTGCTTGTAATTATATTTCAGTACATCACAGAAACAACTGAAACAAAGATCTAAAAGCAGTTTAGCAGCAAACTTTGTGAAAACTTAATATTTGTGTCATTCTCAAAACTTTTGGCCACAACTGTACTTAATGCGTTTTATTTTATTCATTATTATTAAGTCATTGCAAAATAATTACTTTCCACACGAGTATTCCTACAAAAATAAAAATAAATCTTACAGGAAAATACCTGTAGGCCAGAAAAGAAAGCAGTGTATTATGTAAGACACTTTTCAGACAAAAAAATGTTTTTAGTTTTGCTGCATGAAAACAGAATCAGGTTGAACAAAGTCCTCAGACGTCGTGTCTCTGGTTCTGCACTGGAATATGGAGATCCTGGAGCATTGATCTGTCATGTCTGTGATGTTTTCCTCTTGTTGTTTAATGTATTTACAGACACACACACTCTGCAGTACCTCTACACTGCTGTCACACCCAGACAAGCTGATTTCCCAGAGTTCATTGCTGTGGGTCTGCTGGACGGAGAGCAGTTTATGTTCTACAGCAGCAACAACAGGAGTCTGATCATAAAGGATTGGATAAAGAAGAGTAACAGTGACACCTACTGGAGGACCGAGACAGAGGACATGCAGGGCAATCAGGACACCTTTACCAACACATTCACAATAATAATGAAGGAGTTTCATCACAGTGAAGGTGAGAATAAACACACTGTATTGTTGTTTTAATGTTAAATGGTGTTAGATGTTGATGGTACATGATTGTGAGGAGAATAGTTTAAGTTCTACAACTAACAGAAAAACACCCAGTTTCTTGCTGAGCAGCTTTTAAATGAACAGATGCAAAAGGCAGCACAGAGATACAGGAGAAGCTACAGAGTGAGATTTCACACTGTCATGTATTTGTCTTTTGAATTTTGGATTTTGTGTTGTCGTGTCACGTGTCAGAAAAAATGCTTAAAATCAGAGTTTGAGACGCCTGAAACTTTCCAGCACTGAAACTCCACAGATGTATAAACATTATAATAAAGGTAATTTGCTCTGGATAATTGTTTATAGTGGTTGATTTATAGTGTTATGTTTGCAGGTTTATATCATAAGTGGACTTGAGACTCTTACAGACTTACAGACTCTCCTGGTCTATGAAGTACTAAATATGCTTATATGACCAAAAGTCTCCTGTGTGTAATCTGTGTCTGTCTGTCCTCCTTTCTGTTCGTCTGTCTGTATCTGTCTGTCTCTTTAGGAGGTCACACACTACAGAGGATGTTCGGCTGTGAGCGTGATGATGATGACGATGATGATGATGTGACCACTAGAGGATACGATCAGTACGGTTATGATGGAGAAGATTTCATCAGTCTGAATCTGACAACTGGAACCTGGACTGCAGTTAAACCTCAAGCTGTAACAATCAAACACACCTGGGAGTCTAAAGGTTCTAGTAAATACTGGAAGAACTTTCTGGAGCGCGACTGTATCGATCTGTTAAAGAGCTACACGTCTTACAGCAGAGACACTCTGAACAGAAAAGGTAATGTGTGTGTGATCTGCTCTGTTACTGTAGCACACACTCTGGTACTGAACAGATTAATATCACACTTTCACTCACTCACACACACACACACACACACACACATACACACACACACACACACACATACACACACACACACACACATATGCAGATCAGTTAACACTGACCTTGAAAATGACCATCTGAATCTGATCCACTGATGCACATTAATTTCTTTTTTAATAGTTTCCATAACAACCAGAACATTAATGATTGTACAGAATAAATACTGAACTATAAAGGATCTACCTCCATCGTAACCCTGCACACACACAATTTTAAACATTCATTTATACTTTCCAGTACAAAACTTTATTGCATCCTCACATGATTTTGTACGAATAAGAGAGAAAATTATATAAAAGAGCTTTTCCTTATCTATTCCTTTCCGAAATCTGACAGTGTTGTAAGACTGAGTTCTGTGTGTCTCTGCAGTTCATCCTGAGGTGTCAGTGTTCCATAGACACTCGTCTCCTTCTCCAGAGGTGGTGTGTCACGCTACAGGTTTCTTCCCCAAAGCACTAAACATCACCTGGCAGAAGGACGGAGAGGACGTGCATGAGGACGTGGAGCTCAGAGAGACGTTACCCAACCAGGATGGAAGCTTCCAGAAGAGAATCATTCTGAAAGTCCCAGCTGAGGAGCTGCAGAAACACAACTACACCTGCGTGGTTCAGCACAGCAGCTTGGAGAAGGAGTTAGTGCGAGAAGTACCAAAAGGTCCTAATAAACTAGAGCTGTAGAGAGTGAAAGCTGATTTCTTGCTGCAGCAGATAATAAAGACTCTGTGCTGATTTAACAGGTGGAGGATCAGACGGGGGATCAGATGGAGTAACGATCGCTATAATTACTGCTGTAGTCGTCGCTCTCGTCATGGTTATTGCTGGAATTGTGGTCTGGAAGAAGAAGAACTCTGGTGAGAGGAGGAAGGAGGCAGAGAACAGATTTACACTTTCTAATTCCTGAAAGGGGATCTGATGAATATTTTGCTTCTGTTTAAGTTGAACTGATAAATTAGACGAGACAATAAGCTGATATTGACTAATTGTCTTGTGAAAGTAAATCCAGTAGACAGATTTAATACTAACTGTCTGTCCATCATCTGTGTTTCAGCCTTCAACCCTGTTCCACCCTGTAAGTGAACCTTTATGATCCATAAATGATGTTTAAAACCACTACATTATTTATACACAGTGTTTAGTCACTTTGTGATGGATGTGAATGTTTTACAGCCTCTGAAGGAGATTCTTCAACCAACAACTCTTACAGTGTGACTGTGTGTCTTCCTGCTGAACTGAGAGAGTAAGACATGATGTAGTTTACAGTCTAATATGGAATAAACATCTGTGTGTGGAGAGAAAATCCAGCTGAAACGCCTGCAGTAACATTCAGCCTCAGCTCAGAGCTCATCCTGTTTCTGTCTGTCTGGAAGGTAGAATTTGACATTGGTTACTAATGTATCCTACTGTGACTATTATAGGAGGAGACTGAACTGAAAGATGCCTCGTATGAATATCGCCTCAGCTAATTTAAGGTCAAGAGTGTTCCTGGACAAAATCAGCCTTATTGATATTTGGATGGAACATTTTGGTCACACTCGTCAATACACTTCAGATTACATCAGATCATTGTAATCTAATAAGAAGATTCCTGTGCTTGAGAACAGACCCCTCACTGTGCTTCCTCATGCCTTCTGTGGTAACACCTTCTATATCCTGTATCCAGACGAGGATACATCCAAATGGCTCTTGTCCGCTGAGAACCCTTTTGTTTAATCAGGAGAATGTGAATGTATTTTCTCTCTCATGTCTGTCTCCGGGTCTCTCTATGATTGACATGTTAATGACTGGTTCTTTTGATGTTTGGGACGCAGCACCGCTTTAAAGGTGCTCTCTTTGCTGAGAATAAACAGAGATCTTCAGACATCATGCCTGTGTGTGTGTTCTCCCGGTCGATCGGACCCGGACCGGTAAGTGTATCAGGGTGTAGCGGACACAACAAGCTAAAACTCTTCTACTCTTAGCCTAAAACTTATCTTGGACACAATTCTTCCTCTTTTAAACGTAACAGTATGTTATTTCCATTACATTCTGTCCAAAAGGCATCTTTATGGAAATTTAAATAATTCACTGCCTCAGTTTTCAAAAATTTAAAACTAATTAATGTACAGTATCTTGAAATAAAGTGAAATCTGAGTGTTTTTGACACTAACTGGCAAATATATAAATATGAATTTGGCCGACAGTTTGGTAGCAATTTATCCAAAAGCAGCTCTTTTTTTGTATTCTATTAATCACAGTGAAAGCCGTACTGATGAGGGCAGGAGTAGGCTAATGGCTAATGTATTGGACTACTGATTATTTGTGTGTGCTCGGGCTGAAATGAATTTGTCTCACAGTTTTCAATGAATCACTCTGGGAGCACGATGATATAAAATGTCTGTTCTGTAAAGCTCTCATTATGTAGAATAATCCTAATTTTATAAAATCCTCAATGAGACAGAGTACAAAAATGGCATCTGTTTGTGCGCAGTGAATACTATGTACAGTAGTGCTGTTTCTTTAGTGGGTTCCCTTTAAGTGAGCTAAGCTGATGCTGCATCACCGGGATTCAGGATTAAGTTTTTTTTGCTTTACATTGTATACAGTATTTAGACCCAGCTGTTTTTTTGTAACCATTATGAATTTGGTTTGGACGTGTGATTATACGGAAAGAATTTGTTTAGATTTTCTTATTTTTATGCGAAGTTTGTTTCCTGAGTTATGTTTCTTTTAAATACATTCTTTTTGGATTCTTTGAATACAGATGGAAATTTTTATACATGTTTAATATATTTTTGCAAAGAATTCTATAATACAATTATTTTGAAGTATATTTATTTAAAGTTTATAAATGTTTAATTTGTGAATTCTTTTCACTGGGGGTAGTAGTACCTCTCCAGCTCCTTAATCAAACTGAATAACGTTCTGCTTTCGTCACACGGAATGTACCATTGTGGTGTGTGTTGGGGGGGGGGGGGGGGGGCTTGTGATTAAAACTCTCCAGCAACTTCAGCGACAGTGATGTAATGACATTCTAATGCCGTTTTAGCAAGATTTTTAATAATTTCAGACATTAGCTGTAAGTGCTTGCTAAAAATACTTAGTACGACTTAAGTCATGGGGCTCGCCTACTTTGCGTAATGGTTGCACCACAACATATACTGTTTACTCTGAACACTGTGACCACGTGTTTGTGCGTTAAGCATTTTTTAGTTCATGTTTGTATGTGCGTGGGCGCTTGTGTAAGTGAGAGTCTCTTTTGGCAAACTGGTGTGTGTGTGTGTGTGTGTAAGAAAGACGTCCTACATGGTAGCCCCCCCCCCATCCTTTTTCAGCCATGATTTATTTCAGAATTCAGGTTAATTTGTTTCATTTTTACTTTACATTTTGTTTTAATTATTGTTATTATGATTAAATTGTGGTTGTTTTTGGTTGTTTCTGTGAGCTAATAAAAATAATAATGCATAGATTTTTAGTTCTGCATTCGTGTAATGTCATTCCCATATTCCGGGAGCAGTACAATTTACACACTTTAAAATTAATGATAACTTTGGTTCTACAGGACATGTCAGAAAACCCAATTGCATAGTGTGAGGTCATTAACACACACCAGCAGGACTTCCATATAAGCGGTTGTGTTTTTTAATCGCTCCAGTGCAGCGTTGTGCTCAGATCTGCACTGCTTTAGTTTTAGGAGTTAATTCTCTTGTGTTTTTAAAGAGCAGGTCGTTCACTGTGCAAAACTGTGTTTCTCCGCAGAGCATTTGTGGCTGTCACTACGGCCTTCATATACTATTTACGGCAGATGGTATCCGATGCATTTACTGTGTCTTAGTACACCACTCTGGCGCTATCGCTAATGTACCTGTTTATTCTGTTAACGCAAGAGTAAACTGTCAACTACTAGTTAATCGATCATGAATTGCAGATGGACGGATTTATCTGCAAATATATAAATATACTTGGGCAGCCTGCCAGAGTTATACCCTGTGTGTGGGGAAACACCGCAGTCAGTCAGTCAGTAGGTGTTGTAGGTCTTGTTAACATCATTAAGTTATGCAATTGTATAGTTTTGCATGTGATTAGCTACTAAAACTACGTAAAATGTACAGAAGCGCACTCATGCAGTACCTCTACACTGTCACTGGGCATTTCACTGCTGTTGGTCTGGTGGACGGATAGCTGGTTGTTCACTATGACTGGAACATCAGGAAGATGATCCCAAAGAAGAAATGGATGAAGAAGATTAAATCTGATGATCCACGTTATTGGGGCAGTGAGAATGATGGATCAGCAGGACAGCCTCCAGGTGGCTCTTCCATAAACCAAGATTAGAGTATAAGCCAGGCTTATTTCGGTTAGTCAGGCTTATTTTTGGAAGATTCTGTTTCATAAATCAAACTTTAATAGGTTCAAACTCAGTTACCCCGGCAACTTATGCTGGCCTGGTCCAGGGCAGGCTAACTGTCTCGCTTATTTAAGCGGTGTCTCAAAGAATCTCCGACGTGTGGGAACATAGTCCCTAAAGATCGTTCCGTCAGTTTAGTTTCCGCGCTCTCACTAATCATGTCGTGTAATAAAAAATATTAAGCCTATAAAAATCATGTCTCAGCATTTGAATTATCCCCAAAATAATTTAAATAAAATCGTAAGCATATTAAAAAAGGTCAAACATGAAATGCAATGACTGAAAACAGAAAATCAGAAATTTATGAATTCATATGAACAAAAAAGCCTTATTACATTTACCAAAATAATAATAATAATAATAATAATAAAAAAAAACGAGATGTCAGCTTAATTGCCTAATGAAGGTCAGGCCTATTTAAGCAGTACTGAGTGAGACCAACACCTGCATGGAGATTCAGAAGGAAAGAGAAACAGAGAAGCCCCAGTACGTAATTATGGCCTGTCCATTTATTGAAGACCCTGTGGATGAGGGTGCACGGATATTAGGAAGAGCTTTCAGACCACCAGCCCCAAGGGTCTTTAGGGACAGAGTAAATCAGAGTAAGCCCTCTTGCCTTCCCAGATGACTATCTGTGGAAGAGATACCGGTTCAGCAGACCCAGCATAGTCTACCTATGAGCTGTTGGAACCACACCTCAGCAAACCCACCTTCACCTTGAACTCTTCTGTCACACCTACAGCACATCTCACCACTGTCTTAGCGCTCTCAGACATGTCCTGCACCACTCTAACATCATTCTCTGCCACTCCAGCATAGTCTACCCATATGAGCTGTTGGAACCACACCTCAGCAAACCCACACGGCGAAGGCAATGCCTGAACACAGTGCAATCTGTCTTTATTGCACTGCGTTTCTTCGCCAGTGGGACATTCCTCTACAGTGTTGGTGATGCTGAGCATTTAAAGCAACCGTATGCCGTGAAATAAGGATGGTCTACCTTTCTCTGAGGCGATATTTAAATATTTATATCACCTTTCCTGGCCATCTACCAACACAGAGGATCAAGGAGAACATTTATGCAATAGCAGGTAGTGACAGTTAAAGTAGACTTAAAAATTGATATGCCTGTATTAAGCTAAATTTGTTCCTCAGGTTTTCCCAATGTCTTGGGTGCTGTGGACGGCACCCACATCAAAATACAGGCCCCAGCTGGACCAACTGAGGCGGACAATGTGAACAAGAAATCTTTCCATAGCCTCAATGTACAGGTCTGTAGATTGGCAATAACTCCATACATTGCCAGTGATTTAGCTCTGAATTTGACATTGCTCAGTATATGAATTGATGAACAATCTTAAATTAATGCTCTGCCAGACAAAATATGCTATATCACTAAATCCACTCTCTGTGTTCAGATGATCTGTGACAGCAACTGCCTAATTACTAATGTTGAGGCAAAATGGACAGCCTCTGTCCATGACTCCAGGATCTTTCGAGCATCCTCACTGGCACAGAGAAGAAGGCAAGAGAACATTTCAAGCAAGGGTTTTTACTTCACAAGCATTTTTCATGGAAACTAGTGATCATAATTCATTCATTCATTCATTTTCCATTAACCATTTTTGATACCTTTAGAGGCAGTATGCGGAAGGCCCGGGTTCGATTCCAGCCAGTGCCCACACCCCAGCCACTGGATACAGTGCCGGTCCCAAGCCCGGATAAAATGGGAGGGTTGCGTCAGGAAGGGCATCCGGCGTAAAACCTGTGCCAAGTTGTAGTGCGGACTGGATATTCCGCTGTGGCGACCCCTTACCGGGAGCAGCCGAAAGACCAACAACAACAAGAGGCAGTAGATTCACTACATCTAGAAAACATTTTGACAAGATTCCCAAATTGACCATAGTGTGTGTGTGTGTGTGTGTGCTCTGCAATGGATTGGCACCCTGTCCAGGGTGTACCCTCCCTCGTTCCCTGAGTCTCCTGGGATAGGCTCCAGGTCCCCGCGACCCTAAATACAGGATAAAGCGGTATAGAAATGAAAGGATTTATTTGTACTTTTTTAAAAGGTAAAGTGCAGGTTAATTTGTTTTATTTTTTACTTAATGTTTTGTGTTAATTATTCAAATTCAAATTCAAATTCAAATTTTATTAGTCACATACACAATGATACACAGTATAATATGCAGTGAAATGCTTTTATACGACCGCCAGTGACCTTAAAAAAAAAAGAAAATAAGAAAATAAAATCTTGTACGTAAAATAAATAATCAATAAAAAGGAAATACTAAAGAAATAATTTTAACTAGTAAAATTTGTAAAATTAACTGTGCATTAGGGCATAATAAAATATTGCAAAAATATAGAAATATGGTATTAAAGTGTCAGTGGTTGTGCAAATATGCATGAAAGGTGACATGTGCAATTGTCCAGATGTATGAGTATTTAGTGCAAGTGTGTATGAATGTGTCCATGATTGTCCAGTCAGTGTTGTGAGCTTAAAAGATGTTATTAGTCCTGTGTGGAGGTGTGATTGAGAGACCTTATCGCCTGCGGGAAGAAGCTCCTCCTCAGTCTCTCTGTGTTCGCCTTTAGGGAGCGGAATCTCTTCCCAGACCGCAACAAAGAGAACAGTCCATTACTGGGGTGACTGAGGTCCTTCATGATCTTCCTGGCCTTAGTCCAGCACCGCTTGCTGTAGATGGAGTGCAGGTCAGGGAGCTCAGTGCGGATGATGCGTTCGGCTGATCGCACCACCCTCTGTAGAGCTCGTCTGTCCTGCATGGTGCTGTTCCCGAACCAGGTCGTGATGTTTCCCGTCAGGATGCTCTCTATGGTGCAGGAGTAGAAGTTCCTGAGCACCTTGGAGGGCAGTCTAAAGTCTCTCAAGCGTCTGAGGTGGTAGAGACGCTGCCGGGCTTTTTTCACCACGGTGTTGATGTGACAGGACCATGATAGGTCCTGCGTGATGTGAACACCGAGGTATCTGAAGCTTTCCACTCTCTCCACTGGGCTCCTGTTGATGACGGGGGTCTGGTAGTTCCTCTCCTGCTTTGTACTAAAGTCCACTATCAGCTCCTTTGTCTTACTGACGTTCAGGAGGAGATTGTTCCTCTGGCACCAGTTCTCCAGATTTCCAATCTCCTCTAGGTAGTCCGACTCATCATTGTTGGTGATCAGTCCGACCACGACGGTGTCGTCAGCAAACTTGATGATGGAGGTGGAGTTGGTAGTGGCCACGCAGTCGTGGGTGTACAAAGAGTACAGCAGGGGGCTCAGAACACAACCCTGGGGGGCTCCAGTGCTGAGAGTGAGTGTGGCTGAGACATAACCGCCCATCCTTACTGCCTGTGGTCTGCCAGTCAGAAAATTGGAGATCCACTGACATATAGATGAGCTCAGTCCCAGGTGCTCCAGCTTGGTGGTGAGTGTGGAAGGAATTATTGTGTTAAAAGCAGAGCTGTAGTCGATGAAGAGCATTTTAACATAATTCCCTTTCCTAGTGTCCAGGTGAGTGAGTGATGTGTGGAGGAGATGAGAGATTGCATCGTCTGTGGAGCGGTTCTGACGGTATGCAAACTGTAGTGGGTCCAGTGTGTCGGGTAGTGAAGAAATGATGAAGTCTCTATCTATGTATTTATTTTTTTCTGGGGCTGTTGAACGAATAATTTGGGTTTCTTATGGGGAAATTTGCTTTAATTTTCGAGTGTTTTGAAATACGAGCCGCTTCCGGAACGAATTATGCTCGTAATCCAAGGTTCCGCTGTACTCATTTCTGTTTCCTGTACATTTCCTACGGATGTTCTGCGATGCTTTGCGCATGCGCTTCAGGTAGAAAATGAGCGAATCACTCTCCGAGACTACTCGTTCATCTGAGTCACGTTAAAGACTCGTTCAAAAAGAATGAATCGTTCATTAGCGACCCATCACTAGTACACAGTAGATACTATGTTTGTGTCTCGGGTTTATGTATTTTATTTCAAATATAATTTTATTACGTCTCGTGAAAGCCGCTGCTGACGTCACATTGGGGGCTGACTTACGAGAAAGATAAAAATAAAGTTTAAGGAAGTTGTATTTCCGATGTGAATGTTAGACTAATCTTCCCTCTGCTCCTGTACATTGGACCTCTGGACACTGGATCAGTACCTGAATATTAACCGGACCGGACTGATGGAGAACATATTGTTAATTACGTGTTTTCTTTATGTTTCTGCAGGTAAGACGGAGTATTTTATTATTGTACTTCCGGTGCTGAAGCGAGCGGCCGCCGTCCAGTGTCTCCGTTACTTTCGTTATCTCGTTAACTCAGTTTCTTTTATTTTTAGAGAAGAAATTCTGAAATAAAAGAACAAAGTGAGGCGAAAGGCCGGGCGCTATGTTAAGTTAACGGTTAGGGTAACTACTAGGCTAGCCGCTAGGGTAACTAGAGTATTAGGCTAGTGGCTAGGGTAACTACTAGGCTAGCGGCTAGGGTAACTACTAGGCTAGCGGCTAGGGTAACTACTAGGCTAGTGGCTAGGGTAACTACTAGGCTAGCGGCTAGGGTAACTATTAGGCTAACGGCTAGGGAAACTACTAGGCTAGCGGCTAGGGTAACTACTAGGCTAGCGGCTAGGGTAACTATTAGGCTAGCGGCTAGGGAAACTACTAGGTTAGTGGCTAGGGTAACTACTAGGCTAACGGCTAGGGTAACTACTAGGCTAGCGGCTAGGGTAACTACTAGGCTAGCGGCTAGGGTAACTATTAGGCTAACGGCTAGGGAAACTACTAGGCTAGCGGCTAGGGTAACTACTAGGCTAGCGGCTAGGGTAACTACTAGGCTAGCGGCTAGGGTAACTATTAGGCTAGCGGCTAGGGAAACTACTAGGTTAGTGGCTAGGGTAACTACTAGGCTAGTGGCTAGGGTAACTACTAGGCTAGCGGCTAGGGAAACGGTCCGGCTAACGGTCCATGAAGCAACTAACTCTCTCGTCTGTTCCTCCACTATGTAATCTTCACCCACTCAATAGTTTGTACGGGGTTTCATGGTCTCATGTCCTCCCCTAATATCTGGGTCCCATTAAGCCCCATTTCTAGTCGCCCCAATGCCCAGCTCAGTTTTCATGACTCAGCACATTACATAATCTATACATTACAGCTACACACACACATCAGACTCACTAGCTATTGCTGACTATATCAATGTGGGCTGCATTATTTCCTTAAAGGTAATTAAAAATCATTATTACATTCCTTCCCTCTAATAAGCCCCAAACCGATGGATCACCCAGAGTTCAGATCCATACTTTAGTCTTCTTTACAGTATCTATTGATTAAATTAAATCACTGAGTTTTATCACTGACCACCTCATGTATCTTCACAGTCTAGTGGAGAATCGGCCAAACCTGTCCTAAACTTGACTAGGAAGGACTAAAAGACTCGACCTCAGTAACTTTTTAAAACTGTACTTTGCATAAAACAGTTACATACAGTTACATGCGTATGTAATTAATACAACACTTTGTGTAATCTAGTTATGTAAATCACATCGAACATTAAAATGGAACATGCATAACCTAACACAGATTAAAATCAGTGTCATTTTGAAGTTCTTTCTGTGATATAATACGTCCTTGTCCCAGATACTTTGCGCATCCTAGAGGGCCGCCTTTTGGGGAGAGACCAGGCCAGTGCTGTCACCCAAGGCATGGCTCATCTTTACTCATCATCTTCATCCTATTTGAGGTGCTTGAATCCTCGTCCGATTCTTGTGAATCACAATCTGAACTGTAAATGTCCTTATTATACTTTAGGGATGTTTGCTCATCTTTCCATCTTAATACCGCCATTTGTCAAACTGTAGCTCTCATGACTAATGAAAAATCATACTTTTATCAGATTACTTCATCAGATACTCAATTAATCGATAAAATGTTTGGTACAATACTCGATTACTAAAATATTCGATAGTTACAGCCCTAATACAGAGTTTCTGTTAATTATCTGACGCACTCAAGTTCACCAAAAACAATACAGAACCCTGTTAACTTTCATTATTTTACAAAATCATAAGTTTTTGTCGTCATTGTGACTGCGTTTAAATAAAAGTAGAGTCTTATAAAGGCTATGTAGCTTATATAGTTTTATTATATAGTTTTTGCACATTAATCTGATGCACACCCAGAGTATGTTTTCTGGCTATACACTAGTGTTACACATGATATAATCTAAAGACTAGATATAACGTTATACATTTGCTTTGCTAAAATTTGATGCAAATAAGAAACTGCTTTATTTAATTAAAATTCTAAATCTGTACTGTAATTTTAGCACTGTGATTGTAAATTCACTTAATGTTTCACTTGTATTTCATAAGGTTTTGCCGGCGGTGGTACAGTGTGACGGGGTGCTACTGGGATGTAAAAATTGAATTTGTTAAAATGTTTTCATTATTTATTTAAGAACATTATGATGATCATAACAGCCTACTGCATTTAATTCTTATAATAATGTAATAAAACATCGACATCTGCTGATGCAGTAACACGTCCTGACAATGTTTGAATTTTATGGTCATTAAATGTCATTTATTTTAGTTAATAAATCTATTACAAATTTAAACAACACAAAGTATAAGACGATACAAAACCCTACACGCATAGCATATTCTAATTACACATGATGAAATCTAAAGGTTCACTGTGTTGTTAAATTCTATCCTATTAAGATTTCATTTAATTTAAATTCTAAACTTGTTCTGTAATTTTAATACTGTGATTATGAATTCGTTTAACTATGATGTTTCACTGGATTTTATCCGCTACTATGTGCAGCTCTAAAGGACCTGCGGCTCATTAATCCTTGAGAGAATGAACTGATGCCCGAGGTGTCAGTCTATAGTTATATAGCGCCACTAAGCGGTAGAAGCAGCTTTTTCTTATCTACCTCAATACATAGCATGTGTTCCTGTTCAGCATTGGGTGTTAGAATTGGTAACTGGTTCTCTAATAGAACTATCTGGGCATCTCTATTAACCATGTGTTCGACCCTCTTGAGGGTTTACTGGACTATGAACTTGACTTTGGAGAGGCTGCTATCACCCTCCTCCCATCCCTCCCCCAGGTGGCTGTGTCCATGGATGTGTGGAGCAGAATGTTCGATTATGTCCAGTGCACTCCTGATGAAGAGTTAACACCAGTGTTTCTTTGGCCTCTTTGGGGCCGCTTTGCTCTCCTCTCCTTCTGCACTGGTCTTTTAGTATAAACGTCGACAATGTGCAGGAATGTGTGTTTGGAGTTATTGCTGTAGGTGATGTCATCACTGTGACTGAATTCGACTGGATCATGGGGGGGGGGGGGAGTATTGCCTGAGGCTCTTACTGTAGCCTGCTCTGCTCAATCAGTTTTCTCTGCAGCTCTTTTTCTTGAGTTCTTAGTTTCTGCTCATCCTCTCTGTATTGGTCAACAGTATGTGAAACGTAGTTACAGAACTCCCTGTGTGCTTTGGAATTTGAGCCGCATCTTACAGGCTGCAGCATGGCGTCAATCACCGCCTGCTTTACCAGAGTAACCAGCAGCACTCTTTCCTGCCTCCACTTCTGCAGCTGCTTTGTCGATTTTCGGAAGGGGTGTGACACGACAGTCCAAAGTTCTGGGTAACCCACGGCACATGTTCTCCCTGTGCGCCTACTTAATTAACCCTTGTGTGGTGTTCGGGTCTGTGACCCGTTTTCATCATCAAAAGAAAAAGGATGTTCGGGGATAATATAAGTGTGATACAAACATAGACATTTCTCAGACCGTGGTATCGGTCCCCGGTATCGGGGGACTTTTAACGAGTACGAGTAGGCTACTTTAGAAAATGTGGTATCGAGGCCGATACCAGTATCGGTGCATCCCTAGTATAAATCAAAATCAATAGTTGTTTAATTTGTAAATCTGCAGCAGGTCCACCAGACCCGGAACACTGGCTGAGTAACAACAATATGACCCACACAAGGGTTACAAGTGGAAATTGTGGAGCTCGGGAACTAAGTCTCCCAGTGTTTAATGTAAATCTACATTAATCTGCATTTCTCATCTTTACCTCAAAATGTCAAACCCAATGTACTTAACTTTTTCAGTTAAACTTCCACTGTTCCTTCCAGTACTGAGAATTGACCTTCTGTCTTTTTATTTCTTTTACACGCTTTTTGTCTCCATCTGCAGTCTTGTAATTTATTACAGAAGTTTCCATTTCCTCCCACAACGCCACATCAGATGTCTCTTCCTTTGGCCATTTTGTCTGTAAACTCTTAGTTCTCTTTGGCCATTTATTTGAGATCTTAGTTATAAACTCTTTACACAATGGATGTTTCAACACTAATGTCTCCACAGGAAAGGCTGCCGTTATGTCCTGTAGTCTCTGACATCACAACCTTTATCTTACTGCCTTAATCTAATGCTTATGTAGCAACTTTAATATTCACCTTATTTAACATGACACGCCCCTCCCCCCCTCTGATCAACTGCTTTTACACCTCGCTTTGGGGATCAGACACTGTCCACTGCACACACAGCTTACATTCTTACTCAACTGCTCACACACACACACACACACACACACACACACACACACACACACACACACACACACACACACACACAAATATAGTATGCACTCAAACTCTCAGACTCTTAGACTAACACACTGTTTTTATTCTGCACTTCCTGAAGTGACACATAAATAATTTTCCTGGTTCACTACAGCAAAATATCCTTAATATAATATTAGTTATAATTAACATACGACAGTTCGCTCCTGATAAGAAACAAACCCTTTTTCTGTTACTGTTCTTTTGGAGGGTCTTTAACAGACGTCCTCACCACCAAGGGTCGTCCCCGACAAACAACACAAACTAAGTATGTAAATAAAAAGTTGTTTACCTTTTTAGGTGTCCACCTGTCTGTGCTGCTCGTCCCCTAACCCTAACCCACGGGGATCAGACGCGCCTTTGCCCCTTTTCCAGTCTTGCTGACTACAACAAAATGTTGTAGAAAACAGTCTTGGGTTTTGTTTCCAGAAGATTACGACCTTTATCATCTATTCATAACGTCCGGAGCTGATCCATGTAGCAACTAACTGTCTCATCTGTTTCTCCCATTGTATATTCTTCCCTCCCTAAATAGTTTGTACGTGACTTCATGGCTTCGTGTCCTCACACAACATCTGGATCCCATCGAGCCCCGCTTTGTAGGCGCCCCAATGCCTAGCTCAAGTGTCTTGTATCATATAACCACTCCTCATACATTATTTTATAGTAACTCGTATATAAACACTCCTCGTATGTTATTTTCTCACCTGTGGTATGTGTATATGACCTGTTTAGACTTATAAGGTATTTGTGAAAGCTGTATAGAGCATGTACATGTTATTATAAATAACATTGTAAGTATTATTTTCTACTCTTTTGGATGAACTAAAGTATTGGAGTAAATATAATCACAGTGTATTAGTTCCAGTTTACCCCTCGGTCAGGGTCTCCAGTGTGTGTGTGGTTAATGCCCCTTCAGAGTTACACCATTAAAACTAAACACATCTGCCTGAACTTTGCTAACATTCTGACACGGATATGAAACTGATATGACATCATATCTAATGTTCTGTAAGTTAGCAGCACAGCAATGCAGTTAAACAAACATCCTGTAAGTGTTACTGGTTAATTTAATACATGCCTAATATTACACTCATGAAGAGATAATAACTACACTGTAAATTCCAATAGCTTTGCTGACTCGCATATAAATAGTAAACTTTACTCAAAAAATTTAAACCATACTTCTTACAAGGTTTTGTTGAGTTACACTTAATTGCAGGGTGAGTAAAACAATTTACTTAACAGTTTTAGTGATGCTTACTTGCAACACATAAGTAGCAACAAAGGAAGCAATGACGTTATTGTACCAGTGAGAGGCAGCAGCGAGCCCAAGAATAATGAAGAAGTAAAAAAAAGGGGGGGGGGGGAGAAGCAAGCTCAGCTCGTGAACGGGTGAATTTATGTAGAATTCTAAATAGATTTATTTAACAATTGAATGGTTTGTATTTTATTTTTAAAAAATGTCAAATTTAAAGTGAATATTTGAAGTAATTTTTAATTCCCCAATGTAAACTTATGTGGACCATCTCTGTGCCTGTCAGTTCCTAAGAAGAA
The DNA here is from genome assembly GCA_030522415.1 of Channallabes apus. Lineage (NCBI taxonomy): Eukaryota > Metazoa > Chordata > Actinopteri > Siluriformes > Clariidae > Channallabes > Channallabes apus. The sequence continues at coordinate 5,460,557 of CM060122.1, forward strand.
GATAAAAATAGTGTGGTGTAGCCGGGGCTGCGGCTGACGACCATCAAGCCTTGCGGGAAGGTTTCTGTGTGTTCACCACGATGGGGAAAGTTATTTAGGTTGGTGGCTTCGGCCATGGTTGTGTGTTAAGGTATGTGTGACCTGTTGAATGTGCTCTGGTTCATGCTAAGGCTGAATTGGGTCTGGTTCTGGAGTTAATGTGTTTCCCATGCTGTATGTGTACTGTACTGTAACTGTACTGTGCTGTACTGTGCTGTAACTGTGCTGTGCTGTGAAGAAATAAAGTATTCCCAGACATCTGCACTGGGAAGCAATCAAGCCAACTTGGATAACTCAAGTTATCAGAGTAATGCTTACTTGGTTTTTTTTAAGGCAATCAGTTTGCATGGTTTTAATAAGTAAACTGGGTCACTTTTGAAATAAATTCAACTTAGAAATTCAAGTTGAATGCAGAAAATGTCAAGTTATCTCAACTTGCTTAAATCAGTAGTTTGGAATACATACAAAGTATCTTTCACAGAAAATTCTATAGTTGTTAAAAATAGTAATTCTGAGTAACCTGTACTAAAGATGAGTACATCTAAAGTAAACAATCAAGTATATGCTGCAATTTAGCTTTAAGTTACTGGAACTCTCTTCTAATTATACAATACTAGATAGCTGTTTGTTAATACTACAAACTATTCCCATTTAACTTTACTTGTTTTTTTTAAGGCAATCGGTTTGCATGCTTTTTTAAAGTAAGGTTTACTAATTGGATTTTACAGTGTACATAGTTTATTTTTTCTCCCTTTATTTCTTCTTTTTTTCTAAACTGGACTTTGACTTTTTCTTATTTTAATATATATTTAATATATGTACAATTGAATATGTACTTCAGTGCAAGTGTTGTGTGTGTGTGTGTGTGTGTGTGTGTGTGTGTGTGTGTGTGTGTGTGTGTGTGTGTGTGTACTCTGGTTATATATACAGTGACAAGGAAAAGTAAGTGAATTGGAATTAATAACTGGCTCCCCTGGCAGCAATAACCCTAACCAGACTCTTCCTGTAGCTGTGGATCAGATCTGCACATCATTAAGGAGGAATTTCCGCACGTTCTTCCTGACAGAACTGCTTTATCTCTGTCATATTCTCTGGACGTTTCATGTGTCTGACTCTCTTTAAGTCATTCAATATCATCTCTATTGGGTTGAAGTCTGGACTCTGACTCGGCCGCTCCATAAGGAGGATTTTGTTTTTCTGAAGCCGTTCTGTTGTTGACTTGCTCTGGTGTTTTGGGTCAGTGTCCTGTTGTATCACCCGACGTCTACAGAGTCTCAGCTGATGTACACATTCTCACGTTATCTTGAAGAATATTTCTACACGCTTGGGAATTCATCTTTCCCTCAGTGACTGCAAGCTGGCCACGCCCTGATCCAGCAAATCAGCTCCAAATCATGATGTTTCCTCCACCATACGGTTTCTTTACCTCACTGATGAGTCTTTGTGCTCTTCAGATCATTTTGACTGGATGTCCACTTTTTGGTAGAATCCCAAGTCCTAAAGTGTCTCCATTTGTCTAACTGTAGATGGTGAATTTCTAAAGTCACTTTGTAATCCTTTCCAGCTTTATTTAAATGAACAATTCTTGATCACGGATCCTCTGAAAGCTCTTTTGGTGAGACATGGCTCACGTTAGTGTATTCTCTTGGGCGGAGCAAACTCAAAGTTTGAATGGTTTTTATCAGTTAAAGTAGCTCTAGTCCACACCTCCAAACTCATTTTCTTCACTTGACTCCATGTATGTAACATCTGACTCCAATTAGCTTTTTGAGGTCATTAACTCAAGGATTCACAAACTTTTCACACCCACCAGCACTATGAGGTTTTATGGTTCTCAATAAAGACATGAAAGAACAGATTGGTTTTGTGTTGTTGTTATTTTAGACACGTTATTTGTTTATATCTTGACTTAGATAATCAGATCACATTTTATGACAAATTAATGTAGAAAACCATGAAATTCCAAAAGGTTCACATACTTTTTCTTGCCACTTTATGTAAGAGACACAGAATGAATAACTTTATATTTCTTAACACAGAATGACGTGTATTATACAGGACGAATGACAACATACTTTTAGTAATTACAGCTAAAGTCAACTTAATCAACTGTGTTGTATGTACTTATTATTAAGTCATTGCAAAAACATTTCTGCTTTACACACGAGTATTTCTGCAAAAACTAAAATAAATCTTACAGGAAAATACCTGTAGGCCAGAAAAGAAATCAGTGTATTATGTAAAAAAATTCAGACAAAAAAGAAATCGTCTTGGTTTTGTTGCATGAAAACAGAATCAGGTTGAACAAAGTCCTCAGACGTCGTGTCTCTGGTTCTGCACTGGAATATGGAGATCCTGGAGCATTGATCTGTCATGTCCGTGATGTTTTCCTCTTGTTTAATGTATTTACAGACACACACACTCTGCAGTACCTCTACACTGCTGTCACACCTGGACTTACTGATTTCCCAGAGTTCATTGCTGTGGGTCTGCTGGACGGAGAGCAGTTTATGTTCTACAACAGCAACAACAGGAGTCTGATCATAAAGGACTGGATAAAGAAGAGTAACAGTGAGACCTACTGGAGGAGGGAGACAGAGGACATGCGGGGCAATCAGCACATCTTTACCAACACATTCACAACAATAATGAAAGATCACAGTGAAGGTGAGAATAAACATATACTTTATGATTGTGAGGGGAAGATTTTAAGTTCTACAACTAACAGAAAAACACTCAGTTTTTTGCTGAGCAGCTTCTAAATGAACAGATGCAAAAGGCAGCACAGAGATACAGGAGAAGCTACAGAGTGAGATTTCACACTGTCATGTATTTGCTTTTTGCATTTTGGATTTTTTTGCCGTTGTGTCACTTGTGAGAAAAAATAGAGACAGATTAGTTTGTGTCAGTAATTAAATACATGAATTGATTTACAATTTAATGAAGTATTAATAAAGTTCTCCATCCAGCCATAACAAGGATTTAATATTGAAACCAAAAGATCTCTGATGCCCTCTAGTGGCTGGCTACAATATTTTAAACAAATCTTAATTTATATCTTCAGAAAGTGTTATTTTATTAATTTTTTTATATTTTAATTTAATATTTGACATTATTAAATTCTGCATTGCTTATCACTTTGAATAATTTTCATGCTCCATACTAAGTAAACACTGTAGGTAATAATTCTCAACATGTCCACTACTGATATGAGGCAGGGGTGTTTCCAATAACGGATCTTTTTTCGGAGTTGTGGTGGAAATTCACAAAGTAACAAAGGTTTTATTATAACTTCTGCAGAAGGACCAGTCTCATATGTACAGCAAACAGTTGCAGCATAGAGAAAGGTGAACTCTCTCTCTGCTGTCCCATTTTATACACGAACATCTCTGCTCACATAATAACCGCCCTGTACATGAAGTTCCTACATTCAAACTCACGACTCTTTATCTGACCCAGACCCGATGTCCATGTCTTATCATTTATTCAGGAACAACTACAATCAGTTTGTTTCTGTTCTGTTCTCGGCCTCGTCTTTATATGTTTCAGACAGGTTTAAAGCTTCTATAGTCTACGTGGCACACTTACTACAAAGATCAGAATGAATATATGATTAAAATGTGATTTTATTTTAAAATGTGATCATTAGACTATCCAAGTGAGACCAAGCACAGCCATCTGTACACTATATGACCGATTACTCAGGGGTCGACATACCTTTTCCCATAGAGTGTTGTATTCACTCGCCTTCCTTCACATACATACGAACTTGAGTAACATCTGATTCTTAATTCATAGAGTTTAATATGATGTTGGCCCACCCGCAGCCATCAACTCTTCTTTCCATAAGGTTTAAAATTTAAAAGGCATGAAATTCTCCAAAATGACTTGGTATGCTGAAAAATTAAGAGTTCCTTTCCTCCTAATCCACCTAACATGGTTGCTTAGTGGTTGGCACTGTGCCCTCGCACCTCCAGGTTTGGTAGTTTTAATCTCAGCTAAGGTACGTGAAGTATAAACATTTTCCCTGTATTGGGTCAGGTTCATCTGGGTTCTCCAGTTTCCTTCCACAATCCAAAGACATACGCTGTAGGCTTATTGGCATTTCTAAGCTGCTCTTTGTGTGTGTGTGTGTGTGTGTGTGTGTGTGTGTGTGTGTGTGTGTGTGTGTGTGTGTGTGTGTGTGTGTCCTGCAGTGGGATGGCAATATGTATTTTTAACTCCAGTACACTGTCACAGACAACTATACGAACAGCAATGTAGAAAATATGCTCACTGTATATGACCAAAAGTGTGTACTCTGTGTCTGTCTGTATCTGTTTGTCTCTTTAGGAGATCACACACTACAGAGGATGTTCGGCTGTGAGTGTGATGATGATGATGATGATGTCACCACTAGAGGATACGATCAGTACGGTTATGATGGAGAAGATTTCATCAGTCTGAATCTGACAACTGGAACCTGGACTGCAGTTAAACCTCAAGCTGTAACAATCAAACACACTTGGGAGTCTAAAGGTTATAATAAATACTGGAAGAACTTCCTGGAGCGTGACTGTATTGATCAGTTAAAGAAGTACACGTCTTACAGCAGAGACATTCTCAACAGAAAAGGTAATGTGTGTGTGAGATCTGCTCTGTTACTGTAACACACACTGGTAATGTAAAATTTACATTTGACTTTTAAATTTACATAAAACATACTTTGACTAAAACACACACACACACACTCTCTTACTCACTTTGAAAATGTTTATACCATCTGAATCTGATCCACTGATACACATTAACTTTTTTTTAATAGTTTCCATAACAACCAGAACATTAATGATTGTACAGAATAAATACTGAACTCTAACGTTTCTCCCTCCATCTTAACCCTGCACACACACAATTATTAAACAGTCATTTATATTTTCTATACAAAAATAAACTTTCTTGCATCCTCACAGTGATCACATGACTTTAATGTCACTAATAAGAGGAAATGTTCTGTAAAAAGCAATTTTCCTTTTCAATTATGACTGAATAAATCTTACAGAGTGCTCTAATATTTCTGTCTCTGTGTGTCTCTGCAGTTGTTCCTGAGGTGTCAGTGTTCCATAGACACTCGTCTCCTTCTCCAGAGGTGGTGTGTCACACTACAGGTTTCTTCCCCAAACCACTAAACATCACCTGGCAGAAGGACGGAGAGGACGTGCATGAGGACGTGGAGCTCAGAGAGACGTTACCCAACCAGGATGGAAGCTTCCAGAAGAGAATCATTCTGAACGTCCCAGCTGAGGAGCTGCAGAAACACAACTACACCTGCGTGGTTCAGCACAGCAGCTTGGAGAAGGAGTTAGTGCGAGAAGTACCAAAAGGTCCTAATAAACTCGAGCTGTAGAGAGTGAAAGCTGTTCCCTTTTCGAGGCTTCACTCAATGCTGCGTTAGAACGCTTATGGGAACTATCTTGTCGCATTGCCGGCCATGAAGCATGTGTGGAAAAACGCCATTATCTGGCTACATATAACCTCGGTCAGGTGACGTCATCTGATTAGATCAGGTGGAGGTTATAAATACCGGAAAGCCGGCAACAAAACCTCAGATCATTTGTCTTCATGCCGACTTGTGATCGCGTGTGTGCAGCAAGCATTTAAAAAAAAATAAGAAGAAGAAACCATTCTTAACAGAGAAAAAAAAAAAAAAAAACTCACCAGATATAATGGCCGAGTTCAGTGTATCATGCCCGTGCGGTAACTGTCTTTCTCAAGACGATAGCCATAATCTCTGTTTTGATTGTCTGGGTGAAAGCCACGCTCTCCTTGGACTTGAAGGAGAGTGTCGGCACTGTGATAATCTCCAGATGAAAGTGCTACGAGCGCGTCTCGCGTTCTTTAGGGAGCCACGAGCCGCTCTGCACTCCTGGGGCTCACAGGTTGATTTGGCCGAGGCACGAGAGACGGAGCCCCTTCTCTCTCTCGTTTCCTCCCCGGATCACTCTCTCTCTCCCCCCACTTCTCGAGCGCACTTCGGTGCCTCTCGGGAGTGTTTGGGAGAAACTCACTCTCTTGCTTCAGTTGAAATGGATGTAGCTACCTCAGAACGATCCTCTAGGGATGATAGAGAGTATGAGGAATTAATTGAGGTTATAACACGCGCAGTTGAACGTTTACATATTGACTGGCCACAAGAGCAAGCTCATACAAAACGTTCCAAACTGGATGACAGATTTCTGTCGGGTGGCCAGGAGATGGCGCCACAACGCCGTTCTCTCCCCTTTTTTGATGATCTCCACAACGAGTTATCTCGTTCATGGAGACGTCCCCTTTCTTCCCGTATTTTTGTACCTTCAACTTCGTTTTATTCGAATATTGTTGATGCAAAAGCACAAGGTTATGTGATGATGCCCCAGATTGAGGAGACGCTCGCGGGCTATCTCGCTCCTGGAACATCATCCTCATTAAAAAAGCCAACCCTTCCCTCCAAGGCAAGTAGAACTTCTTCTACCCTATTAGGAAAGGCGTTCCAAGCAGCTGGTCAGGCCGGCGCTTCCTTGCACACCATGGCGGTTTTGCAGGCGTATCAGGCCGACCTGCTGAATGATCTGAGCACGAGCGGCAATATGAATCAGGAAGCGTTCATAGAATTACGCCGGGCTACTGATCTGTCCCTGCGTGCGACGAAACTGACAGCCCGTGCTATTGGCCGTTCTATGGGCTCCCTGGTGTCTGCAGAGAGGCACCTCTGGTTAAATCTAACTGGCATTAAGGACAAAGATCGGGCATTCCTTCTCGATGCTCCCATCTCACCCTCAGGCCTATTTGGCGAAGCTGTAAATACTGTCGCCACCAGATTTAAAGAGGCCAGTCTCTATGAACAAGCTTTTGGGAAATTTATCCCACGCCGTGCCCAGGTGTCAAGGCCATCGGCCACCCAACCTCGACCCGATCTCAGTCTCGCTAGACGAGAGGCGCAGAAGGAAAGCGTCAGTAGCCGCGCACCCCCCCGTAAGGACTGGGGTACGGCTCGGCGCCCCCCTCAGGCCGCCCCCAAAAAAATAGACCGCTCTGTCTTCTTCGTGAAGAAGCGTCCCTGATAGCAGAGCTCAGGACCGTGGGGGTGACCCCCCCTGGGGACGGGCACATAGGAGCATGCCCCCCTGGGCACCCCCAGGAGATCGATGTTCAGTTTCCGCCGCCTTTGGTGTTTCGGACAACACCGGTCTCCGACACGTTAGTCCTTCGGTCGCATCCTGCTATATTCCAGGACACCGAACCACTAACACCCCCCAGCCCAGTAGAAGTACTTGCACCCCTTTCGGAGAAACTGGCAGCGTGGAAGCTACTGCCAGGCATATCCCCCTGGGTTTTAAAGACTATAGAGAAAGGATACAGGATCCAGTTTGCATATCGCCCTCCGCGTTTCAACGGCGTGGTCTCCACTTCCGTGATACCGGAAAGGGCGCGCTTTCTGAGTTCCGAACTCGAGAAATTACTGCAGAAGGGAGCCATAGAACAGGTTCCTCCTCCAGACATGGAGTCAGGTTACTACAGTCGGTACTTCCTGGTGCCCAAAAAGGACGGGGGTCTGCGTCCAATTCTGGATCTTCGCGGTTTGAACCGCTATCTCAAAAAATGCAACTTCAAAATGTTGACCATAAAGACTATTGTTTCACAAATCCAATCACAGGATTGGTTTGTGACAGTAGATTTAAAGGACGCATATTTCCACATAGAAATTTTGCCACAGCACAGGAAGTTCCTGAGGTTCGCTTTTGGGGGAAAAGCCTACCAATTTCGGGTTCTTCCATTCGGTCTAGCCTTATCACCCCGCACATATACAAAATGCATGGATGCAGTTCTGGCTCCTTTGAGACTCCAGGGCATCCGCATTCTGAATTACATAGACGACTGGCTAATACTGGCCCAGTCTCAGCAGCTAGCACTTCGACACCGAGATGTCGTCCTAGCTCATCTTCACTTGCTGGGATTGAGACTCAACGCCACGAAAAGCGTTCTCTTTCCAGCACAAGTGACAACCTACTTGGGCGTCAGGTGGAATTCGATCGCTATGCAGGCACATCTGTCTCCTGCTCGCGTCGAATCCATAAACAACGCTCTGAAGGAAATCAGACTAGACCAAGAAGTGACTGTACATCACTTACAAAAATGTTTAGGCCTCATGGCAGCAGCGTCCATGGTGATACCCTTGGGTCTCCTGCACATGAGAGCTTTTCAGCTGTGGTTAAGAGCCAGGGGAGTTCACACGAGAACAAATCCCCGAAGGCGGATAAGGGTTACGCGCAAAGGACTTCGTACCCTTTCTATGTGGTTCAGTCCCCGGTTTCTCGCCTTGGGTCCCACTCTAGGTCCGTCTTGTCGTCGCAAAATGCTAACGACAGACGCTTCCCTTACCGGCTGGGGCGCGGTCTTGGATGGCCGTCCAGCCCAAGGGGTCTGGAGAGGCCACCTTTTCGCATGGCACATCAATTGCCTCGAAATGATGGCTCTATTTTTAGCTCTACAGCATTTCCTCCAGCAGCTGAGAGGCTACCATGTCCTAGTGCGGGTGGACAGCACATCAGTAGTCTCCTACATAAATCGCCAGGGCGGCCTGCGTTCGCGACGCTTGAACCAGCTAGCACATCAGGTTCTGCTCTGGGCTCAGGACAAGTTCCTGTCCCTCAGGGCGATTCACATTCCAGGGTACAGGAATGTGGGAGCAGACTTTCTGTCCAGACAAGCTGTGAATCACGGGGAATGGAAACTCCACCCCGAAGTAGTCACTCAAATCTGGGAGAGATTCTCTACAGCGGAGGTGGACCTCTTTGCCTCACAGGAGACTGCACAATGTCCCCTCTACTACTCTCTGACTCATCCAGCTCCCCTGGGTCTGGACGCGATGGCCCATACGTGGCCCAATTTACGCCTCTATGCGTACCCTCCGATAGCTCTGCTCCCGGGAGTCCTGGCGAGGGTCCGTCAACACGGTTTGCGCCTCTTATTGATAGCGCCCCGTTGGCCGGCCCGAGTATGGTTCTCAGAAATAATATCGCTCCTCGACGGCTCACCTTGGATGATTCCAGTGAGGAGGGATCTTCTATCTCAGGCGCAGGGGACAATATTTCATCCCCGGCCCGAGCTTTGGAACCTTCACGCTTGGCCCCTGAACGGGACCAATTGAGTCAAGCCGGCCTTTCAGCCGGCGTAATTGACACCATCCTAAGTGCTAGGGCTCCCTCCACTAGAAGGATTTATGCCTTCAAATGGAAGGTATTCGAGAGCTGGTGCATGGCTAAGCAGGTGGACCCAGTCCACTGCCAAATTGTTTCAGTGCTGGAATTCCTGCAAGAGAAATTGTCCTCGGGCTTGTGCCCTAGTACCCTCAGAACGTACGTGGCCGCTATTTCAGCCTGCCACGTCCTGTCTGAAGGGGCTACTGTAGGAAATCACCCTTTAGTTGCCCGTTTCATTCGTGGAGCTAAACGGTTGAGGCCACCCACTAGAGTCACGGCTCCCTCTTGGGATTTATCTATCGTGCTCGAAGGTTTGATCGAGACTCCTTTTGAACCGCTAGAGTCAGCGCCCGACAGGCTTCTGACTCTCAAGATGGTTCTTCTTATGGCCATCACCTCTCTAAAGAGGATCGGAGACCTGCGTGCATTGTCAGTCTCCCCATCTTGCCTAGACTTTGCCCCTGGGCTAGTCAAGGCCATTCTGCATCCTCACCCGAACTATCTACCGAAAGTTCCTTTCTCTACCATGTACCCTGTCATCCTGGAAGCCTTCTGTCCTCCGCCCTTTGCGGATTCGGAGCAGGAGAAACTTCACCTACTGTGCCCAGTACGTGCTCTTCAGGCTTATGTCCACCGCACCTGCCAGTGGCGTAAGTCAGAGCAACTCTTTATATGTTATGGAGGCCGCAACCGGGGGGCGGCCGCCACCACACATACTCTGTCACACTGGGTGAGAGATGCTATTGCCCTCTCCTATGAGGCGCGTGGACTCACTTCGCCCCTAGGAGTCAGGGCTCATTCAACCAGAGGGGTCACCTCATCTATTGCTCTTGCAAGAGGTACTCCCCTGCAACAAGTGTGTGACGCAGCGGGCTGGTCCTCTCCGCACACATTTATAAGATTTTATAGTTTGGATGTCCATGCCACCCCAGGCTCACGAGTCCTCGGGTCAGCTTCCCGGACATGAATCTGAGACCTTCTTGGCCTTGTGCGCACACGCTACACAACCTTGGGGTCCAGACACCTGTAGTGCGGCGGCGTTGGTATTCTCGTTCCCATAAGCGTTCTAACGCAGCATTGAGTGAAGCCTCGAAAAGGGAACGTCTCGGGTTACTTTGCAGTAACCCTGTTCCCTGAGAGGCGGGAACGAGATGCTGCGTCCGAACGCCGCACTACCATGTGACCGGACGTCCATTCAGACAAATAATCTGAGGTTTTGTTGCCGGCTTTCCGGTATTTATAACCTCCACCTGATCTAATCAGATGACGTCACCTGACCGAGGTTATATGTAGCCAGATAATGGCGTTTTTCCACACATGCTTCATGGCCAGCAATGCGACAAGATAGTTCCCATAAGCGTTCTAACGCAGCATCTCGTTCCCGCCTCTCAGGGAACAGGGTTACTGCAAAGTAACCCGAGACGATTTCTTGCTGCAGCAGATAATAAAGACTCTGTGCTGATTTAACAGGTGGAGCACCGATTGCTATCATCACTGCTGTGGTCGTGTCTCTCGTCGCTGTCGTCGCCGTTGTTGCTGGAATTGTGGTCTGGAAGAAGAAGAACTCTGGTGAGAGGAGGAAGGAGGCAGATGTGAAGATTTCAGAGAACAGATTTACACTTTCTAATTCCTGAAAGCGGATCTGATGAATATTTTGCTTCTGTTTAAGTTGAACTGATAAATTAGACGAGACAATAAGCTGATATTGACTAATTGTCTTGTGAAAGTAAATCCAGTAGACAGATTTGATACTAACTGTCTGTCCATCATCTGTGTTTCAGACTTCAAGCCTGTTCCACACAAACCCTGTAAGTGAACCTTTATGATCCATAAATGATGTTTAAAACCACTACAGTATTTATACACAGTGTTTAGTCACTTTGTGATGGATGTGAATGTTTTACAGCGTCTGAAGGAGATTTTGCAATCACAAACTGATAAACTGTGACTGTGTGTCTTCCTGCTGAACTGAGAGAGTAAGACATGATGTAGTTTACAGTCTAATATGGAAAAACATCTGTGTGTGGAGAGAAAATCCAGCAGAAAATCCTACAGTAACATTCAGCCTCAGCTCAGAGCTCATCCTGTTTCTGTCTGTCTGTTTTTCTAGGAGACACGAGGAGGACTTGGAGAAGCAGAGTCAGAGGAAAAAACTCATCTCTGTCATCTGCCATAATTATTATTTCTAAACAAACTTAGGAAATAATTTACTCCTACTACACGGGAGGTCATTGTGGGAATAGTTTGTGGGAACTAGGGTACTAACCCGTACCAGTATAGTTGAATGTGCATGATTTAAATGTACCAGACAGATTTCTAATTATTTGATAGTTTAACATCTCTAAACTCCCCAGCTGATGACAGAACACATTTGATAAAAAAAAAAAAAACGTTTAAGTACATCGAACTGGATGCATTTTTTTTTCTTGTTACAAATCATGATTGCAGTAATAATATTTATAATTATTTTTATTATTATTTTCATGAAAGAAGATGGAATATAAAGATTATTAATTTTTCGTGAAAAGTTCTCTGCATTTCTGTATCTTTTTGGCAGTGCTATTTTTGTTTTATTTCCAGAGCTTTAGCTGTTTTATTTAGTTTCTATTTGTGTTGTCATTGTCTTTCATTTTTGTTAATGCTGGGGGGCTTAGAAATTATATAAAGAGTAAAGTTGTATTTTTGTTTGTAAAGGAGCCTGTTACTAATCTGAAGATGAACTTTTTTGGAAATTACAGTGTACATTACTGTGGGGCAATAATGTTTGCTTTGTACCCAGTTCAGTGCATCAAGCTGGTGTCAGGATTCTCAGAAATAGATATGATGGAGATAAATTATCTCCAGACTTTGATTCTCTGCGTCATTTTGAGTCTTACAACTAAAGCAGATGATATTTATTATTGTTAACATGGAGGATTACGATACTTCTTTTACTGGTAATTTATCTGAAAGTTTGGAATGTAGAATTTCACATTGGTTACTAAAGTATCCTACTGTGACTATTATAGGAGGAGACTGAACTGATAGGCGCCTCGTAGGAATATCGCCTCAGCTAATTCAAGGTCAAGAGTGTTCCTGGAAAAATTCAGCCTTATTGATATTTGGAGGGAACATTTTGGTCACACTCGTCAATACACAAAGATCATTCTACAGTAGGTGTTTAGTTTTGTTTTAGATATTTTTGTATGTGTTACTCTACTGTCCCCAGTTCCACCAATCTGCTGCTGTTGGGCCCTTGAGCAAGGTCCTTAACGTTCATCCTGCTCAGATGTGTGATGAGATAAAATTTAAGTCCAACACTGTTTTTTATAAGAATGCAACCATGAGGGGCGCAATCCAGCGTCTTCTTGTGCCAGTCCCAAGTCTGGATGAATGCAGAGGGTTGTGTCAGGAAGGGCATCCGACGTAAAAACATTTGCCAAATCAATGATGCGAATCAGGAAGGAAAGGTGTACAGGACAGTGGTGAGACCAGCGATGCTTTACGGCTTAGAGACAGTGGAACTGAAGAAAAGACAGGAGGCAGAGTTGGAGGAAACAGAGCTGAAGATGCTGAGGTTCTCTTTGGGGGTTCAAGAATGAGTTCATCAGAGGGACAACCCATGTGAGATGTTTTGGAGATAAAGTCAGAGAGGCCAGATTGAGGTGGTTTGGACATGTTCAGAGTAGAGATTGTGAATATATCGGTAGAAGGATGCTGAGGTTGGAACTGCCAGGCAGGAGGTCTAGAGGAAGACCAAAGAGGAGATTTATGGATGCAGTGAGAGAGGACATGAAGTTAGTTGGTGTGAGAGAAGAGGATGCAGAGGATAGGGTTAGATGGAGGCAGATGAAATGCCGTGGCGACCCCTGAAAGGGAACAGCCGAAAGACAAAGTAGAAGACTGTTTTTTATAAGATTATTTGGGTGCGCTTGGCTGAAATGAGTCGGTCTCTCTCTTTGGGGAGTTAGTGTTTTACAATGTTACAAAGATATGAACCTAGAAATGGTTTGCTGTACAAGTTCTCTCAGGTTTTAGTACAGAATGTGACTATTCCCACAAGAAAGATGTTAGCATATAATGCTAAACAGTTGATTTCAGTGACATAGAAATTGTCAGTTACAAACTGTTTTACAAATTGTTTTACAGATTTTAAAACTGCTGTAAATGTTATATACATTATGTTTAATATATTGATACCAGTGAAACATGAAATAAAAGCATGTTTAACACAACAATGCATTATGTATTCATTTCATTATAAAAAAAAATTAAGTAATTTTCCTTAATACATATGAGTACCCTTAGATCTGCTTAAACTAAAAAAAAAGATTATTCCACTATAATGTTAAAATCATCATGTGTCTGGCTAAATAGTTTAGGATGTTTTACATGATTTATTCAAGTAAATTCTACTAAAAACTAAAAACTGCTTAAAAATAATATGTGCGATATTGTTACCATTTTTTTTAAGTAGATAGCACATAAGATTTTTTACAGTGTAGGATTCAGGATTAAGTTTTTTTTTGCTTTACATTGTATACAGTATTTAGACCCAGCTTGATTTTTGTAACTATTATAAATTTGTTTTGGATGTGTGATTTATACAGAAAGAATTTGTTCCGATATTCTTGTTTTTATGCAAAGTTTGTTTCCTGAGTTTTGTTTCTTTTAAATACATTATTTTTAGATTCTTTCACTATAAGACGAAAATTTTAATCTTTAATATTTGCTATTTGTTTTATAATCGTATACCCCTCTTTCATGATATCTGTGCATTTTTCTTGTGTGAACTGAAGTATACTAATAGTGTTTTATGTCATTGTCATATAAATCATTGTTTTACAAATGTACAAAATGTGTATGAAGGTAAAAAAAAAAAAAAAATATATATATATATATATATATATATATATATATATATTATATATATATATAGCAAATTCTGCATATTTCTGGTACAAATCTTCTAGGACAGGTGTTGTTTCGTGTAGAGATGGTAAGATTCCTAGTATAAAAGAAATAAAAATAGTTAGAACACACACAGGAAAAATTGCAGAGTAGTTTTTCCAGTGCTAATATTTTTTTTTCCTCAAAAAGAGTAGTTTTTGCTCTATTTTGAGTATACAGAGTAAAATTTGTCCATAGAGTGGGAGCAAAATAGTAACAGTTTTGCCTCCTCCCACAACTCCAAAAGTTTAGTTTATCCGCCATTATTGTCATATGCTGCTCCTTTGGCTTGTGAATAGAACATGCGCTTCTGCTGAAAGGTAACGTAAGTAAAGTTTTAAAAGTCTTAGTATTCATTTTCATAATATTGACCCATTTTTAAGAAAACACGTCTTTTTTTTTTTTTTTCTTTGTCATGTTAGACTACGTGTAAGAGCCATATCTTGTTTTGTGGATTGTGGTTGTGTTTATTTTGTTTTATTTATTTTATTTTATATTACTACTTAAGCACTAAGCATTATGTTTGTTAGTTAAGCATTCACTTATAACACTAGTAAGTTGGTCTGTGACTTCATTCAACTATTACACGTATTTACTTGGCAACTGCAGGTCAGTCTTTGATGCGGAATTGTGGAGACACAAGCTTTTGACCGTAAGCTAACGCAACCTAACATAGTCCACCAGATAAAGCAAATATATCGTTTTAAATGTAACCTAAAGCTGTGACCTACTGAACAGCGCCTGGATTGTTGTAACCACAGTGGACTTATTCAAGACGACTGTACGAAGTGTTTAATCTTTGATGCTGGAAAAAAGACAAGAGATAAAGATCACTGGACTTCTGTGTCGTAAGTAAATAAAGATACGCGTCAAAACTAGTGGAATAATATGACCGCATGAACATAAAGTCAAAGGCTTTCTCCGTCGTTCAAGCGAAGATAAGTGACTGTTGAAACCGAAAGAGCCTTGCCCGTTTTGAACGCTGCCAGCACCGAGCTCGAGAGCCAAAGGGCGCTCTTCGATAAGAACAGACAAGAGAGGCTTAACAAAACATTGGAAGCAAGAAAAGGCAAGTTGGATCAACTGATTGTACATAATGTCCAATGAATTAGAGACGCTTATGAACAATGCAAGCAACCTAGTTACTGTTGAAGCTAAGTACAGCTCGCAATACAAACAGCTGATAAAAGAATTTATAAGAAGCAACGTTGATGTGCTATCGTGCATACATGAAAATGAACTCGACCATGATCAGGTCACCCGTTTTGTACCAGCAATGTAATGCTGCACAGGATTTATGGCAAAGGTGGATCGCTGGATTGCGGACACCAAGGGCCATTTTATGACGTCTCGAAAACGCAACGACGAAGTCTAGCCAGAAGACAGCATGTCACAAGTGGCAGCGGCTGAGCCACATGGAAGCGTAGCGTCGGCAGCATCATCATCTCGCCGCAAAGAAGAAGCCAGCAGGGCAGCTCTGCTGGCCAAAGCAGCAACCCTGGATGAACGGCTAGAAATGGAGGAAGCACAACTAAAGGCACGACTAGAAATGGAGGAAGCACAACTACTGTAAAAGCACAACTAAAGGAGAAAAAGGAAAGGCTGGAAATCAAAACGGCGCTCGCGATGCACAATGCCAAATTAAGAGTGCTTCAATATCAAGATCGCGAAGGACAACAGCCCGCAACAGAGAGCGCAGTCATCGAATCGAGCAGCGCGTACCCGAACAGTGCGTACTTCCCCAACCATGAATATGACCACCGACGACAGCCGGCAAGAGAGAGCTCAGTCAACGAACCAAGCAGCCTGTCCTTTCCAAACTCGGAATACAATGAACTTTACGAGCACAATGCGTCGACGGAATATCACGAACTGCCACCACGTCTCGAGGCAGCCCGTTTAAGTGTGCCCATCAGTGTCAGACCTACAATGGCAAGTACCCCAAGAAAATGTCCTACCCAAGACAATGATCACTTACGTCAGGGTTTCGATACAGCACGTTCTCAAATGCCAACGCCCTACGGGGCAGCCTACTCAGGCATGCCCATAAGCGCAAACCCACAAATGATAAGCAGCTCAAGGGAATGTTTTACCCAAATCAATGATTACCTACGTCAGGGGCTTGACACAGTGCATCACCAAATGCGACGTCAGACAGAACTCACAGAAATTCTTGCGAAGAGAAAAATGCTATCGTCCTAACCTCAGCACGACATTCCTCCGTTTCATGGAGACCTGCTTAAGTTCACGTCCTTCATGTTGTCCTTTGAACGCTTGGTCGAATCCAAGACTGACAGTGACATAGATAAGCTGTCCTATCTTGAACTGTACACCACAGGGGAACCCAAAGACCTTGTAACGAGCTGCATGCATATGACAGGTGGTTATGCAAAGAAACTGCTATACGTCAGGTCTGGCAACGAGCTAAGAATCGCAGCGGCATATAAGCAAAAGGCAACTAATTGGCCGAAAATAAAGTCAGATGACGGAAGGTCGTTAAGTGCCCTCTCCTCGTTCTTGACAACTTGCCAAAACGTCATGGCAAACTGTGAATCCATGGATGAGTTAAATAGCAGCCAGTGCATGAAAAACATTCTCACAAAACTGCCCTACAAGCTGCTCGACAGGTGGAAGTTTTTCCGCACACCAGCGTTACGAGCACAACAAGAAAAGAGCCATGTTCGCCCAGCTAGTGGACTTCATCGATCAGCAAGCCAGACTATACTCCGACCCGCTCTTCGTTGATCTGGACGCCATGACCAGCGACAAAAAACACAGTCACACATCCCTTCAAGGACCCAAACCAAAAAGGGAAGGCAAGGCCAGGGTCAGCTTTGCAACTGAGGTCAGACAGGTCAGTAAAAATTACAAAGATTCGATTACAACGAAGAACACCGGCGCATTAGCTATCAGCGCTTTCACTAAACCGTGCGCATATTGTAAAAAAGACCATACCTTAGATGAGTGCTTTCAATTTAACGATAAGACACATAAAGACAAAGTAGAATTTTTAAGGCAACATTAACAAGTGGAAGATAAAAATCTCCCACAGAGCTATACAGTTCAGATTATCAAACAAATTGTAACATTACACAAATAACCCGAGTAAATACAAAATGCAGTTCTGCCTAACCATATCATATCAAACGTTCTTTCTCTATATCATGTGAGAATTTGAGCCACAAACTGTTTTAAAACATCATTGTAATTTTTGTTTTTTTTATGTAGAAAGATGAATTTGGAACAATGGCCATCTCATCACCATAATTTGCTCACCATCATTTTAATTAAAGTAAATGTATTGTACTGACTGAAAATATAAACAGCAGTCAACATACAATGAAACTATTTCAGACTCCAAAGATGTCATTTGTACTGTAAAATTAGGATTATTACATTAAATATTTTTGCTACATTATACAGTACAATTGGTGAGTATTTTATTGCAAGCTACCCATTTTTTTAAAGAATAAAATCCTTATGCTCATAAAATGATACACTACGATATTCTGTAATTGTGATGACCTGCTTTACTGAGGTTATACAAGGAAAAAAGTTACTATTTTGTAAACAGAAAATGATACATAACATTACATATGCACATTAGTTTGTCCAACTGTAGAATATACAACATGTGGATCCACCATTTCATTGCATTTATTTGCCCTCTTGTTTTTTTTCTTTGAAAAATGTAGTGCAGCATAATGTACTGAGTCTGCTTCAGGATCCTGCAAGGACACAGAGGACACACAGAGATAAACAAATAGCAAAAAATAGCAAAACCGGCTATTAACATGACCACCACATATTACAGCACCCATAACACTTTATGCTCACAGTCACCTAAATTTAAAACTTCTAATCATGTATATCTGTTTACATACATACAAACACACACACACATACACACACACACAACTTAAGCGCACAAGATTGACAGATTCACAGTCTCATTGACAAGGATTTCTCATTTTGCTCCTGAAATGATGACACCATTTGCCTTGGTTTTAATCTTTACTTCTTTTTTTCTTTACTTTTGCTTTTCTGGTTCTGTTTTTACTGATCAACGCTGCCTAATTGTAATCAAATTTTAGACCTCATTAGAATCCATCCTGGCATCTGTCTGTAAATGACTAAATGTAACACAGCTCTGTCCGTGTGCAGACCCTGATGCCGGCTGGCTACAGTACATTTCCCTCGAATAGAGTGTGCAGTCAATTTATTGCTTCTCCTCATGCTGCTCCAATGTCACAGGCCTTAATTCTCCTGTCCTGTGAGCTGCCCATTGTCACACTCAGTGAGACACCCACATTATCATTTTTAGGGGAATAATTTTTTTAGTTGGGGAACGCCTATGACACACTTCTAACAGAACTACCTGCAAACACCACAAACACCAGCCACGGCTCACCGGCCACCAAGGATTTCTGTTTTATATAGAGAGATTCTAAAAAGCATTAGCATCCATCCTGGCATCTGTATGTAAATGGAAACAAAAATATCTTTTGTAATCAAATTTACCTCATTGTTTGATGCTTCATGACCTAAAGCAATACAACAGAGAGAAAATTATTCATATTCACATTATTATTATTATTATTATTAGTAGTAGTAGTAGTAGTAGTAGTAGTAATATGTCTGTAAAGATGTTTAGTCATGAAGTTAAGGTTATCTGGAAGTCAATTCAACTGGGCTTTTTTGTTAGGTAGAAACATTTCACTACTCATCCACCCAGTCTTAAATTAGCTTTTTATCTTTTATTTTTCTATGATTAAAAAAAAAATACTTTAACCGTACATAGCAAATTCCCCAATTACCACTCAGCAGTGTTTGAGTGCAGCTGGACTCCAATAAACTCTGAAATTGTTGAATCAACAGTGCGGGTTTTACTGTGTACAACAATCTTGCACAAAGTGTTTGTTTGTATCTTGTTTTGTATAATTCTTGAACTCTATGTATTAAGGATTGATTAAGAATTAGATATTACTCATATTTATACTGTAATCATGTGAAGGCAGATCTATCTATCTATCTATCTATCTATCTATAATTTACCTTTGTGCTTCAGTATGATGAAGATCAGGACACTGAGAAGAATCACAATCACTGCACTAAACCCAGCAGTCAGTATGAAGAACACGGCAGGATAGTCTGATCCTTTGATCACAAAAGAAAGAAAACAGAGATGTTAAACATTATATTTTAATGTAAGAGTTACAGAAGACTTTTGGGAGAGAAAAAAAACAACAACCATTTGCTCTGTCTGTGATCTTGGTCAATGTTTTATTTACCCCTGAAAATGAAACAAACATTCTTTATATAACTGAAGTTACTACAACTATTTACTTTATAACTACTTACTTGATATTAATTTACCTTTCACTCTTAAGTAAACTGAATCACTGAATGTAACCTGATTATTTTCCATGTAGCTGCAGTAATAGAGTCCTGTATCAGAGACATTTACTGCAGTGATGGTGAGAGACGTGTTCTTGTCATGCAGAGACATCAATATTGTCTCATTTCCATTAAAGAAGTAACATGATTGTGATGGAGCTGATGTCCTAAACTGTTTGCACCCAATAAGAAGTGGAACTGAATCACTCGTGTGTTTAAACCAGTAGACGTAACCTGTAACAGTCAGCTCATGTTGGCACCAAATAGTGACTTTATCTCCAACTGCTGCCTCCATAGTTAAAGAGCACAGAGTCTCTGAGAGCAAACCTGCAAAACACACACACACACACACACACACACACACACACACACACACACGTCTCAAATCAAACATGTAGTTGTAGTTTGCGGGGAGGCAAATAATGCTCTTGTGATCCCACAGGTTTATTGTTGGGCAGTAACACTAAACCCCTCTCAGGTCTTTGCATTTATCAGGTCCATGAAAATTAATCCTGGATTCCAAAAACAAACGAACAAAGCGAACAAACAAAACAACAAGCAACCTAGCAAAAAAGGTTTAGGTTAAGAGTTAGGGTTAACCTAAGGGCTAATCCTAACCCAAAATAACCCACAGTTACTTAATAATGCTGTAAATATGTGTTATATTCTGTAGATTTACAGTATACACTTTTTTGGGGGGATTTCTTTGGTTTGTGTAAAATCTTTAAGAATAATATACCAAAAAAAACGCTGCACACCAAAAGGCTGAACTGGTTTACATTGTAAAAAAAATAGTAATGCATAGGTAAATCGTGAAATTATTCATACACATAAAAAAACAAACCAACTGCTTTCAAGAGTGGCACAGGGATGTGTGACTATGCAAACCATACACCTATTTTATCTTGTTCCTGTTGCAGTTTTACCCTGCATGTATGTTTTTGCACAGTTTACATCCTACACTGTTTTTGGTTTGCACCATTTTACCCTGAATATGGTTTGCACGTTTTGCACTTTTTATTTATTTTGAACTGTTTCTGGAATTTTTGCAAGTGAATCTTAAGTTATTCTAAATGAACCACAAAAAAAGAAATATGTTTCTGTCCTCAAATTATTTTCTTTAAGCACTTTCCTCTATCCCATACCTGACTGAATGGGTAATTACAGTATACAGCTCATTATGCAGGTCTTTGTCTTCTCTGGTGTGAATTACAGCATTATTCATGATCATTCACACCTCCTCGCATATGGGCTTCCTAAACAAAAAATGTCTTAGAAAATTTAAATGAATGTTCTGTTTTCTGTAAGTGAGTGTGGTGATTGTCACATCATTTCAAAGTAAAACTTCTACACTTGTGATCCAGGTCACAAAAGTCTCGTACAACCCCTGGCAAAAAGTATGGAATCACCCCTCTCAGAAATGTTCATTCAAATGTTTAATTGTGTAGAAAAAAACAAGCACATACATGCCACAAAACTATTTTCACTCAACAATCCAAACTTCTGGCTGTACAAAACACTTAAAAAAGCAAAGAAAATAACTATAGTCAATGACAACTGTTTTAAAGATCAAACAGAGGAAAAAAATATGGAATCACACAAATCTGAGGAAAATTATATATATATTATATACAGTGGTGTGAAAAACTATTTGCCCCCTTCCAGATTTCTTATTCTTTTGCATGTTTGTCACACTTAAATGTTTCTGCTCATCAAAAACCGTTAACTATTAGTCAAAGATAACATAATTGAACACAAAATGCAGTTTTTAAATGAAGGTTTACGTTATTAAGGGAGAAAAAAACCTCCAAATCTACATGGCCCTGTGTGAAAAAGTGATTGCCCCCCTTGTTAAAAAATAACTTAACTGTGGTTTATCACACCTGAGTTCAATTTCTGTAGTCACCCCCAGGCCTGATTACTGCCACACCTGTTTCAATCAAGAAATCACTTAATACTTCTGTGTGTCAGCTACCTGACACAGAGAAGTAGACCAAAAGCACCTCAAAAGCTAGACATCATGCCAAGATCCAAAGAAATTCAGGAACAAATGAGAACAAAAGTAATTGAGATCTATCAGTCTGGTAAAGGTTATAAAGCCATTTCTAAAGCTTTGGGACTCCAGTGAACCACAGTGAGAGCCATTATCCACAAATGGCAAAAACATGGAACAGTGGTGAACCTTCCCAGGAGTGGCCGGCCGACCAAAATTACCCCAAGAGCGCAGAGGCAACTCATCCGAGAGGCCACAAAAGACCCCAGGACAACATCTAAAGAACTGCAGGCCTCACTTGCATCAATTAAGGTCAGTGTTCACGACTCCACCATAAGAAAGAGACTGGGCAAAAACGGCCTGCATGGCAGATTTCCAAGGCGCAAACCACTTTTACGCAAAAAGAACATTAAGGCTCGTCTCAATTTTGCTAAAAAACATCTCAATGATTGCCAAGACTTTTGGGAAAATACCTTGTGGACCGAAGAGACAAAAGTTTAACTTTTTGGAAGGTGTGTGTCCCGTTACATCTGGCGTAAAAGTAACACAGCATTTCAGAAAAAGAACATCATACCAACAGTAAAATATGGTGGTGGTAGTGTGATGGTCTGGGGTTGTTTTGCTGCTTCAGGACCTGGAAGGCTTGCTGTGATAGATGGAACCATGAATTCTACTGTCTACCAAAAAATCCTGAAGGAGAATGTCCGGCCATCTGTTCGTCAACTCAAGCTGAAGCGATCTTGGGTGCTGCAGCAGGACAATGACCCAAAACACACCAGCAAATCCACCTCTGAATGGCTGAAGAAAAACAAAATGAAGACTTTGGAGTGGCCGAGTCAAAGTCCTGACCTGAATCCTATTGAGATGTTGTGGCATGACCTTAAAAAGGCGGTTCATGCTAGAAAACCCTCAAATAAAGCTGAATTACAACAATTCTGCAAAGATGAGTGCGCCAAAATTCCTCCAGAGCGCTGTAAAAGACTCGTTGCAAGTTATCGCAAACGCTTGATTGCAGTTATTGCTGCTAAGGGTGGCCCAACCAGTTATTAGGTTCAGGGGGCAATTACTTTTTCACACAGGGCCATGTAGGTTTGGATTTTTTTTCTCCCTAAATAATAAAACCCCTCATTTAAAAACTGCATTTTGTGTTTACTTGTGTTATCTTTGACTAATAGTTAAATGTGTTTGATGATCAGAAACATTTTGTGTGACAAACATGCAAAAGAATAAGAAATCAGGAGGGGGCAAATAGTTTTTCACACCACTGTATATTCATATATATTATGAAATCACCATGCACTTTGCATTTCTAAAACAAACACATGTATCTGATTACAAAATCACATAGGTATTCAGGGACAGGCATTAAAATGGTTTAGATCATTCCTGTCTGATCGATACCATTTTGTAGATCTGAATGGAGAACCGTCTGGTGTAATGCCCACGGTATGCCCACGGTAATATGGGGTCCCACAAGGGTCAGTTTTAGGACCTCTGCTGTTCTCAATATACGTGCTTCCCTTGGGTAACATCATTAGAAGACATGGGATTAGTTTCCATTGTTATGCTGATGATACCCAATTATATATCTCAACAAAACCAGACGAAATACCTTGTAACGCTCAGATTTAATTTTAGAGCTAATTACACTAAATCGAGGTCTTAAATCTATATACGGGCTGATAACACTTACTTCTGGTATTGCGCAACCTTCGCGGAGCAAGGAAAGACGCACAACAACAACAACTAAACTAAACGTCTCGGGTTACATTTCTGTAACCCTGTTCCCTGAAAGGCGGGAACGAGATGCTGCGTGAAAACGCTATGGGAACCAGTTTGTCGCATTGCCGGTCGTTGAAACATGCTGTGAAAACACGCCAAAGTTTTTGGCTATATATAACCTCGACAGGTGACGTCATCTGATTAGATGTAGGTGGAGGTTATAAAAACAGGTGAACCGGCAACAACCTCAGATTAATTTGTCTGAACAGCCATCCGGTCACATGGTAGTGCGGCATTGCGACGCAGCATCTCGTTCCCGCCTTTCAGGGAACAGGGTTACAGAAATGTAACACGAGACGTTCCCTTCCAAGGCTACACTCGATGCTGCGTGAAAACGCTATGGGAACAAGAATACCAACGCCGCCGCACTACAGGTGTCTGGACCCCAAGGTTGTGTACCGTGTGTGCACAAAGCCAAGAAGGTCTCAGAGCTATGCCTGGGCAGCTAACTCGGGGGCAGTGAGCCCGGAGTAGCATGAACATCCAGATTTATAAATGTAAGAAATGTGTGCGGGGAGGAACCAACCCTTTGCGCCACACAATTACTGCAGGGGATACCTCCTGCTGGTGAGACTGGGACGATCACCCTGGTTGGGTGAGCCCTGCTTCCCAGAGGTGAAGTGAACCCACGCGCCTCATAGGAGAGGGCAATATGCATCTCTCACCCAGTATAGTGGCGCTCTGACTTACGCCACTAGCTGATGCGGTGGACGTGAATCTGAAGAGCACATACTGGATAGTAAGTGAAATTTCTCCTGCTCCGAAGCTGTAAAAGGCGGAGGACAGAAGGCTTCAAACAATGCAGCTAAGAAAATCCTGAGGGTACTAGGGCACAAGCCCAAGGACAAGCGTTTCCTGCAGAAGCTCCAGCACTGAAACATTTTGGCAGTGGACTGGGTCTACCTGCTTGGCACACACTTGTTGGACGGGAATACCTCTTGCTAATCCAATAGCTGAGGCGATCCCCTGGTTGAATGAGCCCTGATTCCTAGAGGCGAAGTGAGCCCACGCTCCAGAGCATGAAGAAGTTGCTCTGACCTACGCCACTAGCTGATGCGCTGGACGTAGATCTGAAGAGCACAAGCTGGACACAGCAAGTGAAGTCTCTCCTGCTCCGAAGCTGTAAGCGCGGAGGACAGAAGGCTTCAAAAGCAATAGGGTGCCTGTGGCGAGGAGGGAAACTCCAGCACTGAAACAATTCGGCAGTGGACTGGGTTTACCTGCTTAGCAGACACTTGCTGCAGGGGAATACCTCTTGCTAGTGCAATAGATGAGGCAATCCCTTTGGCTGAAAGAGCCCTGATTCCTAGAGGCGAAGTGAGGCCACGCGCCTCATATGAGAGGGCAATAGCATGTCTCATCCAGAACATGTAGAAACTGCTCTGACCTACGCCACTAGCTGATGCGGTGGACGTAGATCTGAAGAGCACAAGCTGGACACAGCAAGTGAAGTCTCTCCTGCTCCGAAGCTGTAAGCGCGGAGGACAGAAGGCTTCAAGAGCAATAGGTTGCCTGTTGGGTTTATGGAGCTTTCGGAAGATAGTTGAGAGAGGATGCAGTCACGTACGTCCTGAGAGTACTAGGGCACAGACCCGAGGAGGGAAACTCCAGCACTGAAACAATTCGGCAGTGGACTGGGTTTACCTGCTTAGCATATACTTGCTGCAGGGGAATACCTCTTGCTAATGCAATAGATGAGGCAATCCCCAGGGTTGAAAGAGCCCTGATTCCCAGAGGCGAAGTGAGCCCACGCTCCTCATAGGAGAGGGCAATAGCATCTCTCATCCAAAACATGTAGAAGCTGCTCTGACCTACGCCACTAGCTGATGCGGTGGATGTAAATCTGAAGAGCAGTAAAAGGCGAAGCATATCTTAGAAGGCAAGAGGTCCGTCTTGCTACATGAAAATCTCTCCCTGACTACTTCGGAGTGGGGTTACCATTCCCAGTGTGTCAGAGATAGACTGGACAGTACTACTGCTCCCGCTTCCATGCTGGAATGTAAATCGCTCTGAGGGACAGGAACCTGGTGCGCTAGCTGTTAGCGGCGCGAGCACAGTCCACCCTGGCGATAATATATGAGACTGCCATAGTGTTGTCCACCGCACTAGGACATGGCAGCCTCTCAACTGCTGGAGGAAGTGCTTTAGGGCCAGAAATAGAGCCATCATCTCGAGGCAATTACTGTGCCATGCGAGAAGATAGCCTCTCCAGCTCCCTTGGGCTGGACGGTCATCAGAGACCGCACCCCAGCCTGTGAGGGAAGCATCTGTCGTTAGCCTCAGCGACGACAAGATGAACTTAGAGTGGGACCCAGAGTAGAGACAACAAGGCTCCAACCTGCAAAGCTGATCTGGCAACTGCAATAAGACAAAGCTGGAGACAGACTGATGAAGTATACTGTTTGACATTAGTTAAATCCAGGCCTCAGAGAATTCAAGCAGTTATAAAAGCCAGAGGTGGTGCAACAAAGTACAAGTAGTGTTTTTATTTGGTGATTCCATATAATTTTCCTCAGATTTGTGTGATTCCATATATATATTTTTTAAGTGTTTTAAGGTGAACCTCCGCCCCAGTCTCAAGTCTTTTGCAGACTCCAACAGGTTTGGAGTCATCAAGTTTGGAGTGATCTTCGCATCAACTCTGACCAGCGTCCCTGTCCCTGCTGAAGAGAAGCACCCCCAGAGCATGATGCTGCCACCACCATATTTGACAGTGGGGACGGTGTGTTCAGAGTGCAGTGTTAGTTTTCTGCAGAGGTGGAAAGAGTAATAAAATTTTGTTCTCAAGTACAAGTACTGTTACTTCAGTGAAATTTTACTTAAGTACAAGTAAAGTTACCATTATAAAAATCTGCTCAAGTAAAAGTAAAAAGTAGCTCATTAAAAAATTTACTCACAGTAAAAGTTACCGAGTTACTTTTTTATTTTATTTTTTTAGCAGGGGGGGGGGGGGGTGAGGCATTCTAGCATAGTTCAAAAAAAGAAGAGCAGATATAAATCTCAAACTAGTTGTTTTTAACTGAAGGAACACCTTTGCATAATAAAGCTGTTATTTTTCTTGTGCTTAAAAATCAAAGTGGTCACTTAAATATGGTGTTACGTCCCAGTCTAGGGTCATACAGCAAAAGAATGGTTCAGGGTTCTATTTTAAACTGTATGGAAATGGTGGTATATGGCAGAAAGAACTAGATCCAATCATTAACTGATGAAATAATGAGGTTTGTATACACAAACACACACACACACACACACACACACACACAACAGGAGGAGGATCAGATTCAGGATGGACCCAGGCCAAAATAATAAACAAAATGGCATTTATATTTAGTAGCTAGATTACCTGCAAAAAAAAAAAAAAAAAAAAACACAAACAAAAATACAGGTACCTTCCCGGACTCCTTAAACGAAAAACAATGAAATTATCTACAAATATAAACAAAGACCAACCAAACCAAAGGGACAAAGCAATAATCAAAGTCAATGGGAGGCAAAAAGTCAAAACCAGAATACACAATCAAATATCAAAACGCCAAAATCACAACCTCTTTCATCTTTCCCGCGTCTCTCTCCGGTTTATATACTGTATGGTCGCACTAGTCGATGACGTCACTCAGGGCGGAAGCGACCGTGTGGAAGGTCAGGTAGCTGCCGATGTCAGAAAACCTGGAGTGGAGTCTGGAGCGGTGCGCGACCAGGACATGATACTCACACTTGGCGCAACGGAGCATTTATACAAAGCATAATATTTTTATTATTTTATCATTTTCATTCATTTATTTTTTACTCAGTAGCGAATATGATTTAAAATGTAGCGAATTACAATACTTCAAACTAAACGTACTTAAGTAAAAGTAAAATTACAGATTTTTAAAACTACAAACCGGATTCCAAAAAAGTTGGGACACTAAACAAATTGTGAATAAAAACTGAATGCAATGATGTGGAGATGGCAAACGTCAATATTTTATTCAGAATAGAACATAAATCACGGAACAAAAGTTTAAACTGAGAAAATTTATCATTTTAAGGGAAAAATATGGTGAATCAAAATGTCATGGTGTCAACAAATCCCAAAAAAGTTGGGACAAGGCCATTTTCACCACTGTGTGGCATCTCCCCTTCTTCTTACAACACTCAACAGACGTCTTGGGACCGAGGAGACCAGTTTCTCAAGTTTAGATATAGGAATGTTCTCCCATTCTTCTCCCATTCTTTGTCGCACCTTCCACTTTATGATGCGCCAAATGTTCTCTATAGGGGAAAGATCTGGACTGCAGACTGGCCATTTCAGTACCCGGATCCTTCTCCTACGCAGCCATGATGTGATTGATGCAGAATGTGGTCTGGCATTATCTTGTTGAAAAATGCAGGGTCTTCCCTGAAAGAGATGACGTCTGGATGGGAGCATATGTTGTTCTAGAACCTGAATATATTTTTCTGCATTGATGTTGCCTTTCCAGACATGCAAGCTGCCCATGCCACACGCACTCATGCAACCCCATACCATCAGAGATGCAGGCTTCTGAACTGAGCGTTGATAACAACTTGGGTTGTCCTTGTCCTCTTTGGTCCGGATGACAAGGCGTCCTACATTTCCAACAAGAACTTCGGATCGTGACTCGTCTGACCACAGAACAGTCTTCCATTTTGCCACACTCCATTTTAAATGATCCCTGGCCCAATGAAAACGCCTGTGCTTGTGGATCTTGCTTAGAAATGGCTTCTTCTTTGCACTGTAGAGTTTCAGCTGGCAACGGCGGATGGCACGGTGGATTGTGTTCACTGACGATGGTTTCTGAAAGTATTCCTGAGCCCATTCTGTGATTTCCTTTACAGTAGCATTCCTGTTTGTGGTGCAGTGGCGTTTAAGGGCCCGGAGATCGCGGGCATCCAGTATGGTTTTACGCCCTTGACCCTTACGCACAGAGATTGTTCTCTGAATCTTCGGATGATATTATGCACAGTTGATGATGATAACTGCAAAGTCTTTGCAATTTTTCGCTGGGTAACACCTTTCTGATATTGCTCCACTATCTTTCTGCGCAACATTGTGGGAATTAGTGATCCTCTACCCATCTTGGCTTCTGAGAGACACTGCCACTTTGAGAAGCTCTTTTTATACCCAATCATGTTGCCAATGAACCTAATTACTGTTACAGTAATTGGTCTTCCAGCTCTTCGTCATGCTCAAATTTACTTTTTCCAGCCTCTTATTGCTACTTGTCCCAACTTTTTTGGGATTTGTTGACACCGTGAAATTTGGAATCAACATATTTTTCCTTTAAAATTATACATTTTCTCGGATTAAACTTTTGATCTGTCATCTATGTTCTATTCTGAATAAAATATTGACGTTTGCCATCTCCACATCATTACAGTTTTTATATTCACAATTTGTTTAGTGTCCCAACTTTTTTGGAATCCGGTTTGTACTTAAAAAAGTAGAAATACACAAAAAAGCTACTCAATTACAGTAACGCGAGTAAATGTAATTCGTTACTTTCCACCTCTGGATTTCTGCCACATATAGCGTTTTGCATTTTGGCCAAAAAGTTCCATTTTGGTCTCATGTGACCAGAACACCTTCTTCCACATGTTTGCTGTGGCCCCCACATGGCTTGTGGCAAACTGCAAACGTCCCGTCTTATGGTTTTCTGTTAACAATGGCTTTCTTCTTGCCACTCTTCCATAAAGGCCAACCTTGTGCATTGCACGACTAATAGTTGTCCTATGGACAGATTCCCCCACCTGAGCTGTAGATCTCTGCAGCTCGTCCAGAGTCACCATGGGCCTCTTGGCTGCATTTCTGATCAGCGCTCTCCTTGTTCGGCCTGTGAGTTTAGGTGGACGGCCTCGTCTTGGTAGGTTTACAGTTGTGCGATACTCCTTCCATTTCTGAATGATCGCTTGAACAGTGCTCCGTGGGGTGTTCAAGGCTTTGGAAATCTTTTTGTAGCCTAAGCCTACTTTAAATTTCTCAATAACTTTATCCCTGACCTGTCTGGTGTGTTTTTTGGACTTCATGGTGTTGTTGCTCAATGAAATTGATTCATGTTTGTGGCTGTAATGTGACAACATGTGGAAAAGTACAAGAGGGCCGAATACTTTTGCAAGCCACTGTATACATATATATATATATATATATATATATATATATATATATATATAGGGTTGGCGCTGCCCCGTCTTGCCTTCCCCGTAGAACCGGCCCCGGCAAGCATTGTGTCAGAAGATTCTGCGGAATCCTTTCTCACCTTTCATTCACTGTAGAGGGGGGGTTTAGATTAATTAACAGAGTGGACATCTCTGCCTAAATTTTATTTCCCCAGCAAAACATAAAATAGATTTTAAAAATAAATAAAAATGATTAATGATAGCAATTAAATCAGACTTAATAGTTGGACTTCGCTTTAAATTTGAGCACTCATGTGTAAATAGCTTTTTCATTGCACTTACTACCATATCATATATTTGTGTCTAATACTGTTTTATTCATATTTTACATTACATGCAGTTTGTAATTTACTTGCGATTGTCCTTTTACAATGTAACCTACGTATCTACAGTATAAGCAGATTTAACTACTTCAGCAGAGAATGAGAAATTTGGTCGATGAAGTTCTTATTTGATATAATTTTATTATTTAATTACTTATCTTATTATAAATATGATTCTTATGGTGATATATTTTTAGACTGATATTGTAAGTTTAAAATAAAATGTGTTCATTTTTGCACTCAAAATACCCCCCACCATCAACTAATTATTTAGCTGAATCCATCTCCCATCCCCCACCCCACGGTGGAACGAAGAGTCCGAGACCAAGCCTGCTGCCATGCTTTGCTGGCTGAAAAATGTTTTTCGTCCAAAGTGATTTGCAAAACAGGAGCCTCCTCATACTATAATAGTTTTGATACACTGATCAGTTTTGATCTGATTTTATATTGTACCTTGATTGCTTCACAGCTTCAATACACTGTAGACTGCATGATATTTGTTAGTGGATTAAATTGGTGGAAGGTTTTAGCTCTTGACTCAATCTCTTCTCGCCATCTCTTCCCCCAATGAGGTGCGAAATATTATTTACATGTAAAAACCGGTTCAACCGGTGCTCAGACGATCTGTGATAACTCTCCACCATTTTCACAATCTTGTCATTAGTTAGTTTAATCAGTTTAATATGGTATTTTCCAACTAAAAGAGCAAGCTGAAGATACATTTTTACTTATATTTCTATTTAATACAATCAGACCTTGTTTTCATTACTGTAAGGTTTTTATTGAGTGGTTAGGCAGAAATACAGATTAAGACAGATTACACATTTGTGTTTACAATTTGTGTTTTGTACATCTACTACATTCCCGTATGTCCACCCTGATTCGTAACCATGACTGGAAGAACTTTAAACAGTCTATTTATGTAGTTGTTGCATATAGTATCTTCTAGTTCTTCAAACCAGAACTTTTATATGCCAGCAATTAAATCGGTCTTTGTAGTTGGTTTTGCCGTTTTTCTAATATAGTCTTTCATTGCATGCCATACCATCTCAATGGGATTCATATCAGGGGATTCAGCTGGAGTCTTCACCCAGTTAATGCCCTCTGCAGCAATGACTTTTCTTGCAGCAGTATGCTTCGGGTCATTGTCCTGGAAAAAACGGTGGTGAACTCCAAATGTTTCCCTGATGTATGGGGCGGCGGTTTCTTTTATGATAACTTCCTCAAAGAAAGACCGATCCATTATCCCTTAAAATATTGCAATCGGTCCTGGTCCAAGTCTGGATATTTCCCCCCAAACATGAACTTTCAAAGGATGTTTTGGATTCAAAGCCACCGTTGTTTCATCTGTGAAAAAGAGCTCTTTCTCTTCAATCCATTTTTGAGCTTGTTGCAGACGAAGCTCTTCATTTTTGTCTCTGATCATGGGACAATGTTGAGTTTTCCCATACCTCCATCCAAGTTTTTGTCTGACACTGCGTATGGATCATGTCCACACCAAAGTCACGCAATAATTGCTTTTTCACCAATCTTGTAGCCATTTCATCGTTTTGGTCAGTGATGTTCTCTGTGGCTGAGACAATGTCCCTAAAAGCAAGAGAAAGATATTAAATATTTGACATATTAGGCAAAAAAACTGCAAAAAATACTACTGTTGTATCATTTGTGATAGCGCTGAGGTAAGTAATTTAATGAGTAATTTTGCAAGGATTACGTTTGCGTGCTGTCTTTTCTTTATAATGTCTTCTGATTGTGAGAGGGATGCGTGAACATCAATAGAATTCAGATGGCGATGTATCTCTCGAGTGGAACATCCTGCTGATCTCATTGTCCTGATGTCTTGGGAATGAATCCTGCTGATCTTTGTCATGTAATAATGCTGTCATAGTGCATGTGGATGTAATGCATTTATCCTTAAGATTTCATGATGTCATTGGGGACGTGAATCATATGACATCTAAAAGGTGCTATACCCACAAAGTAGGTTTTACATACTTTAAATAGTTGCAAACTATAGTTTAGTTTATTATTTTTTTTATTAAAAAGTACTTCATCTGTAATTAAAGTATATATATTTTAATATAACAATATATTTTAAATAAAACATTTGCAATAAATTGAGTAGTTTATTTTTATGCGTTTTTTTTTTGTTATTCACGATCATTCACTGAAAGTGTATTCTGAAAAATACACAAATGTCAGGACATGTTCTCTTCAGGACTCCAAAACACCTTCAGACTCCTAAGGGTTAACCCAGCCGCTGGGTCACTACTGGACAGAACAGGCACTGGGTTGGTTTGTCCCAAGTGCTTGGTTTTACCATTTAACCCAGAATTCTGGGTTGTTCATTTGACCCAACCAGTGGGTTAAACTGACACTCTAGCTGGGTATTTCTTACTTTTTTTCATAAAATACTCAAAATGTACACAACTTTAAATAATGTAAATAGAGTGTCACAGATTAATAAAATGTGAATAACCCAATTTTGACAAAAATGTTAGACAGAAAAATATAATCCCAAGGTAACAATATGGTATGGTAAATGTAAAAACAAAATGTCTGTAAAACAATAAAAACCAAGAGATCCCTGTATTTCTGAAATGAATAAAATTTAAATTTAAACACAAGTTTTCAATACAAATCTTATAATGCACACATCACACCAAACATTCCCCATCTTAATATTTTGACTATTTATTTTAATTATTAGTTATTTAACTATTACTATTTAATTTCCTTCAAAATGTCATTAAAAACAAAAACAATAAAACTTTTAAAAATATTGTTTATTAAATGTTGGCTGAGAAAATTGTTGTCTTTAAAAATGTAACAGATGAGGACTCGTGTCCGTCAATCTGATCTACAGTATGCTGGAAAAAATCCCAGGTTAGAAGACACTGCTTTGTGTAGTTAACATAAAAGACAAAAAAACCCTTTAAAACAAACATCAACGGCCTCCACCAAAAGGTCTATGTCAATAGCATTGCCTCCAACAATGGGAAAGGTTTGTCAGATCACTCTTGTCTCATCCCCAATGCACAAAATGTGGACCAATTCTCCAGACATCTCCATACTGTATTTTGCATGTTGGTCTCCGACTGTGGATTACACACTATCACTTGGTTGCAATATAACTAACATTTACGTCAAGCATTTTGTGGTAGACATACAGTTACGTATGGATTAAATGCAAAACGTGTTTTCTCTTTTAAATACACAAAAATACATAGTTCAATACATAAAATACTAATTTACCTCATGATTAAACGTGTGAGGGATAACAGGATACGACGCTCCATCTGGATTTAATATGAAACATTCCCGCTTTCAAATTCTCAACAAACCCTTGAAGAGGATATTTAAGTGATGAAAAACTTAAAAAACTTAAGCAATTTCCAATATTTATGTAATTCTCAAAACTTTTGGCCACAACTGTACATCCTGCATTTCAAACAGAACTAAGAGGTGAACATGCATTTCTGAAACAAAGATGTACTCTATATATACTGTACCATGTCTGTGATCATTTGACCACTTTCCTGTGTATACAGTATTTACTGACATAGTTAGCTGCCATTTTACCAATACAGTAATACACAATTTCTTTTCTGTGTCTAAATCTTCCTCTGTTCTTACACACAAATACAATTTCATTTTTAAATATTAACAATTAGGGAGGCAATTTAACTTAAAGAATGAAGTCGCTAAACTTTCAGAAAACTTCTCTTTTTCTTTCCCCCTTTTAAACCAAAAATACACTCTGTAACGCCTAATATCAGTGTTACTCAAAATTAACATGTACGTAATAAAGTGTGTTTTTTCACTCACATAAGTTCCTCAACATGTCGCGAATACCGCTCTCATTAGGAATGTGCATGCGCGAGGGAGAGAGATTTCTAACTGCATGTGCACGTCTTGTCCAAAAAAAACGGAACGTACAGTATATTTTAAAAATGTATTTCTTCTAAAGAATTTTCAATAGTTCTCACATCATCTTGTCATTAACAGTTTTTTATGACTTTACAATGATGCATTTGTCTAATTTCTTGAATAATAAAAAACAGAATGAGAAAAAAACATTAACCCCACACCCTCATATTAAAGCATTTCATTTGAACAATAAAATATACTTGCTCCTACTACAGCTTACTATACAACGAATAAAAATTCACATTAACTTACCATAAAATACGGGGTGCTCTGAGCTCGATCAAGTCAGAAGTAAAGAATCCAGAATGTTCGCCAAGGAATAAACCAATTGCTGGATCAAAATAACACAACCAGAAAGACTGTCATTAAACATACCCCAATGGCTTCTTCTGACAACTATAAAATATTATAAAATATCCCACAGACTTTAGTGAAGATTACTTAGTAAAATTACATTTTAGATTACATTTAGTAAATTTAGGTTTTTATTTGTGTGTGCAACAAACTAAAATACAGTCTAGCCGACTATTCATATTAACTTACCATAAAATACTGCCAGCTTTAATTGGCGTGCCCCTCGCTTCAGAAGTGAAGAATCCAGAAAGTTTGTCATGCTGTGTCTCAATTCCAAGAACACAAAGAACGGACTTGCAAGTGCACACTTGAGAGGTTTGAGGACACCCGGGTAAATTGCAAATGGAACGCAGAGTACAGGATGCACAGCAGCGATATATTACACCGTAACCGTATTATACCAAAGAGTCCCAGTTAGAAATACGCAAAATAAAATACATCCATTTTAACCACTACAGAGACATCACAGCTAGCTGTAGTGTATAGAAGTTCCTTCCAAGATGAGGCTGCATTGGGTGGGGTACATGAGCACAGAGCGCCTGGTGATTGGCTGGGATGCAAATCTCCAAAATCGTTTTTTTTAAATAGACCCTATCTTAAATAACTAGTTGATGATTTGAGCTGTACACACATACATTCTCACTTAAATAACTCGTAAAACTACACTTAGAGAGTCTTGGCAGATTGCAGAGAAACTTGGGCACCAGTTCACATTTCAGCACGACACAAAACACACAGCAAATGTGGTGAAGAAATGGTTAGCAGAAAAGAAAAATGTACATTTTTCAGTGGCCCAGCCAGAGTCCTGATTTCCAATTGAGAATCTGTGGAGGAGCTAAACATCAGGGTGATGGCAAGGAGACCCTCCAACCTGAAAGAGTGGGAGCTCATCGCTAAAGATGAATGGGTATAAATACCAGTGGAGACATGCAAAAAACTGGTCAGCAATTATAGGAAGCATTTGATTGCTGTAATAGCCAATAAAGGATTTTCTATTGATTATTGAGAAGGGTATGAATAATTTTGGACATGCCACTTTTTGGTTAAATGTAACTAAAAGATGAGTAGTAATTTTTTCCACAATGCATCTTTTACATCGTCTTATTATCTTATGGGAGACGTCCGTATCATTTTTAATGAAGATAAAACTTGCTCGTTGAATAAAAGTAACATAAAGTCAGAATTTTCCAGGGGTATGAATAATTTTGGTTACCAAATACTCAGTTCACCAACGCCCCATAAAAAAAGTTTCTAAACAAATCCAGTAATTTGTTTTTATTTTAACGAAAGGCTGCAATGAAAAACTAATCATATTCTTATAAACAAAATGTGTACTTTTTACTAAATCACACTTTTCTGACTAATTAAAGTGTTTTATTTACACAAATTAAAAAATGCAGTTCAATACACAATGAATTACAATACAGACTTTATTGTGAGAGCTTTCAGGCTTTATTATGTGTGATTATTAAATAAAACAATGAATTAGATCATTACGACTTACCCATGGCACAGAGAAACACATGCAGAGATAAAAACTGAACCATTCTGTATCAGCCGAGAGACAAAGAGGAAACTGTCATCTGTTGGACAAAACTATTGCTGGTGTATCTGTGTGTAGGGGGGAGGTGTGTTTGATTACACAGTTTACAGCACTTTTGTAACCTTAAAGACTTAAGAAAACTAATCTAATACAGTCCTGAGAAAAAGTATTTGTGTTTTTTTTTTTTTTTTTGCATATTTGTCACACTTAACTGATTGAGATCATCAAACTTATTTTAATATTAACATTATAAATGACAAATGACAAATACAGTGGTGTGAAAAACTATTTGCCCACTTCCTGATTTCTTATTCTTTTGCATGTTTGTCACACTTAAATGTTTCTGCTCATCAAAAACCGTTAACTATTAGTCAAAGATAACATAATTGAACACAAAATGCAGTTTTTAAATGAAGGTTTACGTTATTAAGGGAGAAAAAAAACTCCAAATCTACATGGCCCTGTGTGAAAAAGTGATTGCCCCCCTTGTTAAAAAATAACTTAACTGTGGTTTATCACACCTGAGTTCAATTTCTGTAGTCACCCCCAGGCCTGATTACTGCCACACCTGTTTCAATCAAGAAATCACTTAAATAGAAGCTACCTGACACAGAGAAGTAGACCAAAAGCACCTCAAAAGCTAGACATCATGCCAAGATCCAAAGAAATTCAGGAACAAATGAGAACAAAAGTACTTGAGATCTATCAGTCTGGTAAAGGTTATAAAGCCATTTCTAAAGCTTTGGGACTCCAGCAAACCACAGTGAGAGCCATTATCCACAAATGGCAAAAACATGGAACAGTGGTGAACCTTCCCAGGAGTGGCCGGCCGACCAAAATTACCCCAAGAGCGCAGAGAAGACTCATCCGAGAGGCCACAAAAGACCCCAGGACAACATCTAAAAGAACTGCAGACCTCACTTGCCTCAATTAAGGTCAGTGTTCACGACTCCACCATAAGAAAGAGACTGGGCAAAAACGGCCTGCATGGCAGATTTCCAAGGCGCAAACACTTTTACGCAAAAAGAACATTAAGGCTCGTCTCAATTTTGCTAAAAAACATCTCAATGATTGCCAAGACTTTTGGGAAAATACCTTGTGGACTGACCAGACAAAAGTTGAACTTTTTGGAAGGTGCGTGTCCCGTTACATCTGGCGTAAAAGTAACACAGCATTTCAGAAAAAGAACATCATACCAACAGTAAAATATGGTGGTGGTAGTGTGATGGTCTGGAGTTGTTTTGCTGCTTCAGGACCTGGAAGGCTTGCTGTGATAGATGGAACCATGAATTCTACTGTCTACCAAAAAATCCTGAAGGAGAATGTCCGGCCATCTGTTCGTCAACTCAAGCTGAAGAGACCTTGGGTGCTGCAGCAGGACAATGACCCAAAACACACCAGCAAATCCACCTCTGAATGGCTGAAGAAAAACAAAATGAAGACTTTGAGTGGCCTAGTCAAAGTCCTGACCTGAATCCTATTGAGATGTTGTGGCATGACCTTAAAATGGCGGTTCATGCTAGAAAACCCTCAAATAAAGCTGAATTACAACAATTCTGCAAAGATGAGTGGGCCAAAATTCCTCCAGAGCGCTGCAAAAGACTCGTTGCAAGTTATCGCAAACGCTTGATTGCAGTTATTGCTGCTAACTGTGGCCCAACCAGTTATTAGGTTCAGGGGGCAATTACTTTTTCACACAGGGCCATGTAGGTTTGGATTTTTTTTCTCCCTAAATAATAAAACCCCTCATTTAAAAACTGCATTTTGTGTTTACTTGTGTTACCTTTGACTAATAGTTAAATGTGTTTGATGATCAGAAACATTTTATGTGACAAACATGCAAAAGAATAAGAAATCAGGAGGGGGGCAAATAGTTTTTCACACCACTGTACATGTCTGTATATGTATATTATTCATTTTAATATTACACAATGATAACGAGTTAATGAGTGAATACAAAATGCAGTTTTAAATGACTTCATTTATTAAGAAGAAAAAGCTGACCGAACCTACTTGGCCCTATGTGAAAAAGTAATTGCCCCTAAACCTAATAACTGGTTGTGTCATTCAAGCATTTGTGATAACTGGCACTTAGGTGGAATTTTTTCTCACTCTTCTTTGCGGAATTGTTTTATTTCAGCCACATTGAAGAGATTTTGAGCATGAATGTTTTTTTTAAAGATTGGATTAAATTTCGGACTATGACTAGGCCACTCCAAAACCTTGACTTTTTTTTTTTTTTTTTGCTATTCAGAGGTGGATTTGCTGGTGTGTTTTGAGGCAAAAGTCATGGATAGAACTGATGGATAGACATTCTTCATCAGGATTTTCAGGTAGAGTACAGAATTCTTGGTTCCATCAATTATGTCATCCAGGTCCTGAAGCAGCCCAAGACCATCACATATTACGCCAGATGCCCAAAAGTCTTGGGGATAATCAAGATGTTTTTTGGCAAATGTGAGATGAGCCTTTGTGTTCTTTTTGGTCAGCAATACTGATGTGAAGTTCACATAATTTTACTGACAAATCTATTTTTTTTTGAGTGATTTAGTTTATGTTAAGCTTATGGGGCTGTGATGTGATGAACAAACTACCTGGGAAACCTGAAGACTCGAAAGGTGAACTAATCGATTCACTTTCCAGCTCAGATTGCATTGGTTAAGTTTTTGGGGATGTTACACGATGAATGAACAGCTCAGGAAACTGAAGACTCGAAACTGAGATAAACTAATTCCTGTACAGATATTCCTCACGGGCAAATGAATGAATCTTTCCCCGAAACGACTTGTTCTTCCAGAGTCACACTTAATATTAATTTAAAATGAATAAATAGTTGAAGAATGACTCATGACTAGTCCAAAGCTTTCATCTTGGAACTCTCCCATGGATGCTATTTTTGCCCCCAGTCTCTTTCTTATTGTTTAATCATGAATACTGACCTTACTGGTGCAAATGAGGCCTGCAGTTCCTCAGATGTTGTCCTGGGATCTTTTATGAGCTCTTGGATGAGTCGTCTTTGTGCTCTTGGAGTAATTTTGGTCAGCTGGCCACTCATAGGAAGGTTCACCACTGTTTTCCCACAAGTTTTCTCCATTTGTGAATAATGGCTCTCACCGTGGTTCACTGGAGTCCCAAAGCCTTAGAAATGGCTTTGTAACCTTTTCTAGACTGACGTATGTCAAATACTTTGATAGAGTTTCTTTTTGCGAGAAATTTTAGTATGGTTCACTTTCTCAGACTGTTTTTATTTAATTTAACAGGTCTGGCAGTAATGAAATTTAACTTAGCTTTCCAAAAAATTACCATTTATTCATGATTTATCAGGGGGAGTTACTGTTTCACATAGGTTTGATAGCTGCACCCTTAATACAGTAAGTGAAATGCATAACTGCATTTTATCTTTACTTGGGTTATGTTTGTGTTATTAAAAATATTGATGTGTTTAATGATTGTAATCATTTAAGTGTGATAATTATGCAATATGCTTAAATGTCTCATCTCTCATTTTTTCATAAAATTAAAAAATGCAGTAATCTCATGTCTCTTCTTAGCATCCAGTCAAAATTTCCATTAAGTTCTCAGACAGTGAATGTGAAGACAGTTCATTCCTTAAATACAATGTTCATATGTTTTGTTTTAGAAAAGTAAGAAAAGTACATTAATATATTTAGTGTATTTTGGAGGCTAGTTCATGTATTTCGGGATGAAACACTAGTATAGTTACATCAGTGTAGTTTTCATATGCTATAATTTAAAAGTAAACATGAAGAGAGGAATATGAGTTCCCAAATATACTATATTCCAGAAGTAAGTTAAGTTTTATATGTAGTAATATAATGAACTTAATGTACTATAAAGGGTATATAGTTTTTTTCTTTTTGAGTTTTATCAAAAATATTTGATGATAATAATAATATAATAATAATAATAATATAATATATATATATATATATAGGCGGCGCAGTGGTGTAGTGGTTAGCACTGTCGCCTTGCACCTCCAGGGTCCGGGTTCGATTCCCCGGCCAGGCTCGATTCCCGTCTCTGTGTGCATGGAGTTTGCATGTTCTCCCCGTGCTTGGTGGGTTTCCTCCGGGTACTCCGGTTTCCTCCCACAGTCCAAAGACATGCAGGTTAGGCTAATTGGCGTTCCTAAATTGCCCGTTGTGTGATTGGGTGTGTGAGTGTGTGTATGTGTGTGTGCCCTGCGATGGATTGGCACCCTGTCCAGGGTGTACCCCGCCTAGTGCCCGAAGTCTCCTGGGATAGGCTCCAGGTCCTATATATATATATATATATATATATACAGTATATTAAAAAATCATTTTCTGTTTTTTTTGTTTTGTTTTTCAAAACAGCAGCATTGAGTGAAAGTAACTGGTGGTTACAAGCGATGAAATACTGGTTGTGATTGCAAAAGATATGCAGGAAAATGCATCACCTGTTAGTGATGTGGTCGGAAATTACAATTAGTCAAACCAGAAAATGGGCAGCTGCTGCATGTGTGCAAAACCTTGTGGTTTGAGAGACAAATGGCCTCTACACAAGTCTGTTTGAAGTCAAATTGAATAGAATTAAAGTTAAACGTTGTGAGAATTAAAATTAACTGGTAAACATTTGTTGGAATCTATTCATTTTAATCTGAGCTAAAAAAGCTGGTAGTAAAAAATAAATAAAAAAAATAAAAACATGGATAACGGCAGCAGCCAGAGGTTTTCTTTTGCTGGACCTATGGGGCTGTTTGAGCTTTTAGGAAGGCTGCTCTAAAATGTACGGTTTCTCATGCTATTCCCATACACAACAGGCTAAAGCACTGAGTTACTGATTGGAAGGTTGGCGGTTCAAGCCGCAGCTCCACCAGGTTGCCTTTATGGAGCGCGTGAGCAAGGCCCTTAACCCTATCTGCTCCAGGGGCACTGTATCATGGCTGACCCTGCTCTCTTTCTCTCGAGAAGAAATACCCTTTCTCAAAGAAAAAATTTCACTGTGCTGTAATGTATGTGTTACAAATAAAGGCTTAACTTAAACTTAAGCATTTCACTGCATATCATACTGTGTATGACTGTGTATGTGACAACAAAAATTTGAATTTTAATTTAAACATAACACATATGTGTACAGTATACTGTATACACACAGACACACACATAAGCAAAATATATTAATCTCATATTTGGATATGCTGCCATGAAGCATAAAAATATTAGTATTAAAAATAAACATTAATGAAAACACTGATATAAAACTTGACCCAACGTAAAGCCTGAAGGGGTTTCCCGTGTGTGTGTGTGCGTGTGTGTGTGTGTGTACTCTAATTTCAGAAAACATTTTATTATATCTTCTCACAGGATAATACTATAGAAATGAAACTTGGATACTACTTTTAGAGTAGTCAATGTGCAGCTTGTATAATAGTGTAGCACAGCCACACAAAAGGGACATTTTTATACACAGGGAATTGGTTGTAGAGCTAATGCTGCTCACCTGTGGCCGAAGGTGTGCCCTAGCGGTTTCTGTTTCCCTATTGACAGTGGTTTGGTCACCGGGCAAGTTCCCGCGCATGCGCGATCGCAACGCAAGGGAACCCGGAAGTGACGTGGGTGTGACGGTTGACCCCTAGAGGGCGCCTAATGCCCGGTTATGGTTTTTGTTTTGTAGTTTAGTTTAAGTTTCGTTTTTGACTTCGTTTCCCAGTTTGCACCTCGGTCAGGTGACGTAGAAGCTCACCTGAACCGAGGGAAGTTAATTTGATGATTTGTGTTTATGTTTGCTATAAATAGCCTGGCTGAACTCCAGCCAGGCGTCTAGCATTAGTCTTTTAAGTTTAGTTTGTGTTGGATTGTTTATGTTTTCTTTATTCTTAAAAATAAAGAACTTTGTTAAACCGTCAGCTCGCCTCCGCGATCATGCCTCGCACACTCATCCGACACAGACAGAGAGCAGAACATGACAGAATGCTAGACCGTACAAGAGGCATGGCGGAGGATTTCTCCCTGGATTATTTTGGGGTGGGGCGCAGATACCATCTTGCCCGAGCTGGCGAACTGGCTGGAGGACAGCGAGGAAGAGAGGTGTGGCGACTGGGAGTATTGCTGGCTGGAAAACGGCGAGGTAGATATGTACCGGAGCTGGAAGTACAACCAGCTAGCGAAACAGGAGCACATGCGGGAGAGAGAAGGAAAGACACCACAGAGCTGGGAAGGCTGCAGGCTCGCCATTAGGCGGACGCCATTTGGTAGCAACGCAACGCGGGGTCACGTGGTTCCCCGCACCGGCCGGAAGAGAAGGGCCAGGAAGCCCAAGTACGGGGGTGACACGGGGGAGAGAGAACCCCAGGTGGAGCAGCAGCTGAGAGAAAAGGAGCTCATGTGGTGGATTCCGGAGCCGGAGCAATTGCGAGAAATACGGGAGCAGGTGGAGGAGATGTAGCGCATGATCCTCCACTTCCGGGACAACCGCGAAGCGGGCTCGGAGCGTTCTCCTCTCTCGCCAACGCTGCAGTCAAGCGCCGTGCACGCTCCAACGCTGCAGTCGAGCGCCGTGCACGCTCCAACGTTGCAGTCGAGCGCCGTGCACGCTCCAACGTTGCAGTCGAGCGCCGTGCACGCTCCAACGCTGCAGTCAAGCGCCGTGCACGCTCCAACGCTGCAGTCGAGCGCCGTGCACGCTCCAACGTTGCAGTCGAGCGCCGTGCACGCTCCAACGTTGCAGTCGAGCGCCGTGCACGCTCCAACGCTGCAGTCGAGCGCCATGCACGCTCCAGCGCCGTCGAGCCCTGCACAAACTCCAACGACCAAGGCATCAGTTCTGCCGCCGCCTCCCGGCTTCAAGGACAGCGAGCTAGCATGCCAGCAGCCGCTGTCCCACGCACCTGTTCTGCCGCCGCCTCCCGGCTTCGAAGACAGCGAGCTAGCGTACCAGCATCCACTGTCCCACGCACCTGTGCTACCGCCGCCTCCCGGCTTTGAGGACGGCGTTGAACTGTCGAACGCCGTGCACGCTCCAACGTTGCAGTCGAGCGCCGTGCACGCTCCAACGCTGCAGTCGAGCGCCGTGCACGCTCCAACGCTGCAGTCGAGCGCCGTGCACGCTCCAACGTTGCAGTCGAGCGCCGTGCACGCTCCAACGTTGCAGTCGAGCGCCGTGCACGCTCCAACGTTGCAGTCGAGCGCCGTGCACGCTCCAACGTTGCAGTCGAGCGCCGTGCACGCTCCAACGTTGCAGTCGAGCGCCGTGCACGCTCCAACGTTGCAGTCGAGCGCCGTGCACGCTCCAACGTTGCAGTCGAGCGCCGTGCACGCTCCAACGTT
This sequence comes from Channallabes apus, assembly GCA_030522415.1. Classification (NCBI taxonomy): domain Eukaryota; kingdom Metazoa; phylum Chordata; class Actinopteri; order Siluriformes; family Clariidae; genus Channallabes; species Channallabes apus. The sequence goes on from CM060122.1 coordinate 5,503,549, forward strand.
GCAGTCGAGCGCCGTGCACGCTCCAACGCTGCAGTCGAGCGCCGTGCACGCTCCAGCGCCGTCGAGCCCTGCACAAACTCCAACGACCAAGGCATCAGTTCTGCCGCCGCCTCCCGGCTTCAAGGACAGCGAGCTAGCATGCCAGCAGCCGCTGTCCCACGCACCTGTTCTGCCGCCGCCTCCCGGCTTCGAAGACAGCGAGCTAGCGTACCAGCATCCACTGTCCCACGCACCTGTGCTACCGCCGCCTCCCGGCTTTGAGGACGGCGTTGAACTGTCGAACGCCGAGTACGCTCCAACGCCGCTGTCGAGCGCCGAGTACGCTCCCTCGCCGCTGTCGAGCGCACTGCACGCTCCCACGCCGCTGTCGAGCGCACTGCACGCTCCCACGCCGCTGTCGAGCGCACTGCACGCTCCCACGCCGCTGTCGAGCGCACTGCACGCTCCCACGCCGCTGTCGAGCGCACTGCACGCTCTCACGCCGCAGTCGAGCGCACTGCACGCTCCCACGCCGCAGTCGAGCGCACTGCACGCTCCCACGCCGCAGTCGAGCGCACTGCACGCTCCCACGCCGCAGTCGAGCGCACTGCACGCTCCCACGCCGCAGTCGAGCGCACTGCACGCTCCCACGCCGCAGTCGAGCGCACTGCACGCTCCCACGCCGCAGTCGAGCGCACTGCACGCTCCCACGCCGCCGTCGAGCGCAGTGACCGCTCCACCGCCGCCGTCGAGCGCAGTGACCGCTCCACCGCCGTCGTCGAGCGCAGTGACCGCTCCCCCGCCGTCGTCGAGCGCAGTGACCGCTCCCCCGCCGTCGTCGAGCGCAGTGCACGCTCCAACGCCGCTGTTGAGCTCTGCAAAAGCTCCAACGTCGTCGTCGAGCGCAGTGCACGCTCCAACGCCGCTGGTGAGCTCTGCAAAAGCTCCAACGTCGTCGTCGAGCGCAGTGCACGCTCCAACGCCGCTGGTGAGCTCTGCAAAAGCTCCAACGTCGTCGTCGAGCGCAGTGCACGCTCCAACGCCGTCGTCGAGCGCAGTGACCGCTCCACCGCCGTCGTCGAGCGCAGTGACCGCTCCCCCGCCGTCGTCGAGCGCAGTGCACGCTCCACCGCCGTCGTCGAGCGCAGTGCACGCTCCAACGCCGCTGTTGAGCTCTGCAAAAGCTCCAACGTCGTCGTCGAGCGCAGTGCACGCTCCAACGCCGCTGGTGAGCTCTGCAAAAGCTCCAACGTCGTCGTCGAGCGCAGTGCACGCTCCAACGCCGCTGGTGAGCTCTGCAAAAGCTCCAACGTCGTCGTCGAGCGCAGTGCACGCTCCAACGCCGCTGTTGAGCTCTGCAAAAGCTCCAACGCAGTCGTCGAGCTCTGCGCAAGCTCCAACGCAGTCGTCGGGCTCTGCGCAAGCTCCAACGCAGTCGTCGAGCTCGGCGCAAGCTCCAACGCAATCGGCGGGCTCTGCACAGGCGCCAACGCAATCGTCGAGCTCTGCACAGGCTCCAACGCAATCGTCGAGCTCTGCACAGGCTCCAACGCAATCGTCGAGCTCTGCACAGGCTCCAACGCAATCGTCGAGCTCTGCACAGGCTCCAACGCAATCGTCGAGCTCTGCACAGGCTCCAACGCAATCATCGAGCTCTGCACAGGCTCCAACGTCGTCGTCGAGCCCGGCACAGGCTCCAACGCCGTCGTCGAGCTCTGCACAGGCTCCAACGCCGTCGTCGAGCGCAGTGACCGCTCCAACGCCGTCGTCGAGCGCAGTGACCGCTCCAACGCCGTCGTCGAGCGCAGTGACCGCTCCAACGCCGTCGTCGAGCGCAGTGACCGCTCCAACGCCGTCGTCGAGCGCAGTGACCGCTCCAACGCCGTCGTCGAGCGCAGTGACCGCTCCAACGCCGTCGTCGAGCGCAGTGACCGCTCCAACGCCGTCGTCGAGCGCAGTGACCGCTCCAACGCCGTCGTCGAGCGCAGTGACCGCTCCAACGCCGTCGTCGAGCGCAGTGATCGCTCCAACGCCGTCGTCGAGCGCAGTGACCGCTCCAACGCCGTCACCAGCCCTGCCACGGCCGAGCACGTCACCAGCCCTGCCACGGCCGAGCACGTCACCAGCCCTGCCCCGGCCGAGCACGTCTCCAGCCCTGCCCCGGCCGAGCACGACTCCAGCCCTGCCACGGCCGAGCACGACTCCAGCCCTGCCACGGCCGAGCACGTCACCAGCCCTGCCACGGCCGAGCACGTCACCAGCCCTGCCACGGCCGAGCACGTCTCCAGCCCTGCCACGACCGAACACGTCTCCAACCCAGCAGCCACAGAACACGTCTCCAGCCCCGTCACCCAGCCTCCTGGTCAGGAGGTGGAAGGTAGAACATTGGGGTGGGTGTCCGGGACCTCCGATGATGCTCCGGAGGAGCATTTTTTTTTTGGGGGGGTACTGTGACGGTTGACCCCTAGAGGGCGCCTAACGCCCGGTTATGGTTTTTGTTTTGTAGTTTAGTTTAAGTTTCGTTTTTGACTTCGTTTCCCAGTTTGCACCTCGGTCAGGTGACGTAGAAGCTCACCTGAACCGAGGGAAGTTAATTTGATGATTTGTGTTTATGTTTGCTATAAATAGCCTGGCTGAACTCCAGCCAGGCGTCTAGCATTAGTCTTTTAAGTTTAGTTTGTGTTGGATTGTTTATGTTTTCTTTATTCTTAAAAATAAAGAACTTTGTTAAACCGTCAGCTCGCCTCCGCGATCATGCCTCGCACACTCATCCGACACAGACAGAGAGCAGAACATGACAGTGGGTCACATGATCTGGCGTAGAAGCCGGGACGGAGAGATGATGACAGCGCGCTGCATATTGAGAGAGACTGAGAGCCTGATTGTGGATTATACGTCGATAATTTCATTCAGTACCCAGCTCCTTCCGTTTCTCGATCTCCCAGCCCTACCATCGTCATCTGGTGAGATCGAACCATCTCTCCAACTCACCTTTTTCATACCTTTTGCTGTTTTTTCAGACACTGGACTATCATACACACACTCACACACCCGCATACATCACGCACACACTATTTATATTTGTATTATATTTATATATATTGGTTTTGGTGCACCTTGTTTGTTTATTTATCTGTTTTGCTGTATAATACACTTGGTTTAATTTATTATAATTGTTTTGTGTCGCGTCGTGTTTTGTCCAGCTGCGGTTGCGCAATACCGGAAGTGTTGTTTTCAAGCCCCTGTTTAGATTCCTGAATCCGTTTTTTGTAACCAAGTGGTTTTCTAAATCCAAGCGTTACATAGTGGTGGCCTGTACGTACGGGGAATCGGTGTTTTGGGGTATTTTCCGGTTTTGGGTAACGAGGCTGAACAAAATGGACGCTAATGCTAACATCGCTAATGCTAATGCTAGTAGTGCTGTTAAGGCCAACTCTGTAGTAGCTAATAACATGCTGGTTGATGTAGAGGATGCATTTGATACACGCCGTAACCCTACAGCTGAATTAACTTCATTGATTAGTTCTTTATATATATCAGATAGCCATGATAATGACAATAATGATGATGATATTGTTCATGGGACTGATATTGGGGTAGGGCACACACTACGTACTGAACTGTATCAATGCAAGATGAATGTGGGGGCGCTTATTGATAAAGTGAGCTCCATGGAGCAGGATTATAGACAATCCCTAGACAGCAGTCTCAACCGAGAAATCAGTCTTCGTGACGCAGTGGACACAAGCCTGGAAGGGCTGCAGTGCTACTGCCAGGAGGCTCTCGAAAAGATGGAGAGAGCCATCGTTGACTGTTTTCTGCAACGGGACGTCATCTGGGAGAACCGGATGAAGAGACTGCGTCGCACTAGTACGCCCACCGCCCACACGTTACAGGCCTGCACCCCTGCATCCCCTCCATCTCCTGCACAACATCTGCCCAGCACTCCAACCACTACAGCCACGGCCAAGGTAAAGCCACCAAGCACTACTAACAGCTACGACGTTCCTACTGGTGTTCCCGCTCACTCCTCGGCTCTGCTCTCCTCCCCACTCCCTTCTTCTTCTTCGCTTCACGTTCGACCATCCAGCTGCGTGGAGTTTCCAGCCTTCTGCGACGCGTCAGAGACAACCGAGGTGTGGAACTTCATCAAGCAAGTGGAGAAGTACTTAGCAATCAGACCCCTGACCCGACCAGAGCTGCTGGGAACCCTCGGCTCGGTTCTACGAGGGCCTGCGCTGAGTTGGTGGAAGGTGGAGAAGGGCAAGGTAAAGGACTGGCAGTCTTTTAAACAGGCGTTCACGGCGGCGTTTATACTGGACGACGACCTCGACGAAGTGGAAGACAACCCGAAGTCTCCGGTACAGCTGCCGGGGCCATGCCTGGGAGACTTTGCCAATGATCACCCCGCCCTCTGTCTCATGGGGAACCCGGATAACACCGAGGAAGAACTAGTGGGGCGAGCCCGGGAGAACATCAACACGAGAGTGGCGTTAAGAGGAGCGGCGAGCTCCATGGCAAAACAGGTGGAGAGAGGCGCTAGGGGAGAGAAAGACGGCATGGACCGCTTTATTCCGGGTCCAGATGCCATACCCCGAGCACACCCGCCGCTGAAAGGCGCTGACACACCACGTCTACCCACCACGTCCACTAAAGAGGCCTCCAACTTTCCGAGAGACCTGAGCGAGATCATCAAAGCCCAACAGAACGACCCAACTATCACGAAGCTGCTCTCCAAAGATCACCCAAGAGGCACACAAGATCAAAGGGTCACCTTCGAAGGTCGTCAGGGCGTGCTATATCGCCGGGTACTGGAAAGGAAAGGAGAGAAATTTCAGCTCGTTGTCCCCCAGTCTCTAATAAAGATTTTTCTTCATTACTACCATGACAATCCACTGGGAGGACACTGGGGACAACTGAAAACCCTGCTGAGGCTATTAGAGGTGGCGTGGTGGCCGACTGTGCGGAAAGACGTCTGGCAATACACAAAATCTTGCAGCATGTGCCACCGACACAAGACAGGACATCCATCATCACCCCGACAAAGACCTATCATGGAGGAGGGCAAAAAAAGAGCAGAACAACATAGTTCCAGACAAGCCAGATGTCACAATACCCGGGGGGAAGCAGCGCACTCCCAACCGGGAGAACTGGTTTGGGTCAAAACTCGACCTCTCTCCTCCACAGCCAAGAGAGATTCTGCAAGGCGAGCGCCCCAGTGGGGGGGTCCAGCAGAGATAAAACCCAGAAGAGAACCAATTAAATACACAAGGTCTTGGGGATACCCACAAAAAGCCGATCTGTACAGTGTGGCGAATTTAAAGTGCTGGTGCGGACGTTCTCCTCAGACGCCGGAAGCTTGGGGTGGTGGTCTACTGTAGCACAGCCACACAAAAGGGACATTTTTATACACAGGGAATTGGTTGTAGAGCTAATGCTGCTCACCTGTGGCCTAAGGTGTGCCCTAGCGGTTTCTGTTCCCCTATTGACAGTGGTTTGGTCACCGGGCAAGTTCCCGCACATGCGAGATCGCAACGCAAGGGAACCTGGAAGTGACGTGGGTCACATGATCTGGCGTAGAAGCCGGGACGGAGAGATGATGACAGCGCGCTGCATATTGAGAGAGACTGAGAGCCTGATTGTGGATTATACGTCGATAATTTCATTCAGTACCCAGCTCCTTCCGTTTCTCGATCTCCCAGACCTACCATCGTCATCTGGTGAGATCGAACCATCTCTCCAACTCACCTTTTTCATACCTTTTGCCGTTTTTCAGACACTGGATTATCATATACACACACTCACACACCCGCATACATCACGCACACACTATTTATATTTGTATTATATTTGTATATATTGGTTTTGGTGCACCTTGTTTGTTTATTTATCTGTTTGTCGCTGTATAATACACTTGGTTTAATTTATTATAATTGTTTTGTGTCGCGTCGTGTTTTGTCCAGCTGCGGTTGCGCAATACCGGAAGTGTTGTTTTCAAGCCCCTGTTTAGATTCCCGAATCCGATTTTTTGTAACCAAGCGGTTTTCTAAATCCAAGCATTACAATAGTATAAATTTACTCTCCTCAATTGTATGTTGAAAATAACTCAACAGACAGACATTATTGTCAACCATGCAAAGTCACATGACCTATTCATCATGTTCATGTGTTAGTCAGTGGCCGAGTGTCTCCAGACCTGAACCCTGTGTGGCGTCCTCAAGCGGAAGGTGGCGAAGCACCGTGTGTCCAACATCCAGCAGCTCCATGATATCATTATGGAGGAGTTGAAGAGGATCCCAGTAACAACATGTGCAACTCTATTGAATTGCAGGCCCAGGAGGATTAAGGCTGTGCTAGATAACAACGGTGCTCACACAAAATATTGACACTTTGGACTTACGTAACAGCAAGAAAAACAACAGTTAGTTGTTACTTTAAGACACAGAGGTCGGCCTTTCTGTAATAGTTCCTGCATGAACAGTATTGTCAAGTGCATTTGCAAAATCCGTCAAGCACCATAATGAAACTGGCTCTCATGAAGGCCATCCAAGGAGGACGAGACCAAAACCTACCTCTGCTGCAGATGAGAAGTTCATTTAGAGTTATCAGCCTGAAAAATGTCTAATTAACAGCACCTGTATATACAGTATAATGCTGTCTTAAACACAAGGCAAGATATTAAAGACTATATAAAACATCACCCAATTGAAAGCTTGAAGTGATTTTTATTATTCATGCTTACTCCTGAACAGTCCAAGTGCATTGGAAGAGTCGGAGATGGTTCAATTGGAGAACCTAAGAAAGTGCACTTTTAAACCATAAACTTTACAACCATCGACAGGGAACTCACTAAAGCCCTCTACATGGACCTGTAACTAAAGCCCTCTACTAACCAAAATCTGCATGGCTTTTAGGCACGTAAACTGACATTGAGATCATAAATATTGAAACAAATCTTAATGTATCACTTCAATGACAGTCTCTGTATCTGTATCTCGGCATCTTCATTATTTTACAAGCTCACAAATTCAGACTGCCAAAATTTGAGTATTAAAATTCAGGTTGACAAAATTCAGGTGCAGAAAATTTCAGGCCTTCACATCCAAGATATTACAGGAAATGCAATGGATTGACAATTGCTGTGGTTTGTTCCGCGGTGTACTTTAAAGTGTGCCCTTCCTACTCCCTGTGCAGTCTATCTCACAGGGAACTACTTACCGACCGAATGCAGAATAAACACAGTTATGAGCTAAAATTCCTCTTCAGCTGTTATCATTCAAAGCAAAGCCAGTGCGCTCTTTTATTAAAACATGAGAGCGATTGTTTTCTTTTCCCCTACACTCAGTAATGCAAATACATCCATTTTGGGATTAATTTCCTAGAATTCATTTCACAGAAAGGACAAAACTTCTACGCAAATTTCTGTACAGGATAATCAGGAAACAGTTAAGCAGGCATGGATCGAGACAGTTACACCAGAGTACTGCAGACTCGTTTTGACTCTACGCCCAGTCAGATCAACACAAAGAATAAATGACTTCATACTAAATATTAAACTAAAGTGCAAATGCATTGCACAAAATAACAAACGAATCTAACTATAATGATTGTCATTATTAATAGAAACAAGAATGTCAATAAAACATTACAGACTTGTTTTCCTTTATTACAAAGTTGTTGGTTATCTTTATTTTTAATCAACAAAAATTCAACATTGTGTAAACCACCTGTTTGTTGTTGCTGCTCTTGAAATTAATCGTGTCTTGTTGCTGAATGGAACTGTATTTACATTACTGATTGTAAAGGGGAAAGAACATCACTCTGGCATTTAAATGAAAGAGCTCGCTGGCTTTGCTTTGAAGACAGCAATTATGGCAAAGGGGAGAAATCTGTGTCAAGGGGAAATTTTAACACATGACATCGTTTTATTCTTCCCCTTAACTGGCAACCCAGGGAAGAGAATGCCCAAAGTTTGTCCACCTGAATTTATTTACATGAATTCCACGACGTTGAAAAATAATGATTTTTCTTTTAACATTTCAAAATATTTCAAACAACAGTTAAGAGCAATATTAACAGGTAAGAGAAATATTTTTGAAAATTTTAAATGCTAGAATGAAACTTTCATTTGCAACATGCTTCTTTGTCTTTCGGCTGTTCCCTTTCAGGGGTCGCCACAGCGAATCATCTGCCTCCATCTAACCCTATCCTCTGCATCCTCTTCTCTCACACCAACTAACTTCATGTCCTCTCTCACTGCCTGGCAGTTCCAACCTCAGCATCCTTCTACCGATATATTCACACTCTCTCCTCTGAACATGTCCAAACCACCTCAATCTGGCCTCTCTGACTTTATCTCCAAAACATCTAACATGGGTTGTCCCTCTGATGAACTCATTCTTGATCCTATCCATCCTTGTCACTCCCAAGGAGAACCTCAACATCTTCAGCTCTGCTACCTCCAACTCTGCCTCCTGTCTTTTCTTCAGTGCCACTGTCTCTAAGCCGTAGAGCATCGCTGGTCTCACGACTGTCCTGTGCACATTTCCCTTCATTCTCGCTGATACTCTTTTATCGCACAACACACCTGAAACTTTTCTCCACCGATTCCAACCTGCCTGTACTCGTCTCTTCACCTCCTTTCCACACCCTCCGTTGCTCTGGACCGTTGACCCTAAGTACTTAAAGTCCTGCACCTTCTTTACCTCTGCTCCCTGTATGCCTCTGTAATTGCCACAGCTCTGCACATCTCCCTTGTTCTTAAAAATCGGCACCAATACACTTCTCCTCCATTCTTCTGGAATCCTTTCACTCTCCAAGATCTTGTTAAACAAACTAGTCAGAAACTCTACTGCCACCTCTCCTAAGCACTTCCATACCTCCACAGGTATTTCATCAGGACCAACAGCCTTTCCACACTTCATTCTCTTCAACGCACTTCTCACCTCACTTTTACTAATATTTGCTATACATCCTGCTCCACAACAGTCACCTCTTCTACTCTTTGTTCTCTTTCATTTTCCTCATTCATCAACTCCTCAAAGTATTCCTTCCATCTTCCCATCACCCTCATGGCATCTGACAGTACATTTCCATCTCTATCTTTAATCACTCTAACCTACTGCACATCCTTCCCATCTCTATCTCTCTTCCTCACCAACCTGTACAGATCCACCTCTCCCTCCTTACTGTGCAGGCTAGCATACAAGTCCTCATATGCTCTTTGTTTGGCCATTGCCACCTCTACCTTCACCTTACGCTGCATCTCTCTGTACTCCTGTCTACTTCTTCCTAGCTAGCCTCTTTCCCTGTATACACTCCTGGACCTCCTCGTTCCACCACCAATTCTCCTTGTCCACTTTTCCCTTACCTGATGATACACCAAGTACCCTCCTACCTGTCTCCCTGATCACATTGGCTGTAGTTGTCCAGTCAACTGAAAGCACCTCCTGACCACCCATAGCCTGTCACAACTCCTCCCTAAACACTACACAACATTCTTCCTTTCTCAGCTTCCACCACTTTGTCCTCTGCTCTGCCTTTGTCCTCTTCACCTTCCTCACCACCAGGGTTATTTTACACACCACTATTCTGTGTTGTCTGGCTACACTCTCCCCTACCAACACTTTGCAGTCACTAATCTCTTTCAGATTACAACGTCGACACAAGATGTAGTCCACCTGAGTGCTCCTGCCTCCACTCTTATATGTCACCCTATGTTCCTGCCTCTTCTGGAAGAAAGTATTTACTACTGCCATTTCCATCCTCTTTGCAAAGTCCACCACCATCTGTCCTTCTACATTCCTGTCCTGAAGACCAAACCTGCCCATCACATTTTCATCACCTCTGTTCCCTTCCCCAACATGTCCATTGAAGTCTGCACCAATCACCACTCTCTCACCTCTGGGGATGCTCTGCATCACTTCATCTAACTCACTCCAGAATGTCTCCTTCTCTTCTAACTCACATCCTACCTGTGGGGCATAGCCACTAACAACATTGAACATCACCCCTTCAATATCCAGTTTTAGACTCATCAACCTGTCTGATACTCTCTTCACCTCTAGAACATTCCTAACAAATTCCTCTTTCAGGATAACTCCTACTCCATTTCTTTTCCTATCCACACCATGGTACAACAATTTGAACCCTGATCCTAAGCTTCTAGCCTTGCTACCAGGTCTCCTGGACACACAGTATATCCACCTTCCTTCTCTGCATCATACAGTATCAACCAACTCTCTTGCCTTCCCTGTCATGGTCCCAACATTCAAAGTCCCTACTTTCACTCCTAAACTCTTGCCTTTCCTTTCCTCTCTCTGCTTTCGAACATGTCTTCCTCCTCTCCTTCTTCGACCAACAGTAGCCCAATTTCCACCGGCCCTGGAGGTCAACAGCACCGGTGGCGGTCGTTGTTAACCCGGGCCGCGACCGATCCGGTATGGAAATTATATTTCTGATTCGCATCATTGATTTGGCAAATGTTTTTACGTCGGATGCCCTTCCTGACACAACCCTCTGCATTTATCCAGACTTGGGACTGGCACAAGAAGACACTGGATTGCGCCCCCCCATGGTTGCATTTTTCATTTGCAACATGCAAACACAATAAATTGCAGTGGTAAAAATTATAAACGCTATTATAAATGCTAGAGGGACTTTTCACACTCAGATCAAATTGCGATGCAAAACAAATTAAAAGATTTTTAATGCAATGAGTTTTTCTATTTTGCTTTGTGGAATTTTGACATTGTTGTACTTTTTGTGTGTGTGTGTGTTTGTGGGTGGGTTGTGGGTGTATGAGTGCATGCATGTGTGTGTGTGTGTGTGTGTGTGTGTGTGTGTGTGTGTGTGTGTGTGTGTGTGTGTGTGGCTGTGTGTGTTTGGGTGTAATGGTGAGCCATGTCGCTAACCACAAGCCTTTGCAAGAACACATGCAGCATCTGTCTATCTTAAGGTCTGAATGTTTTTCCAACCACAGAACTGACACCTGTGTGCTACTCTTTTAAAAATACACCTGCCCCCAGGTTACCTTTGCTTCTGACCACTAATTGTTTTTCAGACACATTAGTTTTCTGTCTTTACTTGATCAAGTAATAAAAAAAAGAAAAGAATAAATAATTTCCATAGTTATCATAATCCCTAATAAGTGTGCACTATAATAAAAGATAACAGTAATCTGATTTTCCATTAACAAAGATAAGATATTTTGGCATTTGGCCTTTGTACACCACCACATTGAATTTGAAATAAAACAAGATATATGCAAAGTCAAGATTTTCAGTTTTGTGGCATTAACTATTGAGGTATTACAGCATGCATCATACAACACCCCCATTGGTCATGTGTGACCTGCTGCCTCATTACTGAGGTACTAAAGTAGATGACCACATGATTCTGTCCATGACGAAGAAGAAACCTTACACAACATCTAACCACGCCATGAACAGAAGATACAGTAGGTGCGTCATTGTCAAAGTCTAGAGTCAATAAACGGTTTTATGAAGAAAATACAGAGACTTCTGACAAGGTGCCAATCATTGATAACACTCAAGAACAGAAAGGCCAGATTAGACCTTGGCAGAAAACTTTAACAAATTCTTTCAAAATTAACTTGTGCCAAAATTATGGGAAAAGAAAATAATGGAGAAGAAAAGCACAAACCTGGTAGCAGCTGTGTTACAGTAGGTATAAAAGTGTATGGTTGGCTAAGGAACTTGGGCATTGGTGGCTCGACTGCCGATAAAAGTACAGTAGAAGGACGAAGTATGAAGTGTACAGGGCAATATTCTCTGCTTAAATTTAGCTAAATTCTGCAAAAATTATATGATGGTGCTTCATATTACAGATCATTAAAAACTTGAAAGCCAGCCAGGAGTTTCTCAAGGCAAAGAAATGTGATATTCTTCACTGCAAGTCAGTCATTTGCTCTCAACCCAATAGTGTTACAAGTGGGTGCTTGAATATGTTGCCGCCAAGTATGTTGTTAAGTGTGGGAGCCCCAATGCAGGACTTAGGGGGGGCCGTTGGGTCGTGTAGTGTTTATTTCACCAGGCAATAATTGGTTTGCATGAGTACTACAGTACATAGCTGACACTCAGTACTCAGTATGACCTTGTGTGTGATATTGCTTCTACACAATAATTCCAATAACACTATTATCAACATTATTTTGCTCTGGCAGCTCATACCCTTGCTTGACCGGTCGAAAATAACCAGCTGACAGTTAGTAAGTGAAAGTTCGTGTAATTATCAAGAATGAAAGTAGTTTTAAATTCTTACTGATAATATGTAGACAAGAGATAAGGAGAATAAACCATGGTGGTGGACAGTCCTGAGAAACTTATGAGATTAACATATTTTATTATTTATCTTAGAATTTTTAGAATATGAGCTCCATTCACATCTGGGTTTTTGAGTTAAATTGCAAATAGTGTTAAATTTTAAGGCTCCCTATGCCCCTAAGTCTAATGTGATAGGCTCCACCCCAGTGAAAAAAAAATGCACTTTAGTGTATTACAAATATATTGAAATCCTCGATAATACACTGCTAATATACTAACAAAAAATTGTACCATCAGTTAATATATAAAAAGTATACTAACATCAGGCTTTTACCAAATTTTGGAATTAAACTTTAAATATACTTAAAAATAATTGTATTATAGTACACGTTCCAAAGATATATTATTGGAAAATATACTTTAAGTGAAAGGCTGGTCTAATTTCCAAAGTATACTTATTTAAACTTGTTTTTCAATATATTTTTGGTATATTTTTTAAAAAATATGCTCGAAATAATCATTGTACAAATGTACAGAAAGTATATATTAGAATACAAATTATAATATACGGTAGTCTCAGTATATTATCAGTTAAATGTAAATGTACTTATATGTAGTGCACTACTCTCTCGTGCGCGCGCTTTTAGACTCGTTTTTGCACGCTGAATGTCTCCCTCACGCGCGCGATCTCAAACTCGTTCCTGCGCGCTGAAAATCACTTTTGCCGTTCAAGGTAATTTATGTTTTTACTCCTCACTCTTCTGTCCGCTCACTGTCATAAAGCGACACACAAACTGCAGCAGGGGGGTAAACTTTGCGACTGTTCCAGCCAACCGGAGACTAGACAGCGCCCCACCAGCCAATCAGAGGCTGGAGGCGGGCAGATTCGGACTGTCCGTTCTCTGATTGGCTCCCCAGTTCTCCACTTCTAGTTTGAATTAACGGCTGAAGCTGCATCATCGCGTGCGTTAGTTCGTATCGTTATTATTTTATTTTCATCGGCATAAGGTAAATTTAACGGTTTTAAATTAAGTACATACTTTAATCTATGGTTTATATTGTCTAATGTGTTGTTGTTAATGTGTTATGTACTTTGCTTGTGGTATAATGGCTCTGTAGCTCTCGGCCTGTTTTCAGTCTCTGTGTAACAGAATCAACACACCAGGTTTAAACTAATACTGTACCTGTAGATTCTAATACTAATGTCTGTCTGTGTTCACACACCAGGTTTAAACTAATTCTGTACCTGTAGATTCTAATACTAATGTCTGTCTGTGTTCACACACCAGTTTATATTTTAGTTTGTGTGTTTGTGAGACAACCTTGTTTTGTTGAGCACAAATAAACTATAGTAGTGCTTTTTTGTAACCTTGTGCAAATTAAATCTGTTGAACTCATGAATAAAATCTGCCTCATAATTACTGATGTAATGCTTTTCAAAACATGTTATAGTGTAGAAAATGCATTTAGCATTTGTAAATGATCCTAAACACTTAATGTACTGGTAACACATTTGCAATACAGTATTGTGGGCGGGGCGGCGGCTTGTGACCGTCGTGCCTTGCGGGAGGTGTTCTTTTTGTGTTCACCCTGTTTGGGACGTGTGTTTAGGTTAGTGGCTTCGGCCAAGTTTGAGTATGTGTACATGTGTGTTATCTTTACGTGTGTATGTGTTGCATTCTGCTACCCTTCTCCAGTTCCAGCTAATAGCTGAATAGGTGTGTCATTACATTGTGTAGCCACCAAACTCACTCGTCCTCCAAGTTCCCTGCTAGCGTCGAAAAACGCTACAATATTATAGAAGGTTGTGTGTATTGTATGATACAATAAAGTATATTTGTATTAACCATAAAGTGTACTTTTTTAGTATAAAGTGTCGAGAAGTATAACAGCATGCTACTGCTGCAATAAGAATATACTCATAGTACATTAATCATGTATTTGTAATACAGTAAAAATAGCTGTAATGTACTTATAATACATTAAATATATACTTAAATTGTATTAATTACCGTCAGGTATGTAGGTTAGTACATAAACAGCCATATACTTTAAGTGTACTAAAGTATACTTAAAGTTGTTCTACTTTAGCACACAAAAGTTTACTTAATACACTTAAAATTGTGCTTTTGTACAATTTAATTACAACTTAAATATAGGGTTGTTCCGATTCCGATACTGGTATCGGAAATGCTCCCGATACCACAAAAAAAGCTGGCATCGGAATCGGCGAGTACTTGAGTCCACGTACCGATCCGATACCATTTTCCTAAACATAACCTATTTATGCCCACTAGCTTTTCTAGCTTAGCTTACTTACAGAGTGTCACGGCGTGCGCCTATGATGGGCGTGCGTCCAAATTGATATCGCTCCTCGCTCACTAGTTAGGCGACCTTCCCCCTCTTTAGGTATGTGAAGGAGCAGGGCCACAGAATCAGGCAACGGCCCATGAGCTATCGCCGCTAATGATCCCGGAGCTATAAAACACAGCGGGGAGTGTAGCTCGGGGTCTGACTGTTGGGAAGCTGGACTTTGTGACGCGGTGGATTTTATGAGAGACAGTAGCACAAGAGCGGGGCGATGTGATGCGCCCCAGAGACTTTAAAAAGGGGGGTGCCTTTGATCTCCGCGAGATACCCTTTTTCCTGTAAGGCCTCGCCTCGTGTCCGTGTTTTATGGTGTCGCCCGTGCACTTAGGGTCGAACCCGTTACACAGGGCTATTAGTATTTTACTTAAAAAAATTAATTATATATATATATATATATATATATATATATATACACACACACACACACACACACACAAACACTGTACAGATACACACCCAGGTATCGGATCGGTACTCGGTATGAGCCGATACCCTGAGCCCAAGTATCGGAATCGGTATCGGGAGGGAAAAAATGGTATCGGAACATCTCTACTTAAATACACTTAGTACAAAATTAGTTGTTCCAAAATAGCAAACTTCAAGTATACTTGTCATTAGTCTGGAGCAAGTACATTTAAGTATGCTTTGGCATGCTAGGATTTAATATACTTAGGATTTAATATATATTTAATAGCATCCTTTTTTTTACTTGGTTTAAATTCAAATAATTAAAATTTTATTTGTCACATACAGTACACAGTCATGCACAGTACGATATGCAGTGAAATGCTTTAGACAACTGCCCATGACATTAAAATAAAGGACTATGAAATAGAAAAATAAATATGAAAAGGAAAACAGAAGGTAAATGTAACTAAGAAAGAATAAAATAAAATATAGAATTAAAATAAAATAACATAACATAACTGTACAGTAGAAAATATGCAATAAAAGAGACATACAGTGGCTTGCAAAAGTATTCGGCGCCCTTGAAAGACCAATACAAAGTGGTGTACATGTGAGAAGTGGAATGAAAATCATACATGATTCCAAACATTTTTTTACAAATAAATAACAGAACACATGTGTGTTAGTTCTAACACACGTGGGGTGTGCGTAATTATTCAGCCCCCTGAGTCAATACTTTGTAGAACCACCTTTTGCTGCAATTACAGCTGCCAGTCTTTTAGGGTATGTCTCTACCAGCTTTGCACATCTAGACACTGAAATCGTTGCCCATTCTTCTTTGCAAAACAGCTCCAGCTCAGTCAGATTAGATGGACAGCGTTTGTGAACAGCAGTTTTCAGATCTTGCCACAGATTCTCGATTGGATTTAGATCTGGACTTTGACTGGGCCATTCTAACACATGGATATGTTTTGTTTTAAACCATTCCATTGTTGCCCTGGCTTTACAGTATGTTTAGGGTCGTTGTCCTGCTGGAAGGTGAACCTCCGCCCCAGTCCCAAGTCTTTTGCAGACTCCAAGAGGTTTTCTTCCAAGATTGCCCTGTATTTGGCTCCATCCATCTTCCCATCAACTCTGACCAGCTTCCCTGTCCCTGCTGAAGAGAAGCACCCCCAGAGCATGATGCTGCCACCACCATATTTGACAGTGGGGATGGTGTGTTCAGAGTGATGTGCAGTGTTATGCCTCTTTTCCACTGCATAGTACGGCATGACACGTTTCAGTTCAACTCACTTTGGTTCGGCGCAGTTTGGCTCGGTTTGCGCTTCCACTGCAGTGTAGTAACGCTTTAGAGTGGGCGGGATTACTCACATGTCGTTTAGTCGCGGCGCCGTTACTGCAGTGACGACATCGTAAACGCGCCACAAACAAACACACAACAATGGAGCATATCGACGGCATGGTGTTCTTCATTCTCGGCATGTGGATGTTTTTAACAACGAGACGAAGGAGTTTGTTTCAAAAGAGGCCGACGGTTAATACAAAAAGGTGCGTGCGATCCTTCTCTCGCTGTTCTAAATATACTGTATCAGTTCTGTTGTGTCTCGTGTCACAAGTTCGTGACGCAGTAATGACGATTTTCTCCGGCTAATCAGTGACCAGCAGAGTTTACACGTCACGTTTTGGTAACGGTTCGGCACGCTTGGAACCTCGGCTGAGGTGGTACTAAAAAAAGGACCAGGTACTATGTACTGTCCCAGTGGAAAACCCCCTAAAAGTGAGTAGAACTGAACCGTGTCGTGCCGTACTATGCAGTGGAAAAGCACCATTAGTTTTCCGCCACACATAGCGTTTTGCATTTTGGCCAAAAAGTTCCATTTTGGTCTCATCTGACCACAGCACCTTCTTCCACATGTTTGCTGTGTCCCCCACATGGCTTGTGGCAAACTGCAAACGGGACTTCTTATGGTTTTCTGTTAACAATGGCTTTCTTCTTGCCACTCTTTCATAAAGGCCAACTTTGTGCAGTGCAAGACTAATAGTTGTCCTATGGACAGATTCCCCCACCTGAGCTGTAGATCTCTGCAGCTCGCCCAGAGTCACCATGGGCCTCTTGGCTGCATTTCTGATCAGCGCTCTCCTTGTTCGGCCTGTAAGTTTAGGTGGACGGCCTTGTCTTGGTAGGTTTATACAGTAGTTGTGCCATACTCCTTCCATTTCTGAATGATCGCTTGAACAGTGGCTCCGTGGGATGTTCAAGGCTTTGGAAATCTTTTTGTAGTCTAAGCCTGCTTTAAATTTCTCAATAACTTTATCCCTGACCTGTCTGGTGTGTTCTTTGGACTTCATGGTGTTGTTGCTCCCAATATTCTCTTAGACAACCTCTGAGGCCGTCACAGAGCAGCTGTATTTGTACTGACATTAGATTACACACAGGTGCACTCTATTTAGTCATTAACACTCATCAGGCACTGTCTATGGGCAACTGACTGCACTCAGACCAAAGGGGGCTGAATAATTACGCACACCCCACTTTGCAGTTATTTATTTGTAAAAAATGTTTGGAATCATGTATGATTTTCGTTCCACTTCTCACGTGTACACCACTTTGTATTGGTCTTTCACGTGGAATTCCAATAAAACTGATTCATGTTTGTGGCAAAATGTGGAAAAGTTCAAGGGGGCCGAATACTTTTGCAAGCCACTATATATGAAAAATATAGAAAAATAAGAGACAGCTGTACTGTACAGGACCAAATATACAATATAAGAAACATATATGAAAAATGTGGTAAATAATAAATAAAAACAGCTAATACAGTGGTGTGAAAAACTATTTGCCCCCTTCCTGATTTCTTATTCTTTTGCATGTTTGTCACACTTAAATGTTTCTGCTCATCAAAAACCGTTAACTATTAGTCAAAGATAACATAATTGAACACAAAATGCAGTTTTTAAATGAAGGTTTACGTTATTAAGGGAGAAAAAAAACTCCAAATCTACATGGCCCTGTGTGAAAAAGTGATTGCCCCCCTTGTTAAAAAATAACTTAACTGTGGTTTATCACACCTGAGTTCAATTTCTGTAGTCACCCCAGGCCTGATTACTGCCACACCTGTTTCAATCAAGAAATCACTTAAATAGGAGCTACCTGACACAGAGAAGTAGACCAAAAGCACCTCAAAAGCTAGACATCATGCCAAGATCCAAAGAAATTCAGAAACAAATGAGAACAAAAGTAATTGAGATCTATCAGTCTGGTAAAGGTTATAAAGCCATTTCTAAAGCCTTGGGACTCCAGCGAACCACAGTGAGAGCCATTATCCACAAATGGCAAAAACATGGAACAGTGGTGAACCTTCCCAGGAGTGGCCAGCCGACCGAAATTACCCCAAGAGCGCAGAGACAACTCATCCAAGAGGCCACAAAAGACCCCAGGAGAACATCTAAAGAACTGCAGGCCTCACTTGCCTCAATTAAGGTCAGTGTTCACGACTCCACCATAAGAAAGAGACTGGGCAAAAACGGCCTGCATGGCAGATTTCCAAGGCGCAAACCACTTTTAAGCAAAAAGAACATTAAGGCTCGTCTCAATTTTGCTAAAAAACATCTCCATGATTGCCAAGACTTTAGCGAAAATATCTTGTGGACCGACGAGACAAAAGTTGAACTTTTTGGAAGGTGCGTGTCCCGTTACATCTGGCGTAAAAGTAACACAGCATTTCAGAAAAAGAACATCATAGCAACAGTAAAATATGGTGGTGGTAGTGTGATGGTCTGGGGTTGTTTTGCTGCTTCAGGACCTGGAAGGCTTGCTGTGATAGATGGAACCATGAATTCTACTGTCTACCAAAAAATCCTGAAGGAGAATGTCCGGCCATCTGTTCGTCAACTCAAGCTGAAGCGATCTTGGGTGCTGCAGCAGGACAATGACCCAAAACACACCAGCAAATCCACCTCTGAATGGCTGAAGAAAAACAAAATGAAGACTTTGTAGTGGCCTAGTCAAAGTCCTGACCTGAATCCTATTGAGGTGTTGTGGCATGACCTTAAATAGGCGGTTCATGCTAGAAAACCCTCAAATAAAGCTGAATTACAACAATTCTGCAAAGATGAGTGGGCCAAAATTCCTCCAGAGCGCTGTAAAAGACTCGTTGCAAGTTATCGTAAACACTTGATTGCAGTTATTGCTGCTAAGGGTGGCCCAACCAGTTATTAGGTTCAGGGGGCAATTACTTTTTCACACAGGGCCATGTAGGTTTGGATTTTTTTTCTCCCTAAATAATAAAACCCCTCATTTAAAAACTGCATTTTGTGTTTACTTGGGTTATCTTTGACTAATAGTTAAATGTGTTTGATGATCAGAAACATTTTGTGTGACAAACATGCAAAAGAATAAGAAATCAGGAGGGGGGCAAATAGTTTTTCACACCACTGTATGTTTACACAATCCAGCAACAAGTTTTAAAGATTCACTAAATTTTGCCTTTTCTTATTCAGTTGCTGAGGCATTTATTTGGCCTGTAGCAAAACCTGTAATGAGAGTAATCAGGGGTGGCAAGAGTAGCCAAAAAATTTACTCAAGTAAGAGTAGCTGTGCTTCAAAATAATATTACTCAAGTAGTATTAAAAAGTAGTCATCCAAATATTACTCAGTATGAAGCAAGAGAAACATACTTTGTAAATTTTCATATTGTAAATTTTCATATTGCTTATGTTATAATAAAATTAGTTTCTTGTAACTTTCTTGTAAACAATCAACCTATTAATTTATGCTTTAATTGTCACGAATGCGATGTCGGTGTATGCGTGGCATGAATGCAGGAGGCAAGCTGGCGGTTCAATACAGACTTTTATTATGAACGTGAAATACAAACAAAAGTAAATCCGCTCCTTTCCGAGCACTTACTAGCCTTTATCTTTTAATAACAAAACAAAACCAACATCACGTAACCAGAATAACTGCAACAAAAGCTAGACACCTGACTGATCTTCAGTCAGGCTATTTATACTAAATAACTCTAATTGTCTTTCCTCGGTTCAGGTGAACTTCTACGTCACCTGACCGAAGTGCATCTTGGGAACTGGAGTTTTAACATAACAAAACAAAAATACAAAACTTAACAAACCAAACGGGCGTTTTGGCGCCCTCTAGGGGTTAACCCTTACATTAATATAATATTAGATTGAGATTATGTAAGCGCAAGGGGGGCATATTAGTTCATTACACCTAGGCATCCGACGTAAAACATTTGCCAAATCAATGATGTGGCTACAGGGAGCAGAGGTAAAGTTGGTGCAGGACTTTAAGTACTTAGGGTCAACGGTCCACAGCAACGGAGAGTGTGGAAGAGACAAGTGAGGTGAAGAGGCAGGTACTGGCAGGTTGGAATGGGTGGAGAAAAGTGTCGTTATGCATATAGGTGTGTTGTGCGATAAAAGAGTAACAGCGAGAATGAAAGGAAAGGTGTACAGGACAGTGGTGAGACCAGCGATGCTCTACGGCTTAGAGACCGTGGCACTGAAGAAAAGACAGGAGGCAGAGCTAGAGGTAGCAGAGCTGAAGATGTTGAGGTTCTCCTTGGGAGTGACAAGGATGGATAGGATCAAGAATGAGTTAACCAAAGGGACAACCCATGTGAGATGTTTTGGAGATAAAGTCAGAGAGGCCAGATTGAGGTGGTTTGGACATGTTCAGAGGAGAGATGGTGAATATATTGGTAGAAGGATGCTGAGGTTGGAACTGCCAGGCAGGAGGACTAGAGGAAGACCAAAGAGGAGATTTATGGATGCAGTGAGAGAGGACATGAAGTTAGTTGGTGTGAGAGAAGAGGATCCAGAGGATAGGGTTAGATGGAGGCAGATAATTCACTGTGGCGACCCCTGAAAGGGAACAGCCGAAAGACAAAGAAGAAGAAGACACCGGCGGAATATTTTTTTCCCGGTATGTTGCCAGTTTTGTGTGTGGTCATGTAACTGCATGTGGTTATTGTTACCGCGGCTGATTGGTCAAACAGTCATGTGATTATTGCTGCTGCGTCTGATTGGTAAAAGTCATGTGGTAGATCAACCGGCTGCATGTGTAGAAAAAATGGTTAGAAAAGTAATGAGTAGAGGACTAAGAGTACTGTTCCTTTTCACAAATCTACTTAAGTAAAAGTAAAAAAGTATGGTACAGTAAAACTACTCATAGAAGTATTTTTTTTATTTACTCAAGTAACTGTAACAGAGTACATGTAACTCATTACTATGCACCTCTGAGAGTAATAAATAATAGATCCAGAACTAACTGCTCTGCTTAACTGTTTGGTGTCGCCATCTAGTGGCGCTACTCATCTACAGTCCCAGCCTCAATTAGGAGCTGCTTATACATACTTAGATTGTATTATCACTCAAGGGCTGTTTATAGCAACAATAAAATAAGTGAGAACAGGAAATAACTTGCTTTACAGATGTGATTGGATTCAATACCATCTGACACAGATTGGGTTACACAGACTGGCACAGACTGAACGCTTAGAGACAGCTTTGCTTTATACCTTACATATTGTAGCTCCACTTAAAAAATCATGAGAGATCAAATAAAATAAATAAAAAACTTGCACCACGGCATAATGGTCATGCACATGGATCCTAAAACAGACTGCTTGAAAACTTGAATTTAAATGGCATCAAACTAATTTGGTATTTCAGACAGCATGAAAGGAGAGTGTACTGAGTTATGGAAAATCTCAGTAATACTGTTTTTCTCCACTCAAAGGATAAAAAAACAAGAATCCTAGATCATTTAATGAATAATCAATAACGATTTAATAAATAACAATGTAGGTAACATTGTAAATACATCAGTGTTGTGAAGTTTACTTTTTTATTTATTTATTTGTACTACTTTCCCCACAATCCCTAGTAAACTACATATGGTGCATTACATTACCCATACCCCCTTGGTCAGGGTCTATAAATAGACCTAATTTCCTTTGTTTGGCCTCTTGGTATTGGTGAGGTGTGGGTGGTTGAGTGGACACCCAACCAGGTCCTTTGAGTCCAGTTTATAGGATGCTTTAATGACTAAAGACCATCATTCTGCACAGCTTGTTTATCCTGTTCATTTCATCCTGTTATTCCTGTCCATCTTAACATCTGCCTATTTACACCTTGTGACTTGCATCATGTGATTCCAGAAGCTTTATGTGAACTGTTTATGGCCTGAGTATTTAGGAACTTAAATTATTAAAGGAAAGCAAAGGAGTGTGGTTTTGCAGTGTTTTACTCAGATACACCACAAAGCGTCTACAATTTCCATGAATTCTGGATGTTTAACAATTGGTCCTTCAAGCTGGATGTAGAAATTTGGTGGAATCGATCATCATGGAAGACCTGCAGTCCAGCGTAGTGTAAGAATTATAAGTCCTTCTGGCAGTTTTGCAGACTGTATGGTACGAGAACATGCTTCATCAACACTTGTCATAAGTGAGCATCATAAAATAGACAATGGAAATTCACGTTCCATAAGACCTGTTCTTTGCTTATCTGCTCAAGCCAATCAATCACAACATGACTTCCTCAACAAGGATGTTAAACAAGAAATACTTGGACTTAAGTATATGCTTAGTGAGCTTATGTCCAGAATGTTAAAATTAACAATGTCTTCTAACCATTCTGATTTATCGGAGTCTTTTGATGATGATGTTTCTGATGATGGAAATTTCTTTGCTAATCCACCTATTGATCAGGAATTGTGTGCATGTATTAAGAATGCTGGACAGAAATTTGCATTTAAGCAAGGTCATTCATTAGCTGCTCCTTCACACTTCCATTGAGTAGGCCTAATTCTCCGCAATTAAATACTATGATCCAGCCTTCTGTTGTCCCATTAGACACTGATCCCTCTTATCTCATTCTCTCCAAATCCAATCACCACAGGTGCGACTGCAACCAACTGTTTCACTGGAGCCAGGCACATATTTACCTAATAGTTCTATCTCTCCACATTTGGTTAAAACACAGTTGTCCTCACAGGTAACATCAGCACACCTTCTCATCCATAGCTAATTCCCCTTGTATCTTCTGTTAATGTATTCAACGACCTGCTTTGTTCTTTCAACCGAGTGCTCCTACTAGTCAGGAAACTACAATTCTACCCATATATTCTCACACATATCCCCAGCCATATCATGCTTTATATCATGTTCCTTCTTATCCTATTCCTCATGTTCAGGGACCTTCCTTTCCCTTTTTGGTATTATCATCTTACGAGCCAGAACATTACAAATATGATATCTTGTTGGATCAATTAAAATTTC
The DNA here is from genome assembly GCA_030522415.1 of Channallabes apus. Taxonomy (NCBI): domain Eukaryota; kingdom Metazoa; phylum Chordata; class Actinopteri; order Siluriformes; family Clariidae; genus Channallabes; species Channallabes apus. Next base: position 5,526,893 of record CM060122.1, read on the forward strand.
CTCCTGCTCGTGATCTCGCTTTAGCTTATGCTAATGATCCTAGACCATATAATGTGGCTCTCTTTGCACTTTAACAGAACTATAGGCAACCTCACCAATTAGTTTTAAGAAAAATTAAAGTCATTCTAGCTCTTTCTAAAGTGGGACCAGGTGACAGGAGAGCATTTAATAGCGTTGCACTAAAAGTTCAAGCTTCAGTTGGTATGATTAAATTTTTAGATCAAGTTCAATCTGAATTAACCTGTGTGTCTCATGCACAGCAATTACTTAGTAAACTGCCTACAGAGCTTGTAACCAACTTTGCCCGTTATGTTCGTACAGATGTGGCCATTAAGAATGCGTGTGTTTCCCCGCGAGATACAGAAATTTAGCGCGCAGCGTGCTGCGACTTGCCGCAAGCAACATTCGGGAATTACAATAAATGTGTTGTGCTTCACTGAATATCCGCCAGATGGCGCATGGAAGGACTTCAAGTACAGCAAAGAATTGTGTATAATTAGTTAGCCTTCTACAATATTGTTTCCAATGCTGAAGCAAACATGAATTTTATTTAATTTTTTTTACAATAGATCTTTCATGATGAATGTACGGTCATATTATTCCACAAGTTCTGATGCGTGTCTTTCTTGTTATACTCGATTACTCACGACTGGGACGTCCATGAATTCTTTGTCTCTTGTTTTATTTTAAGCATCAGAGGTTCAACACTCCGTACAGTTTTCTTGCGTATATCCACTACGCAAATATTCTACACTACGCAATAGTCATGCAACTACGCGATTATGGAATGACGTCACAGAACAACTTACGATTATCATAACTAAAGTTCAAATGAACACAACTAAAAATTATAAAAATGAAATATGGCTCTTACAAGGATGACAAACTTTTATGCCTCATTAGTTATATTTTTTGTAGTGTTTAGTTGTCTTTTAAAGATTATAAAGCCTTGTTCATTTTTCATTTATTATAAATGCACTTTATAAGAGTTATTTGATGGTAGTAAAGGTGATGGGTGATGAGGTGATTAACACTTTGGCCCATAACAGTTGACTCTCTTGCTCTTTCCAGCGCAGACCTGAAGCTCTTCACATTTAAGCAGTTAATCATCCAGTCAAATCCAGGTCTTGTGCTTGTACCTTGCTCTAACAAACCCTCAGCAGGAAATTCTTTGCTCATTGTGAGATCTAACCTGTTATACGAGGCAGCGCTATACCACCGGCTGCCAGCAGAGGGAGACAGAGGTGAGAGAGCCGTGAGTTAGATGGATAACCTGGTGTACGTCATGGCTGTGCCGTGAGGAAGTGCTGTTTTCTGATTTATATTTTTCTATCAGTTGGAAAATGTCACAAGTACAGTTAAACCTTGGATTGTGGGCATAATTCGTTCCAGAAGCATGCTTGTATATCAAAGCACTCGGATATCGAAACATGAATTTCCCCCATAAGAAATAATTGAAACTTGATTCATTCCACAACCTAAAAATATTCATATAAAAGAATTATTACAAAAATCTAAAGTTAAAATAAAACAAATATTAACCTGCAATTTACCTTTGAAAAGAATTAAATTTCCGTGACACTAGTCTTATAATAAACAGTACGCACGTGCATGGATGTTGACCATACAAGTGACGCACGCACACTGAGACTGAGTATGGTGTCAAGTCATATTTAATATATATATATATATATATATATATATATATATATATATATATATACAGTATATATGTATATAAAGTAATATCCTAAAAAATTATTTTCCTTTTTACCACACTCAGTTTAACCCTTCCAAAAGAATGTTAATAAAAGTGAGTTAAAATAGCTGCACATGTAGTTTTATGGCGGTACGGTGGTGTAGTGGTTAGCACTGTCACCTTGCACCTCCAGGGTCTGGGTTCAATTCCCCGGCCAGGCTCGATTCCCGTCTCTGTGTGCATGGAGTTTGCATGTTCTCCACGTACTTGTTGGGTTTCCTCCGGGTACTCCGGTTTCCTACCACAGTCCAAAGACATGCAGATTAGGCTAATTGGCGTTTCTAAATTTACCATAGTGTGTGAATGAGTGTGTGTGTGTGTGTGTGTGTGTGTGCTCTGCTCTGGATTGGCACGCTGTCCAGGGTGTACCCTGCCTCGTGCCCTGAGTCTCCTGGGATAGGCTCCAGGTCCCTAAATACAGGATAAAGCGGTATAGAAGATGAATGAATGAAAGTAGTTTTATCCACATACAGAAGTCAAGTAGGCTTTTATTGTCATTTCAACCATATACATTTCAGTACACAGTGAAAGGAACGTTATCAAAAGTTATCAAAAACTATTCTAAAGTTCTCTACCCAAGACATTACTATACAAAATATAACAAGACAATGTTAAAAGTAAATGCAAATGTGCAAGATAAGAAATAAGGCATAAGGCCGCAATAAGAAACAAGGATATATATATATATATATATATATATATATATATATATATATATATATATATATATACTTCAAAAGAAGAAGAATAAGGAAAGAAAAATAGTATGATACATAATAATAATAATAATAATAATAATAGTTTTTTATATTAAAATATAATGAGAGAGTGGCTTTAATGTTGTCGATTTTTTAGTATAGTATTTTTTTTAAGTATATTTAAGATTGAGTTTCTAACAAGGTCGGATAGTAACGCTCACTCGCGCTTTCTCAGGCCGTTCCAAATAGAGGAAATTTCATTAAAGAGGTTTTCTTAACAGAGAGCCCTTGATCTGGAGGGAGAATGGCGGAGGGAGCGCACTTTAAAGTCCACAGCTAGATACTGTATCGCTGTCTGTTCGCGGATATTGATCTGTCATTTCTCTAGATCTGAGATGGGCAGGTGATAGAGAAGGAACAGCCAATCAGCAGTAGTGTGTGGATGTCTGTGATTGGCTGGTTTTGTGGCTGTTTTTTTAACACTTGACAAAGTTGAGCGAGCGCACACAGAAAATAAATGTTGCAAACGCATGCAGGCAGAGTCGAGCGTGCGCGGAGAACATGTTGGGCGAGCAGAGGAGACACCGCACGCGCAGAATCGCTAAGAATTGTGGCAGGAATTCATTTGAGCTTGACCTGTCATTTAATATCGCCCACCCACTCGTAAGAAATTAGCGGAGGATACTCAATTAGTTCATCAATTCCTGTGTACTTTGGAGTACTATTATTGCTACGTTTGGGTCGCCGCCATTTTTTTTAAACGCTCCCTATAACTCCGCTCACCACTCGTGATGTCACGGGTTATCGTGGCTAGACCAGCAGAGTTTAGGGGCCGGTGTTATGCGCTATAAATGCTCGCCTGCCATGGATTGCCCCCCCCCCCCACACACATACATACATATAATCGCTATCAAAGATTATATTAGAACATAAATTCATAGGTTTACTATTATCAAATATGATATTACAATTTATAATAAACCCTAGGCACGTGACAGCCGTCAAGCTCATTAATACAAATACTTGTATAATGTTTATTTTGTGGCACATTTATTTTTCAGGGCTTTGAACATGAATATGCCAAAAATGCGAAATAAACATTTATATATAAAAAAAAATGTATATTGTTTATGATGAAAAATTAGATGAAACTAAGTTTATTATAAAATAAAGAATATAAACGTATACATGTTGTATAGTATATGAAAAAATATTATTTATATTTTTTCATGTACAACATATTCATTTTCATATTGCTTATTTTATTGTATTGTCTCATGTAATTTTTAATTTGTAAAACATTTAACCTATGAATTTATGTTCTAATATAATCTTTGATAGCGATTATGTAGAGGGTGCAATCCATGGCAGGGGGGCATTTTAGCGCATAACACCGGAACGGAACCGGCATGGGAACCAGAGCCGTAGTGACCTGTCTTGGTCTGGCTGTAGCATTTACTTCCAGTGATTGACATTATTAACCCATCTTAGTACAATCTAGGCACTGAACATATTGAGAAGAAAATGCTTTATTTTATTGAATAATACTGGGGGCTTAATGCAAATATGAAAATATCTAAAAAGAGCCACGTGACAATAATGATGGTCAGGGTTATACATAGGCTGTTTATATATTTGGGCCCAGGGGCCAACAAGTTATGTGTTAAAAGTGAATCACATACATAGTACCCCCAGTCCTACTCACCTCGGGGGCAAGGAAAAAAAGTTCAGGCTCAGGAATTTTTTCCACTATCAACCCTGGTTATTTTAGACACATGTTATTTGTTTATATCTTGACTTAGATGATCAGATCACAATTTATGACAAATTAATGCAGAAAACCATGAAATTCCAAAAGGTTCTCACACTTTTTATTACTACTTTATGAAAGACAGTGTACAAAAATACCAGATGAATAACGTTATATTTCTTAACACCGGATGATTTGTATTATACAGGACGAATAACAACATACTTTTAGTAATTACAGCTAAAGTCAACTCAAATCAACTGTTGTGTAGGAGAAGCTCCACTGCCTGATGGATGCAAACACACTTCACACTTAACACACGTTACACTCCATGTGTATTCAGCTGGGTGGGAGATTTGAAACGGGAAATAAACTATTAGTGTTTACAGACTGTGACTGCTTTGCATGGCAGGATATTCTGCATTTTCAGCTAAACTGCACTTTGTCATATTTTAGATATGGTGTGACTATTGTTTACATGTAGCACCTTGTGTACTGTGTTTTTGTTTTTTGCTTGTTTACATTTAGAAATGGCCAAAAGTTTTGAGAATTACATAAATATTGGAAATTGGAAAAGTTGCTGCTTAAGTTCTTATAATAATATATATAATAAAATATATAATATCCATTTGCATATCCTCCAATATGTTATGAAGAGTGATCAGATGAATTGCATAGTCCTTCTTTGCCATGAAAATTAACTTAATCCCAAAAAAACCTTTCCACTGCATTTCATTGCTGTCATTAAAGGACCTGCTGAGATCATTTCAGTAATCGTCTTGTTAACTCAGGTGAGAATGTTGACGAGCACAAGGCTGGAGATCATTATGTCAGGCTGATTGGGTTAGAATGGCAGACTTGACATGTTAAAAGGAGGGTGATGCTTGAATTCATTGTTCTTCCATTGTTAACCATGGTGACCTGCAAAGAAACACATGCAGCCATCATTTCGTTGTATAAAAATGTCTTCACAGGCCAGGATATTGTGGCTACTAAGATTGCAACTAAATCAACTATTTATAGGATCATCAAGAACTCCAAGGAAAGAGGTTCAATTCTTGTTAAGAAGGCTTCAGGGCGTCCAAGAAAGTCCAGCAAGCGCCAGGATCGTCTCCTAAAGAAGATTCAGTTGCGGGATCGGAGTGCCACCAGTGCAGAGCTGCTCAGGAATGACAGCAGGCAGGTGTGAGCGCATCTGCACGCACAGTGAGGCAAAGACATTTACATTTACATTTAGGCATTTGGCAGACGCTCTTATCCAGAGCGACTTACAAAAAAGTGCTTTAAAGTTAACATCACTGGATACATACTTACACTGGGTTAACTAGGTTTATAACTAAGTGCCATTAGTCGAACACAACTGGGAAGAGAGTTTTCTTTTTTTTTTTTCTTTTTTTTTTTTTTTTTTGGGGGGGGGGGGGGGGTTAGTCCAAGTACTGGAGAAACAGATGCGTCTTGAGTCGTCGTTTAAAGATAGTCAAAGTCTCTGCTGTACGGACATCTAGAGGAAGTTCGTTCCACCACCTAGGTGCCAGAACAGAAAAGAGCCTGGATGAATGTCGCCCTCGATCCCTGAGAGATGGTGGGATGAGGCGAGCAGTGCTGGAGGATCGGAGGGAACGTGGTGCAGTGCGTGGTGTGATTAGAGCAGAGAGGTAAGTGGGTGCAGGGCCATTTTTAGCTTTGTAGGCAAGCATCAGCGTTTTGAATTTGATGCGGGCAGCTACAGGAAGCCAGTGCAGGGAGCGGAGGAGTGGGGTGGTGTGGGAGAACTTGGGGAGGTTAAAAACGAGACGTGCTGCTGCATTCTGGATCAGTTGCAGAGGACGAATCGTGGACAGAGGCAGACCTGCCAGAAGTGAGTTGCAGTAGTCCAGTCTTGAAATAACAAGGGACTGAACAAGCACCTGAGTAGCCTGTGAAGAAAGAAATGGGCGAATTCTTCTGATATTGTAAAGAAGAAATCTACAAGAGCGAGTAAGGTTAGCGATGTGTGGGGAAAATGACAGATGGTTGTCCACGGTTACCCCAAGATTGCGGGCAGTGGCTGAAGGAGTGATTTGGTTGTTGTCCAGGGATATCACAAGGTCTTGACCTGGGGATGAGTCACAAGGGATGAACAACAGTTCAGTTTTACTCAGATTGAGCTTTAGCTGATGTACAGTCATCCAGGATGAGATGTCTGCCAGACATGCTGAGATCCGGGTGGAAACCTGAGTGTCAGAGGGAGGAAAGGAGAGAGTAAGTTGGGTGTCATCTGCATAACAATGGTATGAAAATCCATGCGATGATATGACTTTACCAAGAGACTGGGTATAGAGGGAGAACAGAAGAGGACCAAGTACTGAGCCCTGTGGGACACCAGTAGATAGTCTATGTGGAGCAGATGTAGATCCCCTCCATGTTACCTCATATGACCTATCTTCTAGGTAAGAAGCAAACCATTGCCACGCTGTTCCACAAATTCCAAGGCTTGTAAGAATAGATAATAGAATCTTGTGGTTCACCGTGTCAAATGCAGCTGACAGGTCCAGGAGGATGAGAACAGATGACAGTTTAGCAGATCTAGCAGCATGGAGCTTCTCAGTGACTGACAGAAGGGCAGTCTCTGTGGAATGTGCCACTTTGAATCCAGATTGGTTGGGATCATTAAGGTTGTTCTGTGAGAGATAAAGAGACATTTGGTTATAAACAGTTCTTTCAAGAATTTTGGAAATAAAAGAGAGAAGTGATACCGGGCGATAGTTGTTAACTTCTGATGGGTCCAGGCAGGGTTTCTTGAGGATGGGAATAACCCTTGCCTTCTTAAAAGCAGCAGGAACATGACCAGATGATATGGAATGGTTGATGATGGTTGTGGTGAAGGGAAGGAGGTCTTGTGAGATTGCCTGGAGCATTGTGGAGGGGATTGGGTCTAATGAACAGGTGGTGGGGTTAGATGACGAGATGATCTGCTGAATCTCATCAGATGACAAGTTGGAGAATTCTGCTAAAGGAGGGAAGGGAAGGTCCTGAGGTTCTGCTGTAGGAGTTTGATTGGGAGCGAAGGACTGGCGGATTGCTGCAATTTTCCCATCGTAGAATGTGGCAAAATCGTCAGCAGTCAGAGAGGAAGGGGCAGGAGGAGTTGGTGGGTTGAGTAGTGAGGAGAAGATGTTGTGGAGTTTGCCAGGATCATGTGCAGCGGCTTCCAGCTTGTCTCTGAAGAAGGTAGTTTTGGCAGAAGTCACAGCACATGAGAATTTGGAGAGAAGAGTCTGGTAAGAGATGAGATCTGCATCAAGTTGCGATTTCTTCCATCTTCTCTCTGCAGTTCTTAATTCTCTCCTGTTGTTGCGTAGTACATCTGATAGCCAAGGAGCAGGACAAGACGTCTTCCTTGGTTTAGATGACAGCGGGCAAAGGAGATCTATGGATGAGGAGAGAGAGGAGAGGAAAGTTTCAGTCGCAGTCTCTAGTGGTAGAGAGGAGAAGGAGGTTGGGTCTGGGAGGGATGATAGGGTGCATGAAGACACAGAGGCGGGGGAGACAGAGTGAAGGTTTCTGCGAGAAAAAGAGAAATTTTGGTCATTATGTTTACATAGAATAGGAAGGGTTATGGTGAAGGATACCAGGTAATGATCAGATTTATGAAGAGGAATAGTAGTGACATCCGTGACTGGGCAAGGACGGCAGAAAACGAGATCGAGAGAATTCCCTGCCTTGTGTGTGGGAGGGCAGCTGTTTAGAGTTAAAGAGAAGGAGTTAAGTAGAGGGAGAAGGAAAGAGGATTGGAGTTTGTCAGATGGAAGGTTGAAATCTCCTAGAACAGTGAGAGGAGTGTTAACAGAAGGAAAAAGACTAAGAAGAATGTCCATTTCATCTAGAAAGTTTCCTAGAGAGCCAGGAGGACGGTAAATAACTAAGATGTGGAGGTTAATTGGAGAGGTTACCTTAACTGCATGAAATTCAAATGATGAAAAACTGAGATGAGACAGGGGGATTGGCGAGAAGGACCATCTCTTGGACAACATGAGACCTGTACCACCACCTCTACCAGTTTCTCGTGGAGTGTGAGAGAATACATAGGCAGAGGATAGGGCAGCAGGTGTAGCAGAGTTCTGAGGAGATATCCAGGTCTCAGTTAGTGCCAGAAAGTCAAAAGAGTAATGGGTAGCTATTGCAGAGATAAAATATGCTTTCTTTACAGCAGATTGGCAGTTCCAGAGCCCACCTACCACCAGTGCAGCGCAATGAGACAGAATTGGAGGGTAGATGAGGTTTCTGGAGGATCTGCCTCTGCTGTGTGAGTAAAAGCATCTTGGTCTGTGAGCACAGACAGAGATAGTTTGAAGACACATGCTACTGTAGACTGAAGTAATTGTCTATAAAACTTGGTGAACAAGAGTTTGAGTCAATTCTCTGCACTTGCTATCTAGACTGCTGACTAACTTTGTTGTAGTATATGCTTATTAACCGCTACAGACACTTGTGACTTAAGACTTATGGAAGATGGCCTGGTGTCAAGAAGGGCTGCAAAGAAGCCACTTCTCTCCAAAAAAACCATCAGGGACTGATTATCTTCTGCAGAAAGTATGGTGAATGGACTGCTGAGGACTGGGGCAAAGTCATCATCTGGAAAAAGGCTTGTCCGGAGAAGAAAAGGTGACGCTACCATCAGTCCTGTGTCATGCCAACAGTAAAGCATCCTGAGACCATTCATGTGTGGGGTTGCTTCTCATCCAAGGGAGTGGGCTCACTCACAATTTTGCCCAAAAATACAGCCATGAACAAAGAACGGTACCAAAACACCCTCCAACAGCAACTTCTTCCAACAATCCAACAACAGTTTGGTGAAGAACAATGCATTTTCCAGCAAAAGTGATAACTAAGTGGTTCGGAGACAAAAACGTTGAAATTTTGGGTCCATGGCCTGGAAACTCCCCAGATCTTAATCCCATTGAGAACTTGTGGTCAATCCTCAAGAGGTGGGTGAACAAACAAAAACCCACTAATTCTGAGAGTAAGAATGGGTTGCTATCAGTCAGGATTTGGCCCAGAAGTTGATTGAGAGCCCAGTCGAATTGCAGAGGTCCTGAAAAAGAAGCTCCAACACTGCAAATACTGACTGTTTGCATAAATGTCATGTAATTGTCGATAAAAGCCTTTGAAACTTATGAAGTGCTTGTAATTATATTTCAGTACATCACAGAAACAACTGAAACAAAGATCTAAAAGCAGTTTAGCAGCAAACTTTGTGAAAACTTAATATTTGTGTCATTCTCAAAACTTTTGGCCACGACTGTACTTAATGCGTTTTATTTTATTCATTATTATTGCAAAATAATTTCTTCTTTCCACACGAGTATTCCTACAAAAATAAAAATAAATCTTACAGGAAAATACCTGTAGGCCAGAAAAGAAAGCAGCGTATTATGTAAGACACTTTTCAGACAAAAAATGTTCTTAGTTTTGCTGCATGAAAACAGAATCAGGTTGAACAAAGTCCTCAGACGTCGTGTCTCTGGTTCTGAACTGGAATATGGAGATCCTGGAGCATTGATCTGTCATGTCTGTGACGTTTTCCTCTTGTTGTTTAATGTATTTACAGACACACACACTCTGCAGTTCCTCTACACTGCTGTCACACCCAGACAAGCTGATTTCCCAGAGTTCATTGCTGTGGGTCTGCTGGACGGAGAGCAGTTTATGTTCTACAGCAGCAACAACAGGAGTCTGATCATAAAGGACTGGATAAAGAAGAGTAACAGTGACACCTACTGGAGGACCGAGACAGAGGACATGCAGGGCAATCAGGACACCTTTATCAACACATTCACAATAATAATGATCGAGTTTCATCACAGTGAAGGTGAGAATAAACACACTGTATTGTTGTTTTAATGTTAAATGGTGTTAGATGTTGATGGTACATGATTGTGAGGAGAATAGTTTAAGTTCTACAACTAACAGAAAAACACCCAGTTTCTTGCTGAGCAGCTTTTAAATGAACAGATGCAAAAGGCAGCACAGAGATACAGGAGAAGCTACAGAGTGAGATTTCACACTGTCATGTATTTGTCTTTTGAATTTTGGATTTTGTGTTGTCGTGTCACGTGTCAGAAAAACTGCTTAAAATCAGAGTTTGAGACGCCTGAAACTTTCCAGCACTGAAACTCCACAGATGTATAAACATTATAATAAAGGTAATTTGCTCTGGATAATTGTTTATAGTGGTTGATTTATAGTGTTATGTTTGCAGGTTTATATCATAAGTGGACTTGAGACTCTTACAGACTTACAGACTCTCCTGGTCTATGAAGTACTAAATATGCTTATATGACCAAAAGTCTCCTGTGTGTAATCTGTGTCTGTCTGTCCTCCTTTCTATTCGTCTGTCTGTATCTGTCTGTCTCTTTAGGAGGTCACACACTACAGAGGATGTTCGGCTGTGAGCGTGATGATGATGATGTCACCACTAGAGGATACGATCAGTACGGTTATGATGGAGAAGATTTCATCAGTCTGAATCTGACAACTGTAACCTGGACTGCAGTTAAACCTCAAGCTGTGACAATCAAACACACCTGGGAGTCTAAAGGTGATGATAAATACTGGAAGAACTTCCTGGAGCATGACTGTATCGATCTGTTAAAGACCTACACGTCTTACAGCAGAGACACTCTGAACAGAAAAGGTAATGTGTGTGTGATCTGCTCTGTTACTGTAGCACACACTCTGGTACTGAACAGATTAATATCACACTTTCTCACACACACACACAAACACACACACACACACACACACACACACACACACACACACACACACACACACACACACACACACACATATGCAGATCAGTTAACACTGACCTTGAAAATGACCATCTGAATCTGATCCACTGATGCACATTAATTTCTTTTTTAATAGTTTCAATAACAACCAGAACATTAATGATTGTACAGAATAAATACTGAACTATAAAGGATCTACCTCCATCGTAACCCTGCACACACACAATTTTAAACATTCATTTATACTTTCCAGTACAAAACTTTATTGCATCCTCACATGATTTTGTACGAATAAGAGAGAAAACTATATACTGTAAAAAGTGCTTTTTCTTATCTATTCCTTTCCTAAATCTGACAGTGTTGTAATACTGAGTTCTGTGTGTCTCTGCAGTTCATCCTGAGGTGTCCGTGTTCCATAGACACTCGTCTCCTTCTCCAGAGGTGGTGTGTCACGCTACAGGTTTCTTCCCCAAACCACTAAACATCACCTGGCAGAAGGACGGAGAGGACGTGCATGAGGACGTGAAGCTCAGAGAGACGTTACCCAACCAGGATGGAAGCTTCCAGAAGAGAATCATTCTGAAAGTCCCAGCTGAGGAGCTGCAGAAACACAACTACACCTGCGTGGTTCAGCACAGCAGCTTGGAGAAGGAGTTAGTGCGAGAAGTACCAAAAGGTCCTAATAAACTAGAGCTGTAGAGAGTGAAAGCTGATTTCTTGCTGCAGCAGATAATAAAGACTCTGTGCTGATTTAACAGGTGGAGGATCAGGTGGAGCACCGATTGCTATAATTACTGCTGTAGTCGTCGCTCTCGTCATGGTTGTTGCTGGAATTGTGGTCTGGAAGAAGAAGAACTCTGGTGAGAGGAGGAAGGAGGCAGAGAACAGATTTACACTTTCTAATTCCTGAAAGGGGATCTGATGAATATTTTGCTTCTGTTTAAGTTGAACTGATAAATTAGACGAGACAATAAGCTGATATTGACTAATTGTCCTGTGAAAGTAAATCCAGTAGACAGATTTGATACTAACTGTCTGTCCATCATCTGTGTTTCAGACTTCAAACCTGTTCCACCCTGTAAGTGAACCTTTATGATCCATAAATGATGTTTAAAACCACTACATTATTTATACACAGTGTTTAGTCACTTTGTGATGGATGTGAATGTTTTACAGCCTCTGAAGGAGATTCTTCAACCAACAACTCTTAAAGTGTGACTGTGTGTCTTCCTGCTGAACTGAGAGAGTAAGACATGATGTAGTTTACAGTGTAATATGGAATAAACATCTGTGTGTGGAGAGAAAATCCAGCTGAAACGCCTGCAGTAACATTCAGCCTCAGCTCAGAGCTCATCCTGCTTCTGTCTGTCTGGAAGGTAGAATTTGACATTGGTTACTAATGTATCCTACTGTGACTATTATAGGAGGAGACTGAACTGAAAGATGCCTCGTTGGAATATCGCCTCAGCTAATTTAAGGTCAAGAGCGTTCCTGGACAAAATCAGCCTTATTGATATTTGGATGGAACATTTTGGTCACACTCGTCAATACACTTCAGATTACATCAGATCATTATAATCTAATAAGAAGATTCCTGTGCTCTGAGAACAGACCCCTCACTGTGCTTCCTCATGCCTTATGTGGTAACACCTTCTATATCCTGTATCCAGACGAGGATACATCCAAATGGCTCTTGTCCGCGAGAACCCTTTTGTTTAATCAGGAGAATGTTAATGTATTTTCTCTCTCCTGTCTGTCTCCGGGTCTCTCTATGATTGACATGTTAATGACTGGTTCTTCTGATGTTCGGGACACAGCACCGCTTTAAAGGTGCTCTCTTTGCTGAGAATAAACAGAGATCTTCAGACATCATGCCTGTGTGTGTGTTCTCCCGGTCGATCGGACCCGGACCGGTAAGTGTATCAGGGTGTAGCGGACACAACAAGCTAAAACTCTTCTACTCTTAGCCTAAAACTTATCTTGGACACAAATCTTCCTCTTTTAAACCTAACAGTATGTCATTTCCATTACATTCTGTCCAAAAGGCATCTTTATGGAAATTTAAATAATTCACTGCCTCAGTTTTCAAAAATTTAAAACTAATTAATGTACAGTATCTTGAAATAAAGTGAAATCTGAGTGTTTTTGGCACTAACTGGCAAATATATAAATATGAATTTGGCCGACAGTTTGGTAGCAATTTATCCAAAAGCAGCTCTTTTTTTGTATTCTATTAATCACAGTGAAAGCCGTACTGATGAGGGCAGGAGTAGGCTAATGGCTAATGTATTGGACTACTGATTATTTGTGTGTGCTCGGGCTGAAATGAATTTGTCTCACAGTTTTCAATGAATCACTCTGGGAGCACGATGATATAAAATGTCTGTTCTGTAAAGCTCTCATTATGTAGAATAATCCTAATTTTATAAAATCCTCAATGAGACAGAGTACAAAAATGGCATCTGTTTGTGCGCAGTGAATACTATGTACAGTAGTGCTGTTTCTTTAGTGGGTTCCCTTTAAGTGAGCTAAGCTGATGCTGCATCACCGGGATTCAGGATTAAGTTTTTTTGCTTTACATTGTATACAGTATTTAGACCCAGCTGTTTTTTTGTAACCATTATGAATTTGGTTTGGACGTGTGATTATACGGAAAGAATTTGTTTAGATTTTCTTATTTTTATGCGAAGTTTGTTTCCTGAGTTATGTTTCTTTTAAATACATTCTTTTTGGATTCTTTGAATACAGATGGAAATTTTTATACATGTTTAATATATTTTTGGAAAGAATTCTATAATACAATTATTTTGAAGTATATTTATTTAAAGTTTATAAATGTTTAATTTGTGAATTCTTTTCACTGGGGCTAGTAGTACGTCTCCAGCTCCTTAATCAAACTGCATTGAATAACCTTCTGCTTCATATGCAACATATACTGTTTACTCTGAACACTGTGACCACGTGTTTGTGCGTTAAGCATTTTTTAGTTCATGTTTGTATGTGCATGGGCGCTTGTGTAAGTGAGAGTCTCTTTTGGCAAACTGGTGTGTGTGTGTGTGTGTAAGAAAGACGTCCTACATGGTAGCCCCCCCCCCCCCATCCTTTTTCAGCCATGATTTATTTCAGAATTCAGGTTAATTTGTTTCATTTTTACTTTACATTTTGTTTTAATTATTGTTATTATGATTAAATTGTGGTTGTTTTTGGTTGTTTCTGTGAGCTAATAAAAATAATAATGCATAGATTTTTAGTTCTGCATTCGTGTAATGTCATGCCCATATTCCGGGAGCAGTACAATTTACACACTTTAAAATTAATGATAACTTTGGTTCTACAGGACATGTCAGAAAACCCAATTGCATAGTGTGAGGTCATTAACACACACCAGCAGGACTTCCATATAAGCGGTTGTGTTTTTTAATCGCTCCAGTGCTGCGTTGTGCTCAGATCTGCACTGCTTTAGTTTTAGGAGTTAATTCTCTTGTGTTTTTAAAGAGCAGGTCGTTCACTGTGCAAAACTGTGTTTCTCCGCAGAGCATTTGTGGCTGTCACTACGGCCTTCATATACTATTTACGGCAGATGGTATCCGATGCATTTACTGTGTCTTAGTACACCACTCTGGCGCTATCGCTAATGTACCTGTTTATTCTCTTAACGCAAGAGTAAACTGTCAACTACTAGTTAATCGATCATGAATTGCAGATGGACGGATTTATCTGCAAATATATAAATAGACTTGGGCAGCCTGCCAGAGTTATACCCTGTGTGTGGGGAAACACCGCAGTCAGTCAGTCAGTAGGTGTTGTAGGTCTTGTTAACATCATTAAGTTATGCAATTGTATAGTTTTGCATGTGATTAGCTACTAAAACTACGTAAAATGTACAGAAGCGCACTCATGCAGTACCTCTACTCTGTCACTGGGCATTTCACTGCTGTTGGTCTGGTGGACGGATAGCTGGTTGTTCACTATGACTGGAACATCAGGAAGATGATCCCAAAGAAGAAATGGATGAAGAAGATTAAATCTGATGATCCACGTTATTGGGGCAGTGAGAATGATGGATCAGCAGGACAGCCTCCTGGGGGCTGTTCCATAAACCAAGATTAGAGTATAAGCCAGGCTTATTTCGGTTAGTCACGCTTATTTTTGGTACAGTAGAATCGGTTTCATAAATCAAACTTAAAAAAGTTCAAACTCAGTTACCCCGGCAACTTATGCTGGCAAATGAACCTGGTCCGGGGCAGGCTAACTGTCTCGCTTATATAATCGGTGTCTCAAAGAATCTCCGACGTGTGGGAACATATTCCCTAAAGATCGTTCCGTCAGTTTAGTTTCCGCGCTCTCAATAATCATGTCGTGTAATAAAAAATTATTAAGCCTATAAAAATCATGTCTCAGCATTTGAATTATCCCCAAAATAATTTAAATAAAATCGTAAGCATATTAAAAAAGATCAAACATGAAATGCAATGACTGAAAACAGAAAATCAGAAATTTATAAATTCATATGAACAAAAAAGCCTTATTACATTTACCAAAATAATAATAATAAAATAAAATAAAAAACGAGATGTCAGCTTAATTGCCTAATGAAGGTCAGGCCTATTTAAGCAGTACTGAGTGAGACCAACAACTGCATGGAGATTCAGAACGAAAGAGAAACAGAGAAGCCCCAGTACGTAATTATGGCCTGTCCATTTATTGAAGACCCTGTGGATGAGGGTGCACAGATATAAGAAAGAGCTTTCAGACCACCAGCCCCAAGGGTCTTTAGGGACAGAGTAAACCCTCTTGCCTTCCCAGATGACTATCTGTGGAAGAGATACCAGTTCAGCAGACCCAGCATAGTCTACCTATGAGCTGTTGGAACCACACCTCAGCAAACCCACCTTCACCTTGAACTCTTCTGTCACACCTACAGCACATCTCACAACTGTCTTAGCGCTCTCAGACATGTCCTGCACCACTCTAACATCATTCTCTGCCACTCCAGCATAGTCTACCTATATGAGCTGCTGGAACCACACCTCAGCAAACCCACACGGCGAAGGCAATGCCTGACCACAGTGCAATCTGTCTTTATTGCACTGCGTTTCTTCGCCAGTGGGACATTCCTCTACAGTGTTGGTGATGCTGAGCATTTAAAGCAACCGTATGCCGTGAAATAAGGATGGTCGACCTTTCTCTGAGGCGATATTTAAATATTTATATCACCTTTCCTGGCCATCTACCAACACAGAGGATCAAGGAGAACTTTTATGCAATAGCAGGTATGTGACAGTTAAAGTAGACTTAAAAATTGATATGCCTGTATTAAGCTAAATTTGTTCCTCAGGTTTTCCCAATGTCTTGGGTGCTGTGGACGGCACCCACATCAAAATACAGGCCCCAGCTGGACCAACTGAGGCGGACAATGTGAACAGGAAATCTTTCCATAGCCTCAATGTACAGGTATGTAGATTGGCAATAACTCCATACATTGCCAGTGATTTCGCTCTGAATTTGACATTGCTCAGTATATGAATTGATGAACAATCTTAAATTAATGCTCTGCCAGACAAAATATGCTATATCACTAAATCCACTCTCTGTCTTCAGATGATCTGTGACAGCAACTGCCTAATTACTAATGTTGAGGCAAAATGGACAGGCTCTGTCCATGACTCCAGGATCTTTCAAGCATCCTCACTGGCACAGAGAAGAAGGCAAGAGAACATTTCAAGCAAGGGTTATTACTTCACAAGCATTTTTCATGGAAACTAGTGATCATAATTCATTCATTCATTCATTTTCCATTAACCATTTTTGATACCTTTAGAGGCAGTATGCGGAAGGCCCGGGTTCGATTCCAGCCAGTGCCCACACCCGAGCCACTGGATACAGTGCCGGTCCTAAGCCCGGATAAAATGGGAGGGTTGCGTCAGGAAGGGCATCCGGCGTAAAACCTGTGCCAAGTTGTAGTGCAGACTGGATATTCCGCTGTGGCGACCCCTTGCCAGGAGCAGCCGAAAGACAAACAACAACAAGAGGCAGTAGATTCACTACATCTAGAAAACATTTTGACAAGATTCCCAAATTGACCATAGTGTGTGTGTGTGTGTGTGTGCTCTGCAATGGATTGGCACCCTGTCCAGGGTGTACCCTCCCTCGTGCCCTGAGTCTCCTGGCATAGGCTCCAGGTCCCCGCCACCCTAAATACAGGATAAAGCGGTATAGAAATGAAAGGATTTATTTGTACTTTTTTAAAAGGTAAAGTGCAGGTTAATTTGTTTTATTTTTTACTTAATGTTTTGTGTTAATTATTTCTATGTATTTATTTTTTTCTGGAGCTGTTGAACGAATAATTTGGGTTTCTTATGGGGAAATTTGCTTTAATTTTCGAGTGTTTTGAAATACGAGCCGATTCCGGAACGAATTATGCTCGTAATCCAAGGTTCCGCTGTACTCATTTCTGTTTCCTGTACATTTCCTACGGATGTTCTGCGATGCTTTGCGCATGCGCTTCAGGTAGAAAATGAGCGAATCACTCTCCGAGACTACTCGTTCATCTGAGTCACGTTAAAGACTCGTTCAAAAAGAATGAATCGTTCATTAGCGACCCATCACTAGTACACAGTAGATACTATGTTTGTGTCTCGGGTTTATGTATTTTATTTCAAATATAATTTTATTACGTCTCGTGAAAGCCGCTGCTGACGTCACATTGGGGGCTGACTTACGAGAAAGATAAAAATTAAGTTTAAGGAACTTGTATTTCCGATGTGAACGTTAGACTAATCTTCCCTCTGCTCCTGTACATTGGACCTCTGGACACTGGATCAGTACCTGAATATTAACCGGACCGGACTGATGGAGAACATATTGTTAATTACGTGTTTTCTTTATGTTTCTGCAGGTAAGACGGAGTATTTTATTATTGTACTTCCGGTGCTGAAGCGAGCGGCCGCCGTCCAGTGTCTCCGTTACTTTCGTTATCTCATTAACTCAGTTTCTTTTATTTTTAGAGAAGAAATTCTGAAATAAAAGAACAAAGTGAGGCGAAAGGCCGGGCGATATGTTAAGTTAACGGTTAGGGTAACTACTAGGCTAGCCGCTAGGGTAACTAGAGTATTAGGCTAGTGGCTAGGGTAACTACTAGGCTAGCGGCTAGGGTAACTACTAGGCTAGCGGCTAGGGTAACTACTAGGCTAGCGGCTAGGGTAACTACTAGGCTAGTGGCTAGGGTAACTACTAGGCTAGGGAAACTACTAGGCTAGCGGCTAGGGTAACTACTAGGCTAGCGGCTAGGGTAACTACTAGGCTAGCGGCTAGGGTAACTATTAGGCTAACGGCTAGGGAAACTACTAGGCTAGCGGCTAGGGTAACTACTAGGCTAGTGGCTAGGGTAACTACTAGGCTAGTGGCTAGGGTAACTACTAGGCTAGTGGCTAGGGTAACTACTAGGCTAGTGGCTAGGGTAACTACTAGGCTAGCGGCTAGGGTAACTACTAGGCTAGTGGCTAGGGTAACTACTAGGCTAGCGGCTAGGGTAACCGTCCGGCTAACGGTCCATGAAGCAACTAACTGTCGTCTGTTCCTCCACTATGTATTCTTCACCCACTCAATAGTTTGTACGGGGTTTCATGGCCTCATGTCCTCCCCTAATATCTGGGTCCCATTAAGCCCCATTTCTAGTCGCCCCAATGCCCAGCTCAGTTTTCATGACTCAGCACATTACATAATCTATACATTACAGCTACACACACACATATCAGACTCACTAGCTATTGCTGACTATATCAATGTGGGCTGCATTATTTCCTTAAAGGTAATTAAAAATCATTATTACATTCCTTCCCTCTAATAAGCCCCAAACCGATGGTTCACCCAGAGTTCAGATCCATACTTTAGTCTTCTTTACAGTATCTAGTGATTAAATTAAATCACTGAGTTTTATCACTGACCACCTCATGTATCTTCACAGTCTAGCGGAGAATCGGCCAAACCTGTCCTAAACTTGACTAGGAAGGACTAAAAGACTCGACCTCAGTAACTTTTTAAAACTTTACTTTCCATAAAACAGTTACATACAGTTACATGCGTATGTAATTAATACAACACTTTGTGTAATCTAGTTATGTAAATCACATTGAACATTAAAATGGAACATGCATAACCTAACACAGATTAAAATCAGTGTCATTTTGAAGTTCTTTCTGTGATATAATACGTCCTTGTCCCAGATACTTTGCGCATCCTAGAGGGCCGCCTTTTGGGGAGAGACCAGGCCAGTGCTGTCACCCAAGGCATGGCTCATCTTTACTCATCTTCTTCATCGTATTTGAGGTGCTTGAATCCTCGTCCGATTCTTGTGAATCACAATCTGAACTGTAAATGTCCTTATTATACTTTAGGGATGTTTGCTCATCTTTCCATCTTAATACCTCCATTTGTCAAACTGTAGCTCTCATGACTAATGAACAATCATACTTTTATCAGATTACTTTATCAAATACTCAATTAATCGATAAAATGTTTGGTACAATACTCGATTACTAAAATATTCGATAGTTACAGCCCTAATACAGAGTTTCTGTTAATTATCTGACGCACTCAAGTTCACCAAAAACAATACAGAACCCTGTTAACTTTCATTATTTTACAAAATCATAAGTTTTTGTCGTCATTGTGACTGCGTTTAAATAAAAGTAGAGTCTTATAAAGGCTATGTAGCTTATATAGTTTTATTATATAGTATTTGCACATTAATCTGATGCACACCCAGAGTATGTTTTCTGGCTATACACTAGTGTTACACATGATATAATCTAAAGACTAGATATAACGTTATACATTTGCTTTGCTAAAATTTGATGCAAATAAGAAACTTCTTTATTTAATTAAAATTCTAAATGTGTACTGTAATTTTAGCACTGTGATTGTAAATTCACTTAATGTTTCACTTGTATTTCATAAGGTTTTGCCGGCGATGGTACAGTGTGACGGGGTGCTACTGGGATGTCAAAATTTAATTTGTTAAAATGTTTTCATTATTTATTTAAGAACATTATGATGATCATAACAGCCTACTGCATTTAATTCTTATAATAATGTAATAAAACATCGACATCTGCTGATGCAGTAACACGTCCTGACAATGTTTGAATTTTATGGTCATTAAATGTCATTTATTTTAGTTAATAAATCTATTACAAATTTAAACAACACAAAGTATAAGACGATACAAAACCCTACACGCATAGCATATTCTAATTACACATGATGAAATCTAAAGGTTCACTGTGTTGTTAAATTCTATCCTATTAAGATTTCATTTAATTTAAATTCTAAACTTGTTCTGTAATTTTAATACTGTGATTATGAATTCGTTTAACTATGATGTTTCACTGGATTTTATCCGCTACTATGTGCATCTCTAAAGGACCTGCGGCTCATTAATCCTTGAGAGAATGAACTGATGCCCGAGGTGTCAGTCTATAGTTATATAGCGCCACTAAGCGGTAGAAGCAGCTTTTTCTTATCTACCTCAATACATAGCATGTGTTCCTGTTCAGCATTGGGTGTTAGAATTGGTAACTGGTTCTCTAATAGAACTATCTGGGCATCTCTATTAACCATGTGTTCGACCCTCTTGAGGGTTTACTGGACTATGAACTTGACTTTGGAGAGGCTGCTATCACCCTCCTCCCATCCCTCCCCCAGGTGGCTGTGTCCATGGATGTGTGGAGCAGAATGTTCGATTATGTCCAGTGCACTCCTGATGGAGAGTTAACACCAGAGATTCTTTGGCCTCTTTGGGGCCGCTTTGCTCTCCTCTCCTTCTGCACTGGTCTTTTAGTATAAACGTCGACAATGTGCAGGAATGTGTGTTTGGAGTTATTGCTGTAGGTGATGTCATCACTGTGACTGAATTCGACTGGATCATGGGGGGGGGGGGGGAGTATTGCCTGAGGCTCTTACTGTAGCCTGCTCTGCTCAATCAGTTTTCTCTGCAGCTGTTTTTCTTGAGTTCTTAGTTTCTGCTCATCCTCTCTGTATTGGTCAACAGTATGTGAAACGTAGTTACAGAACTCCCTGTGTGCTTTGGAATTTGAGCCGCATCTTACAGGCTGCAGCATGGCGTCAATCACCGCCTGCTTTACCAGAGTAACCAGCAGCACTCTTTCCTGCCTCCACTTCTGCAGCTGCTTTGTGGATTTTCGGAAGGGGTGTGACACGACAGTCCAAAGTTCTGGGTAACCCACGGCACATGTTCTCCCTGTGCGCCTACTTAATTAACCCTTGTGTGGTGTTCGGGTCTGTGACCCGTTTTCATCATCAAAAGAAAAAGGATGTTCGGGGATAATATAAGTGTGATACAAACATAGACATTTCTCAGACCGTGGTATCGGTCCCCGGTATCGGGGGACTTTTAACGAGTACGAGTAGGCTACTTTAGAAAATGTGGTATCGAGGCCGATACCAGTATCGGTGCATCCCTAGTATAAATCAAAATCAATAGTTGTTTAATTTGTAAATCTGCAGCAGGTCCACCAGACCCGGAACACTGGCTGAGTAACAACAATATGACCCACACAAGGGTTACAAGTGGAAATTGTGGAGCTCGGGAACTAAGTCTCCCAGTGTTTAATGTAAATCTATTAATCTACATTTCTCATCTTTACCTCAAAATGTCAAACCCAATGTACTTAACTTTTTCAGTTAAACTTCCACTGTTCCTTCCAGTACTGAGAATTGACCTTCTGTCTTTTTATTTCTTTTACACGCTTTTTGTCTCCATCTGCAGTCTTGTAATTTTCTACAGAAGTTTCCATTTCCTCCCACAACGCCACATCAGATGTCTCTTCCTTTGGCCATTTTGTCTGTAAACTCTTAGTTCTCTTTGGCCATTTATTTGAGATCTTAGTTATAAACTCTTTACACAATGGATGTTTCAACACTAATGTCTCCACAGGAAAGGCTGCCGTTATGTCCTGTAGTCTCTGACATCACAACCTTTATCTTACTGCCTTAATCTAATGCTTATGTAGCAACTTTAATATTCAGCTTATATAACATGACACGCCCCCCCCCCCTCTGATCAACTGCTTTTATACCTCGCTTTGGGGATCAGACCCTGTCCACTGCACACACAGCTTACATTCTTACTCAACTGCTCACACACACACACACACACACACACACACAAATATAGTATGCACTCAAACTCTCAGACTCTTACACTAACACACACTGTTTCTATTCTGCACTTCCTGAAGTGACACATAAATAATTTTCCTGGTTCACTACAGCAAAATATCCTTAATATAATATTAGTTATAATTAACATACGACAGTTCGCTCCTGATAAGAAACAAACGCTTTTTCTGTTACTGTTCTTTTGGAGGGTCTTTAACAGACGTCCTCATCACCAAGGGTCGTCCTCGACAAACAACACAAACTAAGTATGTAAATAAAAAGTTGTTTACCTTTTTAGGTGTCCACCTGTTTGTGCTGCTCGCCCCCTAACCCTAACCCACGGGGATCAGACACGCCTTTACCCCTTTTCCAGTCTTGCTGACTACAACAAAATGTTGTAGAAAACAGTCTTGGGTTTTGTTTCCAGAAGATTACGACCTTTATCATCTATTCATAACGGCCGGAGCTGATCCATGAAGCAACTAACTGTCTCATCTGTTTCTCCCATTGTATATTCTTCCCTCCCTAAATAGTTTGTACGTGACTTCATGGCTTCGTGTCCTCACACAACATCTGGATCCCATCGAGCCCCGCTTTGTAGGCGCCCCAATGCCTAGCTCAAGTGTCTTGTATCATATAACCACTCCTCATACATTATTTTATAGTAACTCGTATATAAACACTCCTCGTATGTTATTTTCTCACCTGTGGTATGTGTATATGACCTGTTTAGGCTTATAAGGTATTTGTGAAAGCTGTATAGAGCATGTACATGTTATTATAAATAACATTGTAAGTATTATTTTCTACTCTTTTGGATGAACTAAAGTATTGGAGTAAATATAATCACAGTGTGTTAGTTCCAGTTTACCCCTCAGTCAGGGTCTCCAGTGTGTGTGTGGTTAACGCCCCTTCAGAGTTACACCATAACTAAACACATCTGCCTGAACTTTACTAACATTCTGACACGGATATGAAACTGATATGACATCATATCTAATGTTCTGTAAGTTAGCAGCACAGCAATGCAGTTAAACAAACATCCTGTAAGTGTTACTGGTTAATTTAATACATGCATAATATTACACTCATAAAGAGATAATAACTACACTGTAAATTCCAATAGCTTTGCTGACTCGCATATAAATAGTAAACTTTAATCAAAAAATTTAAACTATACTTCTTACAAGGTTTTGTTGAGTTACACTTAATTGCAGGGTGAGTAAAACAATTTACTTAATAGTTTTAGTGATGCTTACTTGCAACACATAAGTAGCAACAAAGGAAGCAATGACGTTATTGTACCAGTGAGAGGCAGCAGCGAGCCCAAGAATAATGAAGAAGTAAAAAAAAGGGGGGGGGGGCGGGGGGGGGGAGAAGCAAGCTCAGCTCGTGAACGGGTGAATTTATGTAGAATTCTAAATAGATTTATTTAACAATTGAATGGTTTGTATTTTATTTTTAAAAAATGTCAAATTTAAAGTGAATATTTGAAGTAATTTTTAATTCCCCAATGTAAACTTATGTGGACCATCTCTGTGCCTGTCAGTTCCTAAGAAGAAGATAAAAATAGTGTGGTGTAGCCGGGGCTGCGGCTGACGACCATCATGCCTTGCGGGAAGGTTTCTGTGTGTTCACCACGATGGGGAAAGTTATTTAGGTTGGTGGCTTCGGCCATGGTTGTGTGTTAAGGTATGTGTGACCTGTTGAATGTGCTCTGGTTCATGCTAAGGCTGAATTGGGTCTGGTTCTGGAGTTAATGTGTTTCCCATGCTGTATGTGTGCTGTACTGTACTGTGCTGTGCTGTGAAGAAATAAAGTATTCCCAGACATCTGCATTGGGAAGCAATCAAGCCAACTTGGATAACTCAAGTTATTGGAGTAATGCTTACTTGTTTTTTTTTAAGGCAATCAGCTTGCATGGTTTTAATAAGTAAACTGGGTCACTTTTGAAGTAAATTCAACTTGTCAAGTTATCTCAACTTGCTTAAATCAGTAGTTTGGAATACATACAAAGTATCTTTCAATTAAAATTCTATAGTTGTTAAAAATAGTAATTCTGAGTAACCTGTACTAAAGATGAGTACATCTAAAGTAAACAATCAAGTATATGCTACAATTTAGCTTTAAGTTACTGGAACTCTCTTCTAAGTATACAATACTTTTACAATACGTTTGTTAATACTACAAACTATTCCCATTTAACTTGTTTTTTTTAAGGCAATCGGTTTGCATGCTTTTTTTAAAGTAAGGTTTACTAATTGGATTTTCAGTGTACAAACTCTATTTTTTCTCCTTTTATTTCTTCTTTTTTTCTAAACTGGACTTTGACTTTTTCTTATTTAAATACGTATTTGTATATGTACAATTAAACGTACTTCGGTGCAGGTGTGTGTGTGTGTGTGTGTGTGTACTCTGGTTATATATACAGTGACAAGGAAAAGTAAGTGAATTGGAATTAATAACTGGCTCCCCTTGGCAGCAATAACCCTAACCAGACTCTTCCTGTAGCTGTGGATCAGATCTGCACATCATTAAGGAGGAATTTCCGCACGTTCTTCCTGACAGAACTGCTTTATCTCTGTCATATTCTCTGGACGTCTCATGTGTCTGACTCTCTTTAAGTCATTCTATATCATCTCTATTGGGTTGAAGTCTGGACTCTGACTCGGCCGCTCCTAAAGGAGGATTTAGTTTTTCTGAAGCCGTTCTGTTGTTGACTTGCTCTGGTGTTTTGGGTCAGTGTCCTGTTGTATCACCCGACGTCTACAGAGTCTCAGCTGATGTAGACATTCTCACGTTATCCTGATGAATATTTCTACACGCTTGGTAATTCATCTTTCCCTCAGTGACTGCAAGCTGGCCACGCCCTGATGTAGCAAATCAGCTCCAAATCATGATGTTTCCTCCACCATACGGTTTCTTTACCTCACTGATGAGTCTTTGTGCTCTTCAGGTCATTTTGACTGGATGTCCACTTTTTGGTAGAGTCCCAAGTCCTAAAGTGTCTCCATTTGTCTAACTGTAGATGGTGAATTTCTAAAGTCACTTTGTAATCCTTTCCAGCTTTATGAAAATTAACAATACTTGATCACGGATCCTCTGAAAGCTCTTTTGGTGAGACATGGCTCACATTAGTGTATTCTCTTGGGCGGAGCAAACTCAAAGTTTGAATGGTTTTTATCAGTTAAAGTAGCTCTAGTCCACACCTCCAAACTCATTTTCTTCACTTGACTCCATGTATGTAACATCTGACTCCAATTAGCTTTTTGAGGTCATTAACTCAAGGATTCACAAACTTTTCACATCCACCAGCACTATGAGGTTTTATGGTTCTCAATAAAGACATGAAAGAACAGATTGGTTTTGTGTTGTTGTTATTTTAGACACGTTATTTGTTTATATCTTGACTTAGATGATCAGATCACATTTTATGACAAATTAATGTAGAAAACCATGAAATTCCAAAAGGTTCACATACTTTTTCTTGCCAATTTATGTAAGAGACACAGAATGAATAACTTTATATTTCTTAACACAGGATGACGTGTATTATACAGGACGAATGACAACATACTTTTAGTAATTACAGCCAAAGTCAACTTAATCAACTGTGTTGTATGTACTTATTATTAAGTCATTGCAAAAACATTTCTGCTTTACACACGAGTATTTCTGCAAAAACTAAAATAAATCTTACAGGAAAATACCTGTAGGCCAGAAAAGAAAGCAGTGTATTATGTAAAAAAATTCAGACAAAAAAAATCTTGGTTTTGTTCTATGAAAACAGAATCAGGTTGAACAAAGTCCTCAGACGTCGTGTCTCTGGTTCTGCACTGGAATATGGAGATCCTGGAGCATTGATCTGTCATGTCTGTGATGTTTTCCTCTTGTTGAATGTATTTACAGACACACACACTCTGCAGTACCTCTACACTGCTGTCACACCTGGACTTACTGATTTCCCAGAGTTCATTGCTGTGGGTCTGCTGGACGGAGAGCAGTTTATGTTCTACAGCAGCGACAACAGGAGTCTGATCATAAAGGACTGGATAAAGAAGAGTAACAGTGACACCTACTGGAGGAGGGAGACAGAGGACATGCGGGGCAATCAGGACATCTTTACCAACACATTCACAACAATAATGAAGGAGTTTCATCACAGTGAAGGTGAGAATAAACATATACTTTATGATTGTAAGGGGAAGATTTTAAGTTCTACAACTAACAGAAAAACACTCAGTTTCTTGCTGAGCAGCTTCTAAATGAACAGATGCAAAAGGCAGCACAGAGATACAGGAGAAGCTACAGAGTGAGATTTCACACTGTCATGTATTTGCTTTTTGCATTTTGGATTTTTTTGTCGTTATGTCACGTGTGAGAAAAAATAGAGACAGATTAGTTTGTGTCAGTAATTAAATACATGAATTGATTTACAATTTAATGAAGTATTAATAAAGTTCTCCATCCATCCATAACAAGGATTTAATATTGAAACCAAAAGATCTCTGATGCCCTCTAGTGGCTGGCTACAATATTTTAAACAAATCTTAATTTATATCTTCAGAAAGTGTTGTTTATTTTTTCCTTTTTTTATATTTTAATTTAATATTTGACATTATTAAATTCTGCATTGCTTTTCACTTTGAATAATTTTCATGCTCCATACTAAGTAAACACTGTAGGTAATAATTCTCAACATGTCCACTACTGATATGAGGCAGGGGTGTTTCCAATAACGGATCTTTTTTCGGAGTTGTGGTGGAAATTCTGGAAAACATTATAAAGACAAGTAATCCATACACTGGATAAGAGCAAAGTAACAAAGGTTTTATTATAACTTCTGCAGAAGGACCAGTCTCATATGTACAGCAAACAGTTGCAGCATGGAGAAAGGTGATCTCTTTCTGTCTGCTGTCCCATTATATACACGAACATAATATCTGCTCACATAATAACCGCCCTGTACATAAAGTTCCTACATTCAAACTCACGACTCTTTATCTGACCCAGACCCGATGTCCATGCCTTATCATTTATTCAGGGACAACTACAATCAGTTTGTTTCTGTTCTGTTCTCGGCCTCGTCTTTATATGTTTCAGACAGGTTTAAAGCTTCTATAGTCTACGTGGCACACTTACTACAAAGATCAGAATTAATATATGATTAAAATGTGATTTTATTTTAAAATGTGATCATTAGACTATCCAAGTGAGACCAAGCACAGCCATCTGTACACTATATGACCGATTACTCAGGGGTCGACATACCTTTTCCCATAGAGTGTTGTATTCACTCGCCTTCCTTCACATACATACGAACTTGAGTAACATCTGATTCTTAATTCATAGAGTTTAATATGATGTTGGCCCACCCGCAGCCATCAACTCTTCTTTCCATAAGGTTTAAAATTTAAAAGGCATGAAATTCTCCAAAATGTCTTGGTATGCTGAAAAATTAAGAGTTCCTTTCCTCCTAATCCACCTAACATGGTTGCTTAGTGGTTGGCACTGTGCCCTCGCACCTCCAGGTTTGGTAGTTTTAATCTCAGCTCAGGTACGTGAAGTATAAACATTTTCCCTGTATTGGGTCGGGTTCATCTGGGTTCTCCAGTTTCCTTCCACAATCCAAAGACATATTCTGTAGGCTTATTGGCATTTCTAAGCTGCTCTTTGTGTGTGTGTGATGGCAATATGTATTTTTAACTCCAGTACATTGTCACAGACAACTATACGAACAGCAATGTACAAAATATGCTCACTGTATATGACCAAAAGTCTCCTGTGTGTAATCTGTGTCTGTCTGTCCTCCTTTCTATTCGTCTGTCTGTATCTGTTTGTCTCTTTAGGAGATCACACACTACAGAGGATGTTCGGCTGTGAGCGTGATGATGATGATGATGTGACCACTAGAGGATACGATCAGTACGGTTATGATGGAGAAGATTTCATCAGTCTGAATCTGACAACTGTAACCTGGACTGCAGTTAAACCTCAAGCTGTAACAATCAAACACACCTGGGAGTCTAAAGGTTATAATAAATACTGGAAGAACTTCCTGGAGCGTAACTGTATCGATCTGTTAAAGACCTACACGTCTTACAGCAGAGACACTCTGAACAGAAAAGGTAGTGTGTGTGTGTGTGTGTGTGTGTGTGTGTGTGTGTGTGTGTGTGTGTGTGTGTGTGTGTGTGAGATCTGCTCTGTTACTGTAACACACACTGGTAATGTAAAATTTACATTTGACTTTTAAATTTACATAAAACATACTTTGACTAAAACACACACACACACACACACTCTCTTACTCACTTTGAAAATGTTTATACCATCTGAATCTGATCCACTGATACACATTAACTTTTTTTTAATAGTTTCCATGACAACCAGAACATAATGATTGTACAGAATAAATACTGAACTCTAAAGTTTCTACCTCCATCTTAACCCTGCACACACACAATTATTAAACAGTCATTTATATTTTCTATACAAAATTTAACTTTTTTGCCTCCTCACAGTGATCACATGACTTTAATGTCACTAATAAGAGGAAATGTTCTGTAAAAAGCAATTTTCCTTTTTATTGATGAATGAATAAATCTTACAGAGTTCTCTAATATTTCTGTCTCTCTGTGTCTCTGCAGTTCATCCCGAGGTGTCCGTGTTCCATAGACACTCGTCTCCTTCTCCAGAGGTGGTGTGTCACACTACAGGTTTCTTCCCCAAAGCACTAAACATCACCTGGCAGAAGGACGGAGAGGACGTGCATGAGGACGTGGAGCTCAGAGAGACGTTACCCAACCAGGATGGAAGCTTCCAGAAGAGAAGCATTCTGAAAGTCCCAGCTGAGGAGCTGCAGAAACACAACTACACCTGCGTGGTTCAGCACATCAGCTTGGAGAAGGAGTTAGTGCGAGAAGTACCAAAAGGTCCTAATAAACTAGAGCTGTAGAGAGTGAAAGCTGATTTCTTGCTGCAGCAGATAATAAAGACTCTGTGCTGATTTACAGGTGGAGGATCAGATGGAGTAACGATTGCTATAATTACTGCTGTAGTCGTCGCTCTCGTCATCGTTGTTGCTGGAATTGTGGTCTGGAAGAAGAAGAACTCTGGTGAGAGGAGGAAGGAGGCAGATGTGAAGTTTTCAGAGAACAGATTTACACTTTCTAATTCTAAATTCCTGAAAGGGGATCTGATAAATATTTTGCTTCTGTTTAAGTTGAACTGATAAATTAGACGAGACAATAAGCTGATATTGACTAATTGTCCTGTGAAAGTAAATCCAGTAGACAGATTTGATGCTAACTGTCTGTCCATCATCTGTGTTTCAGCCTTCAAACCTGTTCCACCCTGTAAGTGAACCTTTATGATCCATAAATGATGTTTAAAACCACTACATTATTTATACACAGTGTTTATTCACTTTGTGATGGATGTGAATGTTTTACAGCCTCTGAAGGAGATTTTGCAATCACAAACGGTGACTGTGTGTCTTCCTGCTGAACTGAGAGAGTAAGACATGATGTAGTTTACAGACTAATATGGAATAAACATCTGTGTGTGGAGAGAAAATCCAGCAGAAAATCCTGCAGTAACATTCAGTCTCAGCTCAGAGCTCATCCTGTTTCTGTCTGTCTGTTTTTCTAGGAGACACGAGGCGGACTTGGAGAACCAGAGTCAGAGGAAAAAACTCATCTCTGTCATCTGCCATAATTATTATTTCTAAACAAACTTAGGAAATAATTTACTCCTACTACACGGGAGGTCATTGTGGGAATAGTTTGTGGGAAGAGCGTACCAGTATAGTTGAATGTGCATGATTTAAATGTACCAGACAGATTTCTAATTATTTGATAGTTTAACATCTCTAAACTCCCCTGCTGATGACAGAACACATTTGATAAAAAAAAAAAAAAACGTTTAAGTACATCGAACAGTCCTACATCTCACCCCGTATACAAATAGAAACAAACAACAACAAAAAGCTCTGGATGCATTTTTTTTCTTGTTACAAATCATGATTGCAGTAATAATATTTATAATTATTTTTATTATTGTTTTCATGAAAGAAGATGGAATATAAAGATGATACATTTTTTGTGAAAAGTTCTCTGCATTTCTGTATCTTTTTGGCAGTGCTATTTTTGTTTTATTTCCGGAGCTTTAGCTGTTTTATTTAGTTTCTATGTGTGTTGTCATTGTCTTTCATTTTTGTTAATGCTGGGGGGCTTAGAAATTATATAAAGAGTAAAGTTGTATTTTTGTTTGTAAAGGAGCCTGTTACTAATCTGAAGATGAACATTTTTGGAAATTACAGTGTACATTACTGTGGGGCAATAATATTTGCTTTGTACCCAGTTCAGTGCATCAAGCTGGTGTCAGGATTCTCAGAAATAGATATGATGCAGATAAATTATCTCCAGACTTTGATTTTGAGTCTTACAACTAAAGCAGATGATATTTATTATTGTTAACATGGAGGATTTCGATTCTTCTTTTACTGGTAATTTATCTGAAAGTTTGGAATGTAGAATTTCACATTGGTTACTAAAGTATCCTACTGTGACTATTATAGGAGGAGACTGAACTGATAGGCGCCTCGTAGGAATATCGCCTCAGCTAATTCAAGGTCAAGAGTGTTCCTGGAAAAATTCAGCCTTATTGATATTTGGAGGGAACATTTTGGTCACACTCGTCAATACACAAAGATCATTCTAGGTGTTTAGTTTTGTTTTAGATATTTTTGTATGTGTTAGACTACTGTCCCCAGTTCCACCAATCTGCTGCTGTTGGGCCCTTGAGCAAGGTCCTTAACGTTCATCCTGCTCAGATGTGTGATGAGATAAAATTTAAGTCCAACACTGTTTTTTATAAGAATGCAACCATGAGGGGCGCAATCCAGTGTCTTCTTGTGCCAGTCCCAAGTCTGGATGAATGCAGAGGGTTGTGTCAGGAAGGGCATCCGACGTAAAAACATTTGCCAAATCAATGATGCGAATCAGGAAGGAAAGGTGTACAGGACAGTGGTGAGACCAGCGATGCTTTACGGCTTAGAGACAGTGGAACTGAAGAAAAGACAGGAGGCAGAGTTGTAGGAAACAGAGCTGAAGATGCTGAGGTTCTCTTTGGGAGTGACGAGGATGGATAGGATCAAGAATGAGTTCATCAGAGGGACAACCCATGTGAGATGTTTTGGAGATAAAGTCAGAGAGGCCAGATTGAGGTGGTTTGGACATGTTCAGAGGAGAGATGGTGAATATATCGGTAGAAGGATGCTGAGGTTGGAACTGCCAGGCAGGAGGTCTAGAGGAAGACCAAAGAGGAAATTTATGGATGCAGTGAGAGAGGACATGGTTAGTTGGTGTGGGAGAAGAGGATGCAGAGGATAGGGTTAGATGGAGGCAGATGAAATGCCGTGGCGACCCCTGAAAGGGAACAGCCGAAAGACCAAGTAGAAGACTGTTTTTTATAAGATTATTTGGGTGCGTTTGGCTGAAATGAGTCGGTCTCTCTCTTTGGGGAGTTAGTGTTTTACAATGTTACAAAGATATGAACCTAGAAATGGTTTGCTGTACAAGTTCTCTCAGGTTTTAGTACAGAATGTGACTATTCCCACAAGAAAGATGTTCGCATATAATGCTAAACAGTTGATTTCAGTGACATAGAAATTGTCAGTTACAAACTGTTTTACAAATTGTTTTACAGATTTTAAAACTGCTGTAAATGTTATATACATTATGTTTAATATATTGATACCAGTGAAACATGAAATAAAAGCATGTTTAACACAAAAATGCATTATGTATTCATTTCATTATAAAAAAAATTAAGTAATTTTCCTTAATACATATGAGTATCCTTAGTTTTATCTGCTTAAACTAAAAAAAAAGATTATTACACTATAATGTTAAAATCATCATGTGTCTGGCTAAATAGTTTAGGATGTTTTACATGATTTATTCAAGTAAATTCTACTAAAAACTAAAAACTGCTTAAAAATAATATGTGCGATATTGTTACCATTTTTTTAAAGTAGATAGCACATAAGATTTTTTACAGTGTAGGATTCAGGATTAAGTTTTTTTTATGCTTTACATTGTATACACTATTTAGACCCAGCTTGTTTTTTGTAACTATTATAAATTTGTTTTGGATGTGTGATTTATACAGAAAGAATTTGTTCCGATATTCTTGTTTTTATGCAAAGTTTGTTTCCTGAGTTTTGTTTCTTTTAAATACATTCTTTTTAGATTCTTTCACTATAAGACGAAAATTTTAATCTTTAATAAAATTCCAATTCAAATTTTATTTGTCTCATACACAGTATAATATGCAGTGAAATGCTTATACGACCGCCAGTGACCTTAAAAAGAAAATAAAAGCTTGTACGTAAAATAAATAATCAATAAAAAGGAAATACTAAAGAAATAATTTTAACTAGTAAAATTAACTGTACAATAAGGGCATAATAAAATATTGCAAATAGAGTATATATGTATATAGAATTAAAGTGTCATTGGTTGTGCAAATATGCATGAAAGGTGACTAATGAAAGTGACGTGCAATTGTCCAGATGTATAAATATTTAGTGCAAGTGTGTATGAATGTGTCCATGATTGTCCAGTCAGTGTTGTGAGCTTAAAAGATGTTATTAGTCCTGTGTGGAGGTGTGATTGAGAGACCTTATCGCCTGCGGGAAGAAGCTCCTCCTCAGCCTCTCTGTGTTAGCCTTTAGGGAGCGGAATCGCTTCCCAGACCACAACAAAGAGAACAGTCCATTACTGGGGTGACTGAGGTCCTTCATGATCTTCCTGGCCTTAGTCCAGCACCGCTTGCTGTAGATCGAGTGCAGGTCAGGGAGCTCAGTGTGGATGATGCGCTCGGCTGATCGCACCACCCTCTGTAGAGCTCGTCTGTCCTGCATGGTGCTGTTCCCGAACCAGGTCGTGATGTTTCCCGTCAGGATGCTCTCTATGGTGCAGGAGTAGAAGTTCCTGAGCACCTTGGAGGGCAGTGTAAAGTCTCTCAAGCGTC
The DNA here is from genome assembly GCA_030522415.1 of Channallabes apus. Taxonomy (NCBI): domain Eukaryota; kingdom Metazoa; phylum Chordata; class Actinopteri; order Siluriformes; family Clariidae; genus Channallabes; species Channallabes apus. Next base: position 5,560,094 of record CM060122.1, read on the forward strand.
TGAGGTGGTACAGACGCTGCCAGGCTTTTTTTCACCACAGTGTTGATGTGACAGGACCATGACAGGTCCTGCGTGATGTGAACACCGAGGTATCTGAAGCTGTCCACTCTCTCCACTGGGCTCCTGTTGATCACGGGGGTCTGGTAGTTCCTCTCCTGCTTTGTACTAAAGTCCACTATCAGCTCCTTTGTCTTACTGACGTTCAGGAGGAGATTGTTCCTCTGGCACCAGTTCTCCAGATTTCCAATCTCCTCTAGGTAGTCCGACTCATCATTGTTGGTGATCAGTCCGACCACGACAGTGTCGTCAGCAAACTTGATGATGGAGGTGGAGTTGGTAGTGGCCACGCAGTCGTGGGTGTACAAAGAGTACAGCAGGGGGCTCAGAACACAACCCTGGGGGGCTCCAGTGCTGAGAGTGAGTGTAGCAATTAGTGAGTGTAATATTTGCTATTTGTTTTATAATCGTATACCCCTCTTTCATGATATCTGTGCATTTTTCTTGTGTGAACTGAAGTATACTAATAGTGTTTTATGTCATTGTCATATAAATCATTGTCTTACAAATGTACAAAATGTGTATGAAGGTAAAAAATATATACTGTATATATATATATATATGTTGCAAATTCTGCACATTTTCTGGTACAAATCTTCTAGGACGGGTGTTGTTTCGTATAGAGATGGTAAGATTCCTAGTATAAAAGAAATAAAAATAGTTAGAACACACACAGGAAAAATTGCAGAGTAGTTTTTCCAGTGCTAATATTTTTTTCCTCAAAAAGAGTAGTTTTTGCTCTATTTTGAGTATACAGAGTAAAATTTGTCCATAGAGTGGGAGCAAAATAGTAACTGTTTTGACTCCTCCCACAACTCCAAAAGTTTAGTTTATCCGCCATTATTGTCATATGCTGCTCCTTTGGCTTGAGAATAGAACGTGCGCTTCTGCTGAAAGGTAACGTAAGTAAAGTTTTAAAAGTCTTAGTATTCATTTTCATAATATTGACCCATTTTTAAGAAAACACGTCTTTTTTTTTTTTTTTTTTTCTTCTTTGTCATGTTAGACTACCTGTAAGAGCCATATCTTGTTTTGTGGATTGTGGTTGTGTTTATTTTGTTTTATTTATTTTATTTTATATTACTACTTAAGCACTAAGCATTAAGTTTGTTAGTTAAGCATTCACTTATAACACTAGTAAGTTGGTCTGTGACGTCATTCAACTATTACACGTATTTACTTGGCAACTGCATGGTAACAGGTCAGTCTTTGATGCGGAATTGTGGAGACACAAGCTTTTGACCGTAAGCTAACGCAACCTAACATAGTCCACCAGATAAAGGAAATATATCGTTTTAAATGTAACCTAAAGCTGTGACCTACTGAACAGCGACTGGATTGTTGTAACCACAGTGGACTTATTCAAGACGACTGTACGAAGTGTTTAATCTTTGATGCTGGAAAAAAGACAAGAGATGAAGATCACTGGACTTCTGTGTCGTAAGTAAATAAAGATACGCGTCAAAACTAGTGGAATAATATGACCGCATGAACATAAAGTCAAAAGCTTTCTCCGTCGTTCAAGCGAAGATAAGTGACTGTTGAAACCGAAAGAGCCTTGCCTGTTTTGAACGCTGCCAGCACCGAGCTCGAGAGCCAAAGGGCGCTCTTCGATAAGAACAGACAAGAGAGGCTTAACAAAACATTGGCAGCAAGAAAAGGCAAGTTGGATCAACTCATTGTAATATCCAATGAATTAGAGACGCTTATGAACAATGCAAGCAACCTAGTTACTTTTGAAGCTAAGTACAGCTCGCAATACAAACAGCTGATAAAATAATTTATAAGAAGCAACGTTGATGTGCTATCGTGCATACATGAAAATGAACTCGACCATGATCAGGTCACCCGTTTTGTACCCACAATGTAATGCTGCACATGATTTATGGCAAAGGTGGATCGCTGGATTGCGGACACCAAGGGCCATTTTATGACGTCTCGAAAACGCAACAACGAAGTCTAGCCAGAAGACAGCGTGTCACAAGTGGCAGCGGCTGAGCCACATGGAAGCGTAGCGTCGGCAGCATCCTCATCTCGCCGCAAAGAAGAAGCCAGCGGGGCAGCTCTGCTGGCCAAAGCAGCAACCCTGGATGAACGGCTAGAAATGAATGAAGCACAACTAAAGGCACGACTAGAAATGGAGGAAGCAGAACTACTGTAAAAGCACAACTAAAGGAGAAAAAGGAAAGGCTGGAAATCAAAACGGCGCTCGCGATGCACAATGCCAAATTAAGAGTGCTTCAATATCAAGATCGCGAAGGACAACAGGCCGCAACAGAGAGCGCAGTCATTGAATCGAGCAGCGCGTACCCGAACAGTGCGTACTTCCCCAACCCTGAATATGACAGCCGACGACAGCCGGCAATAGAGAGCTCAGTCAACGAACCAAGCAGCCTGACCTTTCCAAACTCGGAATACAATGAACTTTACGAGCACAATGCGTCGACGGAATATCACGAACTGCCACCACGTCTCGAGGCAGCCCGTTTAAGTGTGCCCATCAGTGTCAGACCTACAATGGCAAGTACCCCAAGAAAATGTCCTACCCAAGACAATGATCACTTACGTCAGGGTTTCGATACAGCACGTTCTCAAATGCCAATGCCCTACGGGGCAGCCTACTCAGGCGTGCCCATAAGCGCAAAGCCACAAATCATAAGCAGCTCAAGGGAATGTTTTACCCAAATCAATGATTACCTACGTCAGGGGCTTGACACAGTGCATCACCAAATGCGACGTCAGACAGAACTCACAGAAATTCTTGCGAAGAGAAAAATGCTATCGTCCTAACCTCAGCACGACATTCCTCCGTTTCATGGAGACCTGCTTAAGTTCACGTCCTTCATGTTGTCCTTTGAACGCTTGGTCGAATCCAAGACTGACAGTGACATAGATAAGCTGTCCTATCTTGAACTGTACACCACAGGGGAACCCAAAGACCTTGTAACGAGCTGCATGCATATGACAGGTGGTTATGCAAAGAAACTGCTATACGTCAGGTCTGGCAACGAGCTAAGAATCGCAGCGGCATATAAGCAAAAGGCAACTAATTGGCCGAAAATAAAGTCAGATGACGGAAGGTCGTTAAGTGCCCTCTCCTCGTTCTTGACAACTTGCCAAAACGTCATGGCAAACTGTGAATCCATGGATGAGTTAAATAGCAGCCAGTGCATGAACAACATTCTCACAAAACTGCCCTACAAGCTGCTCGACAGGTGGAAGTTTTACGCACACCAGCGTTACGAGCACAACAAGAAAAGAGCCATGTTCGCCCAGCTAGTGGACTTCATCGATCAGCAAGCCAGACTATACTCCGACCCGCTCTTCGTTGATCTGGACGCCATGACCAGCGACAAAAAACACAGTCACACATCCCTTCAAGGACCCAAACCAAAAAGGGAAGGCAAGGCCAGGGTCAGCTTTGCAACTGAGGTCAGGCAGGTCAGTAAAAATTACAAAGATTCGATTACAACGAAGAACACCGGTGCATTAGCTATCAGCGCTTTCACTAAACCGTGCACATATTGTAAAAAAGACCATACCTTAGATGAGTGCTTTCAATTTAACGATAAGACACATAAAGACAAAGTAGAATTTTTAAGGCAACATTAACAAGTGGAAGATAAAAATCTCCCACAGAGCTATACAGTTCAGATCATCAAACAAATTTTAATATTACACAAATAACCCGAGTAAATACAAAATGCAGTTCTGCCTAACCATATCATATCAAACTCTTTCTTTCTCTATATCATGTGAGAATTTGAGCCACAAACTGTTTTAAAACATCATTGTAATTTTTTTTTTTTTTATGTAGAAAGATGAATTTGGAACAATGGCCATCCCATCACCATAATTTGCTCACCATCATTTTAATTAAAGTAAATGTATTGTACTGACTGAAAATATAAACAGCAGTCAACATACAATGAAACTATTTCAGACTCCAAAGATGTCATTTGTACTGTAAAATTAGGATTATTACATTAAATATTTTTGCTACATTATACAATTGGTGAGTATTTTATTGCAAGCTACCCATTTTTTTAAAGAACAAAATCCTTATGCTCATAAAATGATACACTACGATATTCTGTAATTGTGATGACCTGCTTTACTGAGGTTATACAATGAAAAAAGTTACTATTTTGTAAACAGAAAATGATACATAACATTATGTATGCACATTAGTTTGTCCAACTGTAGAATATACAACATGTGGATCCACCATTTCATTGCATTTATTTGCCCTCTTGTTTTTTTTCTTTGAAAAATGTAGTGCAGCATAATGTACTGAGTCTGCTTCAGGATCCTGCAAGGACACAGAGGACACACAGAGATAAACAAACAGCAAAAAATAGCAAAACCCACTATTAACATGACCACCACATATTACAGCACCCATAACACTTTATGCTCACAATCACCTAAATTTAAAACTTCTAATCATGTATATCTGTTTACATACATACACACACACACACACACACACACACACACACACACACACACACACACACACACACACATGCACGCACACACATACAACTTAAGCGCACAAGATTGACAGGTTCACAGTCTCATTGCCAAGTATTTCTCATTTTGCTCCTGAAATGATGACACCATTTGCCTTGGTTTTAATCTTTACTTCTTTTTTTCTTTACTTTTGCTTTTCTGGTTCTGTTTTTACTGATCAACGCTGCCAAATTGTAATCAAATTTTAGACCTCATTAGAATCCATCCTGGCATCTGTCTGTAAATGACTAAATGTAACACAGCTCTGTCCGTGTGCAGACCCTGATGCCGGCTGGCTACAGTACATTTCCCTCGAATAGAGTGTGCAGTCAATTTATTGCTTCTCCTCATGCTGCTCCAATGTCACAGGCCTTAATTCTCCTGTCCTGTGAGCTGCCCATTGTCACACTCAGTGAGACACCCACATTATCATTTTTAGGGGAATAATTTTTTAGTTGGGGAACGCCTATGACACACTTCTAACAGAACTGCCTGCAAACACCACAAACACCAGCCACGGCTCACCGGCCACCAAGGATTTCTGTTTTATATAGAGAGATTCTAAACAGCATTAGCATCCATCCTGACATCTGTATGTAAATGGAAACAAAAATATCTTTTGTAATCAAATTTACCTCATTGTTTGATGCTTCATGACCTAAAGCAATACAACAGAGAGAAAATTATTCATATTCACATTATTATTATTATTAGTAGTAGTAGTAGTAGTAATATGTCTGTAAAGATGTTTAGTCATGAAGTTAAGGCTATCTGGAAGTCAATTCAACTGAGCTTTTTTGTTAGGCAGAAACATTTCACTACTGATCCACCCAGTCTTAAATTAGCTTTTTATCTTTTATTTTTCTATGATTAAAAAGAAAATACTTTAAGCCTACATAGCAAATTCCCCAATTACCACCCAGCAGTGTTTATGAGTGCAGCTGGACTCCAATAAACTCTGAAATTGTTAAATCAACGGTGCGGGTTTTACTGTGTACAACAGTCTTGCACAAAGTGTTTGTTTGTATCTTGTTTTATATAATTCTTTAACTGTATGTATTAAGGATTGATTAAGAATTAGAGATTACTCATATTCATATGAATGTGAAGGCATACGGGTAAATACTTTTGGCAATATAGTGTATGTACTCTATCGATCTATCGATCTATAATTTACCTTTGTGCTTCAGTATGATGAAGATCAGGACACTGAGAAGAATCACAATCACTGCACTAAACCCAGCAGTCAGTATGAAGGACACAGCAGGACAGTCTGATCCTTTGATCACAAAAGAAAGAAAACAGAGATGTTAAACATTATATTTTAATGTAAGAGTTACAGAAGACTTTTGGGAGAGAAAAAAAACCAACCATTTGCTCTGTCTGTGATCTTGGTCAGTGTTTTATTTACCCCTGAAAAAATAAAACAAACATTCTTTATATAACTGAAGTTACTACAATTATTTACTTTATAACTACTTACTTGATATTAATTTACCTTTCACTCTTAAGTAAACTGACTCACTGAATGTAATCTGATTCTGTTCCATGTAGCTGCAGTAATAGAGTCCTGTATCAGAGACATTTACTGCAGTGATGGTGAGAGACGTGTTCTTGTCATGCAGAGACATCAATATTGTCTCATTTCCATTAAAGAAGTAACATGATTGTGTTGGAGCTGATATCCTAAACTGTTTACACCCAATAGGAAGTGGAATTGAATCACTGGTGTGTTTAAACCAGTAGACGTAACCTGTAACAGTCAGCTCATGTTGGCACCAAATAGTGACTTTATCTCCAACTGCTGCCTCCATAGTTAAAGAGCACAGAGTCTCTGAGAACAAACCTGCAACACACACACACACACACACACACACACACACACACACACACACACACACACACACACACACCTCAAATCAAACATGCAGTTGTAGTTTGCGGGGAGGCAAATAATGCCCTTGTGATCCCAAAGGTTTATTGTTGGGCAGTAACACTAAACCCCTCTCAGGTCTTTGCATTTATCAGGTCCATGAAAATTAATCCTGGATCCCAAAAACAAACAAGCGAACAAACCAAACTAGCAAAAAAGGTTTAGGTTAAGAGTTAGGGTTAACCTAAGGGCTAATCCTAACCCAAAATAACCCACAGTTACTTAATAATGCTGTAAATATGTGTTATATTCTGTAGATTTACAGTATACACTTTTTGGGGGGGATTTCTTTGGTTTGTGTAAAATCTTTAAGAATAATATACCTAAAAAAACCTGCACACCAAAAGGCTGAACTGGTTTACATTGTAAAAAAAATAGTAATGCATAGGTAAATCGTGAAATTATTCATACACATAAAAAAACAAACCAACTGCTTTCAAGAGTGGCACAGGGATGTGTGACTATGCAAACCATACACCTATTTTATCTTGTTCCTGTTGCAGTTTTACCCTGCATGTATGTTTTTGCACAGTTTACATCCTACACTGTTTTTGGTTTGCACCATTTTACCCTGAATATGGTTTGCACGTTTTGCACTTTTTATTTATTTTGAACTGTTTCTGGAATTTTTGCAAGTGAATCTTAAGTTATTCTAAATGAACCACAAACAAAGAAATATGTTTCTATCCTCAAATTATTTTCTTTAAGCACTTTCCTCTATCCCATACCTGACTGAAAGGAGTAATTACAGTATACAGCTCATTATGCAGGTCTTTGTCTTCTCTGGTGTGAATTACAGCATTATTCATGATCATTCAGCCCTCCTCGCATGTTCCGTTTTCTGTAAGTGAGTGTGGTGATTGTCACATCATTTCAAAGTAAAACTTCTACACTTGTGATCCAGGTCACAAAAGTCTCGTACAACCCCTGGCAAAAAGTATGGAATCACCCATCTCAGAAGATATTCATTCAAACTTTTAATTGTGTAGAAAAAAAACAAGCACATACATGCCACAAAACTATTTTCACTCAACAATCCAAACTTCTGGCTGTACAAAACACTTAAAAAAACAAAGAAAATAACTATAGTCAATGACAACTGTTTTAAAGATCAAACAGAGGGAAAAAAATATGGAATCACACAAATCTGAGGAAAATTATATATATATTATATATATTCATATATATTATGAAATCACCATGCACTTTGCATTTCTAAAACAAACACATGTATCTGATTACAAAATCACCTAGGTATTCAGGGACAGGCATTAAAATGGTTTAGATCATACTGTACCTGTCTGATCGATACCATTTTGTAGATCTGAATGGAGAACCGTCTGGTGTAATGCCCACGGTATGCCCACAGTAATATGGGGTCCCACAAGGGTCAGTTTTAGGACCTCTGCTGTTCTCAATATACGTGCTTCCCTTGGGTAACATCATTAGAAGACATGGGATTAGTTTCCATTGTTATGCTGATGATACCCAATTATATATCTCAACAAAACGAGACGAAATACCTTGTAACGCTCAGATTTAATTTTAGAGCTAATTACACTAAATCGGGGTCTTAAATTGCACCTGGATCTGGCAACCCTTGTACGAGGACGCTGAGACGCTGCTTTTTTCCGAGCTCCGCCATACTGACCAACTTTTAAACTTTTTCGTCCCCTTACGAAGAGTGTACATAAAACGGATAAGTATCTTATAATATATTTACTCGAAACGCGTGTTATATCATTAAGTTTTAATTGTTTTGCAGCACACCGCTTTTAGCCGGCATTAGCATCGCTAATTAGCATTAGCACCGCTAGCCCGTTAGCCCGGCCATCATGTTTGTTTGTAAAGTTTGTTTTCGCTTCTTCACACCGATTATTTTCCGTGTTTAGACACCATGTCGGTTGTGATTCTGCCTCTGAGTGCAGGTGAGGAGACATTGGAGCTGCACTCGGTGGATTTGGAGCTGGAGGCCGTGGAGAAGCTGATCCGTGAGCTACAGGTGAAGCTGGCCCGGCAGCGGAAAGCCACGCTGGAATCGTCACGGACCGACGCTCACCTGTCCTAGGTAAATTCGCGGCGTGACACAATCTCTCCGACAACCTCAACCCTGCGTGTTTCTCTGCCCAGGTCCAACACACCAAGGACGCAGCCCACCCAGTTTTCCTACACCCCGGCGCCGGGATACCACGGACCCTGGATACAGCAGCAGCGGAAGAAGCATGCCAAGCCCCGGGCGAGGACCTCTCCCCCTCCACCACCACCACCCGTCTTCGACATCTCGACCCAAAACCGCTTCGCTCCTCTCCGCGAGACGGCACACGACGTCCTGGTCATTGGAGACTCCATCGTTCGTCACGTGCGTGCTACCACGGCTAAAGGTAAGGTGCACACACGCTGTTTACCTGGTGCACGTGTTCTTGATGTTGCTGCACAGGTGCCTGCTGCCCTGAGGAAGAACATTGGAGCTGTGGTCCTTCATGCCGGCACGAACGACACCAGGCTGAGGCAGACGGAGATCCTAAAGAAGGACTTCAGGAGCCTGGTCGAGAAGATCCGCAGCACATCACCCACGACAAGGATCATCGTATCTGGACCGCTTCCCACATTTCAGCGAGGAATCGAGAAGTTCAGTAGATTATTTGCCTTTAATGAATGGTTACAATCTTGGTGTCAACAACAGAAATTACGCTTTGTTGATAACTGGAATGTTTTCTGGGAGCGTCCTAGGCTCTATCACACCGATGGCCTACACCCTAGCAGAGCTGGAGCAGCGGTCCTCTCTGACAACATCTCCAGGACACTACGAACCATCTGACTGGCGGTAAGTCATACTGTAGATTCCAAACATATTAGCCACATCACAACTCACCGTAGTGATAGACGAACACACACATAGCTTGTCCTATAGAAACTGTGTCTGTTCCCCGAATACTGAGAAAAAATAATAAATTTGTTAAATTTGCCCGAAACAATCTGATAACCATAAAACCAGAAAAAGGCAAAATAAGTAGTCAAAATCCACCTCTAAAGTTTGGACTACTCAACATTAGATCCCTTGCGCCTAAAGCACTTATTGTTAATGAAATTATCTCAGATTATTGCTTTGACGCACTCTGTCTCACCGAAACCTGGCTTAAACCAAATGAATATTTTGGTCTGAATGAGTCTACTCCGTCAGGATATTTCTATAAGCACGAGCCCCGTCTAATTGGTCGCGGTGGTGGTGTCGCCACTATCTACAATGATGTACTCACTGTTACCCAGAAAATAAGGCCCAGGTTTAATTCATTTGAAGTGCTTATCATTAATGTTGCACTAAATGAAATACGTAATAAACCCTTGCTATATTTTACCCTGGCCACCGTGTACAGACCCCCGGGGCCATATGGCGATTTTCTTAAAGAATTTGGACATCTGCTATCAGACCTATTGGTTAACTCTGACAAAGTGTTGATAGTAGGAGACTTTAACATTCATGTAGATGATGCTAACGACGCTTTAGCACTCACATTTATGGATTTACTAAATTCCTTTGGGGTTAAGCAAAATATAATTGGAGCAACTCACCGCTTTAATCATACGCTAGATTTAATTATATCCCATGGTATAGATGTCTCTAATCTAGAGATCATACCTCAAAGTGATGATATCACAGACCATCACCTCCTGACATATACTCTACCCGTAGAACAGATTAGCTGTGTCTCCCCACGTTATCAGTCTGTTAGAAATATGAATCGCACTACTAAAGACAGATTCACAAGGAATCTGCCAGGCCTGTCCCAATTTCTTATTAGACCCCTAAATGCAGATTATCTAGATGAAGTGACTAGCAGCATGGGCACTATTCTTACCAGTACATTAGACACTGTTGCTCCCATCAGATTAAAAAAAGTCAGAGATAAACCATTTGCACCGTGGTACAACAGTCATACTCGCGCCCTAAAGAGAGCAACCCGTAACCTCGAGCGAAAATGGAGGAAAACTAAATTAGAAGTTTTTCGAATTGCGTATAAAGACAGTATGTGCAGCTATAGACAGGCTCTAAAAACTGCTAGGACTGAGCATCTTAGCTAACTGATAGCAAGAAACCAAAACAATCCCAGGTTCTTATTTAGTACAGTGGCTCGCCTAACAAAACCTACTGTAAGATGCCCGCAGAGAGTATCCCATCACAGTTTAGAAGTGAAGACTTTATGGACTTCTTTAATGAAAAAATCAATAATATCAGGAAGAAAATAATGGAGGTTCAACCTCTAATAGTATCTCACGATCCAGTTCAGCCTATAGCTTCACATTTAGATTTTCACTGCTTTACAGGTATAGGACAGGAAGAGCTGTATAAACTCATCACCTCGGCTAAATCAACAACGTGCCTGTTAGACCCAATCCCAACCAGATTTTTAAAAGAAGTGATGCTTACGGTTGGAGAGCCACTTCTAAACATTATTAATTCTTCATTACATCTAGGTCACGTCCCTAAACCTTTCAAGTTAGCAGTTATTAAGCCGCTTCTTAAAAAATCTAATTTGGACGCGAATGAAATAACAAATTACAGACCGATTTCAAACCTTCCGTTCATATCAAAAATACTAGAAAAAATTGTATCAGCTCAAATTTGCACATTCTTGCAGGATAACATCCTCCTTGAAGACTTTCAGTCAGGTTTCAGGCCCCATCATAGCACAGAAACTGCACTAGTTAAGATTACAAACGACTTGTTTTTAGCTTCAGACCAAGGCTGCATCTCATTGCTAGTCCTGCTCGATTTTAGTGCTGCATTCGACACTATAGATCATAATATTCTCATAGATCGCTTACAAAATTATATAGGTATCCAGGGACAGGCATTAAAATGGTTTAGATCTTACCTGTCTGATCGCTACCATTTTGTAGATCTAAATGGAGAACCGTCTGGTGTAATGCCAGTGAAATATGGGGTCCCACAAGGGTCAGTTTTAGGACCTCTGTTGTTCTCAATATACATGCTTCCCTTGGGTAACATCATTAGAAGACATGGGATTAGTTTCCATTGTTATGCTGATGATACCCAATTATATATCTCAACTAAACCAGACGAAATACCTAAGTTGTCTAGATTAACTGAGTGTGTCCAGGACATAAAAGATTGGATGACCAATAACTTTCTTTTATTAAATTCAGATAAGACAGAGATATTACTTATTGGCCCAAAAACCAGCACACAACAGCTTTCACAATTGAGCCTGCGTTTAGAAGGATGTACTGTTACTACCAGCTCAGCAGTAAAAGACCTGGGCGTAATATTAGACAGTAACTTTTCCTTTGAAAATCACATTTCAAATATCACAAAAACAGCCTTTTTCCATCTTCGAAATATTGCTAAACTTAGGAACATCTTATCCGTATCTGATGCAGAAAAGCTAGTTCATGCATTCATGACCTCCAGACTGGACTATTGTAATGCATTACTAGGTGGTTGTCCTGCATCCTCAATAAACAAGCTTCAGTTAGTCCAAAATGCAGCCGCCAGGGTTCTCACTAGATGCAGAAAATATGATCATATATCCCCAATATTATCATCCCTGCACTGGCTACCTGTTCAGTTTAGAATAAATTACAAAATAGTATTACTTACATACAAGGCCTTAAATGGTTTAGCTCCCACATACCTAACCAGTCTTCTGATGCGCTACAATCCACCACGCGCCTTAAGATCATGTCTGTGACCGGACAGTAAGAAATCACCTAAAAGAAATGGGATTTACATATAGAAAAGCCAAACGAAAACCATCATTAACAACTAAATAGAAAAAAAACAAGGTTTCAGTGGGCTAAAGAAAGACAATCTTGGACTGCAGATGACTGGATGAGAGTTAGGTTCAGTGATGAATCACGAATCTGCATTGGGCAGGGTGATGATGCTGGAACTTTTGTTTGCTGCCGTTCCAATGAAATTTATAAAAAATACATGCAAATTTACACAATCACTAATGATATGGGGTTGTATGTCAGGTAGAGGTATGGGAGACATGACAGTCATTACATCTTCTATAAATGCACAAGTTAATGTTGAGATTTTGGACACTTTACTTATTCCTTCAGTTGAAAGGATGTTTGGTGATGGTAGCATAATTTTTCAGGATGATAATGCATCGTGCCATATGGCAAAATCTGTGAAAACATTCCTACACGAAATACATATAATGTCAATGGCATGGCCTGCAAATAGTCCGGACCTCAATCCAATTGAAAATCTGTGGTGGAAATTAAAGAAAATGGTCCACGACAAGGCTCCAACCTGCAAAGCTGATCTGGCAACTGCAATAAGACAAAGCTGGAGACAGATTAATGAAGTATACTGTTTGTCATTAGTTAAATCCATGCCTCAGAGAATTCAAGCTGTTATAAAAGCCAGAGGTGGTGCAACAAAGTACTTATAGTGTTTTTATTTGGTGATTCCATATAATTTTCCTCAGATTTGTGTGATTCCATATATATTTTTTTTTTAAGTGTTTTAAGGTGAACCTCCATCCCAGTCTCAAGTCTTTTGCAGACTCCAAGAGGTTTGGAGTCATCAAGTTTGGAGTGATCTTCCCATCAACTCTGACTAGCTTCCCTGTCCCTGCTGAAGAGAAGCACCCCCAGAGCATGATGCTGCCACCACCATATTTGACAGTGGGGACGGTGTGTTCAGAGTGATGTGCAGTGTTAGTTTTCTGCCACATATAGCGTTTTGCATTTTGGCTAAAAAGTTCCATTTTGGTCTCATCTGACCAGAGCACCTTCTTCCACATGTTTGCTGTGTCCCCCACATGGCTTGTGGCAAACTGCAAACGGGACTTCTTATGGTTTTCTGTTAACAATGGCTTTCTTCTTGACACTCTTCCATAAAGGCCAACTTTGTGCAGTGCACGACTAATAGTTGTCCTATGGACAGATTCCCCCCACCTGAGCTGTAGATCTCTGCAGCTCGTCCAGAGTCACCATGGGCCTCTTGGCTGCATTTCTGATCAGCGCTCTCCTTGTTCGGCCTGTGAGTTTAGGTGGACGGCCTTATCTTGGTAGGTTTACAGTTGTGCCATACTCCTTCCATTTCTGAATGATCGCTTGAACAGTGGCTCCGTGGGATGTTCAAGACTTTGGAAATCTTTTTGTATCCTAAGCCTACTTTAAATTTCTCAATAACTTTATCCCTGACCTGTCTGGTGTGTTTTTTGGACTTCATGGTGTTGTTGCTCAATGAAATTGATTCATGTTTGTGGCTGTAATGTGACAACATGTGGAAAAGTACAAGGGGGCCGAATACTTTTGCAAGCCACTGTATACATATATATATATTGGGTTGGCGCTGCCCCGTCTTGCCTTCCCCGTAGAACCGGCCCCGGCAAGCATTGTGTCAGAAGATTCTGCGGAATTCTTTCTCACCTTTCATTCACTGTAGAGGGGGGGTTTAGATTAATTAACAGAGTGGACATCTCTGCCTAAATTTTATTTCCCCAGCAAAACATAAAATAGATTTTAAAAATAAATAAAAATGATTAATGATAGCAATTAAATCAGACTTAATAGTTGGACTTCGCTTTAAATTTGAGCACTCATGTGTAAATAGCTTTTTCATTGCACTTACTACCATATCATATATTTGTGTCTAATACTGTTTTATTCATATTTTACATTACATGCAGTTTGTAATTTACTTGCGATTGTCCTTTTACAATGTAACCTACGTATCTACAGTATAAGCAGATTTAACTACTTCAGCAGAGAATGAGAAATTTGGTCGATGAAGTTCTTATTTGATATAATTTTATTATTTAATTACTTATCTTATTATAAATATGATTCTTATGGTGATATATTTTTAGACTGATATTGTAAGTTTAAAATAAAATGTGTTCATTTTTGCACTCAAAATACCCCCCACCATCAACTAATTATTTAGCTGAATCCATCTCCCATCCCCCACCCCACGGTGGAACGAAGAGTCCGAGACCAAGCCTGCTGCCATGCTTTGCTGGCTGAAAAATGTTTTTCTTCCAAAGTGATTTGCAAAACAGGAGCCTCCTCATACTATAATAGTTTTGATACACTGATCAGTTTTGATCTGATTTTATATTGTACCTTGATTGCTTCACAGCTTCAATACACTGTAGACTGCATGATATTTGTTAGTGGATTAAATTGGTGGAAGGTTTTAGCTCTTGACTCAATCTCTTCTCGCCATCTCTTCCCCCAATGAGGTGCGAAATATTATTTACATGTAAAAACCGGTTCAACCGGTGCTCAGACGATCTGTGATAACTCTCCACCATTTTCACAATCTTGTCATTAGTTAGTTTAATCAGTTTAATATGGTATTTTCCAACTAAAAGAGCAAGCTGAAGATACATTTTTACTTATACTGTATTTCTATTTAATACAATCAGACCTTGTTTTCATTACTGTAAGGTTTTTATTGAGTGGTTAGGCAGAAATACAGATTAAGACAGATTACACTTTTGTGTTTACAATTTGTGTTTTGTACATCTACTACATTCCCGTATGTCCACCCTGATTCGTAACCATGACTGGAAGAACTTTAAACTGTCTATTTATGTAGTTGTTGCATATAGTATCTTCTAGTTCTTCAAACCAGAACTTTTATATGCCAGCAATTAAATCGGTCTTTGTAGTTGGTTTTGCCGTTTTTCTAATATCTTTTTCATTGCATGCCATACCATCTCAATGGGATTCATATCAGAGGATTCAGCTGGAGTCTTCACCCAGTTAATGCTCTCTGCAGCAATGACTTTTCTTGCAGCAGTATGCTTCGGGTCATTGTCCTGGAAAAAATGGTGGTGAACTCCAAATGTTTCCCTGATGTATGGGGCGGTGGTTTCTTTTATGATAACTTCCTCAAAGAAAGACCGATCCATTATCCCTTCAAATATTGCAATCGGTCCTGGTCCAAGTCTGGATATTTCCCCCCAAACATGAACTTTCAAAGGATGTTTTGGATTCAAAGCCACCATTGTTTCATCTGTGAAAAAGAGCTCTTTCTCTTCAATCCATTTTTGAGCTTGTTGCAGACGAAGCTCTTCATTTTTGCCTCTGATCATGTGACAATGTTGAGTTTTCCCATACCTCCATCCAAGTTTTTGTCTGACACTGCGTATGGATCATGTCCACACCAAAGTCACACAATAATTGCTTTTTCACCAATCTTGCAGCCATTTCATCGTTTTGGTCAGTGATGTTCTCTGTGGCTGAGACAATGTCCCTAAAAGCAAGAGAAAGATATTAAATATTTGACATATTAGGCAAAAAACTGCAAAAAATACTACTGTTGTATCATTTGTGATAGCGCTGAGGTAAGTAATTTACTGAGTAATTTTGCAAGGATTACGTTTGCGTGCTGTGTTTTCTTTATAATGTCTTCTGATTGTGAGAGGGATGCGTGAACACCAATAGAATTCAGATGGCGATGTATCTCTCGAGTGGAACATCCTGCTGATCTCATTGTCCTGATGTCTTGGGAATGAATCCTGCTGATCTTTGTCATTTTATAATGCTGTCATAGTGCATGTGGATGCAATGCATTTATCCTTAAGATTTCATGATGTCATTGCTCCCGTGAAACATATGACATCTAAAAGGTGCTATACCCACAAAGTAGGTTTTACATACTTTAAATAGTTGCAAACTATAGTTTAGTTTATTTATTTATTTTTATTAAAAAGTACTTCATCTGTAATTAAAGTATATAAATTTTAATATAACAATATATTTTAAATAAAACATTTGCAATAAATTGAGTAGTTTATTTTTATGCGTTTTTTTTTTTTTGTTATTCACGATCATTCACTGAAAGTGTATTCTGAAAAATACACAAATGTCAGGACATGTTCTTTTCAGGACTCCAAAACAACTTCAGACTCCTAAGGGTTAACCCAGCCGCTGAAACACTACTGGACAGAACAGGCACTGGGTTGGTTTGTCCCAAGTGCTTGGTTTTACCATTTAACCCAGAATTCTGGGTTGTTCATTTGACCCAACCAGTGGGTTAAACTGACACTCTAGCTGGGTATTTTTTTTTTCATAAAATACTCAAAATGTACACAACTTTAAATAATGTAAATAGAGTGTCACAGATTAATAATTAATTATATTAATTAATTATAATTAATAATATAATTAATAAAATGTGAATAACCCAATTTTGACAAAAATGTTAGACAGAAAAATATAATCCCAATGTGACAATATGGTACATGTAAAAAAAAATGTCTGTAAAACAATAAAAACCAAGAGATCCCTGTATTTCTGAAATGAATTAAATTTAAATTTAAACACAAGTTTTCAATACAAATCTTATAATGCCCACATCACACCAAACATTCCCCATCTTAATATTTTGACTATTTATTTTAATTATTAGTTATTTAACTATTACTATTTAATTTCCTTCAAAATGTCATTAAAAACAAAAACAATAAAACTTTTAAAAATATTGTTTATTAAATGTTGGCTGAGAAAATTGTTGTCTTTAAAAATGTAACAGATGAGGACTCGTGTCCATCAATCTGATCTACAGTATGCTGGAAAAAATCCCAGGTTAGAAGACACTGCTTTGTGTAGTTAACATAAAAGACAAAAAACCCTTTAAAACAAACATCAACGGCCTCCACCAAAATGTCTATGTCAATAGCATTGCCTCCAACAATGGGAAAGGTTTGTCAGATCACTCTTGTCTCATCCCCAATGCACAAAATGTGGACCAATTCTCCAGACATCTCCATATTTTGCATGTTGGTCTCCGACTGTGGATTACACACTATCACTTGGTTGCAATATAACTAACATTTACGTCAAGCATTTTGTGGTAGACATACAGTTACGTATGGATTAAATGCAAAACGTGTTTTCTCTTTTAAATACACAAAAATACATAGTTCAATACATAAAATACTAATTTACCTCATGATTAAACGTGTGAGGGATAACAGGATACGACGCTCCATCTGGATTTAATACGAAACATTCCCGCTTTCAAATTCTCAACAAACCCTTGAAGAGGATATTTAAGTGATGAAAAACTTAAAAAACTTAAGCAATTTCCAATATTTATGTAATTCTCAAAACTTTTGGCCACAACTGTACATCCTGCATTTCAAACAGAACTAAGAGGTGAACATGCATTTCTGAAATAAAGATGTACTCTATATATACCATGTCTGTGATCATTTGACCACTTTCCTGTGTATATTTACTGACATAGTTAGCTGCCATTTTACCAATACATTAATACACTTCTTTTCTTTTCTGTGTCTAAATCTTCCTCTCTTCTTACACACAAATACAATTTCATTTGTAAATATTAACAATTAGGGAGGCAATTTAACTTAAAGAATGAAGTTAAACTTTCAGAAAACTTCTCTTTTTCTTTCCCCCTTTTAAACCAAAAATACACTCTGTAACACCTAATATCAGTGTTACTCAAAATTAACATGTAATAAAGTGTGTTTTTTCACTCACATAAGTTCCTCAACATGTCGCGAATACTGCTCTCATTAGGAATGTGCATGCGCGAGGGAGAGAGATTTCTAACTGCATGTGCACATCTTGTCCAAAAAAAACGGAATGTATATTTTAAAAATTTATTTCTTCTAAAGAATTTTCAATAGTTCTCACATCATCTTGTCATTAACAGTTTTTTATGGTTACGTATGACTTTACAATGATGCATTTGTCTAATTTCTTGAATAATAAAAAACAGAACGAGAAAAAAACATTAACCCCACACCCTCATATTAAAGCATTTCATTTGAACAATAAAATATACTTGCTCCTACTACAGCTTACTATACAACAAGTAAAAATTCACATTAACTTACCATAAAATACAGGGTGCTCTGTGCTTAATCCAGTCAGAATTAAAGAATCCAGAATGTTCGCCAAGGAATAAACCAATTGCTGGATCAAAATAACACAACCAGAAAGACTGTCATTAAACATACCCCAATGGCTTCTTCTGACAACTATAAAATATTATAAAATATCCCACAGACTTTAGTGAAGATTACTTAGTAAAATTACATTTTAGATTACATTTAGTAAATTTAGGTTTTTATTTGTGTGTGCAACAAACTAAAATACAGTCTAGCCGACTATTCATATTAACTTACCATAAAATACTGCCAGCTGTAATTGGCGTGCCCCTCGCTTCAGAAGTGAAGAATCCAGAAAGTTTGTCATGCCGTTTCTCAATTCCAAGAACACAAAGAATGGACTTGCAAGTGCACACTTGAGAGGTTTGAGGACACCCGGGTAAATTGCAAATGGAACGCAGAGTACAGGATGCACAGCAGCGATATATTACACTGTAACCGTATTATACCAAAGAGTCCCAGTTAGAAATACGCAAAATAAAATACATCCATTTTAACCACTACAGAGACATCACAGCTAGCTGTAGTGTATAGAAGTTCCTTCCAAGATGAGGCTGCATTGGGTGGGGTACATGAGCACAGAGCGCATGGTGATTGGCTGGGATGCAAATCTCCAAAATCGTTTTTTTAAAATAGACCCTATCTTAAATAACTAGTTGATGATTTGAGCTGTACACACATACATTCTCACTTAAATAACTCGTAAAACTACACTTAGAGAGTCTTGGCAGATTGCAGAGAAACTTGGTCTTGGGCACCAGTTCACATTTCAGCATGACCCAAAACACACAGCAAATGTGGTGAAGAAATGGTTAGCAGAAAAGAAAAATGTACATTTTTCAGTGGCCCAGCCAGAGTCCTGACTTCCAATTGAGAATCTGTGGAGGAGCTAAACATCAGGGTGATGGCAAGGAGACCCTCCAACCTGAAAGAGTTGGAGCTCATCGCTAAAGATGAATGGGTAAAAATACCAGTGGAGACATGCAAAAAACTGGTCAGCAGTTATAGGAAGCATTTGATTGCTGTAATAGCCAATAAAGGATTTTCTATTGATTATTGAGAAGGGTATGAATAATTTTGGACATGCCACTTTTTGGTTAAATGTAACTAAAAGATGAGTAGTAATTTTTTCCACAATGCATCTTTTACATCGTCTTATTATCTCATGGGAGACGTGCGTATCATTTTTAATGAAGATAAAACTTGCTCGTTGAATAAAAGTAACATAAAGTCAGAATTTTCCAGGGGTATGAATAATTTTGGTTACCAAATACTCGGTTCACCAACGCCCCATAAAAAAAGTTTCTAAACAAATCCAATAATTTGTTTTTATTTTAACGAAAGGCTGCAATGAAAAACTAATTATATTCTTATAAACAAAATGTGTACTTTTTACTAAATCACACTTTTCTGACTAATTAAAGTGTTTTATTTACACAAATTAAAAAATGCAGTTCAATACACAATGAATTACAATACAGGCTTTATTGTGAGAGCTTTCAGGCTTTATTACGTGTGATTATTAAATAAAACAATGAATTAGATCATTACGACTTACCCATGGCACAGAGAAACACATGCAGAGATAAAAACTGAACCATTCTGTATCAGCCGAGAGACAAAGAGGAAACTGTCATCTGTTGGACAAAACTACTGCTGGTGTATCTGTGTGTAGGAGGTGTGTTTGATTACACAGCTTACAGCACTTTTGTAACCTTAAAGACTTAAGAAAACTAATCTAATACAGTCCTGAGAAAAAGTATTTGTGTTTTTTTTTTTTTTGCATATTTGTCACACTTAACTGATTGAGATCATCAAACTTATTTTAATATTAACATTATACATGACAAATATATGTGTGTATATGTATATTATTCATTTTAATATTACACAATGATAACGAGTTAATGAGTGAATACAAAATGCAGTTTTAAATGACTTCATTTATTAAGAAGAAAAAGCTGACCGAACCTACTTGGCCCTATGTGAAAAAGTAATTGCCCCTAAACCTAATAACTGGTTGTGCCATTCAAGCATTTGTGATAACTGGCACTTAGGTGGAATGTTTGCTCACTCTTCTTTGTGGAATTGTTTTATTTCAGCCACATTGAAGAGATTTTGACCATGAACGTTTTTTTTAAAGATTGGATTAAATTTCGGACTATGACTAGGCCACTCCAAAACCTTGACTTTTTTTTTTTTTTGGCTATTCAGATGTGGATTTGCTGGTGTGTTTTGAGGCAAAAGTCATGAACTGATGGATAGACATTCTTCATCAGGATGTTCAGGTAGAGTACAGAATTCTTGGTTCCATCAATTATGTCATCCAGGTCCTGAAGCAGCCCAAGACCATCACATATTACACCAGATGCCCAAAAGTCTTGGGGATAATCAAGATGTTTTTTGGCAAATGAGAGATGAGCCTTTGTGTTCTTTTTGGTCAGCAATACTGATGTGAAGTTCACATAATTTTAATGACAAATCTTTTTTTTTTTTTGAGTGATTTAGTTTATGTTAAGCTTATGGGGCTGTGATGTGATGAACAAACTACTTGGGAAACCTGAAGACTCGAAAGGTGAACTAATCAATTCACTTTCCAGCTCAGACTGCATTGGTTAAGCTTTTGGGGATGTTACACGATGAATGAACAGCTCAGGAAACTGAAGACTCGAAACTGAGATAAACTAATTCCTGTACAGATATTCCTCATGGGCGAATGGAGGAATCTTTCCCCGAAACGACTTGTTCTTCCAGAGTCACACTTAATATTAATTTAAAATGAATAAATAGTTGAAGAATGACCCATGACTAGTCCAAAGCTTTCATCTTGGAACTCTCCCATGGATGCTATTTTTGCCCCCAGTCTCTTTCTTATTGTTTAATCATGAACACTGACCTTTACTGGTGCAAATGAGGCCTGCAGTTCCTCAGATGTTGTCCTGGGATCTTTTATGAGCTCTTGGATGAGTCGTCATTGTGCTCTTGGAGTAATTTTGGTCGGCTGCCACTTATAGGAAGGTTCACCACTGTTTTCCCACAAGTTTTCTCCATTTGTGAATAATGGCTCTCACCGTGGTTCACTGGAGTTCCAAAGCCTTAGAAATGGCTTTGTAACCTTTTCTAGACTGACGTATGTCAAATACTTTGATAGAGTTTCTTTTTGCGAGAAATTTTAGTATGGTTCACTTTCTCAGACTGTTTTTATTTAATTTAACAGGTCTGGCAGTAATGAAATTTAACTTAGCTTTCCAAAAAATTACCATTTATTCATGATTTATCAGGGGGAGTTACTGTTTCACATAGGTTTGATAGCTGCACCCTTAATACAGTAAGTGAAATGCATAACTGCATTTTATCTTTACTTGGGTTATGTTTGTGTTATTAAAAATATTGATGTGTTTAATGATTGTAATCATTTAAGTGTGATAATTATGCAATATGCTTAAATGTCTCATCTCTCATTTTTTCATAAAATTAAAAAATGCAGTAATCTCATGTCTCTTCTTAGCATCCAGTCAACATTTCCATTAAGTTCTCAGACAGTGAATGTGAAGACAGTTCATTCCTTAAATACAATGTTCATATGTTTTGTTTTAGAAAAGTAAGAAAAGTACATTAATATATTTAGTGTATTTTGGAGGCTAGTTCATGTATTTCGGGATGAAACACTAGTATAGTTACATCAGTGTAGTTTTCATATGCTATAATTTAAAAGTAAACATGAAGAGAGGTATATGAGTTCCCAAATATACTATATTCCAGAAGTAAGTTAAGTTTTATATGTAGTAATACAATGAACTTAATGTACTATAAAGGGTATATAGTTTTTTTCTTTTTGAGTTTTATCAAAAATATTTGATGAGAATAATAATATAATAATAATAATAATAATATAATATATATATATACAGTGGTGTGAAAAACTATTTGCCCCCCTCCTGATTTCTTATTCTTTTGCATGTTTGTCACACAAAATGTTTCTGATCATCAAACACATTTAACTATTAGTCAAAGATAACACAAGTAAACACAAAATGCAGTTTTTAAATGACGGGTTTTACTATTTAGGGAGAAAAAAAATCCAAACCTACATGGCCCTGTGTGAAAAAGTAATTGCCCCCTGAACCTAATAGCTGGTTGGGCCACCCTTAGCAGCAATAACTGCAATCAAGCGTTTGCGATAACTTGCAACGAGTCTTTTACAGCGCTCTGGAGGAATTTTGGCCCACTCGTCTTTGCAGAATTGTTGTAATTCAGCTTTATTTGAGGGTTTTCTAGCATGAACCGCCTTTTTAAGGTCATGCCACAACATCTCAATAGGATTCAGGTCAGGACTTTGACTAGGCCACTCCAAAGTCTTCATTTTGTTTTTCTTCAGCCATTCAGAGGTGGATTTGCTGGTGTGTTTTGGGTCATTGTCCTGCGGCAGCACCCAAGATCGCTTCAGCTTGAGTTGACGAACAGATGGCCGGACATTCTCCTTCAGGATTTTTTGGTAGACAGTAGAATTCATGGTTCCATCTATCACAGCAAGCCTTCCAGGTCCTGAAGCAGCAAAACAACCCCAGACCATCACACTACCACCACCATATTTTACTGTTGGTATGATGTTCTTTTTCTGAAATGCTGTGTTACTTTCACGCCAGATGTAACGGGACACGCACCTTCCAAAAAGTTCAACTTTTGTCTCGTCGGTCCACAAGGTATTTTCCCAAAAGTCTTGGCAATCATTGAGATGTTTTTTTTAGCAAAATTGAGACGAGCCTTAATGTTCTTTTTGCTTAAAAGTGGTTTGCGCCTTGGAAATCTGCCATGCAGGCCGTTTTTGCCCAGTCTCTTTCTTATGGTGGAGTCGTGAACACTGACCTTAATTGAGGCAAGTGAGGCCTGCAGTTCTTTAGATGTTGTCCTGGGGTCTTTTGTGGCCTCTCGGATGAGTTGTCTCTGCACTCTTGGGGTAATTTTGGTCGGCCGGCCACTCCTGGGAAGGTTCACCACTGTTCCATGTTTTTGCCATTTGTGGATAATGGCTCTCACTGTGGTTCGCTGGAGTCCCAAAGCTTTAGAAATGGCTTTATAACCTTTACCAGACTGATAGATCTCAATTACTTTTGTTCTCATTTGTTCCTGAATTTCTTTGGATCTTGGCATGATGTCTATGTTTTGAGGTGCTTTTGGTCTACTTCTCTGTGTCAGGTAGCTCCTATTTAAGTGATTTCTTGATTGAAACAGGTGTGGCAGTAATCAGGCCTGGGGGTGACTACAGAAATTGAACGCAGGTGTGATAAACCACAGTTAAGTTATTTTTTAACAAGGGGGGCAATCACTTTTTCACACAGGAACATGTAGATTTGGAGGTTTTTTTCTCCCTTAATAATGTAAACCTTCATTTAAAAACTGCATTTTGTGTTCAATTATGTTATCTTTGACTAATAGTTAACGGTTTTTGATGAGCAGAAACATTTAAGTGTGACAAACATGCAAAAGAATAAGAAATCAGGAAGGGGGCAAATAGTTTTTCACACCACTGTATATATATATATATATATATATATATATATATATATATATATATGCGCGGTGGTGTAGTGGTTAGCACTGTCGCCTTGCACCTCCAGGGTCCGGGCTCGATTCCCGTCTCTGTGTGCATGGAGTTTGCATGTTCTCCCCGTGCTTGGTGGGTTTCCTCCGGGTACTCCGGTTTCCTCCCACAGTCCAAAGATATGCAGGTTAGGCTAATTGGCGTTCCTAAATTGCCCGTAGTGTGTGATTGGGTGTGTGAGTGTGTGTATGTGTGTGTGCCCTGCGATGGATTGGCACCCTGTCCAGGTACCCCGCCTAGTGCCCGAACTCTCCTGGGATAGGCTCCAGGTCCCCCGCGACCCTGAACACAGGATTAAGCGGTATAGAAAATGAATGAATGAATATATATATATATATATATATATATATATATATATATATATATATATATATATATATATATACACTATACACAGTATATTAAAAAATAATTTTCTTTTTTTTTTTAGTTTTTTTTTCAAAACAGGAGCATTGAGTGAAAGTAACTGGTGGTTACAAGCGATGAAATACTGGTTGTGATTGCAAAAGATATGCAGGAAAATGCATCATGTGTTAGTGATGTGGTCGGAAATTACAATTAGTCAAACCAGAAAATGGGCAGCTGCTGCATGTGTGCAAAACCTTGTGGTTTGAGAGACAAATGGCCTCTACACAAGTCTGTTTGAAGTCAAATTGAATAGAATTAAAGTTAAACGTTGTGAGAATTAAAATTAACTGGTAAACATTTGTTGGAATCTATTCATTTTAATCTGAGCTAAAAAAGCTGGTAGTAAAAAATAAATAAAAAAAATAAAAACATGGATAACGGCAGCAGCCAGAGGTTTAACCCTTAACCCTATCTGCTCCAGGGGCACTGTATCATGGCTGACCCTGCTCTCTTTCTCTCGAGAAGAAATACCCTTTCTCGAAGAAAAAATTTCACTGTGCTGTAATGTATGTGTTACAAATAAAGGCTTAACTTAAACTTAAGCATTTCACTGCATATCGTACTGTGTATGACTGTGTATGTGACAACAAAAATTTGAATTTGAATTTAAACATAACACATATGTGTACAGTATACTGTATACACACAGACACACACATAAGCAAAATATATTAATCTCATATTTGGATATGCTGCCATGAAGCATAAAAATATTAGTATTAAAAATAAACATTAATGAAAACACTGATATAAAACTTGACCCAACGTAAAGCCTGAAGGGGTTTCCCGTGTGTGTGTGTGTGTGTGTGTGTACTCTAATTTCAGAAAACATTTTATTATATCTTCTCACAGGATAATACTATAGAAATGAAACTTGGATACTACTTTTAGAGTAGTCAATGTGCAGCTTGTATAATAGTGTAGCACAGCCACACAAAAGGGACATTTTTATACACAGGGAAATGGTTGTAGAGCTAATGCTGCTCACCTGTGGCCGAAGGTGTGCCCTAGCGGTTTCTGTTCCCCTATTGACAGTGCTTTGGTCACCGGGCAAGTTCCCGCGCATGCGCGATCGCAACGCAAGGGAACCCGGAAGTGACGTGGGTCACATGATCTGGCATAAAGCCGGAACCGGCATAGAAGCCGGGACGGAGAGATGATGACAGCGCGCTGCATATTGAGAGAGACTGAGAGCCTGATTGTGGATTATACGTCGATAATTTCATTCAGTACCCAGCTCCTTCCGTTTCTCGATCTCCCAGACCTACCATCGTCATCTGGTGAGATCGAACCATCTCTCCAACTCACCTTTTTCATACCTTTTGCTGTTTTTTCAGACACTGGACTATCATACACACACTCACACACCCGCATACATCACGCACACACTATTTATATTTGTATTATATTTGTATATATTGGTTTTGGTGCACCTTGTTTGTTTATTTATCTGTTTGTCGCTGTATAATACACTTGGTTTAATTTAATTAACCAGCTGCGGTTGTGCAATACCGGAAGTGTTGTTTTCAAGCCCCTGTTTAGATTCCCGAATCCGTTTTTTTGTAACCAAGCGGTTTTCTAAATCCAAGCGTTACATAGTGGTGGCCCGTACGTACGGGGAATCGGTATTTTGGGGTATTTTCCGGTTTTGGGTAACGAGGCTGAACAAAATGGACGCTAATGCTAACATCGCTAATGCTAATGCTAGTAGTGCTGTTAAGGCCAACTCTGTAGTAGCTAATAACATGCTGGTTGATGTAGAGGATGCATTTGATACACGCCGTAACCCTACAGCTGAATTAACTTCATTGATTAGTTTTTTATATATATCAGATAGCCATGATAATGACAATAATGATGATGATATTGTTCATGGGACTGATATTGGGGTAGGGCACACACTACGTACTGAACTGTATCAATGCAAGATGAATCTGGGGGCGCTTACTGATAAAGTGAGCTCCATGGAGCAGGATTATAGACAATCCCTAGACAGCAGTCTCAACCGAGAAATCAGTCTTCGTGACGCAGTGGACACAAGCCTGGAAGGGCTGCAGCGCTACTGCCAGGAGGCTCTCGAAAAGATGGAAAGAGCCATCGTTGACTGTTTTCTGCGACGGGACGTCATCTGGGAGAACCGGATGAAGAGACTGCGTCGCACTAGTACGCCCACCACCCACACGTTACAGGCCTGCACCCCCGCATCCCCTCCATCTCCTGCACAACATCTGCCCAGCACTCCAACCACTACAGCCACGGCCAAGGTAAAGCCACCAAGCACTACTAACAGCTACGACGTTCCTACTGGTGTTCCCGCTCACTCCTCGGTTCTGCTCTCCTCCCCACTCCCTTCTTCTTCTTCGCTTCACGTTCGACCATCCAGCTGCGTGGAGTTTCCAGCCTTCTGTGACGCGTCAGAGACAACTGAGGTGTGGAACTTCATCAAGCAAGTGGAGAAGTACTTAGCAATCAGACCCCTGACCTGACCAGAGCTGCTGGGAACCCTCGGCTCGGTTCTACGAGGGCCTGCGCTGAGTTGGTGGAAGGCGGAGAAGGGCAAGGTAAAGGACTGGCAGTCTTTTAAACAGGCGTTCACGGCGGCGTTTATACTGGACGACGACCTCGACGAAGGGGAAGACAACCCGAGGTCTCCGGTACAGCTGCCGGGGCCATGCCTGGGAGACTTCGCCAATGATCACCCCGCCCTCTGTCTTATGGGGAACCCGGATAACACCGAGGAAGAACTAGTGGGGCGAGCCCGGGAGAACATCAACACGAGAGTGGCGTTAAGAGGAGCGGCGAACTCCATGGCAAAACAGGTGGAGAGAGGCGCTAGGGGAGAGAAAGACGGCGTGGACCGCTTTATTCCGGGTCCAGATGCCATACCCTGAGCACACCCGCCGCTGAAAGGAGCTGACACCCCACGTCTCCCCACCACGTCCACTAAAGAGGCCTCCAACTTTCCGAGAGACCTGAGCGAGATCATCAAAGCCCAACAGAACGACCCAACTATCACGAAGCTGCTCTCCAAAGATCACCCAAGAGGCACACAAGATCAAAGGGTCACCTTCGAAGGTCGTCAGGGCGTGCTATATCGCCGGGTACTGGAAAGGAAAGGAGAGAAATTTCAACTCGTTGTCCCCCAGTCTCTAATAAAGATTTTTCTTCATTACTACCATGACAATCCACTGGGAGGACACTGGGGACAACTGAAAACCCTGCTGAGGCTATTAGAGGTGGCGTGGTGGCCGACTGTGCGGAAAGACGTCTGGCAATACACAAAATCTTGCAGCATGTGCCACCGACACAAGACAGGACATCCATCATCACCCCGACAAAGACCTATCATGGAGGAGGGCAAAAAAAGAGCAGAACAACATAGTTCCAGACAAGCCAGATGTCACAATACCCGGGGGGAAGCAGCGCACTCCCAACCGGGAGAACTGGTTTGGGTCAAAACTCGACCTCTCTCCTCCACAGCCAAGAGAGATTCTGCAAGGCGAGCGCCCCAGTGGGGGGGTCCAGCAGAGATAAAACCCAGAAGAGAACCAATTAAATACACAAGGTCTTGGGGATACCCACAAAAAGCCGATCTGTACAGTGTGGCGAATTTAAAGTGCTGGTGCGGACGTTCTCCTCAGACGCCGGAAGCTTGGGGGGGGTGGTCTATGTAGCACAGCCACACAAAAGGGACATTTTTATACACAGGGAATTGGTTGTAGAGCTAATGCTGCTCACCTGTGGCCTAAGGTGTGCCCTAGCGGTTTCTGTTCCCCTATTGACAGTGGTTTGGTCACCGGGCAAGTTCCCGCGCATGCAAGATCGCAACGCAAGGGAACCCGGAAGTGACGTGTGTCACATGATCTGGCGTAGAAGCCGGGACGGAGAGATGATGACAGTGCACTGCATATTGAGAGAGACTGAGAGCCTGATTGTGGATTATACGTCGATAATTTCATTCAGTATCCAGCTCCTTCCGTTTCTCGATCTCCCAGACCTACCATCGTCATCTGGTGAGATCGAACCATCTCTCCAACTCACCTTTTTCATACCTTTTGCCGTTTTTCAGACACTGGATTATCATACACACACTCACACACCCGTATACATCACGCACACACTATTTATATTTGTATTATATTTGTATACAGTATATTGGTTTTGGTGCACCTTGTTTGTTTATTTATCTGTTTGTCGCTGTATAATACACTTGGTTTAATTTATTATAATTGTTTTGTGTCGCGTCGTGTTTTGTCCAGCTGCGGTTGCGCAATACTGGAAGTGTTGTTTTCAAGCCCCTGTTTAGATTCCCGAATCCGTTTTTTTGTAACCAAGCGGTTTTCTAAATCCAAGCGTTACAATAGTATAAATTTACTCTCCTCAATTGTATGTTGAAAATAACTCAACAGACAGACATTATTGTCAACCATGCAAAGTCACATGACCTATTCATCATGTTCATGTGTTAGTCAGTGGCCGAGTGTCTCCAGACCTGAACCCTGTGTGGCGTCCTCAAGTGGAAGGTGGCGAAGCACCGTGTGTCCAACATCCAGCAGCTCCATGATATCATTATGGAGGAGTGGAAGAGGATCCCAGTAACAACATGTGCAACTCTATTGAATTGCAGGCCCAGGAGGATTAAGGCTGTGCTAGATAACAACGGTGCTCACACAAAATATTGACACTTTGGACTTACGTAACAGCAAGAAAAACAACAGTTAGTTGTTACTTTAAGACACAGAGGTCGGCCTTTCTGTAATAGTTCCTGCATGAACAGTATTGTCAAGTGCATTTGCAAAATCCGTCAAGCACCATAATGAAACTGGCTCTCATGAAGGCCATCCAAGGAGGACGAGACCAAAACCTACCTCTGCTGCAGACGAGAAGTTCATTTAGAGTTATCAGCCTGAAAAATGTCCAATTAACAGCACCTGTATATACAGTATAATGCTGTCTTAAACACAAGGCAAGATATTAAAAACTATATAAAACATCACCCAATTGAAAGCTTGAAGTGATTTTTATTATTCATGCTTACTCCTGAACAGTCCAAGTGCATTGGAAGAGTCGGAGATGGTTAAATTGGAGAACCTAAGAAAGTGCACTTTTAAACCATAAACTTTACAACCATCGACAGGGAACTCACTAAAGCCCTCTACATGGACCTGTAACTAAAGCCCTCTACTAACCAAAATCTGCATGGCTTTTAGGCACGTAAACTGACATTGAGATCATAAATATTGAAACAAATCTTAATGTATCACTTCAATGACAGTCTCTGTATCTGTATCTCGGCATCTTCATTATTTTACAAGCTCACAAATTCAGACTGCCAAAATTTGAGTATTAAAATTCAGGTTGACAAAATTCAGGTGCAGAAAATTTCAGGCCTTCACATCCAAGATATCACAGGAAATGCAATGGATTGACAATTGCTGTGGTTTGTTCCGCGGTGTACTTTAAAGTGTGCCCTTCCTACTCCCTGTGCAGTCTATCTCACAGGGAACTACTTACCGACCGAATGCAGAATAAACACAGTTATGAGCTAAAATTCCTCTTCAGCTGTTATCATTCAAAGCAAAGCCAGTGCGCTCTTTTATTAAAACATGAGAGCGATTGTTTTCTTTTCCCCTACACTCAGTAATGCAAATACATCCATTTTGGGATTAATTTCCTAGAATTCATTTCACAGAAAGGACAAAACTTCTACGCAAATTTCTGTACAGGATCATCAGGAAACAGTTAAGCAGGCATGGATTGAAACAGTTACACCAGAGTACTGCAGACTCGTTTTGACTCTACGCTCAGTCAGATCAAGACAAAGAATAAATGACTTCATACTAAATATTAAACTAAAGTGCAAATGCATTGCACAAAATAACAAACGAATCTAACTATAATGATTGTCATTATTAATAGAAACAAGAATGTCAATAAAACATTACAGACTTGTTTTCCTTTATTACAAAGTTGTTGGTTATCTTTATTTTTAATCAACAAAAATTCAACATTGTGTAAACCACCTGTTTGTTGTTGCTGCTCTTAAAATTAATTGTGTCTTGTTACTGAATGGAACTGTATTTACATTACTGATTGTAAAGGGGAAAGAACATCACTCTGGTGTTTAAATGAAAGAGCTCGCTGGCTTTGCTTTGAAGACAGCAATTATGGCAAAGGGGAGAAATATGTGTCAAGGGGAAATTTTAACACATGACATCGTTTTATTCTTCCCCTTAACTGGCAACCCAGGGAAGAGAATGCCCAAAGTTTGTCCACCTGAATTTATTTACATGAATTCCACGACGTTGAAAAATAATGATTTTTCTTTTAACATTTCAAAATATTTCAAACAACAGTTAAGAGCAATATTAACAGGTAAGAGAAATATTTTTTTAAATTTTAAATGCTAGAATGAAACTTTCATTTGCAACATGCTTCTTTGTCTTTCGGCTGTTCCCTTTCAGGGGTCGCCACAGCGAATCATCTGCCTCCATCTAACCCTGTCCTCTGCATCCACTTCTCTCACACCAACTAACTTCATGTCCTCTCTCACTGCATCCATAAATCTCCTCTTTGGTCTTCCTCTAGACCTCCTGCCTGGCAGTTCCAACCTCAGCATCCTTCTACCGATATATTCACCATCTCTCCTCTGAACATGTCCAAACCACCTCAATCTGGCCTCTCTGACTTTATCTCCAAAACATCTAACATGGGTTGTCCCTCTGATGAACTCATTCTTGATCCTATCCATCCTTGTCACTCCCAAGGAGAACCTCAACATCTTCAGCTCTGCTACCTCCAACTCTGCCTCCTGTCTTTTCTTCAGTGCCACTGTCTCTAAGCCGTATAGCATCGCTGGTCTCACGACTGTCCTGTGCACATTTCCCTTCATTCTCGCTGATACTCTTTTATCGCACAACACACCTGAAAGTTTTCTCCACCGATTCCAACCTGCCTGTACTCGTCTCTTCACCTCCTTTCCACACCCTCCGTTGCTCTGGACCGTTGACCCTAAGTACTTAAAGTCCTGCACCTTCTTTACCTCTGCTCCCTGTATGCCTCTGTAATTGCCACAGCTCTGCACATCTCCCTTGTTCTTAAAAATCGGCACCAATACACTTCTCCTCCATTCTTCTGGAATCCTTTCACTCTCCAAGATCTTGTTAAACAAACTAGTCAGAAACTCTACTGCCACCTCTCCTAAGCACTTCCATACCTCCACAGGTATTTCATCAGGACCAACAGCCTTTCCACACTTCATTCTCTTCAACGCACTTCTCACCTCACTTTTACTAATATTTGCTATACATCCTGCTCCACAACAGTCACCTCTTCTACTCTTTGTTCTCTTTCATTTTCCTCATTCATCAACTCCTCAAAGTATTCCTTCCATCTTCCCATCACCCTCATGGCATCTGACAGTACATTTCCATCTCTATCTTTAATCACTCTAACCTACTGCACATCCTTCCCATCTCTATCTCTCTTCCTCACCAACCTGTACAGATCCACCTCTCCCTCCTTACTGTGCAGCCTAGCATACAAGTCCTCATATGCTCTTTGTTTGGCCATTGCCACCTCTACCTTACCTCACCTCTTCACCTTACGCTGCATCTCTCTGTACTCCTGTCTACTTCTTCCTAGCTAGCCTCTTTCCCTGTATACACTCCTGGACCTCCTCGTTCCACCACCAATTCTCCTTGTCCACTTTTCCCTTACCTGATGATACCTGTATCATCATTATCATCACAGTACCCTCCTACCTGTCTCCCTGATCACATTGGCTGTAGTTGTCCAGTCAACTGAAAGCACCTCCTGACCACCCATAGCCTGTCACAACTCCTCCCTAAACACTACACAATATTCTTCCTTTCTCAGCTTCCACCACTTTGTCCTCTGCTCTGCCTTTGTCCTCTTCACCTTCCTCACCACCAGGGTTATTTTACACACCACTATTCTGTGTTGTCTGGCTACACTCTCCCCTACCAACACTTTGCAGTCACTAATCTCTTTCAGATTACAACGTCGACACAAGATGTAGTCCACCTGAGTGCTCCTGCCTCCACTCTTATATGTCACCCTATGTTCCTGCCTCTTCTGGAAGAAAGTATTTACTACTGCCATTTCCATCCTCTTTGCAAAGTCCACCACCATCTGTCCTTCTACATTCCTGTCCTGAAGACCAAACCTGCCCATCACATTTTCATCACCTCTGTTCCCTTCCCCAACATGTCCATTGAAGTCTGCACTAATCACCACTCTCTCACCTCTGGGGATGCTCTGCATCACTTCATCTAACTCACTCCAGAATGTCTCCTTCTCTTCTAACTCACATCCTACCTGTGGGGCATAGCCACTAACAACATTGAACATCACCCCTTCAATATCCAGTTTTAGACTCATCAACCTGTCTGATACTCTCTTCACCTCTAGAACATTCCTAACAAATTCCTCTTTCAGGATAACTCCTACTCCATTTCTTTTCCTATCCACACCATGGTACAACAATTTGAACCCTGATCCTAAGCTTCTAGCCTTGCTACCAGGTCTCCTGGACACACAGTATATCCACCTTCCTTCTCTGCATCATACAGTATCAACCAACTCTCTTGCCTTCCCTGTCATGGTCCCAACATTCAAAGTCCCTACTTTCACTCCTAAACTCTTGCCTTTCCTTTTCTCTCTCTGCTTTCGAACATGTCTTCCTCCTCTCCTTCTTCGACCAACAGTAGCCCAATTTCCACCGGCCCTGGAGGTCAACAGCACCGGTGGCGGTCGTTGTTAACCCGGGCCGCGACCGATCCGGTATGGAAATTATATTTCTGATTCGCATCATTGATTTGGCAAATGTTTTTACGTCGGATGCCCTTCCTGACACAACCCTCTGCATTTATCCAGACTTGGGACTGGCACAAGAAGACACTGGATTGCGCCCCCCCATGGTTGCATTTTTCATTTGCAACATGCAAACACAATAAATTGCAGTGGTAAAAATTATAAACGCTATTATAAATGCTAGAGGGACTTTTCACACTCAGATCAAATTGCGATGCAAAACAAATTAAAAGATTTTTAATGCAATGAGTTTTTCTATTTTGCTTTGTGGAATTTTGACATTGTTGTACTTTTTGTGTGTGTGTGTGTTTGTGGGTGGGTTGTGGGTGTATGAGTGCATGCATGTGTGTGTGTGTGTGTGTGTGTGTGTGTGTGTGTGTGTGTGTGTGGCTGTGTGTGTTTGGGTGTAATGGTGAGCCATATCGCTAACCACAAGCCTTTGCAAGAACACATGCAGCATCTGTCTATCTTAAGGTCTGAATGTTTTTCCAACCACAGAACTGACACCTGTGTGCTACTCTTTTAAAAATACACCTGCCCCCAGGTTACCTTTGCTTCTGACCACTAATTGTTTTTCAGACACATTAGTTTTCTGTCTTTACTTGATCAAGTAATAAAAAAAAGAAAAGAATAAATAATTTCCATAGTTATCATAATCCCTAATAAGTGTACACTATAATAAAAGATAACAGTAATCTGATTTTCCATTAACAAAGATAAGATATTTTGGCATTTGGCCTTTGTACACCACCACATTGAATTTGAAATAAAACAAGATATATGCAAAGTCAAGATTTTCAGTTTTGTGGCATTAACTATTGAGCTATTACAGCATGCATCATACAACACCCCCATGGTCATGTGTGACCTGCTGCCTCATTACTGAGGTACTAAAGTAGATGACCACATGATTCTGTCCATGACGAAGAAGAAACCTTACACAACATCTAACCACGCCATGAACAGAAGATACAGTAGGTGGGTCATTGTCAAAGTCTAGAGTCAATAAACGGTTTTATGAAGAAAATACAGAGACTTCTGACAAGGTGCCAACCATTGATAACACTCAAGAACAGAAAGGCCAGATTAGACCTTGGCAGAAAACTTTAACAAATTCTTTCAAAATTAACTTGTGCCAAAATTATGGGAAAAGAAAATAATGGAGAAAAAAAGCACAAACCTGGTAGCAGCTGTGTTACAGTAGGTATAAAAGTGTATGGTTGGCTAAGGAACTTGGGCATTGGTGGCTCGACTGCCGATAAAAGTACAGTAGAAGGACGAAGTATGAAGTGTACAGGGCAATATTCTCTGCTTAAATTTAGCTATATTCTGCAAAAATTATATGATGGTGCTTCATATTACAGATCATTAAAAACTTGAAAGCCAGCCAGGAGTTTCTCAAGGCAAAGAAATGTGATATTCTTCACTGCAAGTCAGTCATTTGCTCTCAACCCAATAGTGTTACAAGTGGGTGCTTGAATATGTTGCCGCCAAGTATGTTGTTAAGTGTGGGAGCCGCAATGCAGGACTTAGGGGGGGCCGTTGGGTCGTGTAGTGTTTATTTCACCAGGCAATAATTGGTTTGCATGAGTACTACAGTACATAGCTGACACTCAGTACTCAGTATGACCTTGTGTGTGATATTGCTTCTACACAATAATTCCAATAACACTATTATCAACATTATTTTGCTCTGGCAGCTCATATCCTTGCTTGACCGGTCGAAAATAACCAGCTGACAGTTAGTAAGTGAAAGTTCGTGTAATTATCAAGAATGAAAGTAGTTTTAAATTCTTACCGATAATATGTAGACAAGAGATAAGGAGAATAAACCATGGTGGTGGACAGTCCTGAGAAACTTATGAGATTAACATATTTTATTATTTATCTTAGAATTTTTAGAATATGAGCTCCATTCACATCTGGGTTTTTGAGTTAAATTGCAAATAGTGTTAAATTTTAAGGCTCCCTATGCCCCTAAGTCTAATGTGATAGGCTCCACCCCAGTGAAAACAAAATGCACTTTAGTGTATTACAAATATATTGAAATCCTCGATAATACACTGCTAATATACTAACAAAAAATTGTACCATCAGTTAATATATAAAAAGTATACTAACATCAGGCTTTTACCAAATTTTGGAATTAAACTTTAAATATACTTAAAAATAATTGTATTATAGTACACGTTCCAAAGATATATTATTGGAAAATATACTTTAAGTGAAAGGCTGGTCTAATTTCCAAAGTATACTTATTTAAACTTGTTTTTCAATATATTTTTGGTATATTTTTTAAAAAATATGCTCGAAATAATCATTGTACAAATGTACAGAAAGTATATATTAGAATACAAATTATAATATACGGTAGTCTCAGTATATTATCAGTTAAATGTAAATGTACTTATATGTAGTGCACTACTCTCTCGTGCGCGCGCTTTTAGACTCGTTTTTGCACGCTGAATGTCTCCCTCACGCGCGCGATCTCAAACTCGTTCCTGCGCGCTGAAAATCACTTTTGCCGTTCAAGGTAATTTATGTTTTTACTCCTCACTCTTCTGTCCGCTCACTGTCATAAAGCGACACACAAACTGCAGCAGGGGGGTAAACTTTGCGACTGTTCCAGCCAACCGGAGACTAGACAGCGCCCCACCAGCCAATCAGAGGCTGGAGGCGGGCAGATTCGGACTGTCCGTTCTCTGATTGGCTCCCCAGTTCTCCACTTCTAGTTTGAATTAACGGCTGAAGCTGCATCATCGCGTGCGTTAGTTCGTATCGTTATTATTTTATTTTCATCGGCATAAGGTAAATTTAACGGTTTTAAATTAAGTACATACTTTAATCTATGGTTTATATTGTCTAATGTGTTGTTGTTAATGTGTTATGTACTTTGCTTGTGGTATAATGGCTCTGTAGCTCTCGGCCTGTTTTCAGTCTCTGTGTAACAGAATCAACACACCAGGTTTAAACTAATACTGTACCTGTAGATTCTAATACTAATGTCTGTCTGTGTTCACACACCAGGTTTAAACTAATTCTGTACCTGTAGATTCTAATACTAATGTCTGTCTGTGTTCACACACCAGTTTATATTTTAGTTTGTGTGTTTGTGAGACAACCTTGTTTTGTTGAGCACAAATAAACTATAGTAGTGCTTTTTTGTAACCTTGTGCAAATTAAATCTGTTGAACTCATGAATAAAATCTGCCTCATAATTACTGATGTAATGCTTTTCAAAACATGTTATAGTGTAGAAAATGCATTTAGCATTTGTAAATGATCCTAAACACTTAATGTACTGGTAACACATTTGCAGTACAGTATTGTGGGCGGGGCGGCGGCTTGCGACCGTCGTGCCTTGCGGGAGGTGTTCTTTTTGTGTTCACCCTGTTTGGGACGTGTGTTTAGGTTAGTGGCTTCGGCCAAGTTTGAGTATGTGTACATGTGTGTTATCTTTACGTGTGTATGTGTTGCATTCTGCTACCCTTCTCCAGTTCCAGCTAATAGCTGAATAGGTGTGTCATTACATTGTGTAGCCACCAAACTCACTCGTCCTCCAAGTTCCCTGCTAGCGTCGAAAAACGCTACAATATTATAGAAGGTTGTGTGTATTGTATGATACAATAAAGTATATTTGTATTAACCATAAAGTGTACTTTTTTAGTATAAAGTGTCGAGAAGTATAACAGCATGCTACTGCTGCAATAAGAATATACTCATAGTACATTAATCATGTATTTGTAATACAGTAAAAATAGCTGTAATGTACTTATAATACATTAAATATATACTTAAATTGTATTAATTACCGTCAGGTATGTAGGTTAGTACATAAACAGCCATATACTTTAAGTGTACTAAAGTATACTTAAAGTTGTTCTACTTTAGCACACAAAAGTTTACTTAATACACTTAAAATTGTGCTTTTGTACAATTTAATTACAACTTAAATATAGGGTTGTTCCGATTCCGATACTGGTATCGGAAATGCTCCCGATACCACAAAAAAAGCTGGCATCGGAATCGGCGAGTACTTGAGTCCACGTACCGATCCGATACCATTTTCCTAAACATAACCTATTTATGCCCACTAGCTTTTCTAGCTTAGCTTACTTACGGAGTGTCACGGCGTGCGCCTATGATGGGCGTGCATCCAAATTGATATCGCTCCTCGCTCACTAGGTAGGCGACCTCCCCCCTCTTTAGGTATGTGAAGGAGCAGGGCCACAGAATCAGGCAACGGCCCATGAGCTATCGCCGCTAATGATCCCGGAGCTATAAAACACAGCGGGGAGTGTAGCTCGGGGTCTGACTGTTGGGAAGCTGGACTTTCTGACGCGGTGGATTTTATGAGAGACAGTGGCACAAGAGCGGGGCGATGTGATGCGCCCCAGAGACTTTAAAAAGGGGGGCGCCTTTGATCTCCGCGAGATACCCTTTTTCCTGTAAGGCCTCGCCTCGTGTCCGTGTTTTATGGTGTCACCCGTGCACTTAGGGTCGAACCCGTTACACAGGGCTAGTAGTATTTTACTTAAAAAAATAAATTATATATATATATACACACACACAAACACTGTACAGATACACACCCAGGTATCGGATCGGTACTCGGTATCAGCCGATACCCTGAGCCCAAGTATCGGAATCGGTATCGGGAGGGAAAAAATGGTATCGGAACATCTCTACTTAAATACACTTAGTACAAAATTAGTTGTTCCAAAATAGCAAACTTCAAGTATACTTGTCATTAGTCTGGAGCAAGTACATTTAAGTATGCTTTGGCATGCTAGGATTTAATATACTTAGCATCCTTTTTTTTACTTGGTTTAAATTCAAATAATTAAAATTTTATTTGTCACATACAGTACACAGTCATGCACAGTACAATATGCAGTGAAATGCTTTAGACAACTGCCCATGACTATAAATAAAGGACTATGAAATAGAAAAATAAATATGAAAAGGAAAACAGAAGGTAAATGTAACTAAGAAAGAATAAAATAAAATATAGAATTAAAATAAAATAACATAACATAACTGTACAGTACAAAATATGCAATAAAAGAGACATACAGTGGCTTGCAAAAGTATTCGGCGCCCTTGAAAGACCAATACAAAGTGGTGTACATGTGAGAAGTGGAATGAAAATCATACATGATTCCAAACATTTTTTTACAAATAAATAACAGAACACATGTGTGTTAGTTCTAACACACGTGGGGTGTGCGTAATTATTCAGCCCCCTGAGTCAATACTTTGTAGAACCACTTTTTGCTGCAATTACAGCTGCCAGTCTTTTAGGGTATGTCTCTACCAGCTTTGCACATCTAGACACTGAAATCCTCGCCCATTCTTCTTGCAAAACAGCTCCAGCTCAGTCAGATTAGATGGACAGCGTTTGTGAACAGCAGTTTTCAGATCTTGCCACAGATTCTCGATTGGATTTAGATCTGGACTTTGACTGGGCCATTCTAACACATGGATATGTTTTGTTTTAAACCATTCCATTGTTGCCCTGGCTTTATGTTTAGGGTCGTTGTCCTGCTGGAAGGTGAACCTCCGCCCCAGTCCCAAGTCTTTTGCAGACTCCAAGAGGTTTTCTTCCAAGATTGCCCTGTATTTGGCTCCATCCATCTTCCCATCAACTCTGACCAGCTTCCCTGTCCCTGCTGAAGAGAAGCACCCCCAGAGCATGATGCTGCCACCACCATATTTGACAGTGGGGATGGTGTGTTCAGAGTGATGTGCAGTGTTATGCCTCTTTTCCACTGCATAGAACGGCATGACACGGTTCAGTTCAACTCACTTTGGTTCGGCGCAGTTTGGCTTGGTTTGCGCTTCCACTGCAGTGTAGTAACGCTTTAGAGTGGGCGGGATTACTCACATGTCGTTTAGTCGCGGCGCCGCTACTGCAGTGACGTCATCATAAACGCGCCACAAACAAACACACAACAATGGAGCATATCGACGGCATGGTGTTCTTCATTCTCGGCATGTGGATGTTTTTAACAACGAGACGAAGGAGTTTGTTTCAAAAGAGGCCGACGGTTAATACAAAAAAGTGCGTGCGATCCTTCTCTCGCTGTTCTAAATATAGCGGTTCTGTTGTGTCTCGTGTCGCAAGTTCGGTGACGCAGTAATGACGATTTTCTCCGGCCAATCAGTGACCAGCGGCGTTTACACGTCACATTTTGGTAACGGTTCGGCGCGCTTGGAACCTCGGCTGAGGTGGTACTAAAAAAAGGACCAGGTACTATGTACTGTTCTCAGTGGAAAACCCCCTAAAAGTGAGTAGAACTGAACCGTGTCGTGCCGTACTATGCATTGGAAAAGCACCATTAGTTTTCTGCCACACATAGCGTTTTGCATTTTGGCCAAAAAGTTCCATTTTGGTCTCATCTGACCACAGCACCTTCTTCCACATGCTTGCTGTGTCCCCCACATTGCTTGTGGCAAACTGCAAACGGGACTTCTTATGGTTTTCTGTTAACAATGGCTTTCTTCTTGCCACTCTTTCATAAAGGCCAACTTTGTGCAGTGCACGACTAATAGTTGTCCTATGGACAGATTCCCCCACCTGAGCTGTAGATCTCTGCAGCTCGTCCAGAGTCACCATGGGCCTCTTGGCTGCATTTCTGATCAGCGCTCTCCTTGTTCGGCCTGTGAGTTTAGGTGGACGGCCTTGTCTTGGTAGGTTTACAGTTGTGCCATACTCCTTCCATTTCTGAATGATCGCTTGAACAGTGGCTCCGTGGGATGTTCAAGGCTTTGGAAATCTTTTTGTAGTCTAAGCCTGCTTTAAATTTCTCAATAACTTTATCCCTGACCTGTCTGGTGTGTTCTTTGGACTTCATGGTGTTGTTGCTCCCAATATTCTCTTAGACAACCTCTGAGGCCGTCACAGAGCATCTGTATTTGTACTGACATTAGATTACACACAGGTGCACTCTATTTAGTCATTAGCACTCATCAGGCAATGTCTATGGGCAACTGACTGCACTCAGACCAAAGGGGGCTGAATAATTACGCACACCCCACTTTGCAGTTATTTATTTGTAAAAAATGTTTGGAATCATGTATGATTTTCGTTCCACTTCTCACGTGTACACCACTTTGTATTGGTCTTTCACG
Source organism: Channallabes apus (assembly GCA_030522415.1). Taxonomy (NCBI): domain Eukaryota; kingdom Metazoa; phylum Chordata; class Actinopteri; order Siluriformes; family Clariidae; genus Channallabes; species Channallabes apus. The sequence continues at coordinate 5,600,490 of CM060122.1, forward strand.
TGGAATTCCAATAAAACTGATTCATGTTTGTGGCAAAATGTGGAAAAGTTCAAGGGGGCCGAATACTTTTGCAAGCCACTGTATATGAAAAATATATAAAAATAAGAGACAGCTGTACTGTACAGGACCAAATATACAATATAAGAAACATATATGAAAAATGTGGTAAATAAGAAATAAAAACAGCTAATATGTTTACACAATCCAGCAACAAGTTTTAAAGATTCACTAAATTTTGCCTTTTCTTATTCAGTTGCTGAGGCATTTATTTGGCCTGTAGCAAAACCTGTAATGAGAGTAATCAGGGGTGGCAAGAGTAGCCAAAAAATTTACTCAAGTAAGAGTAGCTGTGCTTCAAAATAATATTACTCAAGTAGTATTAAAAAGTACCCAGATAGCAAGGTGACATTGATTCAATGTTGAAATTTCATCAGAATCATCATTTTGGTTGAGGTTGATTTTTCAATGCTAAATAATGTTGAATCAATGTTGATAATTCAATGCTTTTCTGTGTTGAAAAGACAAACATTGAATCAATGTTGATTTTTGGTTTTGGAACCCATCCTCATTCAACAATGTAAGGCAAATTAAATTAACTAAGTGCATTTCTATAAAAATGTGTATGCATGTGTGTATGTGTTTAAACAGGTTAAAAAATTGACTACGAGAGATTTGCCATGGGGCTGTCAAGATGGACTAACCTGAGGTGACCAGAAGACGTAGCTTTAGCGGTTAGCCCAATGTAGCGTGGAGGATAAACCCAAACGCGGAAAGAAGCGAGCAGGCAGGATAACCACGCGATTTAGTTTAAGGACTCTCACAAAAGCGGAGCAAGGGAAAAACACAAATTTAACCCGCGTCCTAAAAATACACACACAATAGCAAAGACAAACGGAACCAACATGTGAGTACTCACGGTTTGCTGAAACGACAGCTGGAGCTGACATGGGCCGAACTCAATGACTGAGCGGTAAGCCATCGTTTGTTTACCTCTTTTATACTTCCTGGTTTTGCGCCCGTCTTACTTCCGGGTCCTAGTGCCGGGCACAGATTGAGTGTGTATGACAGTACCCCCCTGTCCAGGACTGGCTCCTGACGGTCCTGGGATGGAGGATACCCTGTGACGGTAGTCCCGAATTAGCTGGGGGTCGAGAATGAACCGGGCCGGGATCCAAGATCGCTCCTCGGGGCCATAGCCCTCCCAGTCCACCAGGTATTGCGTACCTTTGCCCCGAGGGCGCGAGTCAAGGATTCGGCGCACGGTGTAGGCGGGACCGCCGTCGATGATCCGGGGAGGAGGAGCTGGGGGGGTGGGTGGAATCATGGGTGATGTGATGAAAGGCTTGATTTGGGATAGGTGAAATACTGGGTGAATCCGGAGCGCCGCAGGCAGCTGGAGCCGGTAGGTGACAGGGTTAATTCTGTGAGTGATGTGGTATGGTCCGATGAATCTGGGGGAAAGCTTCTTTGACTCGGTGTGAAGGTGGAGGTTTTTTGTGGACAGCCATACCTTGTCACCTACGTGGTATAGTCGTCCCGGAGGATGTCGGCGGCGATGTTGGTGGGTGTAGCGGGCATTGGCACGTTGGATGGCCTGGTTGGTTGTAGTCCAGAGCCGCCGACATCTGCGGACCAACTGTTGGGCTGACGGTACATCAACCTCCGGTTCGGGGTGGTTGAACACGGAGGGTTGGAAACCGTGGCATACCTCAAATGGGCTTAGGTTAGTGGCAGAGGAGATGTGGAGGTTGTGTGATAGTTCCGCCCAAATGAGGTAGCGTGCCCAGGAGCGCTGACGGTCCGCTACGAAACATCTCAGGTAGCGCTCCAGTTGTTGGTTGGTCCGCTCCGTCTGACCGTTAGTCTGTGGGTGGTATCCGGAGGACAGACTGCAGGTGGAATCGATCAGACGGCAGAAGGCCTTCCAGAACCGGGCTGTGAACTGGGGCCCTCTGTCCGAGACGATATCCTTGGGGAACCCATGCAGACGGACTACGTGCTCTAAAATCAGCTCTGCTGTTTCCTTTGCTGACGGGAGTCCGGCGAGAGCCACCAGATGCACGGTCTTAGAGAACCGATCCACGATCGTGAGGATGGTGTCCTTTCCTTCGGAGGCCGGCAGGCCCGTGATGAAGTCCACGGCAATGTGCGTCCAGGGCCGTCGAGGGACTGGAAGGGGTTGCAGTTCTCCTGGAGAGGGTCGGTTGGTGTTCTTTGCCCTTGCGCACACTGGGCATGCCTGAACGAACTCTTGGACGTCCCTCGTCATGGATGGCCACCAGAAGTCTCGCTGGATAAATTGGAGGGATTGTCGGGTGCCTGGATGACCCGAAATTGGGGAGGAGTGTCCCCAGTGGAGAACCTCGGGTCTCATCCCTTCAGGCACGAAGAGTCGTCCAGGTGGCACACCTGCCGGTTCGGTCTCTGTACCTCGTGCCTGGCGCACTCTCGTTTCCAGGTCCAGTTGCAGGGGTGCGACGATCTTGGAAGAGGGGAGGACAGGCCCGGGGTCCGCCCGGGGGGGGTCCACCTCTAGTTGTCGGGAGAGGGCGTCCGCTTTGGTGTTCTTGGGCCCCGGGCGGTATGAGAGGTGGAAGTTGTAATTCTCAAAGAATAATGCCCACCGCGCCTGTCGTGGATTTAACTGTTTGATGTTTCTGATGGTGATTAGATTTTGATGGTCCGTCCAGACTATGAATGGCTCACTGACGCCCTGGAGCCAGTGACGCCACTCCTCCAGAGCCCACTTTATGGCCAGCAGTTCGCGGTCCCCTACCCCGTATCGCTGCTGAGTGGAGTCAAATTTTCTGGAGAAAAAAACCACAGGGGTGTAGTTTTTGGTCTGGACCTTGCTGTGAGAGGATAGCTCCAGCGCCCACATCTGAAGCATCCACCTCCACAACGAATGATTTATTGACATCTGGGTGGTGGAGAATCGGTGCAGTGGTGAAGCGGTGACAAAGTGATCGAAAAGCGGAGACAGCTGCCGGGTTGAGGTGAAAAGGGAGAGAGGAGGGACGGGTCAGAGCGGTTAGGGGGGCGGCAACTGTACTGTAGTCCCGGATAAAGCGACGATAGAAGTTCGCAAACCCGAGAAACCGTTGAAGCTGTTTGAGGGTCTTGGGTAGGGGCCAATGACGCACAACCTCTAGCTTCTGCGGGTCCATGGCCACACCCTGGGGCGAGATGACAAAACCCAGGAACGTGGTGGAGCGCTCGTGAAAAGCGCACTTTTCCAACTTACAGTACAGTTGGTGGGCGAGTAATCTCTTTAGAAGATTCAAGATTCAAGATTCAAGATTCTTTATTTGTCACATGCATAGCTATACAAGTACAACACGCAGTGAAATGTATCAAATGTATCAAGAACCGCCCTGACGTGCTGGGTGTGTTCTTCCATGGTGCGTGAATAAATTAAAATATCGTCCAGGTAGGCGAATGCCCACCGACCGAGCATGTCCCGAAGGACGTCGTTAATGAAGTGTTGGAATGCGGCGGGGGCATTGCACAGTCAGAATGGGATGACGAAGGTTTCATAATGTCCGGTGGGGGTGATGAACGACGTCTTCCACTCATCGCCCTCTCTGATGCGCACCAAGTTGTAGGCGCTCCGGAGGTCCAACTTCGTAAAGATGGTGGCGCCAGAGAGGGCGTCCAGGGCTGAGTTGGTAAGAGGCAGAGGATGTCGGTTTTTGATGGTGAGATGGTTGAGCCCCCGATAGTCGACACAAGGGCGAAGTTCACCGCCCCTCTTCTTCACGAAGAAGAACCCCGCGGCGGCAGGTGAGGAGGAGGGCCTGATGGTGCCTTGGCGCAGGGCGTTGTTGACATATTCCTCCATCACCTGGGTCTCGGTGGGTGTGAGTGAGTAGAGATGGCCGCGGGGGGGGATCGTACCGGGTTGGAGGTCTATGGCTAGGTCGTATGGGCGATGAGGGGGAAGATGGGTGGCTCATCGCCTGCAGAAAACCTCCGATAGGTCTCGGTACGGCTCGGGGATGGAGTTGGTGTCGACGTCGGGGGCCTCGGACTCCCTAGAGCACGTCCCAGCCGCTGCCCGTAGGCATAGTTCGTTGCAGGTCGTGCCCCACTGAAGGATCCGGTTCTGGGTCCAGGAGATTAGAGGGTCATGTTGGAGCAGCCAGGGATGACCAAGGATGATGGGTGGAGACGAGATGGAGGTGACGAAGAATTTTAACTGTTCATGGTGTTGGTTGATGGAGACGGTGATGGGTTCTGTTCGGGTGCTGATTGGGCTGGTGGAGAGGGGGCGACCGTCGACAGAGGTGATGCGAACGGGCTGGGATAACGCCTCGAGTTTTACCCCCAGGGTTTTGGCATATGCAGAGTCAATGAAGTTACCTGCTGCCCCGGAGTCGATGAATGCAGCACTTCGGACCCGTTTGTGGCCAACCTGGAGGTGTACCTGAACCGTGAGACGGGAGGAGTTGGTGGTGATGGCGGAGAGACGAAGGTGACCCGGCGAGTATCTCTCTCCTCTCACCGGGCCTGGGCGTTTCCCGGTCTGAGAGGGCAGGTTGCCCTGTGATGTGTAGCTGACCCACAATAGGCACAGAGGCCTTCACGGAAGCGTCTCTCCCGTTCTGCAGCGGTCAAGGAGGCGCGTCCTAGTTGCATGGGTTCCCCGGCTCCTGTGTCAACCACGGCAGGAGGTGGAGAACCGACATGTGTGGTGGCGTAGGTGGCGGAGTCTGCGGGACGTGGAGTGGTGACGGTGAAGGCGGGTGCTGGTCGTGAAGTGGCGACGGCGAAGGTGGGTGCAGGTGGCAGGGTGCGAGGGGCTGGCCTCGGGTGAGAGAGGAGGCGCTGGTCGATCCGGAGAGCGAGTTGGATCAGGCCCTCTAGGGTCGCAGGAAGCTCTCGCCCGGCTAGTTCGTCCTTAATTCGAGAAGCCAGTCCCTCGTAGTAGGATGTCCGGAGTGCTGCATCGCCCCACGTTGTTTGGACGGCGAGAGTGCGAAACTCGGCCGTAAAGCGGCTCACGGGCAATCCTCCCTGCCTCAGGTGATAAAGTCTGGTGTCGGTCTCCACCTCGCCCGCTGGATGTTCGAAAGTAAGTTTGAGTTGGTGGGTGAACTCATTGTAAGAATGGGCGGTATAAGCCCTATATGTACATACAAGATATGTCTCCTATGGCAGGATCTGGTCATTTTAGCTCATATCTCACTTTGGCAACTGTCATACATGATGCCTAGCTCATATTTTCTATTATCAAGGCAATAACTAAGAACTAACAAAAAGAAAATGCAAAAAACTAATCCTAATTGCCCACATACAGTATATGAGGATATATGCACATATATGAAACCTCAGTCTCCGTGAAAATCTTTTTGAAACACGTCACTAAAATTAACTGAAATGAGAAATATATCTATATAAAGCTTAAAGTGTCTACTTTTAAATGATGCAAGTCACATTGAAAACAAATATTCTCAGTTTATGTAATCCGTATGAAACCAAGGAGAGGCACAGAATTTCTGTCACACTTATATGCTAATGACCCGAGGCAGGACACGCCCACGCGCCAATCACACGGAAATCAGTACGGGTAATTTACATACTAGACCACGCCCCTGGACACCGGCATGAAAAACGAACACAGAGAGACAGGTTTGAAAATACTCCGATTCACTGAGTTTTCTGCACATTTTGGAAGATGGCACGCGCTTACACATCCAAGGAAACTCCAGAATGTTCTGGAAAGTTTACATTTACCTCAGGAGAAGACTGAGGTGACTCCGACGATGAACGGGAGTATTTTGAACAGAGAATAGACCCATGCTACACTGGGTAAGTTATTAAGTCTTATATAACTCTTATTCTGATAATATTAAACTAATATTAGTAAATATTTTCCTCACTACAGCTAGCTCTTGTCAGCTTGTGTGACACATTGGCTTTCAATGCCATTTATATAGTTTAGGTAAATCATGCTAACATGCTGCTAACATGTAGCACAAACATGATATTTCCCGGTGGCTAAGCTAATGCCTTATGGAGTTTACAGATGTTTATATTCACCTTGTTTTGGATAGCCTTAGATTATGGTTGCTAATATGTATTTAGCTCCACTTTGGTTAGCTTATAACACTGCTATCGGTAATGTTATTTAGCACAAACAAGCTAGTTCCAGGTGGCTAAAATACTGCCTTATGTAGGACATTTCCATGTCCTGTGACTGCGTACAACCAGCACATGGGGAGTTGATCCCTCTAATCAGCTATTACAATACTATACTACACAGCACAAAACAATGAAGTCGTACAGAAATATTTCTCTACACTGCTTGGACATTGCTCCCACCAATGCTTACCCTGCATGTATGTTTTGTACAGTTTTTTTTTTTATCTTGCACTGTTTTACTCTGAATGTCCGTCTTTTTTCAGTTTTTATTTTGTACTGTTCCTGTTGCAGTTTTACCCTGCATGTATCTTTATCATTAATCTGCATTTATACATAAAATCCTATTAACTATTGGGAAGCTAAACATGAGAATCAGTATGAAACATGAAAAGTTTCTAAAAATTGCCAATAAATTAATATTGTGATGTGAAATAATTTTTCAGATTGAAGTTATAAAGGGCTCTGGGGTGTTTTGCCAGGCAGAATCGTGGAGAGCAGCCCGCCTTGCCACCTCTGCTACTGCCATGGTACGGAATCTGCTGCTGGGCACCTTCGACTTGGAGACTTGACCAAATTAAAAAGGTAGCCATTATTGGTGAGTAAATGCATAATGCGTTGAGAAGGGAAAGCAAAACATTTAAGACTTTATAAGTTCACCACTTTAACCATAGCCTACTTGTATCAATGTTTATTAGCCATCAATGGAGACTGCATAAGGTAGGGCACCCATTATTGTTACTGTATCTGCTTGGGACTTGTAATACTAATTCATCACTTGCTCACTTCTTAATCCTACCTTTCCTCTTCTAAAGCCACATTAGTATATTGTGCTGTAATGTGTGTAGTCCTCTATTTTGTAGAACATATAGTGTTGCAAATAACCTCGCGGCACTAATTGTTGTTGTCTGAAGTTTTAATAAATAATCATAATGCTGTCAAAAATAATGCCATAAATAGATTTTCTTTATCAATTAACTTCTATTAATTAAATAAAATTTTTAATGTAAATTTTTAAAGTTTAATGGAATGGCTGGGTGAAAGATGCTGAAGCTGACGTGCCACTGGTCTTTTATATTAATGTTGTTCGGAAGCCTGTGTAATGATGTAGTTTCCACATCTATCGACTGAACAGCATTTTTTCGACTTGTTTTCATGTTATTGTTGTTCAGCAATGGCATGGACGTGATGTTTTGGCAAAAGAAGGGTGGGATGGTGGTTGATGGTGACTGAAAGCGGTGACTGAGTAGAGGCAGAGCTACTTTATGCAGGCTGTATGCATTCTACTGTGGATTGACTGTTTTGAAACTTATATGGTAGTTACATAGCCCCTAGACCTCAGTTACCATGAAAAAAGCCATGAAATTTCAGTTTTAACCATATAGGATCTTAAACAAGGACGTCATTTTTTTTAAATTATTGTTTGTTCGGGGAGGAATTATAGACCACAATGTCAGCATGATCTTGGGTTGTTTCCTTATCACTTCTTGTGTGCATTTGGCTGTAGCTTGCACACCAGACAGAGTTGTTGGCGATTCATCCTATTGTAAAGTCATGCAGTGTGTAATCTCCTGTCGCCAATTCATTGTACAGTGTGAACACAGCAGCAACTAAATGCTACCACAGATAGTACAGTGTGAAAACAATGGTGATCCGATGACTTTGAAAATCATGCAGTGTGAGTTTGAGGAGAAGGTAAAAAGCAATACAAAACAAATAATGTACAGTTTATGTTGTCATTACTTTGCTCTCAAACTAAATGCAATGTAATAATAGGCGTTATTTAATAATAACATTAACAGTGCAGCATGCATCTAACTCTGGGTAAAAAGCTTATAATAAAATCACCAAAATAAGTCTTCACGTTAAGAATAAATATGCAAACAGTACGGTATCTGAGCGTACGGATTGGAAATTTGTGCATACAGTTTGTTAATCCGTGGCCACGATTTGTTAAACTGAGGGAACAGTTTAAGTATTTGTGAGTGCGGGGGACAAATTGCAAAACCGTCGCCACGGATTGATTTTTTTATTTAATAATTTTTTTGGTCCTACAGGTTTTTTTTTTTTTTTTTTTTTTGCACATAACAGACTACATTGTTACATTAAGTATATTTGTTTTCATAGCATTGAATATGTACATTGTAGGACAACATTTGCAGATTGTGAAATAACACATACAGGTCCTTCTAAAAAAAATTAGCATATTGTGATAAAGTTCATTATTTTCTGTAATGTACTGATAAACATTAGACTTTCATATATTTTAGATTCATTACACATAGTTCAAGCCTTTTATTGTTTTAATATTGATGATTGTGGCATACAGCTCATGAAAACCCAAAATCCCTATCTCAAAAAATTAGCATATCATGAAAAGGTTCTCTAAACGAGCTATTAACCTAATCATCTGAATCAACTAATTAACTCTAAACACCTGCAAAAGATTCCTGAGGCTTTTAAAAACTCCCAGCCTGGTTCATTACTCAAAACCGCAATCATGGGTAAGACTGCCGACCTGACTGCTGTCCAGAAGGCCATCATTGACAACCTCAAGCAAGAGGGTAAGACACAGAAAGAAATTTCTGAACGAATAGGCTGTTCCCAGAGTGCTGTATCAAGGCACCTCAGTGGGAAGTCTGTGGGAAGGAAAAAGTGTAGCAGAAAACGCTGCACAACGAGAAGAGGTGACCGGGCCCTGAGGAAGATTGTGGAGAAGGACCGATTCCAGACCTTGGGGGACCTGCGGAAGCAGTGGACTGAGTCTGGAGTAGAAACATCCAGAGCCACCGTGTACAGGCGTGTGCAGGAAATGGGCTACAGGTTGCAAATTTTGCATGTCATTCGGAAATCAAGGTGCCAGAGTCTGGAGGAAGACTGGGGAGAGGGAAATGCCAAAATGCCTGAAGTCCAGTATCAAGTACCCACAGTCAGTGATGGTCTGGGGTGCCATGTCAGCTGCTGGTGTTGGTCCACTGTGTTTTATCAAGGGCAGGGTCAATGCAGCTAGCTATCAGGAGATTTTGGAGCACTTCATGCTTCCATCTGCTGAAAAGCTTTATGGAGATGAAGATTTCATTTTTCAGCACGACCTGGCACCTGCTCACAGTGCCAAAACCACTGGTAAATGGTTTACTGACCATGGTATTACTGTGCTCAATTGGCCTGCCAACTCTCCTGACCTGAACCCCATAGAGAATCTGTGGGATATTGTGAATAGAAAGTTGAGAGACACAAGAATCTGCAAAAGGATTCCCGACCAAGTATTGAGTGCAGAACTGAACATAATTATTTGAAGGTTGACTTTTTTTTGTATTAAAACACTTTTCTTTTATTGGTCGGATGAAATATGCTAATTTTTTGAGATAGGGATTTTGGGTTTTCATGAGCTGTATGCCACAATCATCAATATTAAAACAATAAAAGGCTTGAACTACTTCAGTTGTGTGTAATGAATCTAAAGTATATAAAAGTCTAATGTTTGTCAGTACATTACAGAAAATAATGAACTTTATCACAATATGCTAATTTTTTGAGAAGGACCTGTATATTAAAAAAAATCTAATGTGTGCATTGTATCTATGGAAGATTGTAGGACATTTCAAAACATGTGTTGCATATCTGTACATTTGTAAAAGTCACATTTCCAAAAATTTAGGACCCACCTTCTGTCATTCATAAACAACTACCACTCCAAGTTTTTAGAGCATTGTATAGTTCTAACCTTTTGTTTGTTTTTCATTCTTTAGATGCACTACAACAACAACAGCTGAAAGCTGAAGAAAAGGAGGCCACAGAGTTTCTTTGCTTCAACAGTTCAGAAATGGCTTCGTTATGCCCCAGAACGGCTGGGGGGAATTGCTCGTGGTGGAAAACCATAAGTTCAGACTTGTGTCTTATTATCTGTTTTGCTGAGTAAATACATTTCAACTTACGAATAATGTTTCAGTCATCTGTTGTGTTTCTGACTTGGTTGTTTCTATTTGCATTTGACTGAATTTTGCTGAGGCAGGTTGCCATTTTTATATTATGGTTTTCCAGTCTCTACTCTTGGCAGTTAGATTCTGTTTTATGAATTCAGAATTAACAATCTCTTCTAATAGTTCTCTTCTAAAAAGTCATATTGTCATCCAGTTTATAATAATTTGTATGTAAGTTGTAGTGTGTTTTATTATATAGTTGTTTTATTGTAATTGTGATGTTACTTCCTGTTTAAATGGGTATGGAGCATAAATAAATAAATATGTTTACATGTAAACTGAAGGATGTTGAGTTACTGACTTTTTGTTTAAAAAAAAAAAAAAAAGCTTTTCAGCCCTACATGGTCTCTGATTTAAAGAAATAAATCAAAACGGACATGATTTACTGTCATAGAATCTTGCTGTTCATAAAGCAAGACTAAACTATAATTGTTTCAATGTTGATTCAATGTTGATTCAATGTAAAATAAGTGATTGAATTTACGTTGAACAAACATTGATTTTATGCCCATCTTGATCTATTTATCATCATTGAAATAACATTATTTCAAGGTGCAAACCTGATGATAAATCAACATTTAACATTGAAATTTCAACATTGATTCAATGACAAGTTGGTTGATGCTTTAATGTTGATTCAACGATGATTCAATGTTGTTCCCAGATAGCAGAACAACATTGAATCATCGTTGAATCAACATTAAAGCATCAACCAACTTGTCATTGAATCAATGTTGAAATTTCAATGTTAAACGTTGATTTTTCATCAGGTTTGCACCTTGAAATAATGTTATTTCAATGATGAAAAATAGATCAAGATGGGCATAAAATCAATGTTTGTTCAACGTAAATTCAATCACTTATTTTACATTGAATCAACATTGAAACAATTATAGTTTAGTCTTGCTTTATGAACAGCAAGATTCTATGACAGTAAATCATGTCCGTTTTGATTTATTTCTTTAAATCAGAGACCATGTAGGGCTGAAAAGCTTTTTTTTTAATTTTTTTTTTTTAAACAAAAAGTCAGTAACTCAACATCCTTCAGTTTACATGTAAACATATTTATTTATTTATGCTCCATACCCATTTAAACAGGAAGTAACATCACAATTACAATAAAACAACTATATAATAAAACACACTACAACTTACATACAAATTATTATAAACTGGATGACAATATGACTTTTTAGAAGAGAACTATTAGAAGAGATTGTTAATTCTGAATTCATAAAACAGAATCTAACTGCCAAGATAAGAGACTGGAAAACCATAATATAAAAATGGCAGCCTGCCTCAGCAAAATTCAGTCAAATGCAAATAGAAACAACCAAGTCAGAAACACAACAGATGACTGAAACATTATTCGTAAGTTGAAATGTATTTACTCAGCAAAACAGATAATAAGACACAAGTCTGAACTTATGGTTTTCCACCACGAGCAATTCCCCCCAGCCGTTCTGGGGCATAACGAAGCCATTTCTGAACTGTTGAAGTAAAGAAACTCTGTGGCCTCCTTTTCTTCAGCTTTCAGCTGTTGTTGTAGCAGTGCATCTAAAGAATGAAAAACAAACAAAAGGTTAGAACTATACAATGCTCTAAAAACTTGGAGTGGTAGTTGTTTATGAATGACAGAAGGTGGGTCCTAAATTTTTGGAAATGTGACTTTTACAAATGTACAGATATGCAACATATGTTTTGAAATGTCCTACAATCTTCCATAGATACAATGCACACATTAGATTTTTTTTAATATACAGGTCCTTCTCAAAAAATTAGCATATTGTGATAAAGTTCATTATTTTCTGTAATGTACTGATAAACATTAGACTTTCATATATTTTAGATTCATTACACACAACTGAAGTAGTTCAAGCCTTTTATTGTTTTAATATTGATGATTGTGGCATACAGCTCATGAAAACCCAAAATCCCTATCTCAAAAAATTTGCATATTTCATCCGACCAATAAAAGAAAAGTGTTTTTAATACAAAAATAGTCAACCTTCATATAATTATGTTCAGTTCTGCACTCAATACTTGGTCGGGAATGCTTTTGCAGATTCTTGTGTCTCTCAACTTTCTCTTCACAATATCCCACAGATTCTCTATGGGGTTCAGGTCAGGAGAGTTGGCAGGCCAATTGAGCACAGTAATACCATGGTCAGTAAACCATTTACCAGTGGTTTTGGCGCTGTGAGCAGGTGCCAGGTCGTGCTGAAAAATGAAATCTTCATCTCCATAAAGCTTTTCAGCAGATGGAAGCATGAAGTGCTCCAAAATCTCCTGATAGCTAGCTGCATTGACCCTGCCCTTGATAAAACACAGTGGACCAACAGCAGCAGCTGACATGGCACCCCAGACCATCACTGACTGTGGGTACTTGACACTGGACTTCAGGCATTTTGGCATTTCCCTCTCCCCAGTCTTCCTCCAGACTCTGGCACCTTGATTTCCGAATGACATGCAAAATTTGCAACCTGTAGCCCATTTCCTGCACACGCCTGTACACGGTGGCTCTGGATGTTTCTACTCCAGACTCAGTCCACTGCTTCCGCAGGTCCCCCAAGGTCTGGAATCGGTCCTTCTCCACAATCTTCTTCAGGGCCCGGTCACCTCTTCTCGTTGTGCAGCGTTTTCTGCCACACTTTTTCCTTCCCACAGACTTCCCACTGAGGTGCCTTGATACAGCACTCTGGGAACAGCCTATTCGTTCAGAAATGTCTTTCTGTGTCTTACCCTCTTGCTTGAGGGTGTCAATGATGGCCTTCTGGACAGCAGTCAGGTCGGCAGTCTTACCCATGATTGCGGTTTTGAGTAATGAACCAGGCTGGGAGTTTTTAAAAGCCTCAGGAATCTTTTGTAGGTGTTTATAGATAATTAGTTGATTCAGATGATTAGGTTAATAGCTCGTTTAGAGGACCTTTTCATGATATGCTAATTGTTTGAGATTTTTGGGATTTTGGGTTTTCATGAGCTGTATGCCACAATCATCAATATTAAAACAATAAAAGGCTTGAACTACTTCAGTTGTGTGTAATGAATCTAAAATATATGAAAGTCTAATGATGATCAGTACATTACAGAAAATAATGAACTTTATCACAATATGCTAATTTTTTGAGAAGGACCTGTATGTGTTATTTCACAATCTGCAAATGTTGTCCTACAATGTACATATTCAATGCTATGAAAACAAATATACTTAATGTAACAATGTAGTCTTTTATGTGCAAAAAAAAAAAAAAAAAAAACCTGTAGGACCAAAAAAATAAATAAATTAAAAAAAAAATCAATCCGTGGCGACGGTTTTGCAATTTGTCCCCTGCACTCACAAATACTTAAACTGTTCCCTCAGTTTAACAAATCGTGGCCACGGATTAACAAACTGTATGCACAAATTTCCAATCCGTACGCTCAGATACCGTACTGTTTGCATATTTATTCTTAACATGAAGACTTATTTTGGTGATTTTATTATAAGCTTTTTACCCAGAGTTAGATGCATGCTGCACTGTTAATGTTATTATTAAATAACGCCTATTATTACATTGCATTTAGTTTGAGAGCAAAGTAATGACAACATAAACTGTACATTATTTGTTTTGCATTGCTTTTTACCTTCTCCTCAAACTCACACTGCATGATTTTCAAAGTCATCGGATCACCGTTGTTTTCACACTGTACTATCTGTGGTAGCATTTAGTTGCTGCTGTGTTCTCACTGCACAATGAATTGGCGACAGGAGATTACACACTGCATGACTTTACAATAGGAAGAATCACCAACAACTCTGTCTGGTGTGCAAGCTACAGCCAAACGCACACAAGAAGTGATAAGGTAACAACACAAGATCATGCTGACATTGTGGTCTATAATTCCTCCCCGAACAAACAATAATTAAAAAAAGATGACGTCCTTGTTTAAGATCCCATATGGTCAAAACTGAAATTTCATGGCTTTTTTCATGGTAACTGAGGTCTAGGGGCTATGTAACTACCATATAAGTTTCAAAACAGTCAATCCACAGTAGAATGCACACAGCCTGCATAAAGTAGCTCTGCCTCTACTCAGTCACCGCTTTCAGTCACCATCAACCACCATCCCACCCTTCTTTTGCCAAAACATCACGTCCATGCCATTGCTGAACAACAATAACATGAAAACAAGTCGAAAAAACGCTGTTCAGTCGATAGATGTCGAAACTACATCATTACACAGGCTTCCGAACAACATTAATATAAAAGACCATTGGCACGTCAGCTTCAGCATCTTTCACACAGCCATTCCATTAAACTTTAAAAATTTACATTAAAAATTTTATTTAATTAATAGAAGTTAATTGATAAAGAAAATCTATTTATGACATTATTTTTGACAGCATTATGATTATTTATTAAAACTTCAGACAACAACAATTAGTGCCACGAGGTTATTTGCAACACTATATGTTCTACAAAATAGAGGACTACACACCTTACAGAGCAATATAATGTGGCTTTAGAAGAGGAAAGGTAGGATTAAGAAGTGAGCAAGTGATGAATTAGTATTATAGGTCCCAAGCAGATACAGTAACAATAATGGGTGCTCTACCTTATGCAGTCTCCAATGATGGCTAATAAACATTGATACAAGTAGGTTATGGTTAAAGTTGTGAACTTATAAAGTCTTAAATGTTTTGTTTTCCCTTCTCAACGCATTATGCATTTACTCACCAATAATGGCTACCTTTTTAATTTGGTCAAGTCTCCAAGTCGAAGGTGCCCAGCAGCAGATTCCGTACCATGGCAGTAGCAGAGGTGGCAAGGCGGGCTGCTCTCCACGCTTCTGCCTGGCAAAACACCCCAGAGCCCTTTATAACTTCAATCTGAAAAATTATTTCACATCACAATATTAATTTATTGGCAACTTTTAGAAACTTTTCATGTTTCATACTGATTCTTATGTTTAGCTTCCCAATAGTTAATAGGATTTTATGTATAAATGCAGATTAATGATAATCTGGACATTCTGGACATTTGTTTACATGCAGGGTAAAACTGCAACAGGAACAGTACAAAATAAAAACTGAAAAAAGACAGACATTCAGAGTAAAACAGTGCAAGATAAAAAAAAAAAAACTGTACAAAACATACATGCAGGGTAAGCATTGGTGGGAGCAATGTCCAAGCAGTGTAGAGAAATATTTCTGTACGACTTCATTGTTTTGTGCTGTGTAGTATAGTATTGTAATAGCTGATCAGAGTGATCAACTCCCCATGTGCTGGTTGTACGCAATCACAGGACATGGAAATGTCTTTGTAGTCCATGTACCTTGTAATTTCACCCTCATCTTCACCACGTCTACTGTAAAGCAGAATGGATGGTAGAACAGGTAGATACTTCTCGTGTGTCCATCCACTTCACAAATACAAGAGGTCCATCTGAACGGAGCTTGCGTGTCCTGATGTGAGGGGCTGGTGAAGGCAAGGGTGATGCAGACACATTCCTAAAAACAAATAAATAAAAAAATGTTAACCTATACTGTTCAGAGTAAATGGATGTGCAATTAATATGGATGCACAATATATACAGTACAGAGATGACCAAAAATGTATCCACACTTCAACATGAAAAATATACACCTCTCTTCTGTAGGTCACATGACAGCATCAATGATGGTGATAAATAATACTACACACTGCAGCCATAATTCAATTTGAGTTTTAAAAAACACCATCCACTGGACATTACACACATATTGAACACATTCTAAACAATTACATCTTATCAGGCATTTGTAAATACACACTAAACAAAAGGGATTATATACATTTACACCAAAGAAATATCCATAAGCATCACTTAGCTACATAAGGCAGTATTTTAGCCACCTGCAACTTGCTTGTTTGTGCTAAATAACATTACCGATAGCAGTGTTATAAGCTAACCAAAATGGAGCCAAATACACATTAGCAACCATAATCTAAAGCTATCCAAAACAAGGTGAATATAAACATCTGTAAACTCCATAAGGCATTAGCTTAGCCACCGGGAAATATCATGTTTGTGCTACATGATGTAGCATGTTAGCATGATTTACCTAAACTATATAAATGGCATTGAAAGCCAATGTGTCACACAAGCTGACAAGAGCTAGCTGTAGTGAGGAAAATATTTACTAATATTAGTTTAATATTATCAGAATAAGAGTTATATAAGACTTAATAACTTACCCAGTGTAGCATGGGTCTATTCTCTGTTCAAAATGCTCCTGTTCGTCGTCGGAGTCACACAGTCTTCTTCTGAGGTAAATGTAAACTTTCCAGAACATTCTGAAGAGTTTCCTCGGATGTGTAAGCGCGTGCCATCTTCCAAAACGTGCTGAAAACTCACTGAATCGGAGTATTTTCAAACCTGTCTCTCTGTGTTCGTTTTTTCATGCCGGTGTCCGGGGGCGTGGTCTAGTATGTAAATTACTCGGACTGATTTCCGTGTGATTGGCGCGTGGGCGTGTCCTGCCTCTGGTCATTAGCATATAAGTGTGACAGAAATTCTGTGCCTCTCCTTGGTTTCATACGGATTACATAAACTGAGAATATTTGTTTTCAATGTGACTTGCATCATTTAAAAGTAGACACTTTAAGCTTTATATAGATATATTTCTCATTTCAGTTAATTTTAGTGACGTGTTTCAAAAAGATTTTCACGGAGACTGAGGTTTCATATATGTGCATATATCTTCATATACTGTATGTGGCCAATTAGGATTAGTTTTTTGCTTTTTTGTTTTGTTAGTTCTTAGTTATTGCCTTGATAATAGAAAATATGAGCTAGGCATCATGTATGACAGTTGCCAAAGTGAGATATGAGCTAAAATGACCAGATCCTGCCATAGGAGACATATCTTGTATGTACATATACAGTAGGGCTTATATGTGGATATAAAGAAGCAATACAGGAGACCTATATGGCCTGTATATGCACATATATGCACCTCAATGTTGCCTACATGTGGCATATATACGCATATATGCAGCATATATATTATCATATATGTGCATATATACTGCATATAGGTTTCATATATGCGCATATATCCTCATATTTACATTTAGGCATTTGGCAGACGCTCTTATCCAGAGCGACTTACATTTTTATCTCGTTATACATCAGAGCAGTTGAGGGTTAAGGGCCTTGCTCAAGGGCCCAACAGTGGCAACTTGGTGGTTGTGGGGTTTGAACCTTAGTCCAATGCCTTAACCACTGAGCTACCCCTGGCCCCATATAGGTGCGGTTATATGCGCATATATACTGCATATAGGTTGCATATATCCTCATATAGGTTCTTTCCATGTGGGGCACGCACACTGCTCTGGGTCAGACACAGACAACGGGAAACAGGAACTAAGGTCTCAAACAAATGCTTCCCAACAGAATACCGTAGGTCGCATCGCCAAAATTCTTTCACCGTGAGTGGCAGGAACTTCCAGACTACAACATATTGAATTCTCATGCCTGTAGAGTGTATTATAATGACGTGGCGACAGTGTAAAAACACCCTCCGATGTTAAATGCGAGCCGAAAATTGAGTACTTTTGAACGGCAAACAGGAATTAAGCTCTCAAGTGAGTAAACTAGACAGCAAGGTAAATACACAAAACTTACCGTCAAATTATTTTTTTTCCTCAATAACTATATATATATATATATATATATATATATATATTATTATTTATTTTTTTTAAGCACCATGGCAAATCTCTTGTAGTCAATTTTTTAACCTGTTTTAAACACATACACACATGCATACACATTTTTATAGAAATGCACTTAGTTAATTTAATTTGCCTTACATTGTTGAATGAGGATGGGTTCCACAACCAAAAATCAACATTGATTCAATGTTTGTCTTTTCAACACAGAAAAGCATTGAATTATCAACATTGATTCAACATTATTTAGCATTGAAAAATCAACCTCAACCAAAATGATGATTCTGATGAAATTTCAACATTGAATCAATGTCACCTTGCTATCTGGGATTCTGCTATCTGGGTAGTCATCCAAATATTACTCAGTATGAAGCAAGAGAAACATACTTTGTAAATTTTCATATTGCTTATGTTATAATAAAATTTGTTTCTTGTAACTTTCTTGTAAACAATAAACCTATTAATTTATGCTTTAATTGTCACGAATGCGATGTCGGTGTATGCGTGGCATGAATGCAGGAGGCAAGCTGGCGGTTCAATACAGACTTTTATTATGAACGTGAGATACGATACAAACAAAAGTAAATCCGCTCCTTTCCGAGCACTTACTAGCCTTTATCTTTTAATAACAAAACAAAACCAACATCACGTAACAACTGAAACAAAAGCTAGACATCTGACTGATCTTCAGTCAGGCTATTTATACTAAATAACTCTAATTGTCTTTCCTCGGTTCAGGTGAACTTCTACGTCACCTGACCGAAGTGCATCTTGGGAACTGGAGTTTTAACATAACAAAACAAAAATACAAAACTTAACAAAACAAACGTGCGTTTTGGCGCCCTCTAGGGGTTAACCCTTACATTAATATAATATTAGATTGAGATTATGTAAGCGCAAGGGGGGCATATTAGTTCATTACACCTAGGCATCCGACGTAAAACATTTGCCAAATCAATGATGTGGCTACAGGGAGCAGAGGTAAAGTTGGTGCAGGACTTTAAGTACTTAGGGTCAACGGTCCACAGCAACGGAGAGTGTGGAAGAGACAAGTGAGGTGAAGAGGCAGGTACTGGCAGGTTGGAATGAGTGGAGAAAAGTGTCGTTATGCATATAGGTGTGTTGTGCGATAAAAGAGTAACAGCGAGAATGAAAGGAAAGGTGTACAGGACAGTGGTGAGGCCAGCGATGCTCTACGGCTTAGAGACAGTGGCACTGAAGAAAAGACAGGAGGCAGAGCTGGAGGTAGCAGAGCTGAAGATGTTGAGGTTCTCCTTGGGAGTGACAAGGATGGATAGGATCAAGAATGAGTTCATCAGAGGGACAACCCATGTTAGATGCTTTGGAGATAAAGTCAGAGAGGCCAGATTGAGGTGGTTTGGACATGTTCAGAGGAGAGATGGTGAATATATCGGTAGAAGGATGCTGAGGTTGGAACTGCCAGGCAGGAGGTCTAGAGGAAGACCAAAGAGGAGATTTATGGATGCAGTGAGAGAGGACATGAAGTTAGTTGGTGTGAGAGAAGAGGATCCAGAGGATAGGGTTAGATGGAGGCAGATGATTCGCTGTGGCGACCCCTGAAAGGGAACAGCCGAAAGACAAAGAAGAAGACACCGGCGGAATATTTTTTTTCCCGGTATGTTGCCAGTTTTGTGCGTGGTCATGTAACTGCATGTGGTTATTGTTACCGCGGCTGATTGGTCAAACAGTCATGTGATTATTGCTGCTGCGTCTGATTGGTAAAAGTCATGTGGTAGATCAACCGGCTGCATGTGTAGAAAAAATGGTTAGAAAAGTAATGAGTAGAGGACTAAGAGTACTGTTCCTTTTCACAAATCTACTTAAGTAAAAGTAAAAAGTATGGTGCAGTAAAACTACTCATAGAAGTATTTTTTTTATTTACTCAAGTAACTGTAACAGAGTACATGTAACTCATTACTATGCACCTCTGAGAGTAATAAATAATAGATCCAGAACTAACTGCTCTGCTTAACTGTTTGGTGTCGCCATCTAGTGGCGCTACTCATCTACAGTCCCAGCCTCAATTAAGAGCTGCTTATACATACTTAGATTGTATTATCACTCAAGGGCTGTTTATAGCAACAATAAAATAAGTGAGAACAGGAAATAACTTACCCCCTTGGTCAGGGTCTATAAATAGACCTAATTTCCTTTCTTTTGCCTCTTTGTATTGGTGAGGTGTGGGTGGTTGAGTGGACACCCAACCAGGTCCTTTGAGTCCAGTTTATAGGATGCTTTAATGACTAAAGACCATCATTCTGCACAACTTGTTTATCCTGTTCATTTCATCCTGTTATTCCTGTCCATCTTAACATCTGCCTATTTACACCTTGTGACTTGCATCATGTGATTCCAGAAGCTTTATGTGAACTGTTTATGGCCTGACTATTTAGGAACTTAAAGTATTAAAGGAAAGCAAAAGAGTGTGGTTTTGCAGTGTTTTACTCAGATACACCACAAAGCGTCTACAATTTCCATGAATTCTGGATGTTTAACAATTGGTCCTTCAAGCTGGATGTAGAAATTTGGTGGAATCGATCATCATGGAAGACCTGCAGTCCAGCGTAGTGTAAGAATTATAAGTCCTTCTGGCAGTTTTGCAGACTGTATGGTACGAGAACATGCTTCATCAACACTTGTCATAAGTGAGCATCATAAAATAGACAATGGAAATTCACGTCCCATAAGACCTGTTTTTTGCTTATCTGCTCAAGCCAATCAATCACAACATGACTTCCTCAACAAGGATGTTAAACAAGAAATACTTGGACTTAAGTATATGCTTAGTGAGCTTATGTCCAGAATGTTAAAATTAACAATGTATTCTAACCATTCTGATTTATCGGAGTCTTTTGATGATGATGTTTCTGATGATGGAAATTTCTTTGCTAATCCACCTATTGATCAGGAATTGTGTGCATGTATTAAGAATGCTGGACAGAAATTTGCATTTAAGCAAGGTCATTCATTAGCTGCTCCTTCACACTTCCATTGAGTAGGCCTAATTCTCCGCAATTAAATACTATGATCCAGCCTTCTGTTGTCCCATTAGACACTGATCCCTCTTATCTCATTCTCTCCAAATCCAATCACCACAGGTGCGACTGCAACCAACTGTTTCACTGGAGCCAGGCACATATTTACCTAATAGTTCTATCTCTCCACATTTGGTTAAAACACAGTTGTCCTCACAGGTAACATCAGCACACCTTCTCATCCATAGCTAATTCCCCTTGTATCTTCTGTTAATGTATTCAACGACCTGCTTTGTTCTTTCAACCGAGTGCTCCTACTAGTCAGGAAACTACAATTCTACCCATATATTCTCACACATATCCCCAGCCATATCATGCTTTATATCATGTTCCTTCTTATCCTATTTCTCATGTTCAGGGACCTTCCTTTCCCTTTTTGGTATTATCATCTTACGAGCCAGAACATTACAAATATGATATCTTGTTGGATCAATTAAAATTTCCTCCTGCTTGTGATCTCGCTTTAGCTTATGCTAATGATCCTAGACCATATAGTGTGGCTCTCTTTGCACTTTAACAGAACTATAGGCAACCTCACCAATTAGTTTTAAGAAAAATTAAAGTCATTCTAGCTCTTTCTAAAGTGGGACCAGGTGACAGGAGAGCATTTAATAGCGTTGCACTAAAAGTTCAAGCTTCAGTTGGTATGATTAAATTTTTAGATCAAGTTCAATCTGAATTAACCTGTGTGTCTCATGCACAGCAATTACTTAGTAAACTGCCTACAGAGCTTGTAACCAACTTTGCCCGTTATGTTCGTACAGATGTGGCCATTAAGAATGTGTGTTTCCCCGCGAGATACAGAAATTTAGCGCGCAGCGTGCTGCGACTTGCCGCAAGCAACATTCGGGAATTACAATAAATGTGTTGTGCTTCACTGAATATCCGCCAGATGGCGCCTGGAAGGACTTCAAGTACAGCAAAGAATTGTGTATAATTAGTTAGCCTTCTACAATATTGTTTCCAATGCTGAAGCAAACATGAATTTTATTTAATTTTTTTTACAATAGATCTTTCATGATGAATGTACGGTCATATTATTCCACAAGTTCTGATGCGTGTCTTTCTTGTTATACTCGATTACTCACGACTGGGACGTCCATGAATTCTTTGTCTCTTGTTTTATTTTAAGCATCAGAGGTTCAACACTCCGTACAGTTTTCTTGCGTATATCCACTACGCAAATATTCTACACTACGCAATAGTCATGCAACTACGCGATTATGGAATGACGTCACAGAACAACTTACGATTATCATAACTAAAGTTCAAATGAACACAACTAAAAATTATAAAAATGAAATATGGCTCTTACAAGGATGACAAACTTTTATGCCTCATTAGTTATATTTTTTGTAGTGTTTAGTTGTCTTTTAAAGATTATAAAGCCTTGTTCATTTTTCATTTATTATAAATGCACTTTATAAGAGTTATTTGATGGTAGTAAAGGTGATGGGTGATGAGGTGATTAACACTTTGGCCCATAACAGTTGACTCTCTTGCTCTTTCCAGCGCAGACCTGAAGCTCTTCACATTTAAGCAGTTAATCATCCAGTCAAATCCAGGTCTTGTGCTTGTACCTTGCTCTAACAAACCCTCAGCAGGAAATTCTTTGCTCATTGTGAGATCTAACCTGTTATACGAGGCAGCGCTATACCACCGGCTGCCAGCAGAGGGAGACAGAGGTGAGAGAGCCGTGAGTTAGATGGATAACCTGGTGTACGTCATGGCTGTGCCGTGAGGAAGTGCTGTTTTCTGATTTATATTTTTCTATCAGTTGGAAAATGTCACAAGTACAGTTAAACCTTGGATTGTGGGCATAATTCGTTCCAGAAGCATGCTTGTATATCAAAGCACTCGGATATCGAAACATGAATTTCCCCCATAAGAAATAATTGAAACTTGATTCATTCCACAACCTAAAAATATTCATATAAAAGAATTATTACAAAAATCTAAAGTTAAAATAAAACAAATATTAACCTGCAATTTACCTTTGAAAAGAATTAAATTTCCGTGACACTAGTGTTATAATAAACAGTACGCACGTGCATGGATGTTGACCATACAAGTGACGCACGCACACTGAGACTGAGTATGGTGTCAAGTCATATTTAATATATATATATATATATATATATATATATATATATACAGTATATATGTATATAAAGTAATATCCTAAAAAATTATTTTCCTTTTTACCACACTCAGTTTAACCCTTCCAAAAGAATGTTAATAAAAGTGAGTTAAAATAGCTGCACATGTAGTTTTATGGCGGTACGGTGGTGTAGTGGTTAGCACTGTCGCCTTGCACCTCCAGGGTCCGGGTTCAATTCCCCGGCCAGGCTCGATTCCCGTCTCTGTGTGCATGGAGTTTGCATGTTCTCCACGTACTTGTTGGGTTTCCTCCGGGTACTCCGGTTTCCTCCCACAGTCCAAAGACATGCAGATTAGGCTAATTGGCGTTCCTAAATTTACCATAGTGTGTGAATGAGTGTGTGTGTGTGTGTGTGTGTGCTCTGCTCTGGATTGGCACACTGTCCAGGGTGTACCCTGCCTCGTGCCCTGAGTCTCCTGGGATAGGCTCCAGGTCCCTAAATACAGGATAAAGCGGTATAGAAGATGAATGAATGAAAGTAGTTTTATCCACATACAGAAGTCAAGTAGGCTTTTATTGTCATTTCAACCATATACATTTCAGTACACAGTGAAAGGAACGTTATCAAAAGTTATCAAAAACTATTCTAAAGTTCTCTACCCAAGACATTACTATACAAAATATAACACAAGACAATGTTAAAAGTAAATGCAAATGTGCAAGATAAGAAATAAGGCATAAGGCCGCAATAAGAAACAAGGATATATATATATATATATATATATATATATATATATATATATATATATATATATATATATACTTCAAAAGAAGAAGAATAAGGAAAGAAAAATAGTATGATACATAATAATAATAATAATAATAATAATAATAGTTTTTTATATTAAAATATAATGAGAGAGTGGCTTTAATGTTGTCGATTTTTTAGTATAGTATTTTTTTTTAAGTATATTTAAGATTGAGTTTCTAACAAGGTCGGATAGTAACGCTCACTCGCGCTTTCTCAGGCCGTTCCAAATAGAGGAAATTTCATTAAAGAGGTTTTCTTAACAGAGAGCCCTTGATCTGGAGGGAGAATGGCGGAGGGAGCGCACTTTAAAGTCCACAGCTAGATACTGTATCGCTGTCTGTTCGCGGATATTGATCTGTCATTTCTCTAGATCTGAGATGGGCAGGTGATAGAGAAGGAACAGCCAATCAGCAGTAGTGTGTGGATGTCTGTGATTGGCTGGTTTTGTGGCTGTTTTTTTAACACTTGACAAAGTTGAGCGAGCGCACACAGAAAATAAATGTTGCAAACGCATGCAGGCAGAGTCGAGCGTGCGCGGAGAACATGTTGGGCGAGCAGAGGAGACACCGCACGCGCAGAATCGCTAAGAATTGTGGCAGGAATTCATTTGAGCTTGACCTGTCATTTAATATCGCCCACCCACTCGTAAGAAATTAGCGGAGGATACTCAATTAGTTCATCAATTCCTGTGTACTTTGGAGTACTATTATTGCTACGTTTGGGTCGCCGCCATTTTTTTTAAACGCTCCCTATAACTCCGCTCACCACTCGTGATGTCACGGGTTATCGTGGCTAGACCAGCAGAGTTTAGGGGCCGGTGTTATGCACTAAAATGCTCGCCTGCCATGGATTGCCCCCCCCCCCCCACACACACACATACATATAATCGCTATCAAAGATTATATTAGAACATAAATTCATAGGTTTACTATTATCAAATATGATATTACAATTTATAATAAACCCTAGGCACGTGACAGCCGTCAAGCTCATTAATACAAATACTTGTATAATGTTTATTTTGTGGCACATTTATTTTTCAGGGCTTTGAACATGAATATGCCAAAAATGCGAAATAAACATTTATATATAAAAAAAATGTATATTGTTTATGATGAAAAATTAGATGAAACTAAGTTTATTATAAAATAAAGAATATAAACGTATACATGTTGTATAGTATATGAAAAAATATTATTTATATTTTTTCATGTACAACATATTCATTTTCATATTGCTTATTTTATTGTATTGTCTCATGTAATTTTTAATTTGTAAAACATTTAACCTATGAATTTATGCTCTAATATAATCTTTGATAGCGATTATGTAGAGGGTGCAATCCATGGCAGGGGGGCATTTTAGCGCATAACACCGGAACGGAACCGGCATGGGAACCAGAGCCGTAGTGACCTGTCTTGGTCTGGCTGTAGCATTTACTTCCAGTGATTGACATTATTAACCCATCTTAGTACAATCTAGGCACTGAACATATTGAGAAGAAAATGCTTTATTTTATTGAATAATACTGGGGGCTTAATGCAAATATGAAAATATCTAAAAAGAGCCACGTGACAATAATGATGGTCAGGGTTATACATAGGCTGTTTATATATTTGGGCCCAGGGGCCAACAAGTTATGTGTTAAAAGTGAATCACATACATAGTACCCCCAGTCCTACTCACCTCGGGGGCAAGGAAAAAAAGTTCAGGCTCAGGAATTTTTTCCACTATCAACCCTGGTTATTTTAGACACATGTTATTTGTTTATATCTTGACTTAGATGATCAGATCACAATTTATGACAAATTAATGCAGAAAACCATGAAATTCCAAAAGGTTCTCACACTTTTTATTACTACTTTATGAAAGACAGTGTACAAAAATACCAGATGAATAACGTTATATTTCTTAACACCGGATGATTTGTATTATACAGGACGAATAACAACATACTTTTAGTAATTACAGCTAAAGTCAACTCAAATCAACTGTTGTGTAGGAGAAGCTCCACTGCCTGATGGATGCAAACACACTTCACACTTAACACACGTTACACTCCATGTGTATTCAGCTGGGTGGGAGATTTGAAACGGGAAATAAACTATTAGTGTTTACAGACTGTGACTGCTTTGCATGGCAGGATATTCTGCATTTTCAGCTAAACTGCACTTTGTCATATTTTAGATATGGTGTGACTATTGTTTACATGTAGCACCTTGTGTACTGTGTTTTTGTTTTTTGCTTGTTTACATTTAGAAATGGCCAAAAGTTTTGAGAATTACATAAATATTGGAAATTGGAAAAGTTGCTGCTTAAGTTCTTATAATAATATATATAATAAAATATATAATATCCATTTGCATATCCTCCAATATGTTATGAAGAGTGATCAGATGAATTGCATAGTCCTTCTTTGCCATGAAAATTAACTTAATCCCAAAAAAACCTTTCCACTGCATTTCATTGCTGTCATTAAAGGACCTGCTGAGATCATTTCAGTAATCGTCTTGTTAACTCAGGTGAGAATGTTGACGAGCACAAGGCTGGAGATCATTATGTCAGGCTGATTGGGTTAGAATGGCAGACTTGACATGTTAAAAGGAGGGTGATGCTTGAATTCATTGTTCTTCCATTGTTAACCATGGTGACCTGCAAAGAAACACATGCAGCCATCATTTCGTTGTATAAAAATGTCTTCACAGGCCAGGATATTGTGGCTACTAAGATTGCAACTAAATCAACTATTTATAGGATCATCAAGAACTCCAAGGAAAGAGGTTCAATTCTTGTTAAGAAGGCTTCAGGGCGTCCAAGAAAGTCCAGCAAGCGCCAGGATCGTCTCCTAAAGAAGATTCAGTTGCGGGATCGGAGTGCCACCAGTGCAGAGCTGCTCAGGAATGACAGCAGGCAGGTGTGAGCGCATCTGCACGCACAGTGAGGCAAAGACATTTACATTTACATTTAGGCATTTGGCAGACGCTCTTATCCAGAGCGACTTACAAAAAAGTGCTTTAAAGTTAACATCACTGGATACATACTTACACTGGGTTAACTAGGTTTATAACTAAGTGCCATTAGTCGAACACAACTGGGAAGAGAGTTTTCTTTTTTTTTTTTCTTTTTTTTTTTTTTTTTTGGGGGGGGGGGGGGGTTAGTCCAAGTACTGGAGAAACAGATGCGTCTTGAGTCGTCGTTTAAAGATAGTCAAAGTCTCTGCTGTACGGACATCTAGAGGAAGTTCGTTCCACCACCTAGGTGCCAGAACAGAAAAGAGCCTGGATGAATGTCGCCCTCGATCCCTGAGAGATGGTGGGATGAGGCGAGCAGTGCTGGAGGATCGGAGGGAACGTGGTGCAGTGCGTGGTGTGATTAGAGCAGAGAGGTAAGTGGGTGCAGGGCCATTTTTAGCTTTGTAGGCAAGCATCAGCGTTTTGAATTTGATGCGGGCAGCTACAGGAAGCCAGTGCAGGGAGCGGAGGAGTGGGGTGGTGTGGGAGAACTTGGGGAGGTTAAAAACGAGACGTGCTGCTGCATTCTGGATCAGTTGCAGAGGACGAATCGTGGACAGAGGCAGACCTGCCAGAAGTGAGTTGCAGTAGTCCAGTCTTGAAATAACAAGGGACTGAACAAGCACCTGAGTAGCCTGTGAAGAAAGAAATGGGCGAATTCTTCTGATATTGTAAAGAAGAAATCTACAAGAGCGAGTAAGGTTAGCGATGTGTGGGGAAAATGACAGATGGTTGTCCACGGTTACCCCAAGATTGCGGGCAGTGGCTGAAGGAGTGATTTGGTTGTTGTCCAGGGATATCACAAGGTCTTGACCTGGGGATGAGTCACAAGGGATGAACAACAGTTCAGTTTTACTCAGATTGAGCTTTAGCTGATGTACAGTCATCCAGGATGAGATGTCTGCCAGACATGCTGAGATCCGGGTGGAAACCTGAGTGTCAGAGGGAGGAAAGGAGAGAGTAAGTTGGGTGTCATCTGCATAACAATGGTATGAAAATCCATGCGATGATATGACTTTACCAAGAGACTGGGTATAGAGGGAGAACAGAAGAGGACCAAGTACTGAGCCCTGTGGGACACCAGTAGATAGTCTATGTGGAGCAGATGTAGATCCCCTCCATGTTACCTCATATGACCTATCTTCTAGGTAAGAAGCAAACCATTGCCACGCTGTTCCACAAATTCCAAGGCTTGTAAGAATAGATAATAGAATCTTGTGGTTCACCGTGTCAAATGCAGCTGACAGGTCCAGGAGGATGAGAACAGATGACAGTTTAGCAGATCTAGCAGCATGGAGCTTCTCAGTGACTGACAGAAGGGCAGTCTCTGTGGAATGTGCCACTTTGAATCCAGATTGGTTGGGATCATTAAGGTTGTTCTGTGAGAGATAAAGAGACATTTGGTTATAAACAGTTCTTTCAAGAATTTTGGAAATAAAAGAGAGAAGTGATACCGGGCGATAGTTGTTAACTTCTGATGGGTCCAGGCAGGGTTTCTTGAGGATGGGAATAACCCTTGCCTTCTTAAAAGCAGCAGGAACATGACCAGATGATATGGAATGGTTGATGATGGTTGTGGTGAAGGGAAGGAGGTCTTGTGAGATTGCCTGGAGCATTGTAGAGGGGATTGGGTCTAATGAACAGGTGGTGGGGTTAGATGACGAGATGATCTGCTGAATCTCATCAGATGACAAGTTGGAGAATTCTGCTAAAGGAGGGAAGGGAAGGTCCTGAGGTTCTGCTGTAGGAGTTTGGTTGGGAGCGAAGGACTGGCGGATTGCTGCAATTTTCCCATCGTAGAATGTGGCAAAATCGTCAGCAGTCAGAGAGGAAGGGGCAGGAGGAGTTGGTGGGTTGAGTAGTGAGGAGAAGATGTTGTGGAGTTTGCCAGGATCATGTGCAGCGGCTTCCAGCTTGTCTCTGAAGAAGGTAGTTTTGGCAGAAGTCACAGCACATGAGAATTTGGAGAGAAGAGTCTGGTAAGAGATGAGATCTGCATCAAGTTGCGATTTCTTCCATCTTCTCTCTGCAGTTCTTAATTCTCTCCTGTTGTTGCGTAGTACATCTGATAGCCAAGGAGCAGGACAAGACGTCTTCCTTGGTTTAGATGACAGCGGGCAAAGGAGATCTATGGATGAGGAGAGAGAGGAGAGGAAAGTTTCAGTCGCAGTCTCTAGTGGTAGAGAGGAGAAGGAGGTTGGGTCTGGGAGGGATGATAGGGTGCATGAAGACACAGAGGCGGGGGAGACAGAGTGAAGGTTTCTGCGAGAAAAAGAGAAATTTTGGTCATTATGTTTACATAGAATAGGAAGGGTTATGGTGAAGGATACCAGGTAATGATCAGATTTATGAAGAGGAATAGTAGTGACATCCGTGACTGGGCAAGGACGGCAGAAAACGAGATCGAGAGAATTCCCTGCCTTGTGTGTGGGAGGGCAGCTGTTTAGAGTTAAAGAGAAGGAGTTAAGTAGAGGGAGAAGGAAAGAGGATTGGAGTTTGTCAGATGGAAGGTTGAAATCTCCTAGAACAGTGAGAGGAGTGTTAACAGAAGGAAAAAGACTAAGAAGAATGTCCATTTCATCTAGAAAGTTTCCTAGAGAGCCAGGAGGACGGTAAATAACTAAGATGTGGAGGTTAATTGGAGAGGTTACCTTAACTGCATGAAATTCAAATGATGAAAAACTGAGATGAGACAGGGGGATTGGCGAGAAGGACCATCTCTTGGACAACATGAGACCTGTACCACCACCTCTACCAGTTTCTCGTGGAGTGTGAGAGAATACATAGGCAGAGGATAGGGCAGCAGGTGTAGCAGAGTTCTGAGGAGATATCCAGGTCTCAGTTAGTGCCAGAAAGTCAAAAGAGTAATGGGTAGCTATTGCAGAGATAAAATATGCTTTCTTTACAGCAGATTGGCAGTTCCAGAGCCCACCTACCACCAGTGCAGCGCAATGAGACAGAATTGGAGGGTAGATGAGGTTTCTGGAGGATCTGCCTCTGCTGTGTGAGTAAAAGCATCTTGGTCTGTGAGCACAGACAGAGATAGTTTGAAGACACATGCTACTGTAGACTGAAGTAATTGTCTATAAAACTTGGTGAACAAGAGTTTGAGTCAATTCTCTGCACTTGCTATCTAGACTGCTGACTAACTTTGTTGTAGTATATGCTTATTAACCGCTACAGACACTTGTGACTTAAGACTTATGGAAGATGGCCTGGTGTCAAGAAGGGCTGCAAAGAAGCCACTTCTCTCCAAAAAAACCATCAGGGACTGATTATCTTCTGCAGAAAGTATGGTGAATGGACTGCTGAGGACTGGGGCAAAGTCATCATCTGGAAAAAGGCTTGTCCGGAGAAGAAAAGGTGACGCTACCATCAGTCCTGTGTCATGCCAACAGTAAAGCATCCTGAGACCATTCATGTGTGGGGTTGCTTCTCATCCAAGGGAGTGGGCTCACTCACAATTTTGCCCAAAAATACAGCCATGAACAAAGAACGGTACCAAAACACCCTCCAACAGCAACTTCTTCCAACAATCCAACAACAGTTTGGTGAAGAACAATGCATTTTCCAGCAAAAGTGATAACTAAGTGGTTCGGAGACAAAAACGTTGAAATTTTGGGTCCATGGCCTGGAAACTCCCCAGATCTTAATCCCATTGAGAACTTGTGGTCAATCCTCAAGAGGTGGGTGAACAAACAAAAACCCACTAATTCTGAGAGTAAGAATGGGTTGCTATCAGTCAGGATTTGGCCCAGAAGTTGATTGAGAGCCCAGTCGAATTGCAGAGGTCCTGAAAAAGAAGCTCCAACACTGCAAATACTGACTGTTTGCATAAATGTCATGTAATTGTCGATAAAAGCCTTTGAAACTTATGAAGTGCTTGTAATTATATTTCAGTACATCACAGAAACAACTGAAACAAAGATCTAAAAGCAGTTTAGCAGCAAACTTTGTGAAAACTTAATATTTGTGTCATTCTCAAAACTTTTGGCCACGACTGTACTTAATGCGTTTTATTTTATTCATTATTATTGCAAAATAATTTCTTCTTTCCACACGAGTATTCCTACAAAAATAAAAATAAATCTTACAGGAAAATACCTGTAGGCCAGAAAAGAAAGCAGCGTATTATGTAAGACACTTTTCAGACAAAAAATGTTCTTAGTTTTGCTGCATGAAAACAGAATCAGGTTGAACAAAGTCCTCAGACGTCGTGTCTCTGGTTCTGAACTGGAATATGGAGATCCTGGAGCATTGATCTGTCATGTCTGTGACGTTTTCCTCTTGTTGTTTAATGTATTTACAGACACACACACTCTGCAGTTCCTCTACACTGCTGTCACACCCAGACAAGCTGATTTCCCAGAGTTCATTGCTGTGGGTCTGCTGGACGGAGAGCAGTTTATGTTCTACAGCAGCGACAACAGGAGTCTGATCATAAAGGACTGGATAAAGAAGAGTAACAGTGACACCTACTGGAGGACCGAGACAGAGGACATGCAGGGCAATCAGGACACCTTTAACAACACATTCACAATAATAATGACAGAGTTTCATCACAGTACAGGTGAGAATAAACACACACTGTATTGTTGTTTTAATGTTAAATGGTGTTAGATGTTGATGGTACATGATTGTGAGGAGAAGATTTTAAGTTCTACAACTAACAGAAAAAAACCCAGTTTCTTGCTGAGCAGCTTTTAAATGAACAGATGCAAAAGGCAGCACAGAGATACAGGAGAAGCTACAGAGTGAGATTTCACACTGTCATGTATTTGTCTTTTGAATTTTGGATTTTGTGTTGTCGTGTCATGTGTCAGAAAAAAAATGCTTAAAATCAGAGTTTGAGACGCCTGAAACTTTCCAGCACTGAAACTCCACAGATGTATAAACATTATAATAAAGGTAATTTGCTCTGGATAATTGTTTATAGTGTTTGATTTATAGTGTTATGTTTGCAGGTTTATATCATAAGTGGACTTGAGACTCTTACAGACTTACAGACTCTCCTGGTCTATGAAGTACTAAATATGCTTATATGACCAAAAGTCTCCTGTGTGTAATCTGTGTCTGTCTGTCCTCCTTTCTATTCGTCTGTCTGTATCTGTCTGTCTCTTTAGGAGGTCACACACTACAGAGGATGTTCGGCTGTGAGCGTGATGATGATGATGTCACCACTAGAGGATACGATCAGTACGGTTATGATGGAGAAGATTTCATCAGTCTGAATCTGACAACTGGAACCTGGACTGCAGTTAAACCTCAAGCTGTAACAATCAAACAAACCTGGGAGTCTAAAGGTGATAATAAATACTGGAAGAACTTCCTGGAGGTCTTACAACAGAGACACTCTGAACAGAAAAGGTAATGTGTGTGTGTGTGTGTGTGTGTGTGTGTGTGTGTGTGTGTGTGTGTGTGTGTGTGATCTGCTCTGTTACTGTAGCACACACTCTGGTACTGAACAGATTAATATCACACTTTCTCACACACACACACAAACACACACACACACACACACACACACACACACACACACACACACACACACACACACACACACACACACACATATGCAGATCAGTTAACACTGACCTTGAAAATGACCATCTGAATCTGATCCACTGATGCACATTAATTTATTTTTTAATAGTTTCAATAACAACCAGAACATTAATGATTGTACAGAATAAATACTGAACTATAAAGGATCTACCTCCATCGTAACCCTGCACACACACAATTTTAAACATTCATTTATACTTTCCAGTACAAAACTTTATTGCATCCTCACATGATATTGTACGAATAAGAGAGAAAACTATATACTGTAAAAAGTGCTTTTTCTTATCTATTCCTTTCCTAAATCTGACAGTGTTGTAATACTGAGTTCTGTGTGTCTCTGCAGTTCATTCTGAGGTGTCAGTGTTCCATAGACACTCGTCTCCTTCTCCAGAGGTGGTGTGTCACGCTACAGGTTTCTTCCCCAAACCACTAAACATCACCTGGCAGAAGGACGGAGAGGACGTGCATGAGGACGTGGAGCTCAGAGAGACGTTACCCAACCAGGATGGAAGCTTCCAGAAGAGAAGCATTCTGAGAGTCCCAGCTGAGGAGCTGCAGAAACACAACTACACCTGCGTGGTTCAGCACAGCAGCTTGGAGAAGGAGTTAGTGCGAGAAGTACCAAAAGGTCCTAATAAACTAGAGCTGTAGAGAGTGAAAGCTGATTTCTTGCTGCAGCAGATAATAAAGACTCTGTGCTGATTTAACAGGTGGAGGATCAGACGGAGGATCAGATGGAGTAACGATTGCTATAATTACTGCTGTAGTCGTCGCTCTCGTCATGGTTGTTGCTGGAATTGTGGTCTGGAAGAAGAAGAACTCTGGTGAGAGGAGGAAGGAGGCAGAGAACAGATTTACACTTTCTAATTCCTGAAAGGGGATCTGATGAATATTTTGCTTCTGTTTAAGTTGAACTGATAAATTAGACGAGACAATAAGCTGATATTGACTAATTGTCCTGTGAAAGTAAATCCAGTAGACAGATTTGATACTAACGGTCTGTCCATCATCTGTGTTTCAGACTTCAACCCTGTTCCACCCTGTAAGTGAACCTTTATGATCCATAAATGATGTTTAAAACCACTACATTATTTATACACAGTGTTTAGTCACTTTGTGATGGATGTGAATGTTTTACAGCCTCTGAAGGAGATTCTTCAACCAACAACTCTTAAAGTGTGACTGTGTGTCTTCCTGCTGAACTGAGAGAGTAAGACATGATGTAGTTTACAGTGTAATATGGAATAAATATCTGTGTGTGGAGAGAAAATCCAGCAGAAACGCCTGCAGTAACATTCAGCCTCAGCTCAGAGCTCATCCTGCTTCTGTCTGTCTGGAAGGTAGAATTTGACATTGGTTACTAATGTATCCTACTGTGACTATTATAGGAGGAGACTGAACTGAAAGATGCCTCGTTGGAATATCGCCTCAGCTAATTTAAGGTCAAGAGCGTTCCTGGACAAAATCAGCCTTATTGATATTTGGATGGAACATTTTGGTCACACTCGTCAATACACTTCAGATTACATCAGATCATTGTAATCTAATAAGAAGATTCCTGTGCTCTGAGAACAGACCCCTCACTGTGCTTCCTCATGCCTTCTGTGGTAACACCTTCTATATCCTGTATCCAGACGAGGATACATCCAAATGGCTCTTGTCCGCTAGAACCCTTTTGTTTAATCAGGAGAATGTGAATGTATTTTCTCTCTCCTGTCTGTCTCCGGGTCTCTCTATGACTGACATGTTAATGACTGGTTCTTCTGATGTTCGGGACGCAGCACCGCTTTAAATGTGCTCTCTTTGCTGAGAATAAACAAAGATCTTCAGACATCATGCCTGTGTGTGTGTTCTCCCGGTCGATCGGACCCGGACCGGTAAGTGTATCAGGGTGTAGCGGACACAACAAGCTAAAACTCTTCTACTCTTAGCCTAAAACTTATCTTGGACACAATTCTTCCTCTTTTAAACCTAACAGTATGTAATTTCCATTACATTCTGTCCAAAAGGCATCTTTATGGAAATTTAAATAATTCACTGCCTCAGTTTTCAAAAATTTAAAACTAATTAATATACAGTATCTTGAAATAAAGTGAAATCTGAGTGTTTTTGGCACTAACTGGCAAATATATAAATATGAATTTGGCCGACAGTTTGGTAGCAATTTATCCAAAAGCAGCTCTTTTTTTGTATTCTATTAATCACAGTGAAAGCCGTACTGATGAGGGCAGGAGTAGGCTAATGGCTAATGTATTGGACTACTGATTATTTGTGTGTGCTCGGGCTGAAATGAATTTGTCTCACAGTTTTCAATGAATCACTCTGGGAGCACGATGATATAAAATGTCTGTTCTGTAAAGCTCTCATTATGTAGAATAATCCTAATTTTATAAAATCCTCAGTGAGACAGAGTACAAAAATGGCATCTGTTTGTGCGCAGTGAATACTATGTACAGTAGTGCTGTTTCTTTAGTGGGTTCCCTTTAAGTGAGCTAAGCTGATGCTGCATCACCGGGATTCAGGATTAAGTTTTTTTGCTTTACATTGTATACAGTATTTAGACCCAGCTGTTTTTTTGTAACCATTATGAATTTGGTTTGGACGTGTGATTATACGGAAAGAATTTGTTTAGATTTTCTTATTTTTATGCGAAGTTTGTTTCCTGAGTTATGTTTCTTTTAAATACATTCTTTTTGGATTCTTTGAATACAGATGGAAATTTTTATACATGTTTAATATATTTTTGGAAAGAATTCTATAATACAATTATTTTGAAGTATATTTATTTAAAGTTTATAAATGTTTAATTTGTGAATTCTTTTCACTGGGGCTAGTAGTACGTCTCCAGCTCCTTAATCAAACTGCATTCCCAGATAGCAGAACAACATTGAATCATCGTTGAATCAACATTAAAGCATCAACCAACTTGTCATTGAATCAATGTTGAAATTTCAATGTTAAACGTTGATTTTTCATCAGGTTTGCACCTTGAAATAATGTTATTTCAATGATGAAAAATAGATCAAGATGGGCATAAAATCAATGTTTGTTCAACGTAAATTCAATCACTTATTTTACATTGAATCAACATTGAATCAACATTGAATCAACATTGAAACAATTATAGTTTAGTCTTGCTTTATGAACAGCAAGATTCTATGACAGTAAATCATGTCCGTTTTGATTTATTTCTTTAAATCAGAGACCATGTAGGGCTGAAAAGCTTTTTTTTTAATTTTTTTTTTTAAACAAAAAGTCAGTAACTCAACATCCTTCAGTTTACATGTAAACATATTTATTTATTTATGCTCCATACCCATTTAAACAGGAAGTAACATCACAATTACAATAAAACAACTATATAATAAAACACACTACAACTTACATACAAATTATTATAAACTGGATGACAATATGACTTTTTAGAAGAGAACTATTAGAAGAGATTGTTAATTCTGAATTCATAAAACAGAATCTAACTGCCAAGATAAGAGACTGGAAAACCATAATATAAAAATGGCAGCCTGCCTCAGCAAAATTCAGTCAAATGCAAATAGAAACAACCAAGTCAGAAACACAACAGATGACTGAAACATTATTCGTAAGTTGAAATGTATTTACTCAGCAAAACAGATAATAAGACATGAGTCTGAACTTATGGTTTTCCACCACGAACAATTCCCCCCAGCCGTTCTGGGGCATAACGAAGCCATTTCTGAACTGTTGAAGCAAAGAAACTCTGTGGCCTCCTTTTCTTCAGCTTTCAGCTGTTGTTGTAGTAGTGCATCTAAAGAATGAAAAACAAACAAAAGGTTAGAACTATACAATGCTCTAAAAACTTGGAGTGGTAGTTGTTTATGAATGACAGAAGGTGGGTCCTAAATTTTTGGAAATGTGACTTTTACAAATGTACAGATATGCAACATATGTTTTGAAATGTCCTACAATCTTCCATAGATACAATGCACACATTAGATTTTTTTTAATATACAGGTCCTTCTCAAAAAATTAGCATATTGTGATGAAGTTCATTATTTTCTGTAATGTACTGATAAACATTAGACTTTCATATATTTTAGATTCATTACACACAACTGAAGTAGTTCAAGCCTTTTATTGTTTTAATGTTGATTATTGTGGCATACAGCTCATGAAAACCCAAAATCCCTATCTCAAAAAATTTGCATATTTCATCCGACCAATAAAAGAAAAGTGTTTTTAATACAAAAATAGTCATCCTTCATATAATTATGTTCAGTTCTGCACTCAATACTTGGTCGGGAATCCTTTTGCAGATTCTTGTGTCTCTCAACTTTCTCTTCACAATATCCCACAGATTCTCTATGGGGTTCAGGTCAGGAGAGTTGGCAGGCCAATTGAGCACAGTAATACCATGGTCAGTAAACCATTTACCAGTGGTTTTGGCGCTGTGAGCAGGTGCCAGGTCGTGCTGAAAAATGAAATCTTCATCTCCATAAAGCTTTTCAGCAGATGGAAGCATGAAGTGCTCCAAAATCTCCTGATAGCTAGCTGCATTGACCCTGCCCTTGATAAAACACAGTGGACCAACACCAGCAGCTGACATGGCACCCCAGACCATCACTGACTGTGGGTACTTGACACTGGACTTCAGGCATTTTGGCATTTCCCTCTCCCCAGTCTTCCTCCAGACTCTGGCACCTTGATTTCCGAATGACATGCAAAATTTGCAACCTGTAGCCCATTTCCTGCACACGCCTGTACACGGTGGCTCTGGATGTTTCTACTCCAGACTCAGTCCACTGCTTCCGCAGGTCCCCCAAGGTCTGGAATCGGTCCTTCTCCACAATCTTCTTCAGGGCCCGGTCACCTCTTCTCGTTGTGCAGCGTTTTCTGCCACACTTTTTCCTTCCCACAGACTTCCCACTGAGGTGCCTTGATACAGCACTCTGGGAACAGCCTATTCGTTCAGAAATGTCTTTCTGTGTCTTACCCTCGTGCTTGAGGGTGTCAATGATGGCCTTCTGGACAGCAGTCAGGTCGGCAGTCTTACCCATGATTGCGGTTTTGAGTAATGAACCAGGCTGGGAGTTTTTAAAAGCCTCAGGAATCTTTTGTAGGTGTTTATAGATAATTAGTTGATTCAGATGATTAGGTTAATAGCTCGTTTAGAGAACCTTTTCATGATATGCTAATTGTTTGAGATTTTTGGGATTTTGGGTTTTCATGAGCTGTATGCCACAATCATCAATATTAAAACAATAAAAGGCTTGAACTACTTCAGTTGTGTGTAATGAATCTAAAATATATGAAAGTCTAATGATTATCAGTACATTACAGAAAATAATGAACTTTATCACAATATGCTAATTTTTTGAGAAGGACCTGTATGTGTTATTTCACAATCTGCAAATGTTGTCCTACAATGTACATATTCAATGCTATGAAAACAAATATACTTAAATGTAACAATGTAGTCTTTTATGTGCAAAAAAAAAAAAAAAAAAAAAAAAACCTGTAGGACCAAAAAAATAAATAAATTTAAAAAAAATCAATCCGTGGCGACGGTTTTGCAATTTGTCCCCCGCACTCACAAATACTTAAACTGTTCCCTCAGTTTAACAAATTGTGGCCACGGATTAACAAACTGTATGCACAAATTTCCAATCCGTACGCTCAGATACCGTACTGTTTGCATATTTATTCTTAACATGAAGACTTATTTTGGTGATTTTATTATAAGCTTTTTACCCAGAGTTAGATGTATGCTGCACTGTTAATGTTATTATTAAATAACGCCTATTATTACATTGCATTTAGTTTGAGAGCAAAGTAATGACAACATAAACTGTACATTATTTGTTTTGCATTGCTTTTTACCTTCTCCTCAAACTCACACTGCATGATTTTCAAAGTCATCGGATCACCGTTGTTTTCACACTGTACTATCTGTGGTAGCATTTAGTTGCTGCTGTGTTCACACTGCACAATGAATTGGCGACAGGAGATTACACACTGCATGACTTTACAATAGGAAGAATCACCAACAACTCTGTCTGGTGTGCAAGCTACAGCCAAACGCACACAAGAAGTGATAAGGAAACAAACCCAAGATCATGCTGACATTGTGGTCTATAATTCCTCCCCGAACAAACAATAATTAAAAAAAGATGACGTCCTTGTTTAAGATCCCATATGGTCAAAACTGAAATTTCATGGCTTTTTTCATGGTAACTGAGGTCTAGGGGCTATGTAACTACCATATAAGTTTCAAAACAGTCAATCCACAGTAGAATGCACACAGCTTGCATAAAGTAGCTCTGCCTTTTCACGAGCTGCTGTGATGTCCAATCTACTCAGTCACCGCTTTCAGTCACCATCAACCACCATCCCACCCTTCTTTTGCCAAAACATCACGTCCATGCCATTGCTGAACAACAATAACATGAAAACAAGTCGAAAAAACGCTGTTCAGTCGATAGATGTCGAAACTACATCATTACACAGGCTTCCGAACAACATTAATATAAAAGACCATTGGCACGTCAGCTTCAGCATCTTTCACACAGCCATTCCATTAAACTTTAAAAATTTACATTAAAAATTTTATTGAATTAATAGAAGTTAATTGATAAAGAAAATCTATTTATGACATTATTTTTGACAGCATTATGATTATTTATTAAAACTTCAGACAACAACAATTAGTGCCATGAGGTTATTTGCAACACTATATGTTCTACAAAATAGAGGACTACACACCTTACAGCGCAATATAATGTGGCTTTAGAAGAGGAAAGGTAGGATTAAGAAGTGAGCAAGTGATGAATTAGTATTATAGGTCCCGAGCAGATACAGTAACAATAATGGGTGCCCTACCTTATGCAGTCTCCATTGATGGCTAATAAACATTGATACAAGTAGGTTATGGTTAAAGTTGTGAACTTATAAAGTCTTAAAGGGCACCTACAGTGCTACATGGACTTTTTCAAGCTGTTTGGACTGCATTGTGTGTTAGGAGAGGGTGTACACAACCACTCTACAGTGATAAAGAGCCGCCCAGCGATTTTCTTTTAATTTAATAATATAAGATGCCCCTTCTGAAATCAGCCCGTTTTCAAAAGCCTGTCGGTGTGAACTCACACCGACAGAGGCCGCTCCTACTACAGTTGATTGACACTGGTGTTTTAGCAAAGACCCGCCCCGAGTGAAAAAAAGAGCCGTCGGCCATTGTTATTCTACACGGGAGCAAAATGGCACCTACATGAGTGTGGTGTGCTGTTTGTTGCAGCAGCCTTGCAGTAGTGTGGTGGTCTAGTGGTTAGGATTTGGTGCTTTCATGTGGGAGACCTGGGTTCGATTCCTGCTTAAGGTACATGCTTTTTTTGCACTACATATTTATAAAGTTTTTCTAATGTTCGTTTAGTAACGAGGCGAGTGCGCTATGCTTTGATAAGCTTTTCTGATATAAGGAGAGACTCAGTCACACACACACACACACACACAATGCTTCGCGTGTATGTTGTCCTATTCCCGACATCTATATGCCTCATTCACACACACAGACACACAGACACACACACACACGTTGTTTGTCAGAAAGTTCTCTGTTTATTAACAGCAAAAGATCGGTATAAATATGTTTGACTAAACGCCTGTGCTATAGACATATGTTACTACAAATTAACCATTGTAAATGTCCTGGTGAGATCCCGAAAAAAAACAATGCTTCGCATGTATAAGGTCGCGGGTTGAATAGCCGGCATTTCAGCAGTGGTAACCGTTAATCCTTCGTGATGTAGTGGCTAGGATGCCGCGCTCTAATGCGGTAGCCCCGGGTTCGATTCCCCCTCAAGGCACATGCTTTTTGCACTACATATTTATAAAGTTTTTCTAAAAGTTCGTTTAGTAACGAGGCGAGTGCGCTATGCTTCGGTAAGCTTTTCTGACATAAGGAGAGACTCACACACACACACACAATGCTTCGCGTGTATGATGTCCTATTCCCGGCATCTATATGACAGTCAGAGACACACACACACACACGTTGTCTGTCAGAAAGGTCTCTGTTTATTAACAGCAAAAGATCGGTATAAATATGTTTGACTAAACGCCTGTGCTATAGACATATGTTACTACAAATTAACCATTGTAAATGTCCTGGTAAGATCCCGAAAAAACAATGCTTCGCGTGTATAAGGTCGCGGGTTGAATAGCCGGCATTTCCAAGCGGCAGCCATTAATCCTCCGTGGTCTAGTGGTTAGGATACGCGCTCTCATCGCAGCGGCC
Organism: Channallabes apus; assembly: GCA_030522415.1. Lineage (NCBI taxonomy): Eukaryota > Metazoa > Chordata > Actinopteri > Siluriformes > Clariidae > Channallabes > Channallabes apus. Next base: position 5,641,121 of record CM060122.1, read on the forward strand.
CGAGTTCGATTCCCGGTCTGGGAAGTCAAAAAAGTTTTACAACTAGATTCACATGTAAAATTTTATATACATATATAACTATATATATATATAAAAATATGAGTGCATAATAAAAATCTTACTATATATATATATATATATATATATATATATATATATATTTATAATAAAAATAATAATAATAATAATATTTATATATCCCCTATATTTTGTAAGATTTTTATTATGCCCTCATTTGTACATTGTATATTTGTACAACTATTTTACTAGTTAAATTTATTTTCTTTAGTATTTCTTTTTATTGATATTTATTCCTTACTCATTTATTAAATTTTTAAGGTCACTGGCTGTCGTATAAGCATTTCACTGCATATCATACTGTGTATGACTGTGTATGTGACAAATAAAATTAGAATTTGAATCAAAGGAGAGGAAGAGAGACAGAGAGAGAGAGAGAGGGAGAGAGAGACAGAGTATGGGAAGGTGAGCATGAATGAACAGATGCAAGAGGAGACAGGAAGATAGCAGCAGGGAAGATTTAACACGTTAATATCAGATCTATGAGGAAGAGAGCAAGAGAGTAGAAATAACTCCTTTATATATAAAATAATTCTAACATCATGTAAAATTATTTTTAACTGTTTTTTAAATATTTTTAACTGTTATCAAAGCTATACCCCACTTGTATTGTGAAGACATGCCCCACAGAACTGGGGGGCGGGTTCAGTAGAGGTCATTAACATTTAAAGGAGCATGTACTGAAACAGGTTGCTGAGAACAGAGCTACTTTTTACCAGGTAAAAGTTATGTTTTTTTTACACAACAATTGAGATTTTTTAATTAAAGTATATTACAAACTTTTCATTAGGACCCTAAAGAATCATATTAACCTATGCAAAAATTGAGACTGTATGTCCACTTTAAATATTTTGTTTTCCCTTCTCAACGCATTATGCATTTACTCACCAATAATGGCTACCTTTTTAATTTGGTCAAGTCTCCAAGTCGAAGGTGCCCAGCAGCAGATTCCGTACCATGGCAGTAGCAGAGGTGGCAAGGCGGGCTGCTCTCCACGCTTCTGCCTGGCAAAACACCCCAGAGCCCTTTATAACTTCAATCTAAAAAATTATTTCACATCACAATATTAATTTATTGGCAACTTTTAGAAACTTTTCATGTTTCATACTGATTCTTATGTTTAGCTTCCCAATAGTTAATAGGATTTTATGTATAAATGCAGATTAATGATAATCTGGACATTCTGGACATTTGTTTACATGCAGGGTAAAACTGCAACAGGAACAGTACAAAATAAAAACTGAAAAAAGACGGACATTCAGAGTAAAACAGTGCAAGATAAAAAAAAAAACTGTACAAAACATACATGCAGGGTAAGCATTGGTGGGAGCAATGTCCAAGCAGTGTAGAGAAATATTTCTGTACGACTTCATTGTTTTGTGCTGTGTAGTATAGTATTGTAATAGCTGATCAGAGTGATCAACTCCCCATGTGCTGGTTGTACGCAATCACAGGACATGGAAATGTCTTTGTAGTCCATGTACCTTGTAATTTCACCCTCATCTTCACCACGTCTACTGTAAAGCAGAATGGATGGTACAACATGTAGATACTTCTCGTGTGTCCATCCACTTCGCAAATACAAGAGGTCCATCTGAACGGAGCTTGCGTGTCCTGATGTGAGGGGCTGGTGAAGGCAAGGGTGATGCAGACACATTCCTAAAAACAAATAAATAAAAAAATGTTAACCTATACTGTTCAGAGTAAATGGATGTGCAATTAATATGGATGCACAATATATACAGTACAGAGATGACCAAAAATGTATCCACACTTCAACATGAAAAATATACACCTCTCTTCTGTAGGTCACATGACAGCATCAATGATGGTGATAAATAATACTACACACTGCTGCCATAATTCAATTTGAGTTTTAAAAAACACCATCCACTGGACATTACACACATATTGAACACATTCTAAACAATTACATCTTATCAGGCATTTGTAAATACACACTAAACAAAAGGGATTATATACATTTACACCAAAGAAATATCCATAAGCATCACTTAGCTACATAAGGCAGTATTTTAGCCACCTGCAACTTGCTTGTTTGTGCTAAATAACATTACCGATAGCAGTGTTATAAGCTAACCAAAATGGAGCCAAATACACATTAGCAACCATAATCTAAAGCTATCCAAAACAAGGTGAATATAAACATCTGTAAACTCCATAAGGCATTAGCTTAGCCACCGGGAAATATCATGTTTGTGCTACATGATGTAGCATGTTAGCATGATTTAACTAAACTATATAAATGGCATTGAAAGCCAATGTGTCACACAAGCTGACAAGAGCTAGCTGTAGTGAGGAAAATATTTACTAATATTAGTTTAATATTATCAGAATAAGAGTTATATAAGACTTAATAACTTACCCAGTGTAGCATGGGTCTATTCTCTGTTCAAAATGCTCCCGTTCGTTGTCGGAGTCACACAGTCTTCTTCTGAGGTAAATGTAAAACCCTCCAACTTTCCAGAACATTCTGAAGAGTTTCCTCGGATGTGTACGCGCGTGCCATCTTCCAAAACGTGCTGAAAACTCACTGAATCGGAGTATTTTCAAACCTGTCTCTCTGTGTTCGTTTTTTCATGCCGGTGTCCGGAGGCGTGGTCTAGTATGTAAATTACTCGGACTGATTTCCGTGTGATTGGCGCGTGGGCGTGTCCTGCCTCTGATTATTAGCATATAAGTGTGACAGAAATTCTGTGCCTCTCCTTGGTTTCATACGGATTACATAAACTGAGAATATTTGTTTTCAATGTGACTTGCATCATTTAAAAGTAGACACTTTAAGCTTTATATAGATATATTTCTCATTTCAGTTAATTTTAGTGACGTGTTTCAAAAAGATTTTCACGGAGACTGAGGTTTCATATATGTGCATATATCCTCATATACTGTATGTGGGTAATTAGGATTAGTTTTTTGCTTTTTTGTTTTGTTAGTTCTTAGTTATTGCCTTGATAATAGAAAATATGAGCTAGGCATCATGTATGACAGTTGCCAAAGTGAGATATGAGCTAAAATGACCAGATCCTGCCATAGGAGACATATCTTGTATGTACATATACAGTAGGGCTTATATGTGGATATAAAGAAGCAATACAGGAGACCTATATGGCCTGTATATGCACATATATGCACCTCAATGTTGCCTACATGTGGCATATATACGCATATATGCAGCATATATATTATCATATATGTGCATATATACTGCATATAGGTTTCATATATGCGCATATATCCTCATATTTACATTTACATTTAGGCATTTGGCAGACGCTCTTATCCAGAGCGACTTACATTTTTATCTCGTTATACATCAGAGCAGTTGAGGGTTAAGGGCCTTGCTCAAGGGCCCAACAGTGGCAACTTGGTGGTTGTGGGGTTTGAACCTTAGTCCAATGCCTTAACCACTGAGCTACCCCTGGCCCCATATAGGTGCGGTTATATGCGCATATATACTGCATATAGGTTGCATATATCCTCATATAGGTTCTTTCCATGTGGGGCACGCACACTGCTCTGGGTCAGACACAGACAACGGGAAACAGGAACTAAGGTCTCAAACAAATGCTTCCCAACAGAATACCGTAGGTCGCATCGCCAAAATTCTTTCACCGTGAGTGGCAGGAACTTCCAGACTACAAGATATTGAATTCTCATGCCTGTAGAGTGTATTATAATGACGTGGCGACAGTGTAAAAACACCTTCCGATGTTAAATGCGAGCCGAAAATTGAGTACTTTTGAACGGCAAACAGGAATTAAGCTCTCAAGTGAGTAAACTAGACAGCAAGGTAAATACACAAAACTTACCGTCAAATTATTTTTTTTCCTCAATAACTATATATATATATATATATATATATATATATATATATATATATATATATATATAATTTATTTTTTTTAAGCACCATGGCAAATCTCTTGTAGTCAATTTTTTAACCTGTTTTAAACACATACACACATGCATACACATTTTTATAGAAATGCACTTAGTTAATTTAATTTGCCTTACATTGTTGAATGAGGATGGGTTCCACAACCAAAAATCAACATTGATTCAATGTTTGTCTTTTCAACACAGAAAAGCATTGAATTATCAACATTGATTCAACATTATTTAGCATTGAAAAATCAACCTCAACCAAAATGATGATTCTGATGAAATTTCAACATTGAATCAATGTCACCTTGCTATCTGGGTTGAATAACCTTCTGCTTTCGTCACACGGAATGTACCATTGTGGTGTGTGTTGGGGGGGGGGGGGGGGGGCTTGTGATTAAAACTCTCCAGCAACTTCAGCGACAGTGATGTAATGACATTCTAATGCCGTTTTAGCAAGATTTTTAATAATTTCAGACATTAGCTGTAAGTGCTTGCTAAAAATACTTAGTACGACTTAAGTCATGGGGCTCGCCTACTTTGCGTAATGGTTGCACCACAACATATACTGTTTACTCTGAACACTGTGACCACGTGTTTGTGCGTTAAGCATTTTTTAGTTCATGTTTGTATGTGCATGGGCGCTTGTGTAAGTGAGAGTCTCTTTTGGCAAACTGGTGTGTGTGTGTGTGTAAGAAAGACGTCCTACATGGTAGTCCCCCCCCCCCCATCCTTTTTCAGCCATGATTTATTTCAGAATTCAGGTTAATTTGTTTCATTTTTACTTTATATTTTGTTTTAATTATTGTTATTATGATTAAATTGTGGTTGTTTTTGGTTGTTTCTGTGAGCTAATAAAAATAATAATGCATAGATTTTTAGTTCTGCATTCGTGTAATGTCATGCCCATATTCCGGGAGCAGTACAATTTACACACTTTAAAATTAATGATAACTTTGGTTCTACAGGACATGTCAGAAAACCCAATTGCATAGTGTGAGGTCATTAACACACACCAGCAGGACTTCCATATAAGCGGTTGTGTTTTTTAATCGCTCCAGTGCTGCGTTGTGCTCAGATCTGCACTGCTTTAGTTTTAGGAGTTAATTCTCTTGTGTTTTTAAAGAGCAGGTCGTTCACTGTGCAAAACTGTGTTTCTCCGCAGAGCATTTGTGGCTGTCACTACGGCCTTCATATACTATTTACGGCAGATGGTATCCGATGCATTTACTGTGTCTTAGTACACCACTCTGGCGCTATCGCTAATGTACCTGTTTATTCTCTTAACGCAAGAGTAAACTGTCAACTACTAGTTAATCGATCATGAATTGCAGATGGACGGATTTATCTGCAAATATATAAATATACTTGGGCAGCCTTATACCCCAGAGTTATACCCTGTGTGTGGGGAAACACCGCAGTCAGTCAGTCAGTAGGTGTTGTAGGTCTTGTTAACATCATTAAGTTATGCAATTGTATAGTTTTGCATGTGATTAGCTACTAAAACTACGTAAAATGTACAGAAGCGCACTCATGCAGTACCTCTACTCTGTCACTGGGCATTTCACTGCTGTTGGTCTGGTGGACGGATAGCTGGTTGTTCACTATGACTGGAACATCAGGAAGATGATCCCAAAGAAGAAATGGATGAAGAAGATTAAATCTGATGATCCACGTTATTGGGGCAGTGAGAATGATGGATCAGCAGGACAGCCTCCTGGGGGCTGTTCCATAAACCAAGATTAGAGTATAAGCCAGGCTTATTTCGGTTAGTCACGCTTATTTTTGGTACAGTAGAATCGGTTTCATAAATCAAACTTAAAAAAGTTCAAACTCAGTTACCCCGGCAACTTATGCTGGCAAATGAACCTGGTCCGGGGCAGGCTAACTGTCTCGCTTATATAATCGGTGTCTCAAAGAATCTCCGACGTGTGGGAACATATTCCCTAAAGATCGTTCCGTCAGTTTAGTTTCCGCGCTCTCAATAATCATGTCGTGTAATAAAAAATTATTAAGCCTATAAAAATCATGTCTCAGCATTTGAATTATCCCCAAAATAATTTAAATAAAATCGTAAGCATATTAAAAAAGATCAAACATGAAATGCAATGACTGAAAACAGAAAATCAGAAATTTATAAATTCATATGAACAAAAAAGCCTTATTACATTTACCAAAATAATAATAATAAAATAAAATAAAAAACGAGATGTCAGCTTAATTGCCTAATGAAGGTCAGGCCTATTTAAGCAGTACTGAGTGAGACCAACAACTGCATGGAGATTCAGAACGAAAGAGAAACAGAGAAGCCCCAGTACGTAATTATGGCCTGTCCATTTATTGAAGACCCTGTGGATGAGGGTGCACGGATATTAGAAAGAGCTTTCAGACCACCAGCCCCAAGGGTCTTTAGGGACAGAGTAAACCCTCTTGCCTTCCCAGATGACTATCTGTGGAAGAGATACCGGTTCAGCAGACCCAGCATAGTCTACCTATGAGCTGTTGGAACCACACCTCAGCAAACCCACCTTCACCTTGAACTCTTCTGTCACACCTACAGCACATCTCACAACTGTCTTAGCGCTCTCAGACATGTCCTGCACCACTCTAACATCATTCTCTGCCACTCCAGCATAGTCTACCTATATGAGCTGCTGGAACCACACCTCAGCAAACCCACACGGCGAAGGCAATGCCTGACCACAGTGCAATCTGTCTTTATTGCACTGCGTTTCTTCGCCAGTGGGACATTCCTCTACAGTGTTGGTGATGCTGAGCATTTAAAGCAACCGTATGCCGTGAAATAAGGATGGTCGACCTTTCTCTGAGGCGATATTTAAATATTTATATCACCTTTCCTGGCCATCTACCAACACAGAGGATCAAGGAGAACTTTTATGCAATAGCAGGTATGTGACAGTTAAAGTAGACTTAAAAATTGATATGCCTGTATTAAGCTAAATTTGTTCCTCAGGTTTTCCCAATGTCTTGGGTGCTGTGGACGGCACCCACATCAAAATACAGGCCCCAGCTGGACCAACTGAGGCGGACAATGTGAACAGGAAATCTTTCCATAGCCTCAATGTACAGGTATGTAGATTGGCAATAACTCCATACATTGCCAGTGATTTCGCTCTGAATTTGACATTGCTCAGTATATGAATTGATGAACAATCTTAAATTAATGCTCTGCCAGACAAAATATGCTATATCACTAAATCCACTCTCTGTCTTCAGATGATCTGTGACAGCAACTGCCTAATTACTAATGTTGAGGCAAAATGGACAGGCTCTGTCCATGACTCCAGGATCTTTCAAGCATCCTCACTGGCACAGAGAAGAAGGCAAGAGAACATTTCAAGCAAGGGTTATTACTTCACAAGCATTTTTCATGGAAACTAGTGATCATAATTCATTCATTCATTCATTTTCCATTAACCATTTTTGATACCTTTAGAGGCAGTATGCGGAAGGCCCGGGTTCGATTCCAGCCAGTGCCCACACCCGAGCCACTGGATACAGTGCCGGTCCTAAGCCCGGATAAAATGGGAGGGTTGCGTCAGGAAGGGCATCCGGCGTAAAACCTGTGCCAAGTTGTAGTGCAGACTGGATATTCCGCTGTGGCGACCCCTTGCCAGGAGCAGCCGAAAGACAAACAACAACAAGAGGCAGTAGATTCACTACATCTAGAAAACATTTTGACAAGATTCCCAAATTGACCATAGTGTGTGTGTGTGTGTGTGTGTGTGTGCTCTGCAATGGATTGGCACCCTGTCCAGGGTGTACCCTCCCTCGTGCCCTGAGTCTCCTGGCATAGGCTCCAGGTCCCCGCCACCCTAAATACAGGATAAAGCGGTATAGAAATGAAAGGATTTATTTGTACTTTTTTAAAAGGTAAAGTGCAGGTTAATTTGTTTTATTTTTTACTTAATGTTTTGTGTTAATTATTTCTATGTATTTATTTTTTTCTGGAGCTGTTGAACGAATAATTTGGGTTTCTTATGGGGAAATTTGCTTTAATTTTCGAGTGTTTTGAAATACGAGCCGATTCCGGAACGAATTATGCTCGTAATCCAAGGTTCCGCTGTACTCATTTCTTTTCCTTTACATTTCCTACGGATGTTCTGCGATGCTTTGCGCATGCGCTTCAGGTAGAAAATGAGCGAATCACTCTCCGAGACTACTCGTTCATCTGAGTCACGTTAAAGACTCGTTCAAAAAGAATGAATCGTTCATTAGCGACCCATCACTAGTACACAGTAGATACTATGTTTGTGTCTCGGGTTTATGTATTTTATTTCAAATATAATTTTATTACGTCTCGTGAAAGCCGCTGCTGACGTCACATTGGGGGCTGACTTACGAGAAAGATAAAAATTAAGTTTAAGGAACTTGTATTTCCGATGTGAACGTTAGACTAATCTTCCCTCTGCTCCTGTACATTGGACCTCTGGACACTGGATCAGTACCTGAATATTAACCGGACCGGACTGATGGAGAACATATTGTTAATTACGTGTTTTCTTTATGTTTCTGCAGGTAAGACGGAGTATTTTATTATTGTACTTCCGGTGCTGAAGCGAGCGGCCGCCGTCCAGTGTCTCCGTTACTTTCGTTATCTCGTTAACTCAGTTTCTTTTATTTTTAGAAAAGAAATTCTGAAATAAAAGAACAAAGTGAGGCGAAAGGCCGGGCGATATGTTAAGTTAACGGTTAGGGTAACTACTAGGCTAGCCGCTAGGGTAACTAGAGTATTAGGCTAGTGGCTAGGGTAACTACTAGGCTAGCGGCTAGGGTAACTACTAGGCTAGCGGCTAGGGTAACTACTAGGCTAGCGGCTAGGGTAACTACTAGGCTAGTGGCTAGGGTAACTACTAGGCTAGGGAAACTACTAGGCTAGGGAAACTACTAGGCTAGGGAAACTACTAGGCTAGCGGCTAGGGTAACTACTAGGCTAGCGGCTAGGGTAACTACTAGGCTAGCGGCTAGGGTAACTATTAGGCTAACGGCTAGGGAAACTACTAGGCTAGCGGCTAGGGTAACTACTAGGCTAGTGGCTAGGGTAACTACTAGGCTAGTGGCTAGGGTAACTACTAGGCTAGTGGCTAGGGTAACTACTAGGCTAGTGGCTAGGGTAACTACTAGGCTAGCGGCTAGGGTAACTACTAGGCTAGTGGCTAGGGTAACTACTAGGCTAGCGGCTAGGGTAACCGTCCGGCTAACGGTCCATGAAGCAACTAACTCTCTCGTCTGTTCCTCCACTATGTAATCTTCACCCACTCAATAGTTTGTACGGGGTTTCATGGCCTCATGTCCTCCCCTAATATCTGGGTCCCATTAAGCCCCATTTCTAGTCGCCCCAATGCCCAGCTCAGTTTTCATGACTCAGCACATTACATAATCTATACATTACAGCTACACACACACATATCAGACTCACTAGCTAATGCTGATTATATCAATGTGGGCTGCATTATTTCCTTAAAGGTAATTAAAAATCATTATTACATTCCTTCCCTCTAATAAGCCCCAAACCGATGGTTCACCCAGAGTTCAGATCCATACTTTAGTCTTCTTTACAGTATCTATTGATTAAATTAAATCACTGAGTTTTATCACTGACCACCTCATGTATCTTCACACTCTAGCGGAGAATCGGCCAAACCTGTCCTAAACTTGACTAGGAAGGACTAAAAGACTCGACCTCAGTAACTTTTTAAAACTGTACTTTCCATAAAACAGTGACATACAGTTACATGCGTATGTAATTAATACAACACTTTGTGTAATCTAGTTATGTAAATCACATCGAACATTAAAATGGAACATGCATAACCTAACACAGATTAAAATCAGTGTCATTTTGAAGTTCTTTCTGTGATATAATACGTCCTTGTCCCAGATACTTTGCGCATCCTAGAGGTCCGCCTTTTGGGGAGAGACCAGGCCAGTGCTGTCACCCAAGGCATGGCTCATCTTTACTCATCATCTTCATCCTATTTGAGGTGCTTGAATCCTCGTCCGATTCTTGTGAATCACAATCTGAACTGTAAATGTCCTTATTATACTTTAGGGATGTTTGCTCATCTTTCCATCTTAATACCTCCATTTGTCAAACTGTAGCTCTCATGACTAATGAAAAATCATACTTTTATCAGATTACTTTATCAGATACTCAATTAATCGATAAAATGTTTGGTACAATACTCGATTACTAAAATATTCGATAGTTACAGCCCTAATACAGAGTTTCTGTTAATTATCTGACGCACTCAAGTTCACCAAAAACAATACAGAACCCTGTTAACTTTCATTATTTTACAAAATCATAAGTTTTTGTCGTCATTGTGACTGCGTTTAAATAAAAGTAGAGTCTTATAAAGGCTATGTAGCTTATATAGTTTTATTATATAGTTTTATTATATCGTTTTTGCATAGTAATCTGATGCACACCCAGAGTATGTTTTCTGGTTATACACTAGTGTTACACATGATATAATCTAAAGACTAGATATAACGTTATACATTTGCTTTGCTAAAATTTGATGCAAATAAGAAACTGCTTTATTTAATTAAAATTCTAAATGTGTACTGTAATTTTAGCACTGTGATTGTAAATTCACTTAATGTTTCACTTGTATTTCATAAGGTTTTGCCGGCGGTGGTACAGTGTGACGGGGTGCTACTGGGATGTCAAAATTGAATTAGTTAAAATGTTTTCATTATTTATTTAAGAACATTATGATGATCATAACAGCCTACTGCATTTAATTCTTATAATAATGTAATAAAACATCGACATCTGCTGATGCAGTAACACATCCTGACAATGTTTGAATTTTATGGTCATTAAATTTAATTTATTTTAGTTAATAAATCTATTACAAATTTAAAGAACACAAAGTATAAGACGATACAAAACCCTACACGCATAGCTTTTCTAATTACACATTATAAAATCTAAAGGTTCACTGTGTTGTTAAATTCTATCCTATTAAGATTTCATTTAATTTAAATTCTAAACTTGTTCTGTAATTTTAAAACTGTGATTATGAATTCGTTTAACTACGATGTTTCACTGGATTTTATCCGCTACTATGTGCAGCTCTAAAGGACCTGCGGCTCATTAATCCTTGAGAGAATGAACTAATGCCCGAGGTGTCAGTCTATAGTTATATAGCGCCACTAAGCGGTAGAAGCAGCTTTTTCTTATCTACCTCAATACATAGCATGTGTTCCTGTTCAGCATTGGGTGTTAGAATTGGTAACTGGTTCTCTAATAGAACTATCTGGGCATCTCTATTAACCATGTGTTCGACCCTCTTGAGGGTTTACTGGACTATGAACTTGACTTTGGAGAGGCTGCTATCACCCTCCTCCCATCCCTCCCCCAGGTGGCTGTGTCCATGGATGTGTGGAGCAGAATGTTCGATTATGTCCAGTGCACTCCTGATGGAGAGTTAACACCAGAGATTCTTTGGCCTCTTTGGGGCCGCTTTGCTCTCCTCTCCTTCTGCACTGGTCTTTTAGTATAAACGTCGACAATGTGCAGGAATGTGTGTTTGGAGTTATTGCTGTAGGTGATGTCATCACTGTGACTGAATTCGACTGGATCATGGGGGGGGGTATTGCCTGAGGCTCTTACTGTAGCCTGTTCCGCTCAATCAGTTTTCTCTGCAGCTCTTTTTCTTGAGTTCTTAGTTTCTGCTCATCCTCTCTGTATTGGTCAACAGTATGTGAAACGTAGTTACAGAACTCCCTGTGTGCTTTGGAATTTGAGCCGCATCTTACAGGCTGCGGCATGGCGTCAATCACCGCCTGCTTTACCAGAGTAACCAGCAGCACTCTTTCCTGCCTCCACTTCTGCAGCTGCTTTGTGGATTTTCGGAAGGGGTGTGACACGACAGTCCAAAGTTCTGGGTAACCCACGGCACATGTTCTCCCTGTGCGCCTACTTAATTAACCCTTGTGTGGTGTTCGGGTCTGTGACCCGTTTTCATCATCAAAAGAAAAAGGATGTTCGGGGATAATATAAGTGTGATACAAACATAGACATTTCTCAGACCGTGGTATCGGTCCCCGGTATCGGGGGACTTTTAACGAGTACGAGTAGGCTACTTTAGAAAATGTGGTATCGAGGCCGATACCAGTATCGGTGCATCCCTAGTATGAATCAAAATCAATAGTTGTTTAATTTGTAAATCTGCAGCAGGTCCACCAGACCCGGAACACTGGCTGAGTAACAACAATATGACCCACACAAGGGTTACAAGTGGAAATTGTGGAGCTCGGGAACTAAGTCTCCCAGTGTTTAATGTAAATCTATTAATCTGCATTACTCATCTTTACCTCAAAATGTCAAACCCAATGTACTTAACTTTTTCAGTTAAACTTCCACTGTTCCTTCCAGTACTGGGAATTGACCTTCTGTCTTTTTATTTCTTTTACACGCTTTTTGTCTCCATCTGCAGTCTTGTAATTTATTACAGAAGTTTCCATTTCCTCCCACAACGCCACATCAGATGTCTCTTCCTTTGGCCATTTTGTCTGTAAACTCTTAGTTCTCTTTGGCCATTTATTTGAGATCTTAGTTATAAACTCTTTACACAATGGATGTTTCAACACTAATGTCTCCACAGGAAAGGCTGCCGTTATGTCCTGTAGTCTCTGACATCACAACCTTTATCTTACTGCCTTAATCTAATGCTTATGTAGTAACTTTAATATTCAGCTTATTTAACATGACACGCCCCCACCCCCCCCACCCCCCCTCTGATCAACTGCTTTTATACCTCGCTTTGGGGATCAGACCCTGTCCACTGCACACACAGCATACATTCTTACTCAACTGCCCACACACACACACACACACACACAAACACACATACACACACACACACACACACACACAGATATAGCATGCACTCAAACTCTTAGACTATCACACTGTTTTTATTCTGCACTTCCTGAAGTGACACATAAATAATATTCCTGGTTCACTACAGCAAAATATAATTAATATAATATTAGTTATAATTAACATACGACAGTTCGCTCCTGATAAGAAACAACCCCTTTTTCTGTTACTGTTCTTTTGGAGGGTCTTTAACAGACGTCCTCACCACCAAGGGTCGTCCCCGACAAACAACACAAACTAAGTATGTAAATAAAACGTTGTTTACCTTTTTAGGTGGCCACCTGTCTGTGCTGCTCGTCCCCTAACCCTAACCCACGGGGATCAGACACGCCTTTACCCCTTTTCCAGTCTTGTTGACTACAACAAAATGTTGTAGAAAACAGTTTTGGGTTTTGTTTCCAGAAGATTACGACCTTTATCATCTATTCATAACGTCCGGAGCTGGTCCATGTAGCAACTAACTGTCTCATCTGTTTCTCCCATTGTATATTCTTCCCTCCCTAAATAGTTTGTACGTGACTTCATGGCTTCGTGTCCTCCCACAACATCTGGATCCCATTAAGACCCAATTTCTAGATGCCTCAATGCCTAGCTCAAGCGACTCGTATATAAACACTCCTCGTATGTTATTTTATAGTAACTCGTATATAAACACTCCTCGTATGTTATTTTCTCACCTGTGGTATGTGTATATGACCTGTTTAGGCTTATAAGGTATTTGTGAAAGCTGTATAGAGCATGTACATGTTATTATGAATAACATTGTATTATTTTCTACTCTTTTGGATGAACTGAAGTATTGGAGTAAATATAATCACAGTGTATTAGTTCCAGTTTACCCCTCGGTCAGGGTCTCCAGTGTGTGTCTGGTTAATGCCCCTTCAGAGTTACACCATAACTAAACACATCTGCCTGAACTTTGCTAATATTCTGACACAGATATGAAACTGATATGACATCATATCTAATGTTCTGTAAGTTAGCAGCACAGCAATGCAGTTAAACAAACATCCTGTAAGTGTTACTGGTTTATTTAATAAATGTATAATATTACACTCATAAAGAGATAATAACTACATACTTCATTCCTTCTTTTTTTCTAAACTGGACTTTGACTTTTTCTTATTTTAATATATATTTGTATATGTACAATTGAATATGTACTTCAGTGCAGGTGTGTGTATGTGTGTGTGTGTGTGTGTGTGTGTGTGTGTGTGTGTACTCTGGTTATATATACAGTGACAAGGAAAAGTAAGGTCACTTTGTAATCCTTTCCAGCTTTATGTAAATGAACAATTCTTGATCACGGATCCTCTGAAAGCCCTCTTTGGTTAGATATGGCTCACATTAGTGTATTCCTCTTGGGCGGAGCAAACTCAAAAAGAGTTAAAGTAGCTCTAGTTCACACCTCCAAACTCATTCTCTTAACGAGACTCCATGTACAGTATGCTAACACCTGACTCCAATTAGCTTTTTTGAGGTCATTAAGTCATACACTTTTCACATCCACCAGCACTATGCGGTTTTATGGTTCTCAATAAAGACATGAAAGATCAGATTGGTTTTGTGTTGTTGTTATTCAGGGGTGATAGCCTTCCGGCACCACGCGGGATTTCCGGCGTACTGTGGCTGCGGGGGGAAAAAATCAGGTTCGCGGATATTGATCTGTCATTTCTCTAGATCTGAGATGGGCAGGTGATAGAGAAGGAACAGCCAATCAGCAGTAGTGTGTGGATGTCTGTGATTGGCTGGTTTTGTGGCTGTTTTTTTAACACTTGACAAAGTTGAGCGAGCGCACACAGAAAATAAATGTTGCAAACGCATGCAGGCAGAGTCGCGCGTGCGCGGAGAACATGTTGGGCGAGCAGAGGAGACACCGCACGCGCAGAATCGCTCAGAATTGTGGCAGGAATTCATTTGAGCTTGACCTGTCATTTAATATCGCCCACCCACTCGTAAGAAATTAGCGGAGGATACTCAATTAGTTCATCAATTCCTGTGTACTTTGGAGTACTATTATTGCTACGTTTGGGTCGCCGCCATTTTTTTTAAACGCTCCCTATAACTCCGCTCACCACTCGTGACGTCACGGGTTATCGTGGCTAGACCAGCAGAGTTTAGGGGCCGGTGTTATGCGCTAAAATGCTCGCCTGCCATGGATTGCCCCCCCCCCCCCCACACACACACACACACATACATATAATCGCTATCAAAGATTATATTAGAACATAAATTCATAGGTTTACTATTATCAAATATGATATTACAATTTATAATAAACCCTAGGCACGTGACAGCCGTCAAGCTCATTAATACAAATACTTGTATAATGTTTATTTTGTGGCACATTTATTTTTCAGGGCTTTGAACATGAATATGCCAAAAATGCGAAACAAACATTTATATATATAAAAAAATGTATATTGTTTATGATGAAAAATTAGATGAAACTAAGTTTATTATAAAATAAGGAATATAAACGTATACATGTTGTATAGTATATGAAAAAATATTATTTATATTTTTTCATGTACAACATATTTATTTTCATATTGCTTATTTTATTGTATTGTCTCATGTAATTTTTAATTTGTAAACCATTTAACCTATGAATTTATGTTCTAATATAATCTTTGATAGCGATTATGTAGAGGGTGCAATCCATGGCAGGGGGGCATTTTAGCGCATAACACCGGAACGGAACCGGCATGGGAACCAGAGCCGTAGTGACCTGTCTTGGTCTGGCTGTAGCATTTACTTCCAGTGATTGACATTATTAACCCATCTTAGTACAATCTAGGCACTGAACATATTGAGAAGAAAATGCTTTATTTTATTGAATAATACTGGGGGCTTAATGCAAATATGAAAATATCTAAAAAGAGCCACGTGACAATAATGATGGTCAGGGTTATACATAGGCTGTTTATATATTTGGGCCCAGGGGCCAACAAGTTATGTGTTAAAAGTGAATCACATACATAGTACCCCCAGTCCTACTCACCTCGGGGGCAAGGAAAAAAAGTTCAGGCTCAGGAATTTTTTCCACTATCAACCCTGGTTATTTTAGACACATGTTATTTGTTTATATCTTGACTTAGATGATCAGATCACAATTTATGACAAATTAATGCAGAAAACCATGAAATTCCAAAAGGTTCTCACACTTTTTATTACTACTTTATGAAAGACAGTGTACAAAAATACCAGATGAATAACGTTATATTTCTTAACACCGGATGATTTGTATTATACAGGACGAATAACAACATACTTTTAGTAATTACAGCTAAAGTCAACTCAAATCATCTGTTGTGTAGGAGAAGCTCCACTGCCTGATGGAGGCAAACACACTTTACACTCCATGTGTATTCAGCTGGGTGGGAGATTTGAAACGGGAAATAAACTATTAGTGTTTACAGACTGTGACTGCTTTGCATGGCAGGATATTCTGCATTTTCAGCTAAACTGCACTTTGTCATATTTTAGACATGGTGTGACTATTGGCCCAGAAGTTGATTGAGAGCCCAGTCGAATTGCAGAGGTCCTGAAAAAGAAGCTCCAACACTGCAAATACTGACTGTTTGCATAAATGTCATGTAATTGTCGATAAAAGCCTTTGAAACGTATGAAGTGCTTGTAATTATATTTCAGTACATCACAGAAACAACTGAAACAAAGATCTAAAAGCAGTTTAGCAGCAAACTTTGTGAAAACTTAATATTTGTGTCATTCTCAAAACTTTTGGCCACAACTGTACTTAATGCGTTTTATTTTATTCATTATTATTAAGTCATTGCAAAATAATTTCTTTCCACACGAGTATTCCTACAAAAATAAAAATAAATCTTACAGGAAAATACCTGTAGGCCAGAAAAGAAAGCAGCGTATTATGTAAGACACTTTTCAGACAAAAAAATGTTCTTAGTTTTGCTGCATGAAAGCAGAATCAGGTTGAACAAAGTCCTCAGACGTCGTGTCTCTGGTTCTGAACTGGAATATGGAGATCCTGGAGCATTGATCTGTCATGTCTGTGATGTTTTCTTGTTGTTTAATGTATTTACAGACACACACACTCTGCAGTACCTCTACACTGCTGTCACACCTGGACTTACTGATTTCCCAGAGTTCATTGCTGTGGGTCTGCTGGACGGAGAGCAGTTTATGTTCTACAGCAGCGACAACAGGAGTCTGATCATAAAGGACTGGATAAAGAAGAGTAACAGTGACACCTACTGGAGGACCGAGACAGAGGACATGCAGGGCAATCAGGACACCTTTATCAACACATTCACAACAATAATGATCAAGTTTCATCACAGTGAAGGTGAGAATAAACACACACTGTATTGTTGTTTTAATGTTAAATGGTGTTAGATGTTGATGGTACATGATTGTGAGGAGAATAGTTTAAGTTCTACAACTAACAGAAAAACACCCAGTTTCTTGCTGAGCAGCTTTTAAATGAACAGATGCAAAAGGCAGCACAGAGATACAGGAGAAGCTACAGAGTGAGATTTCACACTGTCATGTATTTGTCTTTTGAATTTTGTATTTTGTGTTGTCGTGTCACGTGTCAGAAAAAATGCTTAAAATCAGAGTTTGAGAAGCCTGAAACTTTCCAGCACTGAAACTCCACAGATGTATAAACATTATAATAAAGGTAATTTGCTCTGGATAATCGTTTATAGTGTCTGATTTATAGTGTTATGTTTGCAGGTTTATATCATAAGTGGACTTGAGACTCTTACAGACTAACAGACTCTCCTGGTCTATGAAGTACTAAATATGCTTATATGACCAAAAGTCTCCTGTGTGTAATCTGTGTCTGTCTGTCCTCCTTTCTATTCGTCTGTCTGTATCTGTTTGTCTCTTTAGGAGGTCACACACTACAGAGGATGTTCGGCTGTGAGCGTGATGATGATGATGTCACCACTAGAGGATACGATCAGTACGGTTATGATGGAGAAGATTTCATCAGTCTGAATCTGACAACTGTAACCTGGACTGCAGTTAAACCTCAAGCTGTGACAATCAAACACACCTGGGAGTCTAAAGGTGATGATAAATACTGGAAGAACTTCCTGGAGCGTGACTGTATCGATCTGTTAAAGAGCTACACGTCTTACAGCAGAGACACTCTGAACAGAAAAGGTAATGTGTGTGTGTGTGTGTGTGTGTGTGTGTGTGTGTGTGTGTGTGTGATCTGCTCTGTTACTGTAGCACACACTCTGGTACTGAACAGATTAATATCACACTTTCACTCACTCACACACACACACACACACACACACATACACACACACACACACACACATACACACACACACACACACATATGCAGATCAGTTAACACTGACCTTGAAAATGACCATCTGAATCTGATCCACTGATGCACATTAATTTCTTTTTTAATAGTTTCAATAACAACCAGAACATTAATGATTGTACAGAATAAATACTGAACTATAAAGGATCTACCTCCATCGTAACCCTGCACACACACAATTTGAAACATTCATTTATACTTTCCAGTACAAAACTTTATTGCATCCTCACATGATATTGTACGAATAAGAGAGAAAACTATATACTGTAAAAAGTGCTTTTTCTTATCTATTCCTTTCCTAAATCTGACAGTGTTGTAATACTGAGTTCTGTGTGTCTCTGCAGTTCATTCTGAGGTGTCAGTGTTCCATAGACACTCGTCTCCTTCTCCAGAGGTGGTGTGTCACGCTACAGGTTTCTTCCCCAAAGCACTAAACATCACCTGGCAGAAGGACGGAGAGGACGTGCATGAGGACGTGGAGCTCAGAGAGACGTTACCCAACCAGGATGGAAGCTTCCAGAAGAGAATCATTCTGAAAGTCCCAGCTGAGGAGCTGCAGAAACACAACTACACCTGCGTGGTTCAGCACAGCAGCTTGGAGAAGGAGTTAGTGCGAGAAGTACCAAAAGGTCCTAATAAACTAGAGCTGTAGAGAGTGAAAGCTGATTTCTTGCTGCAGCAGATAATAAAGACTCTGTGCTGATTTAACAGGTGGAGGATCAGACGGAGGATCAGATGGAGTAACGATTGCTATAATTACTGCTGTAGTCGTCGCTCTCGTCATGGTTGTTGCTGGAATTGTGGTCTGGAAGAAGAAGAACTCTGGTGAGAGGAGGAAGGAGGCAGATGTGAAGTTTTCAGAGAACAGATTTACACTTTCTAATTCCTGAAAGGGGATCTGATGAATATTTTGCTTCTGTTTAAGTTGAACTAATAAATTAGACGAGACAATAAGCTGATATTGACTAATTGTCCTGTGAAAGTAAATCCAGTAGACAGATTTGATTCTAACTGTCTGTCCATCATCTGTGTTTCAGACTTCAACCCTGTTCCACCCTGTAAGTGAACCTTTATGATCCATAAATGATGTTTAAAACCACTACATTATTTATACACAGTGTTTAGTCACTTTGTGATGGATGTGAATGTTTTACAGCGTCTGAAGGAGATTCTTCAACCAACAACTCTTAAAGTGTGACTGTGTGTCTTCCTGCTGAACTGAGAGAGTAAGACATGATGTAGTTTACAGTCTAATATGGAAAAACATCTGTGTGTGGAGAGAAAATCCAGCTGAAACGCCTGCAGTAACATTCAGCCTCAGCTCAGAGCTCATCCTGCTTCTGTCTGTCTGGAAGGTAGAATTTGACATTGGTTACTAATGTATCCTACTGTGACTATTATAGGAGGAGACTGAACTGAAAGATGCCTCGTTGGAATATCGCCTCAGCTAATTTAAGGTCAAGAGCGTTCCTGGACAAAATCAGCCTTATTGATATTTGGATGGAACATTTTGGTCACACTCGTCAATACACTTCAGATTACATCAGATCATTGTAATCTAATAAGAAGATTCCTGTGCTCTGAGAACAGACCCCTCACTGTGCTTCCTCATGCCTTCTGTGGTAACACCTTCTATATCCTGTATCCAGACGAGGATACATCCAAATGGCTCTTGTCCGCGAGAACCCTTTTGTTTAATCAGGAGAATGTGAATGTATTTTCTCTCTCCTGTCTGTCTCCGGGTCTCTCTATGATTGACATGTTAATGACTGGTTCTTCTGATGTTTGGGACGCAGCACCGCTTTAAATGTGCTCTCTTTGCTGAGAATAAACAGAGATCTTCAGACATCATGCCTGTGTGTGTGTTCTCCCGGTCGATCGGACCCGGACCGGTAAGTGTATCAGGGTGTAGCGGACACAACAAGCTAAAACTCTTCTACTCTTAGCCTAAAACTTATCTTGGACACAATTCTTCCTCTTTTAAACCTAACAGTATGTCATTTCCATTACATTCTGTCCAAAAGGCATCTTTATGGAAATTTAAATAAATTTTCAAAAATTTAAAACTAATTAATGTACAGTATCTTGAAATAAAGTGAAATCTGAGTGTTTTTGGCACTAACTGGCAAATATATAAATATGAATTTGGCCGACAGTTTGGTAGCAATTTATCCAAAAGCAGCTCTTTTTTTGTATTCTATTAATCACAGTGAAAGCCGTACTGATGAGGGCAGGAGTAGGCTAATGGCTAATGTATTGGACTACTGATTATTTGTGTGTGCTCGGGCTGAAATGAATTTGTCTCACAGTTTTCAATGAATCACTCTGGGAGCACGATGATATAAAATGTCTGTTCTGTAAAGCTCTCATTATGTAGAATAATCCTAATTTTATAAAATCCTCAATGAGACAGAGTACACAAATGGCATCTGTTTGTGCGCAGTGAATACTATGTACAGTAGTGCTGTTTCTTTAGTGGGTTCCCTTTAAGTGAGCTAAGCTGATGCTGCATCACCGGGATTCAGGATTAAGTTTTTTTGCTTTACATTGTATACAGTATTTAGACCCAGCTGTTTTTTTGTAACCATTATGAATTTGGTTTGGACGTGTGATTATACGGAAAGAATTTGTTTAGATTTTCTTATTTTTATGCGAAGTTTGTTTCCTGAGTTATGTTTCTTTTAAATACATTCTTTTTGGATTCTTTGAATACAGATGGAAATTTTTATATATGTTTAATATATTTTTGCAAAGAATTCTATAATACAATTATTTTGAAGTATATTTATTTAAAGTTTATAAATATGTTTAATTTGTGAATTCTTTTCACTGGGGCTAGTAGTACGTCTCCAGCTCCTTAATCAAACTGCATTGAATAACCTTCTGCTTCATATGCAACATATACTGTTTACTCTGAACACTGTGACCACGTGTTTGTGCGTTAAGCATTTTTTAGTTCATGTTTGTATGTGCGTGGGCGCTTGTGTAAGTGAGAGTCTCTTTTGGCAAACTGGTGTGTGTGTGTGTGTAAGAAAGACGTCCTACATGGTAGCCCCCCCCCCCCCATCCTTTTTCAGCCATGATTTATTTCAGAATTCAGGTTAATTTGTTTCATTTTTACTTTACATTTTGTTTTAATTATTGTTATTATGATTAAATTGTGGTTGTTTTGGTTGTTTCTGTGAGCTAATAAAAATAATAATGCATAGATTTTTAGTTCTGCATTCGTGTAATGTCATTCCCATATTCCGGGAGCAGTACAATTTACACACTTTAAAATTAATGATAACTTTGGTTCTACAGGACATGTCAGAAAACCCAATTGCATAGTGTGAGGTCATTAACACACACCAGCAGGACTTCCATATAAGCGGTTGTGTTTTTTAATCGCTCCAGTGCTGCGTTGTGCTCAGATCTGCACTGCTTTAGTTTTAGGAGTTAATTCTCTTGTGTTTTTAAAGAGCAGGTCGTTCACTGTGCAAAACTGTGTTTCTCCGCAGAGCATTTGTGGCTGTCACTACGGCCTTCATATACTATTTACGGCAGATGGTATCCGATGCATTTACTGTGTCTTAGTACACCACTCTGGCGCTATCGCTAATGTACCTGTTTATTCTCTTAACGCAAGAGTAAACTGTCAACTACTAGTTAATCGATCATGAATTGCAGATGGACGGATTTATCTGCAAATATATAAATAGACTTGGGCAGCCTGCCAGAGTTATACCCTGTGTGTGGGGAAACACCGCAGTCAGTCAGTCAGTAGGTGTTGTAGGTCTTGTTAACATCATTAAGTTATGCAATTGTATAGTTTTGCATGTGATTAGCTACTAAAACTACGTAAAATGTACAGAAGCGCACTCATGCAGTACCTCTACTCTGTCACTGGGCATTTCACTGCTGTTGGTCTGGTGGACGGATAGCTGGTTGTTCACTATGACTGGAACATCAGGAAGATGATCCCAAAGAAGAAATGGATGAAGAAGATTAAATCTGATGATCCACGTTATTGGGGCAGTGAGAATGATGGATCAGCAGGACAGCCTCCAGGTGGCTCTTCCATAAACCAAGATTAGAGTATAAGCCAGGCTTATTTCGGTTAGTCAGGCTTATTTTTGGTAGAATCGGTTTCATAAATCAAACTTAAAAAAGTTCAAACTCAGTTACCCCGGCAACTTATGCTGGCAAATGAACCTGGTCCGGGGCAGGCTAACTGTCTCGCTTATATAATCGGTGTCTCAAAGAATCTCCGACGTGTGGGAACATATTCCCTAAAGATCGTTCCGTCAGTTTAGTTTCCGCGCTCTCAATAATCATGTCGTGTAATAAAAAATTATTAAGCCTATAAAAATCATGTCTCAGCATTTGAATTATCCCCAAAATAATTTAAATAAAATCGTAAGCATATTAAAAAAGATCAAACATGAAATGCAATGACTGAAAACAGAAAATCAGAAATTTATAAATTCATATGAACAAAAAAGCCTTATTACATTTACCAAAATAATAATAATAAAATAAAATAAAAAACGAGATGTCAGCTTAATTGCCTAATGAAGGTCAGGCCTATTTAAGCAGTACTGAGTGAGACCAACAACTGCATGGAGATTCAGAACGAAAGAGAAACAGAGAAGCCCCAGTACGTAATTATGGCCTGTCCATTTATTGAAGACCCTGTGGATGAGGGTGCACGGATATTAGAAAGAGCTTTCAGACCACCAGCCCCAAGGGTCTTTAGGGACAGAGTAAACCCTCTTGCCTTCCCAGATGACTATCTGTGGAAGAGATACCGGTTCAGCAGACCCAGCATAGTCTACCTATGAGCTGTTGGAACCACACCTCAGCAAACCCACCTTCACCTTGAACTCTTCTGTCACACCTACAGCACATCTCACCACTGTCTTAGCGCTCTCAGACATGTCCTGCACCACTCTAACATCATTCTCTGCCACTCCAGCATAGTCTACCTATATGAGCTGCTGGAACCACACCTCAGCAAACCCACACGGCGAAGGCAATGCCTGACCACAGTGCAATCTGTCTTTATTGCACTGCGTTTCTTCGCCAGTGGGACATTCCTCTACAGTGTTGGTGATGCTGAGCATTTAAAGCAACCGTATGCCGTGAAATAAGGATAGTCTACCTTTCTCTGAGGCGATATTTAAATATTTATATCACCTTTCCTGGCCATCTACCAACACAGAGGATCAAGGAGAACTTTTATGCAATAGCAGGTATGTGACAGTTAAAGTAGACTTAAAAATTGATATGCCTGTATTAAGCTAAATTTGTTCCTCATGTTTTCCCAATGTCTTGGGTGCTGTGGACGGCACCCACATCAAAATACAGACCCCAGCTGGACCAACTGAGGCAGACTATGTGAACAGGAAATTTTTCCATAGCCTCAATGTACAGGTATGTAGATTGGCAATAACTCCATACATTGCCAGTGATTTAGCTCTGAATTTGACATTGTTCATCAATTCATATATTGAGCGATCTTAAATTAATGCTCTGCCAGTCAAAATATGCTATATCACTAAATCCACTCTCTGTGTTCAGATGATCTGTGACAGCAACTGCCTAATTACTAATGTTGAGGCAAAATCGACAGGCTCTGTCCATGACTTCAGGATCTTTCGAGCATCCTCACTGGCACAGAGAAGAAGGCAAGAGAACATTTCAAGCAAGGATTTTACTTCACAAGCATTTTTCATGGAAACTAGTCATCATCATTCATTCATTCATTTTCTATACCGCTTAATCCTGTGTTCAGGGTCGCGGGGGACCTGGAGCCTATCCCAGGAGACTTCGGGCACTAGGCGGGGTACACCCTGGACAGCGTGCCAATCCATCGCAGGGCACACACACACATACACACCCAATCACACACTACGGGCAATTTAGGAACGCCAATTAGCCTAACCTGCATATCTTTGGACTGTGGGAGGAAACCGGAGTACCCAGAGGAAACCCACCAAGCACGGGGAGAACATGCAAACTCCATGCACACAGAGACGGGAATCGAGCCTGGCCGGGGATTCGAACCCAGACTGATCATAATTTTAAAAGATATAAAGTTGTGTGTGCCTACTGACTGTTACAACTATTTAAGTCTTCATACAGTATATACAGTGGTGTGAAAAACTATTTGCCCCCTTCCTGATTTCTTATTCTTTTGCATGTTTGTCACACTTAAATGTTTCTGCTCATCAAAAACCGTTAACTATTAGTCAAAGATAACATAATTGAACACAAAATGCAGTTTTAAAATGAAGGTTTACGTTATTAAGGGAGAAAAAAAACTCAAAATCTACATGGCCCTGTGTGAAAAAGTGATTGCCCCCCTTGTTAAAAAATAACTTAACTGTGGTTTATCACACCTGAGTTCAATTTCTGTAGTCACCCCCAGGCCTGATTACTGCCACACCTATTTCAATCAAGAAATCACTTAAATAGGAGCTACCTGACACAGAGAAGTAGACCAAAAGCACCTCAAAAGCTAGACATCATGCCAAGATCCAAAGAAATTCAGGAACAAATGAGAACAAAAGTAATTGAGATCTATCAGTCTGGTAAAAGTTATAAAGCCATTTCTAAAGCTTTGGGACTCCAGCGAACCACAGTGAGAGCCATTATCCACAAATGGCAAAAACATGGAACAGTGGTGAACCTTCCCAGGCGTGTCCGGCCGACCAAAGTTACCCCAAGAGCGCAGAGACAACTCATCCGAGAGGCCACAAAAGACTCCAGGACAACATCTAAAGAACTGCAGGCCTCACTTGCCTCAATTAAGGTCAGTGTTCACGACTCCACCATAAGAAAGAGACTGGGCAAAAACGGCCTGCATGGCAGATTTCCAAGGCGCAAACCACTTTTAAGCAAAAAGAACATTAAGGCTCGTCTCAATTTTGCTAAAAAAACATCTCAATGATTGCCAAGACTTTTGGGAAAATACCTTGTGGACCGACGAGACAAAAGTTTAACTTTTTGGAAGGTGCGTGTCCCATTACATCTGGCGTAAAAGTAACACAGCATTTCAGAAAAAGAACATCATAACAACAGTAAAATATGGTGGTGGTAGTGTGATGGTCTGGGGTTATTTTGCTGCTTCAGGACCTGGAAGGCTTGCTGTGATAGATGGAACCATGAATTCTACTGTCTACCAAAAAATCCTGAAGGAGAATGTCCGGCCATCTGTTCATCAACTCAAGCTGAAGCGATCTTCGGTGCTGCAGCAGGACAATGACCCAAAACACACCAGCAAATCCACCTCTGAATGGCTGAAGAAAAACAAAATGAAGACTTTGGAGTGGCCTAGTCAAAGTCCTGACCTGAATCCTATTGAGATGTTGTGGCATGACCTTAAAAAGGTGGTTCATGCTAGAAAACCCTCAAATAAAGCTGAATTACAACAATTCTGCAAAGATGAGTGGGCCAAAATTCCTCCAGAGCGCTGTAAAAGACTCATTGCAAGTTATCACAAACGCTTGATTGCAGTTATTGCTGCTAAGGGTGGCCCAACCAGTTATTAGGTTCAGGGGGCAATTACTTTTTCACACAGGGCCATGTAGGTTTGGATTTTTTTCTCCCTAAATAATAAAACCCCTCATTTAAAAACTGCATTTTGTGTTTACTTGTGTTATCTTTGACTAATAGTTAAATGTGTTTGATGATCAGAAACATTTTGTGTGACAAACATGCAAAAGAATAAGAAATCAGGAGGGGGGCAAATAATTTTTCACACCACTGTACAGTCTTGAACTGTGAGTGTCACAGCATATGTAACTGATACCTTCTTTTGCAGGGGAGTTTAATGGAGTCCTGCTTGGGGACAGGGGTTATATGCCTGCATGCTGTAAATGGACAGTATTTCCTTTATTCACATTGTCCAGAACAGATGGCATTTCAGAACTAGAGATGGTCTAATTAGTAACTTTTTTTTAAACATTAACATAACATCTTTTCATGTAAAATACACTTTCCCAATAAATAAAAATAACAAAACAATAATTTGAACAAGTTGGAATACTTTATTCAAGGTGCAAAAACATGTCCGTGTATTAAAGGGCACCTACAGTGCTACATGGACTTTTTCAAGCTGTTTGGACTGCATTGTGTGTTAGGAGAGGGTGTACACAACCACTCTACAGTGATAAAGAGCCGCCCAGCGATTTTCTTTTAATTTAATAATATAAGATGCCCCTTCTGAAATCAGCCCGTTTTCAAAAGCCTGTCGGTGTGAACTCACACCGACAGAGGCCGCTCCTACTACAGTTGATTGACACTGGTGTTTTAGCAAAGACCCGCCCCGAGTGAAAAAAAGAGCCGTCGGCCATTGTTATTCTACACTGGAGCAAAATGGCACCTACATGAGTGTGGTGTGCTGCTTGTTGCAGCAGCCTTGCAATAGTGTGGTGGTCTAGTGGTTAGGATTTGGTGCTTTCATGTGGGAGACCCCGGTTCGATTCCCCCTCAAGGCACATGCTTTTTGCACTACATATTTATAAAGTTTTTCTAAATGTTCGTTTAGTAACGAGGCGAGTGCGCTATGCTTCGGTAAGCTTTTCTGACATAAGGAGAGACTCACACACACACACACACATAATGCTTCGCGTGTATGATGTCCTATTCCCGGCATCTATATGACAGTCAGAGACACACACACACACACACACACGTTGTCTGTCAGAAAGGTCTCTGTTTATTAACAGCAAAAGATCGGTATAAATATGTTTGACTAAACGCCTGTGCTATAGACATATGTTACTACAAATGAACCATTGTAAATGTCCTGGTGAGATCCCGAAAAAAACAATGCTTCGCGTGTATAAGGTCGAGGGTTGAATAGCCGGCATTTCCAAGTGGCAGCCATTAATCCTCCGTGGTCTAGTGGTTAGGATACGGTGCTCTCATCGCAGCAACTCGAGTTCGATTCCCGGTCTGGGAAGTCAAAAAAGTTTTACAACCAGATTCACATGTAAAATTTTATATACATATATAACTATATATATATATAAAAATATGAGTGCATAATAAAAATCTTACAATATATATATATATATATATATATATATATATATATATATTTATAATAAAAATAATAATAATAATAATATTTATATATCCCATATATTTTGTAAGATTTTTATTATGCCCTCATTTGTACATTGTATATTTGTACAACTATTTTATTAGTTAAATTTATTTTCTTTAGTATTTCTTTTTATTGATATTTATTATTTACTCATTTATTTAATTTTTAAGGTCACTGACTGTCGTATAAGCATTTCACTGCATATCATACTGTGTATGACTGTGTATGTGACAAATAAAATTAGAATTTGAATCAAAGGAGAGGAAGAGAGACAGAGAGAGAGAGAGAGAGAGAGGGAGAGAGAGACAGAGTATGGGAAGGTGAGCATGAATGAACAGATGCAAGAGGAGACAGGAAGATAAGCAGCAGGGAAGATTTAACACGTTAATATCAGATCTATGAGGAAGAGAGCAAGAGAGTAGAAATAACTCCTTTATATATAAAATAATTCTAACATCATGTAAAATTATTTTTAACTGTTTTTTAACTATTTTTAACTGTTGTCAAAGCTATACCCCACTTGTATTGTGAAGACACGCCCCACAGAACTGGGGGGCGGGTTCAGTAGAGGTCATTAACATTTAAAGGAGCATGTACTGAAACAGGTTGCTGAGAACAGAGCTACTTTTTACCAGGTAAAAGTCATGTTTTTTTTACACAACAATTGAGATTTTTTAATTAAAGTATATTACAAACTTTTCATTAGGACCCTAAAGAATCATATTAACCTATGCAAAAATTGAGACTGTATGTCCACTTTAAATCACCATGCGCAGCGTTTGCTCAGCAGCGGAGACAAAAACTGCCCGTGTTTTACCTGTCTGGCTCATTTCGGATCTATGTTTCGTTCATCCATTCATATGGGCTTTTAAAATATCGCGGGCGCGCGCACAAAGTGAGACTATGCAAGCCTGCCTTGAATAAGCCTCGATTAGTTACAGCTGAGGTACGTTTGTGGAACCACATGAGGCTTAATTTGGAGATGCCGCTAATTTGAGTCTCACTTTTGCGCGGAAGTCTGGCTTTATTTAGCTACTTTCATGGAACAGCCCCCTGGTCATTTTGAATTGAGCAAAGCAGAGATTCAATCACAATAAAGGTAAAACACATTCAGGGCTTTCAGCACTGATACACTCTTTGTCACAAGACCATTTTTGATACCTTTAGAGGCAGTAGACTCACCACGCCTAGAAAACATTTGGTCACGACTGATTATATACAGTAAATATCATGATCTAGGACTTTGTCATGTCATACAGTAGGCTAATGTCCAGTGCCAATGATTTGATACAGTATTTGTTTCAGTAATTCAGTCTCTGATAGGAAGAATGGAGTATAATCACATTTGTTTCATTTGAATACTTTTGCTTGCAAAAAAAAAAACACATTAAAAACAGGAAAATTGTCATAACACTATACAGCATTTTATTTTACTTGTTATGACTAGCCATGTTTTTTAAGTGGCACCTTTGGTCTCTGACTAATCACTTTTTTAAATCGCATGTTATAAAAACATGGTTAAAATAGTTTTCAAAAAAAATTTTTGCAGTGTTACACACAACACATGAATTGTAGCGGTCATCTTATCACACATGTTTTGACGCGTATCTTTAGTTTGAATTTTCACTCACACAACAGAAGTCCGATGATCTCTTTGTCTCTTGTTTATTTTTCCAACATCAAAGATTCAACACTTCGTACAGTTGTCTTCAGTAAATCCAGGTTACAACAAGTTATTTGCTGCATCTTGTAGATTACAGTTTCTTACTTTTACAACAACCTATTTGCTGTATCTTTTAGCTTACGTTCAAAAGCTTGTGTTCTCCAAGACATCCATATATTAACTGTGAACGATCAACAAAATACAATAAAATTAAAATAAATAAAATAAACACAACAACAAATTCATAACAAATGCAATATGGCTCTTACATGAATACATATGAACTGTATCATGTGTAACGGGTTCGTCTCTTTGTGCACGGGCAGCAGGGACAATAAAGCACAGACACGAGGCAAGGTCTCCCGGGAAAAAGGATAATTTATTTAATGAATTGAATTGAAATGAAATGGTTAAAGAAGAGAGGGTGAAAAGAAAGGGGAGGAAAGATATGATGTGCATGTGCAGTGGTGGGCAGTGCCCTGCTGGCATGCGGGCACAATCTGGTGAGCAGTGGCAGAATGGCAGTGTGAGCCCGCGTAAACACCGGCTCTTGCACAGTTTGCTCGTGATGGCTCTGCTCTTTGGGGATGGCCGGACCTGCCCCTCCCAACTCTCCTGCGGCCTCAGAAGGGAATCCTCTGTAACGTCTGGTGGCTAGGCGGCTTTCCCCAGCTGGGACCAGGGGCCATGACGTACCTCCTAGCAGCCTTTTCTGCCTTGGCAGCAGGGTCACGAAAACTCTCCATGCGGGAGTTGAAGAGCTGTGGGAGCTCCGGCAGTGAGCTTGCGACTGTCTTTGTTCAAATACGCATTCCTCTCGCCTCTTTAAAGTCCCTGGGGCTTGTTACATTGCCCCGCTCGCATACCATACCTCCCCGTTTTAGCATGTGCGTTATACTCTTTGCTTTGTAAATCCAGTAGTCCAACAGACCCCGAGCTACACTCCCCACTGTTTTATATACCGTGGGGAGAAACCAAGGATCCATTAACGAAGATAGCTCACCAGCTGTGCCTATTTCCACGGCCCCACCCCTTTGCACACCTGCAGAAGGGGAGGCCGTCTAGCTAGTGAGCGAGGAGCAATATTAAATTAAGGCTCATGCTGTGACACATAATATTTTTATTTGATATTTCAATCAATTTCACATTTCAGAAATCCAACCTACTAACCATCCCCTCTAACTGCCCACATGTGAAGAGTAAAAAATTCATAATTAAACAATTTGTTGTATAAAGATGGCACTGTTTGTCAGAGCACATAGCCCTTAAACCTCAGAGGATTGTATCTACTTTCTGCATTATTATGTTCATATACTGTATATGTGGTCAGGATTGGCCAATATACAGTAGAGTTATTCTTTAATAAATTATCTTTTTTTTTCAGCACAACCTAGACAATATGATGAATTGAATTTAGTTTAATTTTAACCAACAATACACACATAACTGAGCAAAAATAAAAACTAAATTTTTCACTTTCATTTGTTTCTGTGAACAAATAATAATATGTACATGTTATGAGTTCTAAATTTTTGTGACATCATTCCCATTTTCCGGTAGACGTGGGTGGATAAGATCATACGTGACACTCTGAGATCTTGCACTGCTGCCTATAACACAGGAATTGACATAACATGAACTTGTACAATAAGGCTTCATCATACAACGTTCAGAAGGTGGTGAAGGAGGCGGAGGAGAGCTACACTGTAAAAAATCTGCTATCTACTTAAAAAAAAATATGGTAACAAAATTGCACATATTATTTTTAAGCAGTTTTTAAGGCTTGATTTTTTTTGTGGAATTTACTTGAATAAATCATGTAAAAAAAATCCTAAATTATTTAGCCAGACGCATATTATTTTTAAGTATTTACTGCTTGATTTTATCCCCTAGCAGAATCTACTTAAATAAATCATGTAAAACATCCTAAATTAGTTAGCCAGATACATGATGATTTTAACATTATTAGTGGAATAATCTTTTTTAGTTTAAGCAGATAAAACAAAAGGTACTCATATGTATTAAGGAAAATTACTTAATAATATAAAAAACATTTTATAATGAGATGAATACATAATGCATTTTGGTGTTAAACATGCTTTTATTTCATGTTTCACTGGTATTAAAATATTAAACACTGTGTAAAATAGTGTATATAACATTTACAGCAGATTTAAGATCTGTAAAACAATTTGTAAAACAGTTTGTAACTGATAATTTCTATTGAAATCAACATTGGAAACTGTTAAGCATTATATGCTAGCATCTTTTCTTGTGGGTATAGTCACATTCTGCACTAAAACCTGAGAGAACTTTAAACCATTTCTAGGTTCATATCTTTGTAACATTATCCTATTTACATTTAGGCATTTGGCCGACGCTTTTATCCAGAGCGACTTAATAAAACCATATTTCCCGTATGCGGTTTGATTCAGATGCGGTGTCAGGCACCGTGAGTCAGCGCGATTGCCCGCCGACGTTCCGCTGGCGCTCCACGAAGTTCTGTAAGGTCCGGAAGCTTTCGCGAGGACCGGCACGGAAAGATGGAAACGTACTCACAGCGCCAAAAACTCGCAGTGAATCATAATGAACCGTACTTACGGCCACCGCGAGAAACCGCATACTGTACTGTAGGTGCACTCCCCAAAACCTGTTTCAGTGAACTGTGGAGACACAACAACAAACCCAAGTCTGCTACTGGCGGACAGGATGTTTTCAGAAATGTTCACGATGTTTAATTTATTTCATTTATATTGCTGACACTAATGCAACAAAGGAGCTTATTTAAGAAATCTAAATAAAGCATAAAAATTAGTATGGGGCTTAACTTACTTCTTAACATTTTACACTGTTCGCCTGTTCGTTCAAAATGAAGGTGACTCAATAACACCCGGATAATTGAGCCAATTCTCTTCAAATAAATTTGAAGCCTTTTTTCCTCAATTTTTTTTGACTAAATGGTTCCTCAAATTAAGCCTAAAAATTGCACTCATTTTCTTAAAAAAAAAAATAGGTAAAATGTATTTCTTAATTTTATTAGTGAAATGTTCTCAATACATTATAAAAAAAACACAGAAAATAATTTTTAAAAATGAAATATGCACATTATTTTTAATTATTACATACATTTCTTTTATGAAAATTACAAGCCTCATGATTCACTTTTTACAGTGTATGGTACATCCGGTATGACAAATGCGGACATGTCTCTGACGCTCTCTCACGCTCGCTTCGAGGGTGCAGCCAGAAATGCAAATAGCGCTAGCAAAGCTAATTATGCTAACAACGCTAGCAGCACTAACGGCTGCAGACAGAAAGACAATGCCAATACAGGAAACGTGTTCATCCTCTTCGAGCATGATGTGGGGAGAGCCTTCAGGTTGAGTGAACACCAGGAAAGCAACAGGACCAGATGACATCTCAGGGCGAGTCCTCAGAACCTGCGCAGACCAGCTAGCACCTGTTCACAAAAATTTTCAACCTCTCCTTATTCAAGTCTGTACTCCCCTCATACTTTAAAGAGTCCATCATTGTTCCTGTCTCAAAGAAACCCCATCCTGCTTCCCTCAATGATTATCACCCTGTAGCTCTGACTTCAGTAGTGATAAAGTGCTTTGTGTGGTTGGTCAGAGACTTCACCATTTCTTCACTTCCTGACACACTGGATCCACTGCAGTTTGCATACTGCCCAAACCATTCTACAGATTATGCCATCTCTCACCTCCTCCATACATCACTCACTCACCTGGACGCTAGATAGGGGAATTATGTTAAATGCTCTTTGTCAACTACAGCTCAGCGTTTAACACTATAATTTCCTCCACGCTCATCACCAAGCTAGAACCCCTGGGACTTAGCCATTCAGTGGATCTCCAACTTTCTAACTGGCATAGCACAGGCAGTAAGGCTGGCCAGACATGTCTCAGCCTCCCTCACCCTCAGCACTGGAGCCCCACACGGTTACGTTCTGAGCCGCCTGCTGTACTCATTGTAATCAGGTGGGCCTGATCTCTGACAACGACAAGATGGCCTACCTGGAGGAAATTCAGAATCTGGAGTACTGGTGCCAGAGCTCCTTCTGAACATCAGCAAGACAAAGGAGCTGACAACGAGAGCCCAGTGGAGGAAGTGGACAGCTTTATATACCTCGATGTTCACATTACCTGTCATGGTCCTGTCACATCATCATTGTGATGAAAAAGGCCCAGCAGCATCTCTACCACCTCTGACCCTTTCACCTCAGATAGATTTTAGACTGCCCTCTAAGGTGCTTAGGAACTTATACTCCTGCACCTAGAGAGTATAGAGAGTATCCTGACGGGAAACATCACAACCTGGTTTGGAAACAACACCATGCAGGACAGACGAGCTCTACAGAGGGTGGTGCGATCAGCTGAGCGCATCATCTGCACCGAGCTCCCTGACCTACACTTGATCTACACCAAGTAGTGCTGGACCAAGGCCAGGAAGATCATGAAGGGCCTCAGCTACCCCAACAATGGACTGTTCTCTTTGTTACTGTCAGGAAAGTGCTTCCACTCCTTAAAGACCAACACAGAGAGACTGAGGTGGAGCTTCTTCTTGCAGGCTATAAGTAATCTCAATCACAACGCCACTTAGGACGTAACACTCTGAGCTGCTTTCTTACTACCCACCACATTGCTCATATGGCACCTTGCACATTTTACACCGCACAACTATGAACTTTGAACTGCAGCATACACACTACACACATTTACAGATTACATATGGCAAATTTGCTAATTTTGCACACAACAGAACTGTGAACTTTGAACTGCAATCTTGCACACTATTTTGCACATTCCGCACATTAACTTGCCCATAACTGGACACGGTTATATGTTCCATTTCAACTCTTATATATATCTTTTTATATTTTTCTTTTAATTCTACTTTTTTAAATTTTTATTTTCATTAGTTTATTATTTGTCCATGAAGTAAATTTAAAATAATTTTACAGCTCAAGTTTATTTCCATATTTCTCTTATTTTATACTGAAACTTAATTTTTTTAATTTTAGGTCATCAGCAGTCATATAAGCATTTCACTTCATATCATACTGTGTATGACTGTGTATGTGATGAATAAAATTTGAATTTTGGATCTACTGTATGTGACATCAGAAAACCATTAAAAAATACACAGTGTGATTTCTGATGCCTCCTCTGTCGACACGCACCAGCAAGACTTCTGAATAAGAAACATTCGTGTCAGCATGCTTGATGCAACAGTTTCCAGGAGGCTCGTAGGCACGTTGATCCATGTGGTCCGTTTTTGTAAACGTCCCTTGCCATCCATCCTCAAACACTCTCAAGAGGAATCAAATCAGCGGAACACGCAGGATGGTCCAGAAGGCCAAAGTTATTGTCCTGGAAGAAGTAACGCGGTTTGCGAGTGTTTTTATAAATTTTGACTTGGAAAACGAAGAAGTATTGGTTTACGAGTGCCGAGTATCATGTATCACGAATGCACTTCTTGTTTTGACGCCGAGTGTCACATTATCACAACTGAGCCAACGGTTAATCTCTCTCTTGTGCTGCAGAATTGTGGGTAATCATCTCCCCCGCTGGGTCTTATTGCCAGTCTCTTACTGGTATAATCAACATTCGTGCACATGTGTACAGCTTACTATAACTGTTTACACACACTGTGACCACGTGTGTGTGCATAAAACATATTTTATTTTGTGTCTGTATGTGTGTATGTACAGCACGCGTGTAAAGCAAAAGCAAGTCTCATTGGAGAGGTTAAAGATCCATTTCTCTCTCTGTATCAGCCAGCAGTTGTTATATTCCTTTTTAATATTTCCGATAAAACATTCTTTCCATTAATGTGTGTGTGTTTGTATGTGCGTGGGTGTGCGTGTGTGAAACTCAAATAAGTGAGGAGGAAGGGTTACTGTGTCAGGCTAAGAAAATGCTGTTATGAGCAGAGGTGGAAAGAGTAATAAAATTTTGTACTCAAGTACAAGTACTGTTACTTCAGTGAAATTTTACTTAAGTACAAGTAAAGTTACCATTATAAAAATCTACTCAAATAAAAGTAAAAAGTAGCTCATTAAAAAATTTACTCAGAGTAAAAGTTACCGAGTTACTTTTTTATTTAAATTTTTTTAACAGCGGGGGTGGGGGAGGGGGGGGTGTTGAGGCATTCTAGCGTAGTTCAAAAAAAGATGAGCAGATATAAATCTCAAACTAATTGTTCTTAACTGAAGGAACACCTTTGCATAATAAAGCTGTTGTTTTTCTTGTGCTTAAAAATCAAAGTGGTCACTTAAATATGGTGTTACGTCCCAGTCTAGGGCCATACAGCAAAAGAAGGGTTCAGGGTTCTATTTTAAACTGTATGGAAATGGTGGTATATGGCAGAAAGAACTAGATCCAATCATATATATACATATAATATATACACACACACACACAAGGAGGAGGAGGATCAGATTCAGGGTGGATCCAGGCCAAAATAATAAACAAAATGGTATTTATATTTAGTAGCTAGATTACCTGCCAAAAAAAAAAAAAAAAAAAACCACAAACAAAAATACAGGTACCTTCCCGGACTCCCTAAACCAAAAACAGTGAAATTATCTACAAATATATACAAAGACCAACCAAACCAAAGCGACAAAGCAATAATCAAAGTCAATGGGAGGCAAAAAGTCAAACCGGAATACACAACCAACTATCAAAACGCCAAAATCACAACCTCTTTCATCTTTCCCGCGTCTCTCTCCGGTTTATACATGGAAGTGCTAGTCGATGACGTCACTCAGGGCGGAAGCGACCGTGTGGAAGGTCAGGTGATGCCAATGTCAGAAAACCTGGAGTGGAGTCTGGAGCGGCGCGCGACCAGGACATGATACACACACGCGGCGCAACGGAGCATTTATACAAAGCATAATATCTTTTATTATTTAATCATTTTCATTCATTTATTTTTTACTCAGTAGCGAATATGATTTAAAATGTAGCGAATTACAATACTTCAAACAAAACGTACTTAAGTAAAAGTAAAATTACAGATTTTTAAAACTACTTTAAAAAGTAGAAATACACAAAAAAGCTACTCAATTACAGTAACGCGAGTAAATGTAATTCGTTACTTTCCACCTCTGGTTATGAGTTTACTTAAAATTTAGTTTATCCCCATATATACATGTGTTTTTGTTGTTGGTGGTTTTGTTCATTTTTTTTTTGTGTGCTCGTGTTTTTCACAGGTTTTACTATATATTAAATGTTAATTTCACTGTAAGACTACAATATAAAAAGTTTTTTTTCTAAGTTATCCAAAGTAAAAGAAAATGTTTTAATTCTCTGAGGATTACAAAAACAGGTGAAAAGTAATTTTAATAATGTTCCATGTACTGTATGATTAATGGTAATTTCAATTAGAAGAATGAAATAGTCAATCCGTGTGTTATAGTATTAAGAGTGTTTTAGGGTTCTGCCTTCAGTTCAGTCGCCATTTTAGGTGTTTTCCATTTTGTGCATGAGCTATATGGGACAAGTGAAGAGATTATTTTGGATACATTTTTCAAGTGCAAATACACTCACCTAAAGGATTATTTAGAACACCTGTTCAATTTCTCATTAATGCAATTATCTACTCAACCAATCACATGGCAGGTGCTTCAATGGATTTGGGGTGTGGTCCTGGTCAAGACAATCTCCTGAATTCCAAACTGAATGTCAGAATGCGAAAGAAAGGTGATTTAAGCAATTTTGAGCGTGGCATGGTTGTTGGTGTCAGACCAACATTTTGAGTATTTCACAATCTGCTCGGTAACTGGGATTTTCACGCACACCCATTTCTAGGGTTTACAAAGAATGGTGTGAAAAGGGAAAAACATCCAGTATGCGGCAGTCCTGTGGGCGAAAATGCCTTGTTGGTGCTAGAGGTCAGAGGAGAATGGGCCGATTGATTCAAGCTGATAGAAGAGCAACTTTGACTGAAATAACCACTCGTTACAACCGAGGTATGCAACAAAGCATTTGTGAAGCCACAACATGCACAACCTTGAGGCGGATGAGCTACAACAGCAGAAGACCCCACCGGGTACCACTCATCTCCACTACAAATAGGAAAAAGAGACTACAATTTGCACGAGCTCACCAAAATTGGACAGTTGAAGACTGGAAAAATGTTGTCTGGTCTGATGAGTCTCGATTTCTGTTGAGACATTCAAATGGTAGAGTCAGAATTTGGCGTAAACAGAATGAGAACATGGATCCATCATGCCTTGTTACCACTGTGCAGGCTGGTGGTGGTGGTGTAATGGTGTGGGGGATGTTTTCTTGGCACACTTTAGGCCCCTTAGTGCCAATTTGGCATCGTTTAAATGCCACGGGCTACCTGACCATTGTTTCTGACCATGTCCATCCCTTTATGACCACCATGTACCCATCCTCTGATGGCTACTTCCAGCAGGATAATGCACCATGTCACAAAGCTCGAATCATTTCAAATTGGTTTCTTGAACATGACAATGAGTTCACTGTTCTAAAATGGCCCCCACAGTCACCAGATCTCAACCCAATAGAGCATGTTTGGGATGTGGTGGAACGGGAGCTTCATGCCCTGGATGTGCATCCCACAAATCTCCATCAACTGCAAGATGCTATCCTATCAATATGGGCCAACATTTCTAAAGAATGCTTTCAGCACCTTGTTGAATCAATGCCACGTAGAATTAAGGCAGTTCTGAAGGCGAAAGTGGGTCAAACACAGTATTAGTGTGGGGTTCCTAATAATCCTTTAGGTGAGTGTGTATGTATGTATGCATATGTACAGTATGTGTGTGTGTATATGTGTGTGTATATATATATATATTAGGGATGTAACGGTATCAAAACTTGACGGTATGGTAATACCTCGGTATGAATGGCACGGTATTTATTGAATCATTTACAGGAAAAACAAAACTAATGGAGAGACTCGAAAAAAGTGCCAGAAGTGTTTATTAAACAGTATACATGAACACTGAACATATCAATGGCATACAAATTAGCCATCTATCTGTAAACTTTGAAACAGAAACTTAAATTTTTCAATTTTAATAACAAAAAAATATTAAACCATATAAAAAAAATTAGTTTCAATTTAGTATTCTTGAAAACTCAGAAAAAAAAAATAGCAGCCTACTTCTTGCAGCTGGCTCGTGTGCTGAACTCACCTCATTCACTCACTTATAGGCCTTTTCCACTGCTCTGGTTCCCGTGCCGGTTCCCAATTTTTTAGCCAGTGCCGCGCTTTTCCACAGAATAAAAATTGGTGCCGGTGCCCTAAAATAAGCACCGAACCGGCCCCTAAACTCTGCTGGTCTAGAAGCGAGAACCCGTGACGTCACGAGCAGTGGGTGGAGTTATAGGGAGATTTTTCTAAAAATAAAATGGCGGCGACCCAAACGTGGAGTGCGGAGGAAGCTAAAGCGCTTTTAGCAATTTGGACATCCGCAGAGATACAGGAGAAATTGCAAAGTACTTTGAGGAAAAAAAAGGTGTATGAGGAAATACGAGAAGAACTGATAGTCGCAGGCTTCACAAGAACAACGGAGCAAATAGTTAATAAACTAAAAAAAATACAGGGACAAAAAGAAGGGGCTGTGTAAAAGTGGCAGCGGTGCAGGTGGTAAAGATTATTTTTTATGATGTGATGGATTCGGTGCTGGGACACAGACCATCAAATCAACTTACTGGGGCATTAAATTCAGCAACAGCAATGCTCCAGGAAATCGTCACCCCTTCCACATCGGATCTCGGTAAGCTAAGTTATTATTTTTGTTAGTGTAAAAAAAAAATCTCAGTTGCTACATACGTTTACGTGTGTGTGTGCAGCCATACTGTTATTATTAATGATGCTTTAACTTGTTGCTCAATTATTCATTCTTGTATGTGTACAGTATGGATGGGTTTACTTACATTCTGTTGAAAGAAAAGCTATGCAAGATGTAAAACCTTGAATGGAAGGCATTAATGCGTGGTTACTGTGTACAAAATTTAAAAGCAGAAAATATGAAACTGATGTTTTCACTACTGTTATTTAGATTCAAATACATCATGTGTGGGAAGCCATGAAGATCATGGAGAATGCAGTGCATCTTCAGCTTTAAGCGAAGCTTTCTCTTCTACAGAACCACGGAGGAAAGGTAAGAATTGTTTTGTCACCAGTTGCTCAGTAAAGACAAAATGTATTACAAATTCAATATAACTATCGTGTATTATATAATCAGGCAATTTGCTTATTGTAGTATTTGTGTGTCATTACACAGCTAAGAGAAAGACGAGAGAACGGGACAATGAGGAACTACTTTCTTATTTGGAGAGATCAGATGAGCAGTTTCTACACACAGTAAAGAGATGAATGAGGCCATTCTTAATAAAATGGATGAGACCTCAGGTGCTATGCTGGGCCTTTTGGAAAGAATGGTTAATGTGATGGAGAAAAACCAGACAACACACAGTAAAAGTTTTTTTTTATTTTATTTCTATTATTTTTATTTATTATTGATATTCTAAATACAGTTTAATTTCCAAAAGATGTTTGCACTTTACTCGTTGGCACTTTTTTATTTTTTTTACTTTGTTGCCTTTTGGCTAAATGCTCAATTGTCTGCACTGTTGCATTTCAATAAAACACTACAGATTTATTGGTCCTGTCTGGTGAAGTAGTCCATTAATGCCGCTCTTACATCAGCTCCTTCTGGATGTCCATGTTCAGGTACTGCCTGAAGAGGAGGCTGTAGATTGACATGCATGGCACGAAGATCCTCACTAAAGTTGTCACCATGCTCTTCACATATATTGTGCAGCACACAGCAGGCCAACACGATCTTCTTTGTAAGGTCAAGTTGACAATCATTCCTTTTCATCAGACATCGCCAACGTCCTTTTAACCTCCCGAAGCTCATTTCCACGACTGACCTTGCACTGCTTATTCTATAATTATACTTTTGTTGTTGAATTGATAATCTGCCAGTGTCTGAAAATGGCTTCATCAGCCAGTTTTGCAGAGGGTAGGCAGGGTCACCGATTAAGTAATGACCGACATCACAGCCACAGATGTTAATTTTGTTTTGGCTTAACAGGTCACCATCACTCAGCCTTTCCCATACATATGACTGTTTTAACACCCTTGCATCATGAACACTACCAGGAAATCCAACACAAATGTCCCAAAATTGTCCTTTTCCATTCACAACAGCTTGTAAAACAACTGAATGCCATCCTTTGCGGTTAAAGTAATCACCTGGGAACTCTTCCGGTGCAATTATTGGTATGTGACTTCCATCTATTGCCCCAACACACTGTGGCACTCCCCAGCGACTTTCAAAAAAATTTGCCATTTCCACCAACTTGTCTGGATCTGGAAATTTAATGTGTTGAGCAAGAAGTACTCTAATCACAGCATCACAAAAGTCCTGCACACAATTATATACA
Organism: Channallabes apus; assembly: GCA_030522415.1. Lineage (NCBI taxonomy): Eukaryota > Metazoa > Chordata > Actinopteri > Siluriformes > Clariidae > Channallabes > Channallabes apus. The sequence continues at coordinate 5,681,567 of CM060122.1, forward strand.
GTGGATATGCCTACTCCAAAAAGGTGGCTCACTGTTCTGTACTCGCCGCCGGTTGCCAGCATCCAAATGGCAATAGCAACTCGTTTTTTTAGCGGTACACACAGGCGATAGGTTGTGTTTCTTTTCCCCATTGTACTCAGCTGACAACAAATGTATTCAAATGACTCCTGAGAGACTCTGAAATTTTCCATGAACTGTGCCGGGCTGAAATCGGGAACAATGGTATCCCACCACTGCTGTGCTCGTGGCAACATCCACATCACGGGCGATTTACGGCGCACACGAAGTTTTGAGGCGATCTGAAAATTTAAATGTTAAATGTTATTTACTGCATAAATTACGTGTTGAAAAAGAAAAACAACAACAGTATAGTTAGATAGCATTACCATTAGCATTTGAGCTAATGCTAGTCTGGGTTAAAAAAAAACACATTGTAAGTTAACGGGGTGTTAGAACTTACCAGTCGTCTTGCACGTAATCGTTGACTATGTCGCTCTGTTTCAGCGGTTATAACACGTCGAATAAGCTGCCTTTGGATAGTGAAATACATTTTAATAGTTTGGAGAATAACCAGTACACTGACTTCGGCCATGTTGGTTTCTATGTAGTGGGTGTGGCCTGTGACGTATTATCATGCAGCTCCCGCTGAGCTCCTGTCTAGTGTAAATGCGGGCCGGTTCTCGGGTGGTTCCCAGTTCAGCACCGCCCGAGCACAGGCACCGGCACTGGGCACCAGCACCAGTGTAGTGGAAATGAGGCATTATTCAGACAGAGACAGGATTTTTTTTTTCCTTTCTCGTTTCTTTTCAGAGAGAAACTGAATCCACAGATCCAGTAATGCGGAAATGGCGGGTGCTGCTATTAGCGGTGACGGAAAAGAGATGGAAAGAGTAATTAATCATTACGGAGTAAGCGGGTTTTAAATCGGATGTGTGCATTACTGGATCTGTAGCGACAACAGACCGCAAAGGACGATGGCCACGGCTGGGCTGAAGGGAATTGTAGTTCCATCTACTTCCCTTTCGCTCTATTCGCTTGAGCAAACTTTCTCAGAAGACCTATCATTTTATATATATATATAAAAGGTGTTATTCATTTATTTATTCTCTACAAGGGCACTAACTGCACAGACCAAACTGTTATCTTCTTGTACTGTTATAAAAAGTCTAAATATAAACAAACCAAATACAGCTTTTTGTTCTCAGAGGTAAATGGAAAAGTGAAGCTGTTTAGTGTCACCTTGCAGATGTTACACCCAGTGTTGTTACCGAAATCTTTGATTTAGTTCTCATTGAGTGGCCACACATCACTTCCACATTTCCACATTCCCGAATAGGCGTGTGGTCCGTTGCCTAGCAATACCGAGCAAAACGAGGCATAATCGTGGTGTTTGCTTTGGTTATGACATAGCATAGTTTATTATCTGCTGTGGTAGATCTGATTTATTCAAACCCAATAATCAAGTTTTATATCCTCAGGATGGGTCATTACATTGTTTTAGCATAGATTTGCTCCATCTAATGGCACTTTTTTAGTGTCACACTAAAAAAAAAACATCCGACAGTTCAGAAGTAATTAGTTAATAATGAACTATGGAATTTTCTCAAAACGTTATAAAATTTTTTATCTTATAAGTAGAGACTTAGTGATTCCCCTTACTACTCTGTAGTAGGTTTTCTCAGTTGAATATGAAAAAAAAATATCGCTGATTATGAACGCGGGAATGAATGGCGCATTGCCCAAGTGCAAGTTTATCTTGGAGCTAAACTACTTGCTTTGGGTGAAAGCGCCATCTAGCAATCATTGTGTGTCAGCCACAGCTTCCCATTCAAAACAATAGGCGGTCAAATGACCGGTGAACCGCGTTAAAAGTAGGTTACACTAGCGCAGCGCTTCTAGTGTTAAAAATCCATTTTCTCTCATTGTGAAACACACACACAAACACACACAGACCCCTCCTCGTTTCACCTTCACAGACACACTCTTTGTCTCTGCTCTACACAGAAACACTGCTGTGTCGCGATTCTTTTCAAAGGTAAAGTGCAGGTTAATTTGTTTTATTTTTACTTTACAGCAGTGATTCTGTTAGTGTGTTGCTTAATCGAGTGTCATTAGAGAGATTTTTTTTCCAGATAATACAATTGTGTGCGCGCATGTGTGAGCAGAGTGGAGGACGGGTAACTGTGTAAGATGAGCGGGGGAAGAGGGGAGGTTACTTTTTATTCACACACACACACACACACACACACACACACACACACACACACACACACACACACACACACACAGCCTGCACAAACGGAAAGACTTAACTGTCTGGATTTTGACTTTTTTTTAAGGTAAAGTGCAGGGTAATTTGTTTTACTTTTACCTTGTATATTTTGTGTTAATTATTTTTAGGTACTCATTTTTTTGGGCTGTGGAATGAATCATTTGAGTTTCCATTATTTCTCATGGAAGAATTCAATTTGGTTTACGAGTGTTTTGGAATGCGAGACTGCTTCCGGAACGAATTATGCTCGTAATCCAAGGTTCCACTGTATATTGTAATTGTAAAGGCAAAACCATTAAGCACAACAACTATTGCCTCAGATATGCTATGAGTTTTTCTAAAAATTTTATAAAACATCATACTTACGCATAGCCTTGACATTTAACAGATATTGCATACATGAAGGTTTAGCGACAGACAACAGAAACAATCCCCTCAAATAAAGCATGTAGCTAAATGTTCACGAAAATTGTGGCAATGTGGGCAGTGGAGTTTTTCCATTGGTTCACAGGCAGGTGATTAGTGATTAATGGTAGCCTATCAGAATGGTCCCCAATGGTATTTAAGGCTGGTTTTTGTCCTACCTGGCACACGTCACGATCGAGACCGCTTTCACGGTGTGTGTATGGACCGAAGGTGTGGGTAAGTGTTGTTTGTAGCTAGGTGGCTAATGAAGAGGTGGGCACCTACCTTTTTAATGTGAGGGTTTATTGTTCCATTAGTGTCTGTGGGAGAATTGCCATCTGGTTGAGCTTCTCCATTAGAGTGTCCATTGGATAATTGTCATTCGGCCGAGTCAGACTGTCCACTTGTTGTCAGGTAGGTACATGCTCCTTACGTGCTGTATGTTCTGACGTTGGGTGGCGCTAATCGGTATTTGTTTACCCTTTAGCCACAAAGTTTCTTTTTTGTGCCGGTGTTAGCCTGCAGAGCTCGCTGCGAACTGTGGGTGGCAGTACAACTCACGTGGTACAACGGGTCGTCCGGGTAAGTGAGTTTCACTTTCTCTGGCTTATAACAAGAAATGTGGGGTAGTTATATCTCTTTTCTTTTAGTAAGCTACGGACATTTGACGGAGTGTTGATGCGTCTTGTGAGGGCGAAAGTATTGGCTTTCCGCCTCGACTGAAGACGGCGCCGCTGTCTCTTCTCTTCTTTTTTTTCTGACTCTTCTTCGTCTCTTTGTGGTCCTGTCTCCGGGGTCTTTTCTTCGGTGGTTTTGTGGAGTGTGTTTTGGTTATTTTATTCGCCGTAATAGCAGCAATGGCTCAGGGTTGCCCTCTTGTGGTTTGAAGGCCGTATTGAGCTCCTGTCCCGGCTTTCATGCAGTTAGGGTGGAGAAAGTAATATAGCGTAGGGAGAACTCTGAACTTCGTATAGTGTTCCATTGAGCTGGTGAATTGTATTATTGTTTTCTTTTTCTTGTTGTATTGTCTGTTTAACTGTAATGGTTGTTTTTGTTTTCTGTCTTTTGTTTCTTTTTGTTGTTTAAAAAAAGCCATGAGAATGTGGTTCTCTTTATGTCTTTTTGTGGTTTATGTTTTATAGTTTTGTTTGTTTATTTTGAGTACGGTTGGGCTGGGGAAGGCTAGTGTTAGAACACTGTGAGGTAGTATAATTGTCTGGAGTGCAGCATAGCTGGTGTTCACGTTTCTTCCCTGTGGGTGAAGGTGTGGATGTGTGTGTTTATGTGTGACGTGCACCCGTAAGGCCGGGACCTCTTTAGTAGGCCTTTGCCGCCCAGAAGCCGGTGCTAAAAATTGTATTTTTTTTTATTGTTTGTTATTTCATTTTACTCCTTTGTATGTGTACACAGATTGCCGTGTTCCCTGTTTTATGGTGTGACGAGTATTTGACATTTGCATTGCATGTCATGGATGGTTATTTTAACTATTTTAAGAATACATTATAATAAAGTTTGTACATTTGTACCTTTTGTCTCTCATTCATTAGCCTAATGAACCTTAGTTATTTCCCCGGTTAACCTCGGGGTGGCGTAATCGAGTAAATTCATTTGCCCTACCACGGCGTTGCCACATTTTTGGCGTAATCGGCAGGATAGGCTGTTTTCCTTCTTGAGAGACTGGGGTACAGATGTACATATATCTTGTTGGTTGATCTGTGTACTCTATTTTGGTTGGTTGGTTTCTTTTTTTTTTTTCCTTGTTTTGTCAGTGTTTTTGTTTTAGGGAGACGTTGAGTTGGAGAAGAGACAGCGGCGACGTCCGGTGTGCCTCCATTGTGTTTCAGGTATGGAGGAGGAATTGCGTGAGTTGAGAGAGATGGTAGCTCAGTTACGAGCAGATAATGAGCGGTTGCGGCAAGATCAATCGTCCGCCCAGCCGGGTCCCAGTGGGCCATCTGTTACTGATGAACCTCTTCTCCCCACATTGCAGTCAGGTGCGGAGCGTGCTGTCCTGCCAGAAAGGTATGTTTTGGTACCTCGAGATCGCAGATGTGCAAAATTTAGTGGCAGGTCCGGTGTAGCCATTGAGGAATGGATTGAGGAAGCCCAGGCTTGTATGCAGTCTCGTCATATGTCAGCCGCTGATAAGGCTTTCTTCCTCTTTGATCATTTGGAGGGAGAGGCCAGAGAGGAGATTCGCTATCGTTCTGTGGATGAACGTAATGATCCAACAACAATCATTTCTGTGTTAAGGGAGTTGTACGGTTGCTCACAGTCGTATGTTTCTTTGCAGGAAGCTTTCTTCTCCAGGAAACAGCGGGAGGGAGAGTCTTTGTTGGAGTTTTCCCTTGCTTTAATTGGTCTCCTGGAGCAAGTAAAGCAAAAGTCGCCTTACGCCATGCCAAATTTTCAAGTGTTGTTGCGTGACCAGTTTATTGAGCACGTTATTGATAACGCCCTTCGGCGAGAGCTTAAACAGCTGGTACGAAGTCAACCCGCTCTGACCATGTTAGACGTACGAAGTGAAGCACTCCGATGGGAACGAGAAGGTATGCCAGGGAGTTCGAGGGGTCGTAGTCACTCACTTCCCTCTGCTTATGGTATTCAGTATGGGGTACGGGGTGAGTCTCGTGGGAACCACGCACAGTCTTGGCGGGAGTCTGAGTTGGGTGAGGTTAAAGAAATGTTGCGGTTGCAGCAGGAACAGATAAGTAAGTTAACTCAAAGTATCGCCCGCTTGCAGACTCCCCAGTCCAATAGTCAATTTTCTCGTCGTAGTCAGATGGTGTGCCGAAGATGTCAGAAACCGGGGCACTTTGCTCGAGAGTGCGATGGGGAGCGTGTGCCTACTCGTGTTCCATCGATTGCTATGACGCGAACTAATAGTGTTCAGTCTGACTCATCTGCGCCGTTGGGAAACTAGTCCCCACCGCGTTGCAGAGTCAAAGCGCGGTTGGGGAGGGGAATGGCTCGGGTACTGCTTTTTCTCACTTAATGTCATCTTGCCCTCATCTTCTTGTCCACATTGGTAAGGTCCAAGTGCCTTGTTTGGTTGACACTGGGTCGATGGTGTCCACCATTACTGAAAGTTGCTTCCAAACGCACTTTCGGTCCTGGGGTGTAGATCGTTTAAAGGCATGCCATTGGCTCCAGCTCCGTGCGGCCAATGGGTTGTCGATTCCGTACATTGGCTACATGGAGTTGGACATTGAAATGTGTAATCGATTGATCCCTAAGTGCGGGATTTTGGTGGTTAGGGATCCCCCTGGGGGTATCAATACTGGAGTTCCTGGGGTGTTGGGGATGAATGTCCTTAGCCGATGCTACCAGGAGCTTTTCGGTCAGTATGGCCCTGGCTTGTTTGAGTGTCCTTCCTTAGTGCAGGCCCCAAAGTGTGTTTTACAGGCGTTACAACACTGTCACTTAACGGAGGATCAGTCCTTAGTACTACACCCGGGGAAGGCCAGATTGTGGGGTCGTGAGTCGTGTCGTGTTCCAGGTGGGATGTTAAAACTTGTACCAGCCACATGCTCTGAACAGTATGCCGAAGGGACTGTTTTGTTTGAGCCTCCGGTATCCGGGTTGCCAGCGGGACTGCTGGCTTCGCCTGCGCTTGTCAGAGTCGTCCGTGGTACAGTCTATTTGCCTGTGGTGAATGTGGGGACCATGGATGTAATGCTGTATGCTGGAACAACGTTAGGAACACTTAATAGCGTTCAGGTGGTAAGTCTGCCGGCAGGAGTAACTGAGGATGAGTCAGTGACTGTGCTGATGCATTCGCAAGTCGTGGAGACAGTTGCTCCAATAAAAGACCAAATTGAAGCCGTTGATCTGTCTGTCTTGTCACAGGAGGATCAAGTTGAGGTTAGAACGTTGTTGAGGCGATATCAGTCGGTGTTTTCAGCCCATGAGGGTGATCTGGGTTGCACCGATGTGATTTCGCACGAGATTCCGTTGTTGGATGTAGTGCCTGTTCGTCAGCGCTATAGGCGAATCCCGCCGTCGGAATATGAGGTAGTTAAGGCACATATCAATCAGCTCCTGGAGGCTAACGTTATTAGGGAGAGTTGCAGTCCCTATGCGTCGCCTCTAGTGCTTGTCCGGAAAAAGGACGGGAGCCTGCGTATGTGTGTTGACTACCGTCAATTAAACGCAAAGACGAGGAAGGATGCTTTTCCTCTTCCGCGCATTGAGGAGTCGCTCGATTTCTTGACGGGGGCCGGGTGGTTTTCCACTATGGATCTGGCTAGTGGTTATAACCAAGTCCCTGTCCTCGAAAAGGATAGAGCTAAGACGGCATTTTGTACTCCCTTCGGCCTGTTTGAGTTCAATCGTATGCCTTTCGGGCTGTGTAATGCTCCAAGCACATTTCAGCGCCTGATGGAACGATTGTTCGGGGATCAACAGGGTAGCTCACTATTGTTGTATTTAGATGACATTGTGGTGTTCTCCTCTTCCGTTTCGCAGCACTTGGAGCGGTTGGAGGTCGTGCTTGGTCGCTTGGAGCATGAGGGCTTGAAGGCTAAATTGGCGAAGTGTGCGTTTTTCCAGAAAGAGGTAAAGTATCTAGGACATGTTATTTCTGCGCAGGGCGTATCCACTGACCCAGGTAAGATCGAGGCAGTTTCACAGTGGCGCTGTCCCACCAGTGCGTCTGAGCTACGCTCGTTTCTGGGGTTCGCCAGCTACTATCGGCGTTTTGTGCAAGGCTTCGCAAAGTTGGCAGCTCCCTTGCATCGGGTGGTGGCGGAGTGTGCCGCTGTTAGACCCCGAGTACGGGTTGGTAGGAGTTTTTCTGACGTTTGGTCGGAGCAGTGTCAGCAGAGCTTCGAGGAGTTAAAGGTCAGGCTTACCACAGCCCCAGTGCTGGCCTATGCTGATTTCTCCCTCCCATTCATTCTAGAGGTGGATGCAAGCCACGGTGGTTTGGGGGCAGTCCTTTCCCAGGAGCAGGGTGGGAAAGTGCGGCCTATCGCGTACGCTAGCCGGAGTCTTAGGGCCACTGAGCGCAATATGGTTAACTATAGCTCCATGAAGTTGGAGTTTTTGGCGCTCAAGTGGGCCATGGCGGAAAAATTTCGGGAGTATCTGTTGGGGCATAAGTGTATTGTTTATACTGACAATAATCCCCTTAGCCATTTGACTACAGCTAAACTGGCTGCCACCGAACAACGTTGGGCGGCCCAGCTTGCAGCCTTTGATTTCTCCATCAAGTACCGATCCGGTAGGAGTAATAGAAATGCGGATGCCCTTTCCAGGCAGGACCCTGCTGGTCAGGACGAAGTACGTGCACTGCTGCCGGGAGTTGAGGTACCGGTTAGCGTCAAGCAGGTGTTTGCGGCAGGGTTGCGTCCATCGGCGACCCAGGCGGTGGTCTCTGTGCTGCCCGGTTTTGGGGGTGACCTGGGTTTGTGTCAGCAGGACGACCCGGTTATTGGCCCGGTGTTGAGGTTTTGGCGACAAGGGGCTCTCCCGTCTTCGGTCGAGCGTAGACAGATGTCTAAAGCTGCCCTGGTGTTGCTTCGCCAGTGGGGTCGATTGGTGGACAAGGAGGGCGTGCTGCATCGCCGTGTCTGTCGGCCAGATGGAGGTGAGGAAAGTTTGCAGCTGGTCCTTCCGTCTGCTTTGCAGGGGGAGGTTTTGGCTAGGGTTCATGAAGGGCATGGGCACCAGGGCATTGATCGCACAACTGAGCTGGTCCGTCAACGCTGTTATTGGCCAGGCCTGACAGCTGATGTGGCTCAGTGGTGCCGTAGGTGTGAGCGATGCCAGGCGGCCAAGGATACACAGCTGGCGCCTCAGAGTTTTATGGGCCATTTGTTGGCAGAGAGACCAAATGAGATCTTGGCCATTGACTTTACGTTGCTCGAACCCTCGCGTTCAGGAGTCGAGAACGTATTGGTAATGACTGATGTGTTCACCAAATTCACGCAGGCGATCCCTACTCGGAACCAGAGGGCCGAAACCGTGGCTCAGGTGTTGGTGTCCGAGTGGTTCTGCAAGTTCGGTGTCCCTGCTCGCATCCACTCGGACCAGGGCCGCAGTTTTGAGTCGTCCCTCATACAGCAGCTGTGTAGCTTGTACCAGGTGGAAAAGTCTCGCACCACCCCATGGCATCCTGCAGGTAATGGGCAGTGTGAGCGGTTTAATCGGACGCTGCATAATCTGTTGCGCACTCTGCCCAGTTCGCGGAAGGATGAGTGGGTTTCTGCACTCCCCCAGTTACTCTATTGTTATAACACGACTCCCCATCAGGTGACGGGGGAGTCTCCATACTTCCTGATGTTTGGGCAAGAACCACGACTGCCTGTCGATTTTCTGTTGGGTCGTGGCCAGGAGAAAGGTCCTGGTAGTGTTAATAACTGGGTGCTAGAGCATCAGACGAGGTTGCAGGTGGCTTTCGAAGGGGCTCGGGAACAGCTACAGTTAGCTGCTGAACGCCGTAAGGAAAGGTACGACTCTCGTGTCCGGGATGTACCCTTGGGTGTAGGTCAGCTAGTTTATCTTCGTAACTATGGTCTCAAGGGTCGTCACAAGATTCAGGACTGCTGGAGCTCAGTCGTGTACCAGGTGGTAAAGGCACCTGGGATAGGAGGTTCGGTTTACGCCATTGCACCAGTAAATGATGTGAATCGGGTCAAGCATGTTCATCGCTCGTTGCTAAAGGCAAGAATAGGGGTGGGAGTTTCAGTATCTTCTCCGGAGGGTACGTCATCAGTCATCGACGAGCCGTTGCCTGAGGAGCCTTCCTCCTTTGAGGAGGTTGACCTGGTTCGGGTGGTACCGGAGACTCAGCCCACTGCTATCGAGCTACAGAGTCAGGACCGGGTTTTAGCCGGCCCCAGTTCATTGGCATTGGGGGTAGGTGCTGACGTTGAGGATCTGACGAGTTCTGAACCATTAGGGCAGGGCGTTGTAAGTCAATCACCTGTGGTCAATCCTGGTTCCGCAGGTCCCCCTTGTGGTGATGGGGCAGTGAGACGCACAGGGCGATCTACTGCCGGCCATCATTCTAATCCCTACCATCTTCCTCAGGCCGTAACGAGTGTGGTAAGTGTCGAGGCTGTTAATGCCTCGTTTAACCCTACGTCTGCATTGTTCAGGCCTTGGGTTTAGGTCAATTGGGCAATCGTCGGGCCGACGATTCAAGAGCTAAGGATAGATTGTGGCAATGTGGGCAGTGGAGTTTTTCCATTGGTTCACAGGCAGGTGATTAGTGATTAATGGTAGCCTATCAGAATGGTCCCCAATGGTATTTAAGGCTGGTTTTTGTCCTACCTGGCACACGTCACGATCGAGACCGCTTTCACGGTGTGTGTATGGACCGAAGGTGTGGGTAAGTGTTGTTTGTAGCTAGGTGGCTAATGAAGAGGTGGGCACCTACCTTTTTAATGTGAGGGTTTATTGTTCCATTAGTGTCTGTGGGAGAATTGCCATCTGGTTGAGCTTCTCCATTAGAGTGTCCATTGGATAATTGTCATTCGGCCGAGTCAGACTGTCCACTTGTTGTCAGGTAGGTACATGCTCCTTACGTGCTGTATGTTCTGACGTTGGGTGGCGCTAATCGGTATTTGTTTACCCTTTAGCCACAAAGTTTCTTTTGTGCCGGTGTTAGCCTGCAGAGCTCGCTGCGAACTGTGGGTGGCAGTACAACTCACGTGGTACAACGGGTCGTCCGGGTAAGTGAGTTTCACTTTCTCTGGCTTATAACAAGAAATGTGGGGTAGTTATATCTCTTTTCTTTTAGTAAGCTACGGACATTTGACGGAGTGTTGATGCGTCTTGTGAGGGCGAAAGTATTGGCTTTCCGCCTCGACTGAAGACGGCGCCGCTGTCTCTTCTCTTCTTTTTTTTCTGACTCTTCTTCGTCTCTTTGTGGTCCTGTCTCCGGGGTCTTTTCTTCGGTGGTTTTGTGGAGTGTGTTTTGGTTATTTTATTCGCCGTAATAGCAGCAATGGCTCAGGGTTGCCCTCTTGTGGTTTGAAGGCTGTATTGAGCTCCTGTCCCGGCTTTCATGCAGTTAGGGTGGAGAAAGTAATATAGCGTAGGGAGAACTCTGAACTTCGTATAGTGTTCCATTGAGCTGGTGAATTGTATTATTGTTTTCTTTTTCTTGTTGTATTGTCTGTTTAACTGTAATGGTTGTTTTTGTTTTCTGTCTTTTGTTTCTTTTTGTTGTTTAAAAAAAGCCATGAGAATGTGGTTCTCTTTATGTCTTTTTGTGGTTTATGTTTTATAGTTTTGTTTGTTTATTTTGAGTACGGTTGGGCTGGGGAAGGCTAGTGTTAGAACACTGTGAGGTAGTATAATTGTCTGGAGTGCAGCATAGCTGGTGTTCACGTTTCTTCCCTGTGGGTGAAGGTGTGGATGTGTGTGTTTATGTGTGACGTGCACCCGTAAGGCCGGGACCTCTTTAGTAGGCCTTTGCCGCCCAGAAGCCGGTGCTAAAAATTGTATTTTTTTTTATTGTTTGTTATTTCATTTTACTCCTTTGTATGTGTACACAGATTGCCGTGTTCCCTGTTTTATGGTGTGACGAGTATTTGACATTTGCATTGCATGTCATGGATGGTTATTTTAACTATTTTAAGAATACATTATAATAAAGTTTGTACATTTGTACCTTTTGTCTCTCATTCATTAGCCTAATGAACCTTAGTTATTTCCCCGGTTAACCTCGGGGTGGCGTAATCGAGTAAATTCATTTGCCCTACCACGGCGTTGCCACATGACTTTGTGGTCAAAATTGCAATGCATATAAAATTTTATATTCGCCAGACAATAAAAGTTTAATTTATGATGGTTCAGTAACAGGGGAACCATGTGGAAACAATCAACAACTTCTCATTTTACATTTTGTTAGATGTGTTTTTTAAGTTTGCAAAATAAAATTACAATACAGCATTTACTAAAAGGAACTAAAAGAAATTTCATATGTGTAAGTTTAATGACAACAAGGAACAAGTCTAAACATTCAACAGTATCAAGTCCTACCTCAGACATGTTAGTTTCTTTACAAAAATTATTTGTGTACCTAAAATTCCAGTCTAATTACTTTCAACTTATGTGTATAATTATTATAATTCAATTCAATTCAATTTTATTTGTATAGATCTTTTAACAATTGTCATTGTCGCAAAGGAGCTTTACACAATGAAAAAATTATCGAAGTTTGTATGCAATGTGAATTTGAAGATTCAAAATGATCAGATTGTCCCTGATGAGCAAGCTGAGGATGATGGTAGCAAGGAAAAACTCCCTGAGAGTATTTTACTGCAAATGACTCATGTTTTTTTTTCTCTCTAAAGACCAAAATCCTTAAATTCATCAAGTGATACACTACCGTATTCTGTAATATCGATAGGCTGCTTTACTAAGGTTATACAATGAAAAAAGTTGCTATTTTGTAAACCGAAAATGGTACATAACATTACGTATGGACATTAGTTTGTCCAACTGAAGAATATACAACATGTGCATCCACCATTTCATTGCATTTATTTTCCCTCTTGTTTTTTTTCTTTGAAAGATGCAGTGCAGCATAATGTACTGAGTCTTCTTCAGGATCCTGCAAAGACACAGAAGACACACAAAGATAGACAAATATAAATAATAAATCATGTAAACCAAGGATAATCTTTCTGTATGTTCATGTTGACTCTTTTCTGCTCCTTAGGATCAGCTAAAGATTATAATTGCTGGAAATCAAAACCCATAACCCTTTATGCTCACAGTCACCTAAATTTAAAATGTCTAATCATGTATACCTGTTTAAAATTCAAACACAACACACAAGATTGACAGGTTCACAGTCTCATTGCCACGTATTGCTCAGCTTACTCCTGAAATGATGCCACCATTTGTGTCAGTGAACTAACCCGGAGTTGACCAGAAGACTTAGCCTTAGCGGTTAGCCCTTGTAGCGTGGATGGTAAACCCAAACGCGGAAGCAAGCGAAAAAGCAGGATAACCACGCGATTTAATCTAAGGACTCTCACAACAACGGAACAAGGGAAAAACACAAATTTAACTCGCGTCCTATAAACACACACAAGATAGTGAGTACTCACGAATTGGAAGCGATACGAGCTGATCCGACATGGGCAAAACTCAATGACTGAGTGAGGTGAAACGCCATCTTGTCTCCTTTTATGCTTCTTGCTTTTGCGACCTGACTACTTCCGGGTCCTTGTGTGAGTGTGTGTGACAGTACCCCCCTGTCCAGGACCGACTCCCGACGGTCCCAGTGTGGAGGATACCCGACGACGGTAATCCCTGATAAGGTCGGGGCCGAGAACAAACTGGGCCGGAACCCACGACCGCTCCTCTGGGAGGTAGCCTTCCCAATCGACCAAGCATTGGGTGCCTCAACCCCTAGGTTGCGAGTCGAGGATCCGACGAACGGTGTAGGCAGGGGCACCGTCTATGATTCGGGGAGGAGGAGCAGGAGGGGAGGGTGGAATCATTGGAGAGGTGATGAAGGGTTTGATTTGTGAGGTGTGGAATACCGGGTGAATTCGGAGCGCCGCAGGCAGCTGGAGCTGGTAGGTGACAGGGTTGATCCGGAGGTGAATACGGTATGGGCTGATGAACCGGGGTGATAGTTTTTTCGATTCTGTGTGGAGGTGAAGGTTTTTAATTGAAAGCCACACTTTGTCACCTACGTTATATAACTGTCCCGGAGGGTGTCGACGGCGATGCTGGGTGGCGTAACGGGTGTTGGCTCAATGAATGGCTTGGTTGGCTTGATCCCAGAGCCGCCGACACCTGCGGACCAACTGTTGGGCTGATGGTACGTCAACCTCCGGTTCTTGGTTTTCGAACATCGGAGGTTGGAAACCATGGCATAGCTCAAATGGGCTGACATTGGTGGCTGAGAAGACGTGGAGGTTGTGCGATAGTTCGGCCCATAGGAGGTAGAGAGCCCAGGAGTGCTGGCGATCGGCGACGAAACATCTCAGGTAGCGCTCCAGTTGTTGGTTGGCCCGCTCCGTCTGACCATTAGTCTGTGGATGATAATCAGAAGACAGACTACCGGTGGAATTGATCAGATGGCAGAAGGCCTTCCAGAACCTGGCCGTGAACTGGGGACCCCTGTCTGAGACGATGTCTTTAGGGAACCCATGCAGACGGACTACGTGTTCTAAAATCAGTTCCGCAGTGTTTTTGGCTGACGGGAGTCCGGCGAGGGCCACCAGGTTTTCCCATCGTAATCCGGCAGGCCCATGATGAAATCAACGGCAATGTGCGACCAGGGCCGACGAGGGACGGGGAGAGGATGAAGTTCCCCCGAAGGTGGTTGGTTAGTAGTTTTAGCCCGGGCGCACACTGGGCATGCCTGAACGAACTCATTGATGTCCTGGGCCATGGATGGCCACCAGAAGGCACGTCGGATGAACCGGATAGAGCGTTGACTGCCTGGGTGTCCGGCGATAGGCGAGGTGTGGCCCCACTGTATAATCTCCTTTCTCATAGTGGGGGGCACATAGAGACATCCAGGCGGCGCACCTGCCGGTTCGTTTTCCTCTGCCTGCGCCTGGCAGACCCTCGTCTCCGGATCCCAACGGAGAGGTGCGATGATCTTGGATGGTGGGAGAACAGGCGCGGGTTCCGTCCGGGGGACGTCTTCCTCGTGCTGTCTAGAGAGAGCATCTGCCTTGTTTTTTTTGGACCCCTGACGGTAGGACAGGTGGAAATTGTAGTGCTCGAAGAACAACGCCCACCGCGCCTTTCTCGGGTTGAGCTGTTTGATATTGCGGATGGTATTGAGATTTTGATGGTCGGTCCAGATGATGAATGGCTCCCTGGCGCCCTGGAGCCAGTGACGCCATTCCTCCAAAGCCCACTTTATGGCCAGCAGCTTGCGGTCCCATTCCCCGTATCGCTGCTGAGTGGCGTCAATTTTCTTGGAGAAGAAACTACAAGGGTGTAGTTTCTGATCTGGACCTCGTTGAGACAGAACCACCACAGCGCCCACATCTGAGGTGTCCACCTCCACAACGATTGGTTTTCTTGCATCTGGATAGAGAAGAATTGGGGCGGTGGTGAAGCGGTGACAAAGTTTATGGAAGGTGGACATGGCTGCTGGGTTGAGGCTGAATGGATGAGATGATGGGTGGATCAGAGCAGTTAAAGGTGCTGCAACCGTACTGTAGTCCCGGATTAAGCGACGAAAAAAATTCGCAAACCCGAGAAACCGTTGAAGCTGTTTAAGAGTCTTGGGTAGGGGCCAATGACACACAACTTCCAGCTTCTGCGGGTCCATGGCCACACCCTGGGACGAGATGACAAAACCCAGGAACGTGGTGGAGCACTCGTGAAAAACACACTTTTCCAACTTACAGTACAGTTGATGGGCGTGCAGTCTCTTTAATACCGCCCTGATATGTTGGACATGTTCCTCCTTAGTGCAGGAGTAGATGAGGATGTCATCTAGGTATGCAAATGCCCACCGCTCTAGCATGTCCCGGAGAACGTCATTGATAAAATGTTGGAAGGCGGCGGGGGCATTGCAGAGACCAAACGGGATGACAAGCCTCTCGTAGTGCCCCATGGGTGTGATGAATGCCATCTTCCACTCATCGCCCTCCCTGATGCGCACCAAGTTGTAGGCACTCCGAAGGTCCAACTTTGTGAAAATGGTGGCACCAGAGAGAGCGTCCAGGGCAGAGTTGGTAAGAGGCAACGGGTGACGATTCTTGATGGTTATATTATTGAGCCCCCGATAATCGACACAGGCAAAGTTCGCCTCCTTTCTTTTTTACAAACAAAAACCCCGCGGCGGCAGGCGATGAAGATGGCCTGATGGTACCCTGGCGAAGAACGTTGGTCACATATTCCTCCATAGCCTGCGTCTCGGTGGCAGAGAGGGAGTAGAGATGGCCGCGGGGAGGCACGGAGCCTGGCTGAAGGTCAATCACCAGATCGTAAGGGCAGTGTGGTGGAAGGTGGGTGGCTTACAGAACTTACTTAGTGTTCTCTTACAGAACACTTCAGCCAGGTCCCGGTAGACGGTGGGAATGGCGTTGGTGTCGACATCGGGGGCCTCGGACTCCCTAGAACATGTCCCAGCCGGTGCTTGGAAGCAAAGTTCGGAGCAGGTCGGCCCCCACTGGAGGATACGATTTTGGGTCCAGGATATGAGGGGGTCATGTTGAAGTAACCAGGGGTGTCTGAGGATGATGGGTGGTGACGAGATGGTGGTGAGGTGGAACTGGATCCGCTCTTGTTCATTTATGATCAGGGTGACAGGTTGGATTTGTGTGGTGATGGGACTGGATGATAGGGGGCGACCGTCGACTGAGGTGATCCGAACCGGCTGGGATAACGCCTCAAGTTTCATCCCCAGTCGCTTGGCGTAATTGGAGTTAATGAAATTTCCTGCGGCACCGGAATCAATGAACGCAGTACAGTACTTCCGATTCGTCTGTGGCCAAACTGGAGGTGTACTTGTACCGCGAGACGGGAGATGTTGGTGGTAACGGGACAGATCTGAAGGTGGCCCGGCGAGCTTCCCTCGTGCCTCACCGGGCCTGGGCGTTTCCCGGACGGAGGGGGCAGATGGCTCGGTGGTGTGCATCTGACCCACAGTAAGCACAGAGTCCCTCCCGAAATCTTCGTGCCCGTTCTGCAGCGGACAAGGAGGCGCGCCCTAGTTGCATGGGTTCCCCGGCTCCTGTGTCAACCACGGCGGGCGGTGGAGATCCGACAGAACCAGTCATGGCAGGTCGAGCTTCAGGTACAGGAATGTGAGGGAAAGGGGCTGAAGAACGTGGCGGGACATAGGAGAGAACGGGTATGGCAGGCGGCAGGGTGCGAGGGGCTGGCTTGGGACGAGACAGCAGACATTGGTCGATCTGAAGGGCCAGCTGGATGAAGCCCTCCAGCGTAGCAGGTAGCTCTCGCCCCGCGAGTTTCGTCTTTTATGCGGGAAGCCAGCCCTTCGTAATAGGCTGTCCGGAGAGCGGAGTTTCCCCAGGTGAGTGTGCGAAACTCCGCGGTGTAGCGGCTCACGGACAAACCTCCCTGCCATAGGTGATAAAATCTTGTGTCGGTCTCCACCTCACCGGCGGGGTGATCGAAGGTGAATCTTAGCTGGTGGGTGAACTCATTGTAGGAGTGAGCGGTGTCTGAATCTGATTTGTGAACCGCCGTGGCCCACTCAGCTGCCTGCATGGTTAGCAACGAAACGAGAAGTGCAATGCGTAGCTGATGGGTGGAGTACCTGGTGGAATTAAACTCAAACACCAAATCAAGCGCTGTTAAAAACACATCACACTTTCCATCCGTGCCATTCCACTTATCCGGTAATGAAATGAATACTTCAGAAGGAGGGGGGGGGGGTTGGTGCGGCGCCGCAGCCATGACAATGGGGGCCCGGCTAGCCGCGCCATCAACAGCCGCACGGAGCTCTGCGTTCTCCCGCTTCAGCCGTGACGTCTTGGACGCTTTGGTGTAGAGTAGCGATCTCCACGCTTAGCTTATCGATTAGCACAGCATGCTGGTCCACCACGTCGCAAAGGCGTGCATGATCCGCTGAGTTCACTGTGCGAGACTCAGTCATTCTGTCAGTGAACTAACCCGGGGTTGACCAGAAGACAAGGGGTTAGCCCTTGTAGCGTGGATGGTAAACCCAAACGCGGAAGCAAACGAAAAGGCAGGATAACCATGCGATTTCATCTAAGGACTCTCACAACAACGGAGCAAGGGAAAAAACCCAAATTTAACCCGCGTCCTATAAACACACACTCTAGACAGAAAGATAACCCTAGATAGTGAGTACTCACGAATTGGAAGCGATACGAGCTGATCCGACATGGGCAAAACTCAATGACTGAGTGAGGTGAAACGCCATCTTGCCTTCTTTTATGCTTCCTGCTTTTGCGACCTGGCTACTTCCGGGTCCTTGTGCTGGTCGCAACGCGAGTGTGTGTGACAATTTGCCTTGGATTTTGATCTTTATTTTTGCTTCTTAGATTCTGTTTTCACTGATCAACTCTGCCTGAGTAATTTTAAGCCCATTCTAAACATCCATCTGGGTATCTGTCTGTAAATGACCAGCAGTAACGCAGTTCTGTCCGTGTGCAGATCCTGATCGCTGCTGGCTACATTACCCTAGAATGAAGTGTGCGGTCAACTCATTGTTTCTCCTCATGCTGCTCCAATGTTTCACAGGCCTTAATTCTCCTGTCATGTGAGCTGCCCATTGTCACACAGTGTGTAACGCCTGTGACATACCAACATTATCATTTTTAGGTGGCATTTTCCACTTTAAAAATGACGCTGCCTACTGTTACTTAGTTGGGGAACGCCTATGACACACTATTAATGGAACTACCTGCAAACACCACAAACACCAGCCACAGCCAACTTGCCACTAAGGATTTATATTTTATATACAGTATAGAGATTCTAAACTGCATTAGTATCCATCCTGGCATCTGTACAGTGGGTGCACACGCGGTATGTGACTTTTACTGTCGCGGCATATGGCGACATCATTTGGGTTTGTGCATTTGCTGGCTTTTACCGCTGAGTGACGCTATATAACTATAGACTGACGCCTCAGGCATCAGTTCATTCTGTCCAGGCTTAATGAGGCGCAGGTCGTCTACAGCCGCATGTAGTTGCAGATAAATTCAAGTGAAACATTGTAATTAAACAAATTCATAATCACAGTAGTAACATTACTGTACAAATCTATAATTAAAATTAAATTAAATATTTTAGGATCAAATTTAAGCAACGTAAACGTTAACACACTGAGCCTTTAGATTTTATGTGTAATTAGAAAAGCTACACGTGTAGGTGTCAGCTTTTGTGTCATCTTATATTTTGTGTTCTTTAAATTTGTAGTAGATTTATTAACTGAAATAAATTAAATTAAACGACCATAAAATTTAAACACTGTCAGATTAAGGTGCAAAAACTATATAGTAAAACTATATAAGCTACATAGCCTTTATAAGAGACTACTTTTTTTTAGGTGCGAAATCCAGGTACAGATCCAGTAATGCGGAAATGGCTGGTGCTGCTATTAGCGGTGAAGAAAAAGAGATGGAAAGAGTAATTAATCATTATGAAGTAAGCGGGTTTTAAATCGGATGTGCGCATTACTGGATCTGTAGCGACAACAGACCACAAAGGATGATGGCCACGCCTGGGCTGATGGGAATTGTAGTTCCCGCTACCTCCCGTTCACTCCATTCGCCTGAGCAAACTTTTCTCAGGAGACCTATCATTTTATCGCCATGCGACCACGCTATTATCGAAATAAAGTGTTATTGCGGTACGACGGTAATTACAATACCTTTACATCCCTTCTAATTTATCACTGAATTATTAAAATGGTCAGAGTGAGTTTCCTTGCTGTTTTTCCCGAAGCATTCATAATCATTACTCTACTTCTGCCGATGTGCTCTGGAAACTTCATATAAAAAATAATCCTGCATTTATTTTTAGGTGTGCCAGATGCCATTGTTCTTATATGGCTCATTATGAGTTAATCATTCAATAAAAAGCCTGTAACTTTCCAGGTACATCTGTATGAATGAATTGTTTAAATGTATGAATCATGAACTATTGACCAGTAACTTATGTAAACGACTCCATTTAGATGTAAGTAAATGCTGTGCTGGGAGGGACGTGCTAATGACGATTTGGTCTGCTGTGTGGGTGTGTGTGTGTGTATGAGGGAGAGAGAGGTGTTAAGATGTTTTACATCCTCATGAAAAGGCGTGAATTCTTCAGTGAAACATAGGCTCTGTTGAAAAAAGTTAGGCACACCAATCACTTTACCCCAAATAAAAGGGGGTAAAATGAATAAACCCAGATGCGTGTTTCTTAGCCCCACTCCCGTGAACACAGCGTATTCAGAGAAAAGCGTGCCCGCGAGATGCTATGATCGGACCACTCAGCTTCTGCGGATTCTAAAATTAAGCAGACACTTGCTGCAGGGGAATACCTCTTGCAAGTGCAATAGATGAAGTGATTCCCCTGGTTGAATGAGCCCTGATTCCTAGAGGAGAAGTGAGCCAACACGCCTCATAGGAGAGGGCAATAGCATCCAGTGTAGAGGCGGCCGCCCCGCCGGTGACGGCCCCCTTCTTCTTTCTCTTTCGGCTGTTCCCTTTCAGGGGTCGCCACAGCGAATCATCTGCCTCCATCTAACCCTATCCTCTGCATCCTCTTCTCTCACACCAACTAACTTCATATGCTCTCTGCATCCATAAATCTCCTCTTTGGTCTTCCTCTAGACCTCCTGCCTGGCAGTTCCAACCTCAGCATCCTTCTACCGATATATTCACCATCTCTCCTCTGAACATGTCCAAACCACCTCAATCTGGCCTCTCTGACTTTATCTCCAAAACATCTAACATGGGTTGTCCCTCGGATGAACTCATTCTTGATCCTATCCATCCTTGTCACTCCCAAAGAGAACCTCAACATCTTCAGCTCTGCTAACTTTAGCTCTGCCTCCTGTCTTTTCTTCAGTGCCACTGTCTCTAAGCCGTAGAGCATTGCTGGTCTCACCACTGTCCTGTACACCTTTCCTTTCATTCTCGCTGATACTCTTTTATCGCACAACACACCTGACACTTTTCTCCACCCATTCCAACCTGCCTGTACTCGTCTCTTCACCTCCTATGAACACTCTCCATTGCTCTCGACCGTTGACCCTAAGTACTTAAAATCCTGCACCTTCTTTACCTCTGCTCCCTGTAGCCTCACTGTTCCTCTTGGGTCCCTCTCATTCACACACATGTATTCTGTCTTGCTGCGGCTAACCTTCATTCCTCTGCTTTCCAGAGCGTACCTCCACCTCTCCAAATTTTCCTCAACCTGTTCCCTGCTCATGCTGCAAAGCACAATGTCATCTGCAAACATCATAGTCCATGGAGACTCCTGTCTAACTTCATCTGTCATCCTGTCCATCACTAGAGCAAACAAAAAGGTGCTTAGAGCCGATCCTTGATGCAGACCCACATCCACCTTGAACTCTTCTGTCACACCTACAGCACACCTTACCACTGTCTTACAGCTCTCATACATGTCCTGCACCACTCTAACATACTTCTCTGCCACTCCAGACTTCCTCATACAAAACCACAGCTCCTCTCTCGGCACCCTGTCGTACGCTTTCTCTAAATCTACAAAGACACAATGCAACTCAGCAGGAATTGCTGCTCACAAATTCTCACCTCTGCCCTTAACCTAGCTTCCACTACTCTTTCCCACAGCTTCATTGTATGGCTCATTAGCTTTTTGCCTCTGTAATTGCCACAGCTCTGCACATCTCCCTTGTTCTTAAAAATCGGCACCAATACACTTCTCCTCCATTCCTCTGGAATCCTCTCACTCTCCAAGATCTCGTTAAACAAACTAGTCAGAAACTCTACTGCCACCTCTCCTAAGCACTTCCATACCTCCACAGGTATGTCATCAGGACCAACAGCCTTTCCACACTTCATTCTCTTAAACGCCCTTCTCACCTCACTTTTACTAATATTTGCTACTTCCTGCTCCACAACAGTCACCTCTTCTACTCTTTGTTCTCTTTCGTTTTCCTCATTCATCAACTCCTCAAAGTACTCCTTCCATCTTCCCATCACCCTCCTGACATCTGTCAGTACATTTCCATCTCTATCTTTAATCACTCTAACCTGCTGCACATCCTTCCCATCTCTATCTCTTTGCCTCGCCAACCTGTACAGATCCACCTCTCCTTCCTTACTGTTCAGCCTAGCATACAAGTCCTCATATGCTCTTTGTTTGGCCTTTGCCACTTCTACCTTCACCTTACAGTGCATCTCCCTGTACTCCTGTCTACTCTCTTCAGTCCTCTCAGTGTCCCACTTCTTCTTAGCTAGCCTCTTTCCCTGTATAAACTCCTGGACTTCCTCATTCCACCACCAAGTCTCCTTGTCCCCTTTTCCCTTACCTGATGATACACCAAGTACCCTCTTACCTGTCTCCCTGATCACATTGGCTGTAGTTGTCCAGTCAACTGAAAGCACCTCCTGACCACCCATAGCTTGTCTCAACTCCTCCCTAAAGACTACACAACATTCTTCGTTTCTCAGCTTCCACCACTTTGTCCTCTGCTCTGCCTTTGACCTCTTCACCTTCCTCAACACCAGGGTTATTTTACACACCACGATTCTGTGTTGTCTGGCTACACTCTCCCTTACCAACACTTTGCAATCACTAATCTCTTTCAGATTACAACGTCGACACAAGATGTAGTCCACCTGAGTGCTTCTGCCTCCGCTCTTATATGTCACCCTATGTTCCTGCCTCTTCTGGGAGAAAGTATTTACTACTGCCATTTCCATCCTCTTTGCAAAGTCCACCACCATCTGTCCTTCTACATTCCTGCCCTGAAGACCAAACCTGCCCATCACATTTTCATCCC
Organism: Channallabes apus; assembly: GCA_030522415.1. Classification (NCBI taxonomy): domain Eukaryota; kingdom Metazoa; phylum Chordata; class Actinopteri; order Siluriformes; family Clariidae; genus Channallabes; species Channallabes apus. Next base: position 5,703,658 of record CM060122.1, read on the forward strand.
CTCTGTTCCCTTCCCCAACATGTCCATTGAAGTCTGCACCAATCACCACGCTCTCACCTCTGGGGATGCTCTGCATCACTTCATCTAACTCACTCCAGAATTTCTCCTTCTCTTCTAACACACATCCTACCTGTGGGGCATAACCACTAACAACATTGAACATTATCCCTTCAAGTTCCAGCTTCAGACTCATCACCCTATCTGATACTCTCTTCACCTCTTGGACATTCCTTACAAACCTCTCTTTCAGAATAACTCCTACTCCATTTCTTTTCCTATCCACACCATGGTAAAACAATTTGAACCCTGATCCTAAGCTTCTGGCCTTGCTACCTTTCCACCTGGTCTCCTGGACACACAGTGTATCCAAATGATATTTCTGATTTGCATCATTGATTTGGCAAATGTTTTACCCTCTGCATGTATCCAGACTTGGGACTGGCACAAGAAGACACTGGATTGCGCCCCACCATGGTTGCATTTGCGGTGGACGTAAATCTGAAGAGCATGTGCTGGACACAGTAAGTGAAGTCTCTCCTGCTCCGACGCTGTAAATGCAGAGGACAGAAAGCTTCAAAAACAATAGGGTGCATGTTGGATTTATGGAACTTTCGGAAGATAGTTGAGAGAGGATGCAGTTACGTACGTCCTGAGAGTACTAGGGCACAAACCCGAGGACAGAAACTCCAGCACTGAAACAATTCGGCAATGGACTGGGTTTACCTGCTTAGCAGACACTTGCTGCCAGGGAATACCTCTTGCTAGTGCAATAGATGATCCCCCTGGTTGAATGAGCCCTGATTATTAGAGGCAAAGTTAGCCCACGCGCCTCATAGGAGAGGGCAATAGCATCTCTCATCCAAAACATGTAAAAGCTGCTCTGACCGACGCCACTAGCTGATGCGGTGGACGTAAATCTGAAGAGCAGTAAAAAGTGAAGTCTACCTTGCGAGGCAAGAGGTCCACCTCTGCTACATGAAATCTCTCCCAGATTGACTGATTAATTCGGGGTGCGGTTTCCATTCCACATGTGTCAGAGATAGACTGGACAGTACTACTGCTTCATAAGCACTGGAATGTAAATCGCCCTGAGGGACAGGAACCTGGTGCGCTAGCTATTAGCGGCGCAAGCACAGTCCGCCCTAGCGATTAATATACGAGACTGCCATAGTCTTTTCCATCCGCACTAGAACATGGCAGCCTCTCAACTGCTGGAGGAAGTGCTTTAGGGCCAGAAATAGAGCCATCGTCTCGAGGCAATTGATGTGCCGCGTGAGAAGATGTCCTCTCCAGCTCCCTTGGCCTGGACGGTCATCTAAGACCGCACCCCAGCCTGTGAGGGAAGCATCTGTCATTAGCATCTGCGACGACAAGACGAACTTAGAGTGGGACCCAGAGTCGAAACCGGGGTCTGAACCACATAGGAAGGGTACGAAGCACCTGGCGCATAACCTTTATTGGGGATTGGCCCTAGTGAAATCCCCTGGTTCTTAACCACAACTTGAAATGCTCTCATGTGCAGAAGGCCCAAAGGTGTCACCGTGGATACAGCTGCCATGAGACCTAGGATCTCTGAAAGTGATGGTCACTTTCTGGTCTAGCTTGATTTCCTTGAGGGTGTTGAGAATGGGTTCAACATGAGTGGGAGACAGCTGTGCCTGCTTACGATCGAATCCCATATGGCACCCAATATGTTGTCCTCTGAACAGGAATGAGCACGCTTTCGTGGCGTTGGGTCTCAATCCTAAGAAACAGAGATGAGCTAGGACGACATGCTGATGTCAAAGGCAGTTGTCTATGTAATCCAAATACAGATGCACTGGATCTCTCGTAAGAGTCAGGACTACATTCATGTATATTGAATATGTGCAGGTGAGAGAGCTAGACCAACGGAAGGACCCAATACTGGTAAGCTTCGCCCCCGAAAGTGAACCTCAGGAACCTCCTGTGTTGTGGCAATATTTCTATATGAAAGTAAGCATCCTTAAATCGATTGTCACAAATCAATCGCTTGGTAGGATTTGAGAGCAATCACTTTGACAGTCAACATTTGAAGCTGTATTTATTTGTTTCAGATAGCAGAAGAGCCCGCAAAATCTAAAAATTGGATGCAGCCCCCGTTCCTCTTGGGAACCACTTTGCAGTTTTGACGCGTAGCTTTGGTTTAAAGTTTCACTCACACGACAGAAGTCCGATCTCTTTGTCTCTTGTAGTTTATTTTGTCAGCATAAAAGAATCAACACTTCATACAATCGTCTTGAGTAAATCCACTGTGATTACAGACACCAGTTGCTGCATCTTGCAAATCTCTGACTTTAACAACAACCTATTTGCTGTATCTCATAAATTACAGTCTTAGCTTACGTATATAACAACACTCTTGTTGTATATCTCTACTTACGGGAGCTTACGGTTACAACAACGTAGTTGTTGTATCTTACATTTCCAACTTACGGGAGCTCACTAGCTTACGTGCTTACGTCAAAAGCTTGTGTTTCCGTAGCCTTCCGCATCTAAACTGAACTCTCTATCATATGACAGTCACACAAAAGCATGTAATAGTGGAATGACATCACAGACCAACTCACGATTGTCAAAATGGATGCATGAAATTTAAAGCTTATGGCTTATGTAACAAACTTACTGCTTAATGCTTTACTAATGAATATAACAAGGTAGAATAAATGAAATAACAAATAAAATAAAATAAAATAAACACAACAACAAATTCATAACAAGTACGATATGGCTCTTACACCGACTGTAGTAGCCTGACTCACTGTCTGGTAGGGGAATATGTTACATGGCCCCATTCCCCAGCAGCAACGTCAGTAAGACAAAGGAGCTGATAGTGGACTTTAGTACAAAGCAGGAGAGGAACTATCAGACCCCCGTCATCAACAGGAGCCCAGTGGAGAGAGTGGACAGCTTCAGATACCTCGGAGTTCACATCACGCAGGACCTGTCATGGTCCTGTCACATCAACACCATGGTGAAAAAAGCCTGGCAGCGTGTACCACCTCAGACGCTTGAGAGACTTTAGACTGCCCTCCAAGGTGCTCAGGAACTTCTACTCCTGCACCGTAGAGAGCATCCTGACGGGAAACATCACGACCTGGTTCGGGAACAGCACCATGCAGGACAGACGATCTCTACAGAGGGTGGTGCGATCAGCCAAGCGCATCATCCGCACTGAGCTCCCTGACCTGCACTCTATCTACAGCAAGCGGTGCTGGACTAAGGCCAGGAAGATCATGAAGGACCTCAGTCACCCCAGTAAGTCACCCCACACAGGACTAATAACATCTTTTTAAGCTCACAACACTGACTGGACAATCATGGACATATTCATACACACTTGCACTAAATATTTATACATCTAGACAATTGCACATGTCACTTTCATTAGTCACCTTTCATGCATATTTGCACAACCACTGACACTTTAAATTCTATATACATATATACTCCCCCCCTATATTTTTATATTTCTATATTATATTTCTATATTTTGCAATATTTTATTATGCCCTTATTGTACAGTTAATTTTACTAGTTACATTTATTTCTTTAGTATTTCCTTTTTATTGATTATTTATTTTAAGCTTTTATTTTCTTTTTTAAGGTCACTGGCGGTCGTGTAAGCATTTCACTGCATATTATACTGTGTATGACTGTGTATGTGACAAATAAAATTTGAATTTGAATTTGAATTTTAATTAGAGAAGCTACACGTGTAGGGTCCTGTGTCATCTTATCTTTTGTTTTTTAAATTTGTAGTAGATTTATTAACTGAAATAAATTAAACTAAACGACCATAAAATTTAAACATTGTCAGATTAATGTGCAAAATCTATATAGTAAAACTATATAAGCTACATAGCCTTTATAAGACTCTAGTTTTATTTAGGTGCGCTCACAATGACGAAAAAACTTCATGATTTTGTGACATAAAGAAAGTAAACAGGGTTCTGTATTGTTTTTGGTGAACTTGAGCGCGTCAGATAATGAACCGAAACTCTGTGTATACTCGCCTCACAGACGTGAAAATTAAATACTTATATAAAGCGAAATGTCTGGTTTTATATAAACTAATGAAAAACAAATGATTAGATTATGTAATTCGTATGAAAAGTGAATTGTAGGCGGGTTCACTGCTTCAGAGACGACGGAATGGAAGAGATAGAAAGTTTCTTCATCATAACATGCCTTGTATTGTTTTTAATCACTCTATACACAGCCCATGATTTTTATGTTATTTCAGAGATGGGAAATTTAAAAGGAGGCCTGAATCACTTCAGGTCTTCAAAATCCAGGTCTTAAAGTGGGGAGGGGTGCATTTTAGTTTCTCAGAGTGTATAGGTGAGAACAGCTGATTCACACCTGGCGAGGGTGAATAATTTGCATTTGAATGTTGCCTGCCATTGTAAAGCACACACAGTAACACTAAAAGAACAACATCTCAGGACAAATAGGAATAAGAGCCCCTGATCATACGGCATAAATATTATTAAATATTACAATAAAATTCCTCTGCATGCTGATTAGACTTTGTAGAGAATTAAAGAGGAGGAGATAAACAACAATAGCCCACGTTTAGAAAAGCAGTTTTATTTAGGCTATATAAAATAATCCTGCATCTATTTTTAGGCATCACAATGATGATAAAGATCTTGTAAAATAATTAAAGCAAACGCTGTTCTGTATTGTTTTCGGTGAATTTGAGCGCGTCAGAAAATTAACCGAAACCCTGTGTATACGTAAATTATTGAAGTGGTCAGAGTCAGTCTCCTTGCTGTTTTCCCCTCAACGCATTTTTAACTTTATGCGTGCGGCTGATCAGACCACGTAGGAGGGTTAAAGACGAGGATCACGATATGTCACGGCGTGTGCCTGTGATGGGCCTGCGCCCAAATCTACTATCGCTTCTCACTCACTCCGTAGGCTCCCTAGATAGGCAGCAGGTATGTAAAGGAACGGATCCGCCTATTGGGGCCGGCTGGCGATAATTAACCTTAGGATCTCGGGCTTGTTCCGCATTATAAAAGCAAGGTGCGGAGTCGAGTCCGGGAAGTATGTGATGCGGTGGAGCAGGACAGAGTCGAATGCGAGTGGGGCGATGTGACGTGCCCCAGGGACTTTAAACAGGATACTGGCATTCTGCCCTTTGATCCTCGCGCTCCCGTTGCGCATTCACTCCGTGCAGACTCTGCGTGCTCCGTTCTGCCACACCGCTCATCACCATCTTTCGCCAGCTGTGTACCTGCATGTGAATTTCATCCCTTCCCCTTTCTTTCCATCCTCACTCCTTTAACCCTTTCCTTCTCTATTTTACCTAAATAAATGATCCCTTTTCCTGTAAGACCTCACCTTGTGTCTGTGCTTCATGGTGCCGCCCATGCAAATAGGCTCGAACCCGTTACAGATACCAAATCCCGAGCCCAAACCTCATTTAAATTAAATTAAATAAGGGAGATTTCCTGAAGCTCAAATCTCCGAAAATTACACTTGTGACACAATAACTAATATTAAAACATTTTGCAGGCTGCCGTTTGGAGAAACCAGAGAATAAAGAATAAACCAGTTGTTGGGTCAAAATAACCCAACCAGGTGTTCATTTGTAAATTACTCACTACATCTCATATGACCCAACATGAGCAACACAACAATGTGTTTAAAGTACCCGAAATAACCCAGAATTTTGACCCAGCATAAACCACACAATGATGTGCTTACAGAAACAACACAACATTTTTAGTGCGTCTTTTTTGAGTTATTGTAATGTTTTATTCTGAAAGGCTATTTTACCAGTTATTTCTATATTTTAAAGTTTTATGTTTTTTTTTATTTAATTTTTAAAATAACAATAAACAGATACAAACAGAGATATATAACAGTTCATTCTTCGTACAAATGAAATAATCAGCTAGTGAACTTGATATTCTGTCCAAACAACATTTAACTAATGTTTGTTTGTTTTTTACTCATTATTATACAATAAATATCAATATCTCTGGTTCAGATTTTACATTTTTGTTGTATAAAGTTCTCAAATGTGAAAATTACAATCACTGTAGTATTTCTTCGATACAACATGTTGTTAAGACGATTTTTATGACTTAATTCTATTTAAAATTGCGTAGAATGAAAAATGTCACTTTGTGCCACCTGGCGGTCATTTCATGAATTACTTTAAAATGCAACTGATTTATTTTGGCAGCTGCCGTTTTCCCACGGCGGTGAGTGCGACGGTAATAAGCATTCTGGTTGTCCACCTACTGTATATAAATGGAAAAATAACTTTTGTAGTCAGATTTACCTGATTTTTCGATGCTTCATGACCTAAAGCAATACAACAGAGAGAAAATTATTATTATTCACATAATTATTATTATTATTATTATTGTTATTAGTTGTAGTAGTAGTAGTAGTAAATTGTCTGTAAAGACATTTAGTCATAAAGGTAAGGTTATCTGGAAGTTGAGTCAATTCAACTGGGCTTTTTTGTTAGGTAGATACATTTCATTACTCATCCACCCAGTCTGAGACAAGTTGGTACGTAAGTTCCTCATAGTTGATTCTCCAAGTTTTTCATATTTGAGTTTCTTCTGTGAAAAGGCTTGTTACGTGAAGAGTGGGAAAGGTAAGAGTAGGAGAAAAAGTTGTTAACACTAGAAGTGCCGAGCAGCGGTCATTTGACCACAAGGGGGAAAAAAAATACTTCACACTCGATCAAAATCCAGAACCCTCCTTTCATGACTTTTCCTAGATCTGTGAGCTTAATCACCCAGCATGCTTAAATTTGAAAAATCGCACCAGTAAAAGCCAGTATAAAGCTATGTTGCTCTTATTTACGTGAAATTCCTGGCAGCTGCGCGGCGGTGTGACGTTTCCTGCCTTTTCCAACCTGCGACTCTCATTTCTCACGAATTCTCTCGCCCTCTCCCCAGATCAATCTCTCCCTCCACTTCATGAGCGGACTTCGGTGCCTCTCCTGAGTGTTCGGAAGAGATTCATTCTCCCGCTTCTCTGGAAATGGAATTAACTACCTCGAACGATCCTCTAGAGATGATAAAGAGTATGAGGAGTTAATTGAAGTTATAACGCGTGCAGTCGAACGACTACACATTGGTTTGCCACAGGAGCAAGCTCATCCTAAACGATCTAAATTAGACGACTGGTTTCTGTCGGGTGGCCAGGAGACGGCGCCACAATGCCGCTCTCTCTCCCCTTTTTTGATGATCTGCACAACGAGCTGTCTTGTTCATGGAATAAACCCTTTTCTTCCCGTATCTTTATACCATCAACTTCGTTTTATTCGAATATCGTGGATGCAAAGGCACGAGGTTATGTGATGATGCCCCAGATTGAGGAGACGCTCGTGGGTTATCTCGCTCTTGGGACATCGTCACTAAAGAAGCCGACCCTACCCTCCAAGCCGTGTAGAACTTCTTCTACCCTGGTAGGGAAGGCGTTTCAAGCAGCAGGTCAAGCCAGCACTTCCTTGCACACCATGGCGGTTTTGTAGGCGTTGATCTGAGCATGAGCGGCAATATGAATCACGAAGCATTCATAGAATTACGTTGGGCTACTGATCTGTCCCTGCGTGCGACGAAACAGACAGCCCGTGCTATTGGCCGTTCTATGGCCTCCCTGGTGTCTGCAGAGAGGCACCTGTGGCTAACCCTGACAGGCATTAAGGACAAAGATCGAGCATTCCTTCTCGATGCTCGTATCTCACCCTCAGGCCTATTTGGCGACGTGGTAAATACCGTCGCCACCAGATTTAGAGGGGCCAGGCTTTATGAACAGGCTTTTGGGAAATTTCTCCCACGCCGTGCCCAGGAGTCGAGGTCGTCGGCCACCCAGCCTCGACCTGATCTGACTCTCGCCAGGTGAGAGGCGCAGAAGGAGAGCGTCAGTAGCCATGCACCCCCCTGTAAGGACAGGGGTACCGCTCGGCGCCCCCCTCAGGCCACCCCCAAGAGAGTAGATCGCTGCACCGTCTTCTTTACAAAGAAGAGTTCCTGAGATTAGACTCCAGGACCGTGGGGGTGACCCCCCCGGGAGGGGCGTACGAGAACATGCCCCCCGGGCACCCGCAGAAGATTGGTGTTTAGTTTCCGCCGCCTTTGGTGTATCGGTCAACACCGGTCTCCAATGTCACATTAGTCGTTCGGTCTGATCCTGCCATTTTCCAGGACAACGAACCACTAACACCCCCCAGCCCAGTAGAAGTACTCATACCCCTTTTGGAGAAACTGGAAGTGTGGAAGCTACTGCCAGGTGTATCTCCATGGGTCTTAAAGACTGTAGAGAAGGGATCCAGGATTCAGTTTACTTATCGCCCTCCGCCCCACGGCGTGGTCTCCACTTCCGTGATACTGGAAAGGGCACACCTTCTGAGTTACAAACTCCAGACACTACTGCAGAAAGGAGCCATAGAACGAGTTCCTCCTCCAGATATGGAGTCAGGCTACTACAGTCAGTACTTCCTGGTTCCCAAGAAAGACGGGGGACTGCGTCCCATTTTGGATCTTCGCGGTTTGAACCGCTATCTCAAAAAATACTAATTCAAAAGGTTGACTATAAAAACTATTGTCTCACAAATCCAACCACAGGATTGGTTTGTGACAGTAGATTTAAAGGACGCATACTTTCATATAGAAATCCTGCCACAGCACAGGAAGTTCCTGAGGTTCGCTTTCGGGGGAGAAGCCTACCAATTTCGGGTTCTCCCATTCGGTCTAGCCCTATCACCCCGCACATGCACGGAATGCACGGATGCAGTCCTGGCTCCCTTGAGACTACAGGGCATCTGCACCTTGAATTATATAGACGACTGGCTAATCTTGGCCCAGTCTCAGCAGCTAGCACTTCGTCACAGGGATGTCATACTAGCTCATCTTTATTCGCTAGGATTGAGACTCAACGCCACAAAAAGCGTTCTCTTTCCGGCACAGATGACAACATACTTGGGCGTCAGGTGGAATTCGATCGCTGTGCAGGCACCAGCTCGTGTCGAATCCATAAACAACGCTCTGAATGGAATCAGGCTAGACCAAGAGGTGACTGTACATCACTTACAAAAATGTTTAGGCCTCATGGCAGCTGCATCCATGGTAATACCTTTGGGTCTTTTGCACATGAGAGCTTTTCAGCTATGGCTAAGAGCCAGGGGAGTTCACACAAGAACAAATCCCCGAAGGCGAATAAGGGTTACGCATGAAGGACTTCGTACCCTTTCTATGTGGTTCAGACCCCGGTTTCTCACCTTGGGTCCCACTCTAGGTCCGTCTTGTCATCGCAAGATGCTAACGACAGACGCTTCCCTTACCGGCTGGGGCACAAGGGAGCTGGAGAGGCCACCTTCTCGCGTGGCACATCAATTGCCTCGAGATGATGACTCAATTTTTAGCTCTACAGCATTTCCTCCAGCAGCTGAGAGGCTACCATGTCCTACTGCGGGTAGACAGCACATCGGTAGTCTCCTACATAAATCGCAAGGGCGGCCTGCATTCGCGCCGCTTAAACCAGCTAGAGCATCAGGTCTGCTCTGGGCTCAGGACTAGTTCCTGTCCCTCAGGGCAATTCACATTCCAGGATACAGGAATGTGGGAGCAGACTTACTATCCAGACAAGCTGTAAATCACGGGGAATAGAAACTCCACCCCGAAGTAGTCAGTCAAATCTGGGAGAAATTCTTTACAGCAGAGGTGGACCTCTTTGCCTCCCAGGAGACTGCACAATGTCCCCTCTACTACTCTCTGACTCATCCAGCTCCCCTGGGTCTGGACGCGATGGCCCATATGTGGTCCAATTTACACGTCTATGCGTTCCCTCCAGTAGCTCTGCTCCCGGGAGTCCTGGCAAGGGTCCGTCAACACAGTTGCGCCTCTTATTGATAGCGCCCCGTTGGCTGGCCCGAGTATGGTTCTCAGATCCAATTTCTCTCCTCCACGGCTCACCTTGGATGATTCCAGTGAGGAGGGATCTTCTATCTCAGGCGCAGGGGACAATATTTCATCCCCGGCCTGAGCTCTGGAACCTTCACGTTTGGCCCCTGAATGGGACCAATTAAGTCAAGCCGGCCTTTCAGCCGGCGTAATTGACACCATCCTAAGTGCTAGGGCTCCCTCCACTAGACAAATTTATGCCTTCAAATGGAAGGTATTCGAAAGTTGGTGCATGACAAAGCAGGTGGACCCAGTCCACTGCCAAATTGTTTCAGTGCAGTGCAGATATTCCAAGATGGCGCCGGTGAGGTCGGCTGCCGTCACGACTGCTCCGACCACCTTTTCTTTGTTTTTGTTTTTTAAGTTAGTTTTCAGTGTTTTAAAATCGGCAAAATCACCACCATTGAGTACAATGATATGATAGAGACACTCTTGTCTCTATTGGTATACAATGTACTCACAATTCGACGTTTTTAACTCCGCATCCGAGCTGGCCGAGTGAGATCCTGAGGGAGAACAATGGACGCGACGCGAAGCGACGGCCCCGAGGGAAACAAGCTGGCGTGAGGAACCGGCTGAGAGCCCGTGCACACCGCACACCTCTGCCTAGCATCCTGCTCGCCAATGTCCAGTCACTGGAGAACAAACTCAATGACCTCAGGGCCAGGATAAAGTTCCAGAGAAACATTCGGGACTGCACTCTCCTCTGCTTCACTGAGACATGGCTGAACCCAGCGGTGCCAGACCACGCCATACAACCAGCCGAGTTCTTCTCGGTTCACCGCATGGACAGGACGCGGGACTCGGGGAAGTCAAGGGGAGGCGGCGTGTGCTTAATGGTGAACAGCAGCTGGTGCAACAGCGTGAGCGTTGTTCCTCTTACACGCTCCTGCACACCAAATCTGGAACTACTGTCCATCATGTGTCATCCTTTTTATCTTCCACGGGAGTTCACATCGGTCATAATCAGTGCCGTTTACATCCCACCACAAGCAGACACTGAAACTGCCTTATGCGAGCTGCATGAGGCGCTCACACAGCACCAGACACAGCACCGGGACGCTGCGCTCATTGTGGCGGGGGACTTTAATAGTGCCAACCTCAAACGCGCAGCGCCGAACTTTCATTAGCACATCACCTGCCCCACCAGGGTTGATAGGACACTAGATCACTGTTACACAACAGTCAAGGACGGCTACAAGGCACAATCTCATCCAGCGTTTGTAAATCCGACCACGCCGCCATCTTCCTCATGCCAAAATTTAAACAAAGGCTGAAACAGGAAGTTCCGGTTCAGAGGGAGGTCGCATGCTGGACGGACCAATCGGTGGCCGCGTTATAGGACGCACTCGATGACGCAGACTGGGACATGTTTAGAAACAGCTCCGATGATGACGTCAGCGTGTTTACGGAATCGGTTGTGGGATTTATTGGGAAGGTAGTGGACGATACGGTGGAGAAAAAGACTATCAGAACGTTTCCCAAGCAGAAGCCGTGGGTGGATAAAACCATCCGCAACGCTCTGAGATCTCGCACCGCTGCCTACAACACGGGACTTGCGTCGGGGGACATGGAACCGTACAAGGCTGCGTCATACAACGTCCGGAAGGCGGTGAAAGAGGCGAAGCAGCGCTACGGGAGAAAACAGCTTCAACAGAGTGACTCTAGGAGCCTACGGCAGGGATTAAGGACATTTACGGATTATAAAGCACCAACATCCGTTATGACGAACGCGGACGCGACTCTGGCAGACGAGCTCAACACATTCTACGCTCGCTTCGAGGCTGCAGCTAAAGATGCTAGCGATGCTAATGCTAACGGTGCTAATGCTAACGGCGCTAATGAGCGGCGCTAACGGCTGCAGACAGGAAGACACTGCCAGCAACGGGAATGCGCTTATCATCTCTGAGCACAACATGAGGAGAGCCTTCAAGAGAGTGAACACCAGGAAAGCATCAGGACCAGACGGTATCTCAGGCCGTATTCTCAGATCCTGCGCAGACCAGCTAGCACCTGTGTTCACTGAGATATTCAACATCTCCTTATCTCAATCGGTGATCCCCATGTGCTTCAAAGAGTCCATCATTGTTCCTGTCCCGAAGAAACCACATCCTGCTTCTCTCAATGACTATCGCCCTGTAGCCCTCACCTCAGTAGTGATGAAGTGCTTTGAACGCCTCATCAGAGACTTCATCATTTCTTCACTACCGGACACACTGGACCCACTACAGTTTGCATACCGTCAGAACCGCTCCACAGACGATGCAATCTCTCATCTCCTCCACACATCACTCACTCACCTGGACACTAGGAAAGGGAATTGTGTTAAAATGCTCTTCATCGACTACAGCTCTGCATTTAATACCATAATTCCCTCCACACTCACCACCAAGCTGGAGCACCTGGGACTCAGCTCATCTATATGTCAGTGGATCTCCAATTTTCTGACTGGCAGACCACAGGCAGTAAGGATGGGCAGACATGTCTCAGCTACACTCACTCTCAGCACTGGAGCCCCCCGGGGTTGTGTTCTGAGCCCCCTGCTGTACTCTTTGTACACCCACGACTGCGTGGCCACTATCAACTCCACCTCCATCATCAAGTTTGCTGACGACACCGTCGTGGTCGGACTGATCACCAACAATGATGAGTTGGACTACCTAGAGGAGATTGGAAATCTGGAGAACTGGTGCCAGAGGAACAATCTCCTCCTGAACGTCAGTAAGACAAAGGAGCTGATAGTGGACTTTTGTACAAAGCAGGAGAGGAACTACCAGACCCCCGTCATCAACAGGAGCCCAGTGGAGAGAGTGGACAGCTTCAGATACCTCGGTGTTCACATTACTCAGGACCTGTCATGGTCCTGTCACATCAACACCGTGGTGAAAAAAGCCCAGCAGCGTCTGTACCACCTCAGACGCTTGAGAGACTTTAGACTGCCCTCCAAGGTGCTCAGGAACTTCTACTCCTGCACCATAGAGAGCATCCTGACGGGAAACATCACGACCTGGTTCGGGAACAGCACCATGCAGGACAGACGAGCTCTACAGAGGGTGGTGCGATCAGCTGAGCGCATCATCCGCACTGAGCTCCCTGACCTGCACTCGATCTACAGCAAGCGGTGCTGGACTAAGGCCAGGAAGATCATGAAGGACCTCAGTCACCCCAGTAATGGACTGTTCTCTTTGTTGCGGTCTGGGAAGCGATTCCACTCCCTAAAGGCCAACACAGAGAGGAGGAGCTTCTTCCCGCAGGCGATAAGGTCTCTCAATCACAATCACACCTCCACACAGGACTAATAACATCTTTTTAAGCTCACAACACTGACTGGACAATCATGGACACATTCATACACACTTGCACTAAATATTTACACATCTGGACAATTGCACATGTCACTTTCACTAGTCACCTTTCATGCATATTTGCACAACCACGGTCACTTTAAATTCTATATATATATACTCCCCCCCCCTCTATATTTCTATATTTTGCAATATTTTATTATGCCCTTATTGTACAGTTAATTTTACTAGGTAAATTTATTTCTTTAGTATTTCCTTTTATTGATATTTATTTACGTACAAGCTTTTATTTTCTTTTTAAGGTCACTGGCGGTCGTGTAAGCATTTCACTGCATATTATACAGTGTATGACTGTCTATGTGACAAATAAAATTTTAATTTGTATTTGTATTTGTATTTGCTGGAATTCCTGCAAGAGAAATTGTCCTCGGGCTTGTGCCCTAGTACCCTCAGACCGTACGTGGCCGGTATTTTAGCCTGCCACATTCTGACTGAAGGGGTTACTGTGGGAAATCACCCTTTAGTTGCCCGTTTCATTCGTGGAGCAACGGTTGAGGCCACCCACTAGAGCCACGGTCCCTTCGTGGGATTTATCTATCGTGCTTGAAGGTCTAATCGACACACCTTTTGAACCACTAGAGTCAGCGCCCGACAAGCTTCTGACTCTCAAGATGGTTCTTCTTATGGCCATTACCTCTCTCAAGAGGATAGGAGACCTGTGTGCCTTATCAGTCTCCCCATCTTGCCTGGACTTTGCCCCTGGGCTAGTCAAGGCCATCTTGCATCCGCACCCAAACTATCTACCGAAAGTTCCTTTCTCAACCATGCACCCTATCGTCTGGAAGCCTTCTGTCCTCCGGCTTTTGCAGATTCGGAGCAGGAGAAACTTCACTTACTGTGCCCAGTATGTGCTCTTCAGGCCTATGTCCACCGCACCAGCCAGTGGCGTAAGTCAGAGCAACTCTTTATATGCTATGGAGGCCACAACCGGGGGGCGGCCGCCACCACACAAACTTTGTCACACTGGGTGAGAGATGCTATTGCCCTCTCCTACGAGCCGCGTGGACTCACTTCGCCTCTAGGAGTCAGGGCTCATTCAACCAGAGGGGTCGCCTCATCCATTGCTCTTGCAAGAGGCACTCCCCTGCAACAAGTGTGTGACGCGACGGGTTGGTCCTCTCCGCACACATTTCTAAGATTTTATAGTCTTGATGTCCATGCCACTCCGGGCTCACGAGTCCTCGAGTCAGCTTCCCAGACATAGATCTGAGACTTCCTGGTCTTGTGCGCACACGCTACACAACCTGGGGATCCAGACACTTGTAGTGTGGCGGCGTTGGTATTCTCGTTCCCATAGCGTTTTCATGCAGCATCAAGTGAAGCCTTCGAAAGGGAACGTCTCGGGTTACTTTGCTGTAACCCTGTTCCCTGAAAAGGTGGGAACGAGATGATGCGTCCTAATGCCGCACTACCACATGACCGGACGTCCGTTCAGACAAATTAATCTGAGGTTTGTCGCTGGCTCACTAGTATTTATAACCTGTAGCTGCGTCTAATCAGATGATGTCACCTGACCGAGGTTATATATAGCCAAAAATTTGGCGTGTTTGCACACACATGCTTCACAACCAGCGACGCGACAAAATGGTTCCCATAGCGTTTTCACGCAGCATCTCGTTCCCGCCTTTTCAGGGAACAGGGTTACGGCAAAGTAACCCGAGACATTTTGTATAATTCTTGAACTTTATGTAGTAAAGATTGATTAAGAATTAGATATTACTCATATTCATATGCATGTGAAGGCAGACCTATCTACCTGCCTGCCTGCCTGCCTGCTTACCTGCCTACCTACCTGCCTACCTGCCATGGCTTGCAAAAGTATTCGGCCCCCTTGAACTTTTCCACATTTTGTCACATTACAGCCACAAACATGAATAAATTTTATTGGAATTCCATGTGAAATACCAATAGAAAGTGGTGTACACGTGAGAAGTGAAACGAAAATCATACATGATTGGCCGGAAAAAATGAGCAAAGATATGTTTGGAGATAAAAGGTGACAGAGTTTAATGAAAAGCACCTCTGTCCAACTGTTAAGCATGGGGGTGGATCAATCATGCTTTGGGGTTGTATTTCAGCCAGTGGCACAGGGAACATTTCACAAGTAGAAGGAAAAATGGATTCAGCAAATTTTGGACGCCAACTTGATGTCATCTGTGAAAAAGCTGAAGTTAAAGAGAGGATGGCTTCTACAAATGGATAATGATCCAAAACACACCTCAAGATCAACGGTGGATTACATGAAGAGGCGTAAACTGAAAGTTTTGCCATGGCCTTCACAATCTCCTGACCTTAACATATTTGAAAATCTATGGATAGACCTTAAAAGAGCAGTGTGTAACAGGCAGCCCAGAAATCTCAAACAATTGGAAGACTTTTGTAAGGAAGAATGGGCGAAGATACCTCAAACAAGAATTGAAAGACTCTTTACTGGCTACAAAAAGCGTTTACAAGCTGTAATACTTTCCAAAGGGGGCAGTACAAGGTATTAACTCTGCAGGGTGCTCAAACTTTTGCAGACAACATTATTTGGTTTCTTGTTATTTTGAAAGTGTAAAGGATGAAAATAAAATCCAACTTTTTTTTTTTACATATTATAAGAATGTCTCATTTGCATTTTGATGGCTTTTGGGGATGTTTCCATCTTTCCTTGGCTTCTTTATGCACATTAATACACATTTTTACTTGGGGTGCCCAAACTTTCGATCTCGTATAGTATGTATTTACAGTGGTGTGAAAAACTATTTGCCCCCTTCCTGATTTCTTATTCTTTTGCATGTTTGTCACACTTAAATGTTTCTGCTCATCAAAAACCGTTAACTATTAGTAAAAGATAACATAATTGAACACAAAATGCAGTTTTTAAATGAAGGTTTACGTTATTAAGGGAGAAAAAAAACTCCAAATCTACATGGCCCTGTGTGAAAAAGTGATTGCCCCCCTTGTTGAAAAATAACTTAACTGTGGTTTATCACACCTGAGTTCAATTTCTGTAGTCACCCCCAGGCCTGATTACTGCGACACCTGTTTCAATCAAGAAATCACTTAAATAGGAGCTACCTGACACAGAGAAGTAGACCAAAAGCACCTCAAAAGCTAGACATCATGCCAAGATCCAAAGAAATTCAGGAACAAATGAGAACAAAAGTAATTGAGATCTATCAGTCTGGTAAAGGTTATAAAGCCATTTCTAAAGCTTTGGGACTCCAGCGAACCACAGTGAGAGCCATTATCCACAAATGGCAAAAACATGGAAAAGTGGTGAACCTTCCCAGGAGTGGCCGGCCGACCGAAATTACCCCAAGACCGCAGAGACAACTCATCCGAGAGGCCACAAAAGACCCCAGGACAACATCTAAAGAACTGCAGGCCTCACTTGCATCAATTAAGGTCAGTGTTCACGACTCCACCATAAGAAAGAGACTCGGCAAAAACGGCCTGCATGGCAGATTTCCAAGGCGCAAAACACTTTTAAGCAAAAAGAACATTAAGGCTCGTCTCAATTTTGCTAATAAACATCTCAATGATTGGCAAGACTTTTGGGAAAATACCTTGTGGACCGACGAGACAAAAGTTGAACTTTTTGGAAGGTGCGTGTCCCGTTACATCTGGCGTAAAAGTAACACAGCATTTCAGAAAAAGAACATCATACCAACAGTAAAATATGGTGGTGGTAGTGTGATGGTCTGGGGTTGTTTTGCTGCTTCAGGACCTGGAAGGCTTGCTGTGATAGATGGAACCATGAATTCTACTGTCTACCAAAAAATCCTGAAGGAGAATGTCCGGCCATCTGTTCGTCAACTCAAGCTGAAGCGAGCTTGGGTGCTGCAGCAGGACAATGACCCAAAACACACCAGCAAATCCACCTCTGAATGGCTGAAGAAAAACAAAATGAAGACTTTGGAGTGGCCTAGTCAAAGTCCTGACCTGAATCCTATTGAGATGTTGTGGCATGACCTTAAAAAGGCGGTTCATGCTAGAAAACCCTCAAATAAAGCTGAATTACAACAATTCTGCAAAGATGAGTGGGCCAAAATTCCTCCAGAGCGCTGTAAAAGACTCGTTGCAAGTTATCGCAAACGCTTGATTGCAGTTATTGCTGCTAAGGGTGGCCCAACCAGTTATTAGGTTCAGGGGGCAATTACTTTTTCACACAGGGCCATGTAGGTTTGGATTTTTTTTTCTCCCTAAATAATAAAACCCCTCATTTAAAAACTGCATTTTGTGTTTACTTGTGTTATCTTTGACTAATAGTTAAATGTGTTTGATGATCAGAAACATTTTGTGTGACAAACATGCAAAAGAATAAGAAATCAGGAGGGGGGCAAATAGTTTTTCACACCACTGTAGATAAGCTGTCCTATCTTGAACTGTACACCACAGGGGAACCCAAAGACCTTGTAACGAGCTGCATGCATATGACAGGTGGTTATGCAAAGAAACTGCTATACGTCAGGTCTGGCAACGAGCTAAGAATCGCAGCGGCATATAAGCAAAAGGCAACTAATTGGCCGAAAATAAAGTCAGATGACGGAAGGTCGTTAAGTGCCCTCTCCTCGTTCTTGACAACTTGCCAAAACGTCATGGCAAACTGTGAA
This sequence comes from Channallabes apus, assembly GCA_030522415.1. Lineage (NCBI taxonomy): Eukaryota > Metazoa > Chordata > Actinopteri > Siluriformes > Clariidae > Channallabes > Channallabes apus. The sequence goes on from CM060122.1 coordinate 5,721,577, forward strand.
TCCATGGATGAGTTAAATAGCAGCCAGTGCATGAAAAACATTCTCACAAAACTGCCCTACAAGCTGCTCGACAGGTGGAAGTTTTTCCGCACACCAGCGTTACGAGCACAACAAGAAAAGAGCCATGTTCGCCCAGCTAGTGGACTTCATTGATCAGCAAGCCAGACTATACTCCGACCCGCTCTTCGTTGATCTGGACACCATGACCAGCGACAAAAAACACAGTCACACATCCCTTCAAGGACCCAAACCAAAAAGGGAAGGCAAGGCCAGGGTCAGCTTTGCAACTGACGTCAGGCAGGTCAGTAAAAATTACAAAGATTCGATTACAACGAAGAACACCGGTGCATTAGCTATCAGCGCTTTCACTAAACCATGCGCATATTGTAAAAAAGACCATACCTTAGATGAGTGCTTTCAATTTAACGATAAGACACATAAAGACAAAGTAGAATTTTTAAGGCAACATTAACAAGTGGAAGATAAAAATCTCCCACAGAGCTATACAGTTCAGATTATCAAACAAATTGTAAGATTACACAAATAACCCGAGTAAATACAAAATGCAGTTCTGCCTAACCATATCATATCAAACTCTTTCTTTCTCTATATCATGTGAGAATTTGAGCCACAAACTGTTTTAAAACATCATTGTAATTTTTGTTTTTTTTATGTAGAAAGATGAATTTGGAACAATGGCCATCTCATCACCATAATTTGCTCACCGTCATTTTAATTAAAGTAAATGTATTGTACTGACTGAAAATATAAACAGCAGTCAACATACAATGAAACTATTTCAGACTCCAAAGATGTCATTTGTACTGTAAAATTAGGATTATTACATTAAATATTTTTGCTACATTATACAGTACAATTGGTGAGTATTTTATTGCAAGCTACCCATTTTTTTAAAGAACAAAATCCTTATGCTCATAAAATGATACACTACCATATTCTGTAATTGTGATGACCTGCTTTACTGAGGTTATACAATGAAAAAAGTTACTATTTTGTAAACAGAAAATGATACATAACATTATGTATGCACATTAGTTTGTCCAACTGTAGAATATACAACATGTGTATACACCATTTCATTGCATTTATTTGCCCTCTTGTTTTTTTTCTTTGAAAAATGTAGTGCAGCATAATGTACTGAGTCTGCTTCAGGATCCTGCAAGGACACAGAGGACACACAGAGATAAACAAATAGCAAAAAATAGCAAAACCCACTATTAACATGACCACCACATATTACAGCACCCATAACACTTTATGCTCACAATCACCTAAATTTAAAACTTCTAATCATGTATATCTGTTTACACACACACACACACACACACACACACACACACACACACACACACACACACACACACACAACTTAAGCTCACAAGATTGACAGGTTCACAGTCTCATTGCCAAGTATTTCTCATTTTGCTCCTGAAATGATGACACCATTTGCCTTGGTTTTAATCTTTAATTCTTTTTTATTTTACTTTTGCTTTTCTGGTTCTGTTTTTACTGATCAACGCTGCCAAATTGTAATCAAATTTTAGACCTCATTAGAATCCATCCTGGCATCTGTCTGTAAATGACTAAATGTAACACAGCTCTGTCCGTGTGCAGACCCTGATGCCGGCTGGCTACAGTACATTTCCCTCGAATAGAGTGTGCAGTCAATTTATTGCTTCTCCTCATGCTGCTCCAATGTCACAGGCCTTAATTCTCCTGTCCTGTGAGCTGCCCATTGTCACACTCAGTGAGACACCCACATTATCATTTTTAGGGGAATAATTTTTTTAGTTGGGGAACGCCTATGACACACTTCTAACAGAACTACCTGCAAACACCACAAACACCAGCCACGGCTCACCGGCCACCAAGGATTTCTGTTTTATATAGAGAGATTCTAAAAAGCATTAGCATCCATCCTGGCATCTGTATGTAAATGGAAACAAAAATATCTTTTGTAATCAAATTTACCTCATTGTTTGATGCTTCATGACCTAAAGCAATACAACAGAGAGAAAATTATTCATATTCACATTATTATTATTATTATTATTATTAGTAGTAGTAGTAGTAATATGTCTGTAAAGATGTTTAGTCATGAAGGTAAGGTTATCTGGAAGTCAATTCAACTGGGCTTTTTTGTTAGGTAGAAACATTTCACTACTCATCCACCCAGTCTTAAATTAGCTTTTTATCTTTTATTTTTCTATGATTAAAAAAAAAATACTTTAACCGTACATAGCAAATTCCCCAATTACCACTCAGCAGTGTTTATGAGTGCAGCTGGACTCCAATAAACTCTGAAATTGTTAAATCAACAGTGCGGGTTTTACTGTGTACAACAGTCTTGCACAAAGTGTTTGTTTGTATCTTGTTTTGTATAATTCTTGAACTCTATGTATTAAGGATTGATTAAGAATTAGATATTACTCATATTTATACTGTAATCATGTGAAGGCAGATCGATCTATCTATCTATCTATCTATCTATCTATCTATCTATCTATCTATCTATCTATAATTTACCTTTGTGCTTCAGTATGATGAAGATCAGGACACTGAGAAGAATCACAATCACTGCACTAAACCCAGCAGTCAGCATGAAGGACACAGCAGGACAGTCTGAACCTTTGATCACAAAAGAATGAAAACAGAGATGTTAAACATTATATTTTAATGTAAGAGTTACAGAAGACTTTTTGGGAGAGAAAAAAAACAACAACCATTTGCTCTGTCTGTGATCTTGGTCAGTGTTTTATTTACCCCTGAAAATGAAACAAACATTCTTTATATAACTGAAGTTACTACAACTATTTACTTTATAACTACTTACTTGATATTAATTTACCTTTCACTCTTAAGTGAACTGAATCACTGAATGTAACCTGATTATTTTCCATGTAGCTGCAGTAATAGAGTCCTGTATCAGAGACATTTACTGCAGTGATGGTGAGAGACGTGTGCTTGTCATGCAGAGACATCAATATTGTCTCCTTTCCATTAAAGAAGTAACATGATTGTGATGGAGCTAATGTCCTAAACTGTTTACACCCAATAAGAAGTGGAACTGAATCACTCGTGTGTTTAAACCAGTAGACGTAACCTGTAACAGTCAGCTCATGTTGGCACCAAATAGTGACTTTATCTCCAACTGCTGCCTCCATAGTAAAAGAGCACAGAGTCTCTGAGAGCAAACCTGCAAAACAAACACACACACATACACACACGTCTCAAATCAAACATGTAGTTGTAGTTTGCGGGGAGGCAAATAATGCTCTTGTGATCCCACAGGTTTATTGTTGGACAGTAACACTAAACCCCTCTCAGGTCTTTGCATTTATCAGGTCCATGAAAATTAATCCTGGATCCCAAAAACAAACGAACAAAGCGAACAAACAAAACAACAAGCAACCTAGCAAAAAAGGTTTAGGTTAAGAGTTAGGGTTAACCTAAGGGCTAATCCTAACCCAAAATAACCCACAGTTACTTAATAATGCTGTAAATATGTGTTTTATATTCTGTAGATTTACAGTATACACTTTTTTGGGGGGATTTCTTTGGTTTGTGTAAAATCTTTAAGAATAATATACCTAAAAAAACCTGCACACCAAAAGGCTGAACTGGTTTACATTGTAAAAAAAATAGTAATGCATAGGTAAATCGTGAAATTATTCATACACATAAAAAAACAAACCAACTGCTTTCAAGAGTGGCACAGGGATGTGTGACTATGCAAACCATACACCTATTTTATCTTGTTCCTGTTGCAGTTTTACCCTGCATGTATGTTTTTGCACAGTTTACATCCTACACTGTTTTTGGTTTGCACCATTTTACCCTGAATATGGTTTGCAAGTTTTGCACTTTTTATTTATTTTGAACTGTTTCTGGAATTTTTGCAAGTGAATCTTAAGTTATTCTAAATGAACCACAAACAAAGAAATATGTTTCTGTCCTCAAATTATTTTCTTTAAGCACTTTCCTCTATCCCATACCTGACTGAATGGGTAATTACAGTATACAGCTCATTATGCAGGTCTTTGTCTTCTCTGGTGTGAATTACAGCATTATTCATGATCATTCACACCTCCTCGCATATGGGCTTCCTAAACAAAAACTGTCTTAGAAAATTTAAATGAATGTTCTGTTTTCTGTAAGTGAGTGTGGTGATTGTCACATCATTTCAAAGTAAAACTTCTACACTTGTGATCCAGGTCACAAAAGTCTCGTACAACCCCTGGCAAAAAGTATGGAATCACCCCTCTCAGAAATGTTCATTCAAATGTTTAATTGTGTAGAAAAAAACAAGCACATACATGCCACAAAACTATTTTCACTCAACAATCCAAACTTCTGGCTGTACAAAACACTTAAAAAAGCAAAGAAAATAACTATAGTCAATGACAACTGTTTTAAAGATCAAACAGAGGAAAAAAATATGGAATCACACAAATCTGAGGAAAATTATATATATATTATATATATTCATATATATTATGAAATCACCATGCACTTTGCATTTCTAAAACAAACACATGTATCTGATTACAAAATCACATATGTATTCAGGGACAGGCATTAAAATGGTTTAGATCATACCTGTCTGATCGATACCATTTTGTAGATCTGAATGGAGAACCGTCTGGTGTAATGCCCACGGTATGCCCACGGTAATATGGGGTCCCACAAGGGTCAGTTTTAGGACCTCTGCTGTTCTCAATATACGTGCTTCCCTTGGGTAACATCATTAGAAGACATGGGATTAGTGTCCATTGTTATGCTGATGATACCCAATTATATATCTCAACAAAACCAGACGAAATACCTTGTAACGCTCAGATTTAATTTTAGAGCTAATTACACTAAATCGAGGTCTTAAATCTATATACGGGCTGATAACACTTACTTCTGGTATTGCGCAACCTTCGCGGAGCAAGGAAAGATGCACAACAACAACAACTAAACTAAACGTCTCTGGTTACATTTCTGTAACCCTGTTCCCTGAAAGGCGGGAACGAGATGCTGCGTGAAAACGCTATGGGAACCAGTTTGTCGCATTGCCGGTCGTTGAAGCATGCTGTGAAAACACGGCAAAGTTTTTGGCTATATATAACCTCGACAGGTGACGTCATCTGATTAGATGTAGGTGGAGGTTATAAAAACAGGTGAGCCGGCAACAACCTCAGATTAATTTGTCTGAACAGCCGTCCGGTCGAATGGTAGTGCGGCATTGCGACGTTGAAAACGCTATGGGAACAAGAATACCAACGCCGCCGCACTACAGGTGTCTGGACCCCAAGGTTGTGTACCGTGTGTGCACAAAGCCAAGAAGGTCTCAGACCTATGCCTGGGCAGCTAACTCGGGGGCAGTGAGCCCGGAGTAGCATGAACATCCAGATTTATAAATGTAAGAAATGTGTGCGGGGAGGAACCAACCCTTTGCGCCACACAATTACTGCAGGGGATACCTCATGCTGGTGAGACTGGGACGATCAGTTGTCTAGATTAACTGAGTGTGTCCAGGACATAAAAGATTGGATGAACAATAACTTTCTTTGATTAAATTCAGATAAGACAGAGATATTACTCATCGGTCCAAAAACCAGCACACAACAGCTTTCACAATTGAGCCTGCGTTTAGAAGGATGTACTGTTACTAGCAGTAAAAGACAGTAAAAGTTTTAGCAGTAAAAGACCTGGGCAAAATATTAGACAGTAACTTGTCCTTTGAAAATCACATTTCAAATATCGCAAAAACAGCCTTTTTCCATCCTAGAAATATTGCCAAATCTTATCCGTATCTGATGCAGAAAAGCTAGTTCATGCATTCATGACCTTCAGACTGGACTATTGTAATGCATAACTACTGTAGGTGGTTGTCCTGCATCCTCAATAAACAAGCTTCAGTTAGTCCAAAATGCAGCCGCCAGGGTTCTCACTAGATCCAGAAAATATGATCATATAACCCCAATATTATCATCCCTGCACTGGCTACCTGTTCAGTTTAGAATAAATTACAAAATAGTATTACTTACATACAATGCCTTAAATGGTTTAGCTCCCACATACCTAACCAGTCTTCTGATACGCTACAATCCACCACGCGCCTTAAGATCATGTCTGTGACCGGACAGTAAGAAATCACCTAAAAGAAATGGGATTTACATATAGAAAAGCCAAACGAAAACCGTCATTAACAACTAAATAGAAAAAACACAAGGTTTCAGTGGGCTAAAGAAAGACAATCTTGGACTGCGGATGACTGGATGAGAGTTAGGTTCAGTGATGAATCACGAATCTGCAGTGGGCAGGGTGATGATGCTGGAACTTTTGTTTGGTGCCGTTCCAATGAAATTTATAAAGACAACTGCCTGAAGAAAACATGCAAATTTCCACAATAATTATTGATATGGGGTTGTATGTCAGGTAAAGGTATGGGAGACATGACGGTCATTACATCTTCTATAAATGCACAAGTTTATGTTGAGATTTTGGACACTTTTCTTATTCCATCAGTTGAAAGGATGTTTGGTGATGGTAGCATAATTTTTCAGGATGATAATGCATCGTGCCATATGGCAATATCTGTGAAAGCATTCCTACAGGAAAGACATATAATGTCAATGGCATAGCCTGCAAATAGCCCGGACCTTAATCCAATTTAAAATCTGTGGTGGAAATTAAAGAAAATGGTCCACGACAAGGCTCCAACCTGCAAAGCTGATCTGGCAACTGCAATAAGACAAAGCTGGAGACAGACTGATGAAGTATACTGTTTGACATTAGTTAAATCCAGGCCTTAGAGAATTCAAGCAGTTATAAAAGCCAGAGGTGGTGCAACAAAGTACAAGTAGTGTTTTTATTTGGTGATTCCATATAATTTTCCTCAGATTTGTGTGATTCCATATATATATTTTTTAAGTGTTTTAAGGTGAACCTCTGCCCCAGTCTCAAGTCTTTTGCAGACTCCAACAGGTTTGGAGTCATCAAGTTTGGAGTGATCTTCCCATCAACTCTGACCAGCGTCCCTGTCCCTGCTGAAGAGAAGCACCCCCAGAGCATGATGCTGCCACCACCATATTTGACAGTGGGGACGGTGTGTTCAGAGTGCAGTGTTAGTTTTCTGCAGAGGTGGAAAGAGTAATAAAATTTTGTTCTCAAGTACAAGTACTGTTACTTCAGTGAAATTTTACTTAAGTACAAGTAAAGTTACCATTATAAAAATCTACTCAAGTAAAAGTAAAAAGTAGCTCATTAAAAAATTTACTCACAGTAAAAGTTACCGAGTTACTTTTTTATTTTATTTTTTTTAGCAGGGGGGGGGGGATGAGGCATTCTATCATAGTTCAAAAAAAGAAGAGCAGATATAAATCTCAAACTAGTTGTTTTTAACTGAAGGAACACCTTTGCATAATAAAGCTGTTATTTTTCTTGTGCTTAAAAATCAAAGTGGTCACTTAAATATGGTGTTACGTCCCAGTCTAGGGTCATACAGCAAAAGAATGGTTCAGGGTTCTATTTTAAACTGTATGGAAATGGTGGTATATGGCAGAAAGAACTAGATCCAATCATTAACTGATGAAATAATGAGGTTTGTATACACAAACACACACACACACACACACACACACACACACACAACAGGAGGAGGATCAGATTCAGGATGGACCCAGGCCAAAATAATAAACAAAATGGTATTTATATTTAGTAGCTAGATTACCTGCAAAAAAAAAAAAAAAAAAACACAAACAAAAATACAGGTACCTTCCCGGACTCCCTAAACGAAAAACAATGAAATTATCTACAAATATAAACAAAGACCAACCAAACCAAAGGGACAAAGCAATAATCAAAGTCAATGGGAGGCAAAAAGTCAAAACCAGAATACACAATCAAATATCAAAACGCCAAAATCACAACCTCTTTCATCTTTTCCGCGTCTCTCTCCGGTTTATATACTGTATGGTCGCGCTAGTCGATGACGTCACTCAGGGCGGAAGCGACCGTGTGGAAGGTCAGGTAGCTGCCGATGTCAGAAAACCTGGAGTGGAGTCTGGAGCGGTGCGCGACCAGGACATGATACTCACACGTGGCGCAACGGAGCATTTATACAAAGCATAATATTTTTATTATTTTATCATTTTCATTCATTTATTTTTTACTCAGTAGCGAATATGATTTAAAATGTAGCGAATTACAATACTTCAAACAAAACGTACTTAAGTAAAAGTAAAATTACAGATTTTTTAAACTACAAACCGGATTCCAAAAAAGTTGGGACACTAAACAAATTGTGAATAAAAACTGAATGCAATGATGTGGAGATGGCAAACGTCAATATTTTATTCAGAATAGAACATAAATCACGGAACAAAAGTTTAAACTGAGAAAATTTATCATTTTAAGGGAAAAATATGGTGAATCAAAATGTCATGGTGTCAACAAATCCCAAAAAAGTTGGGACAAGGCCATTTTCACCACTGTGTGGCATCTCCCCTTCTTCTTACAACACTCAACAGACGTCTTGGGACCGAGGAGACCAGTTTCTCAAGTTTAGATATAGGAATGTTCTCCCATTCTTCTCCCATTCTTTGTCGCACCTTCCACTTTATGATGCGCCAAATGTTCTCTATAGGGGAAAGATCTGGACTGCAGACTGGCCATTTCAGTACCCGGATCCTTCTCCTACGCAGCCATGATGTGATTGATGCAGAATGTGGTCTGGCATTATCTTGTTGAAAAATGCAGGGTCTTCCCTGAAAGAGATGACGTCTGGATGGGAGCATATGTTGTTCTAGAACCTGAATATATTTTTCTGCATTGATGTTGCCTTTCCAGACATGCAAGCTGCCCATGCCACACGCACTCATGCAACCCCATACCATCAGAGATGCAGGCTTCTGAACTGAGCGTTGATAACAACTTGGGTTGTCCTTGTCCTCTTTGGTCCGGATGACAAGGCGTCCTACATTTCCAACAAGAACTTCGGATCGTGAGTCGTCTGACCACAGAACAGTCTTCCATTTTGCCACACTCCATTTTAAATGATCCCTGGCCCAATGAAAACGCCTGTGCTTGTGGATCTTGCTTAGAAATGGCTTCTTCTTTGCACTGTAGAGTTTCAGCTGGCAACGGCGGATGGCACGGTGGATTGTGTTCACTGACGATGGTTTCTGGAAGTATTCCTGAGCCCATTCTGTGATTTCCTTTACAGTAGCATTCCTGTTTGTGGTGCAGTGTCGTTTAAGGGCCCGGAGATCATGGGCATCCAGTATGGTTTTACGCCCTTGACCCTTACGCACAGAGATTGTTCCAGATTCTCTGAATCTTCGGATGATATTATGCACAGTTGATGATGATAACTGCAAAGTCTTTGCAATTTTTCGCTGGGTAACACCTTTCTGATATTGCTCCACTATCTTTCTGCGCAACATTGTGGGAATTAGTGATCCTCTACCCGTCTTGGCTTCTGAGAGACACTGCCACTTTGAGAAGCTCTTTTTATACCCAATCATGTTGCCAATGAACCTAATTACTGTTACAGTAATTGGTCTTCCAGCTCTTCGTTATGCTCAAATTTACTTTTTCCAGCCTCTTATTGCTACTTGTCCCAACTTTTTTGGGATTTGTTGACACCGTGAAATTTGGAATCAACATATTTTTCCTTTAAAATTATACATTTTCTCGGATTAAACTTTTGATCTGTCATCTATGTTCTATTCTGAATAAAATATTGACGTTTGCCATCTCCACATCATTGCATACAGTTTTTATATTCACAATTTGTTTAGTGTCCCAACTTTTTTGGAATCCGGTTTGTACTTAAAAAAGTAGAAATACACAAAAAAGCTACTCAATTACAGTAACGCGAGTAAATGTAATTCGTTACTTTCCACCTCTGGATTTCTGCCACATATAGCGTTTTGCATTTTGGCCAAAAAGTTCCATTTTGGTCTCATGTGACCAGAACACCTTCTTCCACATGTTTGCTGTGGCCCCCACATGGCTTGTGGCAAACTGCAAACGTCCCGTCTTATGGTTTTCTGTTAACAATGGCTTTCTTCTTGCCACTCTTCCATAAAGGCCAACCTTGTGCATTGCACGACTAATAGTTGTCCTATGGACAGATTCCCCCACCTGAGCTGTAGATCTCTGCAGCTCGTCCAGAGTCACCATGGGCCTCTTGGCTGCATTTCTGATCAGCGCTCTCCTTGTTCGGCCTGTGAGTTTAGGTGGACGGCCTCGTCTTGGTAGGTTTACAGTTGTGCGATACTCCTTCCATTTCTGAATGATCGCTTGAACAGTGCTCCGTGGGGTGTTCAAGGCTTTGGAAATCTTTTTGTAGCCTAAGCCTACTTTAAATTTCTCAATAACTTTATCCCTGACCTGTCTGGTGTGTTTTTTGGACTTCATGGTGTTGTTGCTCAATGAAATTGATTCATGTTTGTGGCTGTAATGTGACAACATGTGGAAAAGTACAAGAGGGCCGAATACTTTTGCAAGCCACTGTATACATATATATATAGGGTTGGCGCTGCCCCGTCTTGCCTTCCCCGTAGAACCGGCCCCGGCAAGCATTGTGTCAGAAGATTCTGCGGAATCCTTTCTCACCTTTCATTCACTGTAGAGGGGGGGTTTAGATTAATTAACAGAGTGGACATCTCTGCCTAAATTTTATTTCCCCAGCAAAACATAAAATAGATTTTAAAAATAAATAAAAATGATTAATGATAGCAATTAAATCAGACTTAATAGTTGGACTTCGCTTTAAATTTGAGCACTCATGTGTAAATAGCTTTTTCATTGCACTTACTACCATATCATATATTTGTGTCTAATACTGTTTTATTCATATTTTACATTACATGCAGTTTGTAATTTACTTGCGATTGTCCTTTTACAATGTAACCTACGTATCTACAGTATAAGCAGATTTAACTACTTCAGCAGAGAATGAGAAATTTGGTCGATGAAGTTCTTATTTGATATAATTTTATAATTTAATTACTTATCTTATTATAAATATGATTCTTATGGTGATATATTTTTAGACTGATATTGTAAGTTTAAAATAAAATGTGTTCATTTTTGCACTCAAAATACCCCCCACCATCAACTAATTATTTAGCTGAATCCATCCCCCACCCCACGGTGGAACGAAGAGTCCGAGACCAAGCCTGCTGCCATGCTTTGCTGGCTGAAAAATGTTTTTCGTCCAAAGTGATTTGCAAAACAGGAGCCTCCTCATACTATAATAGTTTTGATACACTGATCAGTTTTGATCTGATTTTATATTGTACCTTGATTGCTTCACAGCTTCAATACACTGTAGACTGCATGATATTTGTTAGTGGATTAAATTGGTGGAAGGTTTTAGCTCCTGACTCAATCTCTTCTCGCCATCTCTTCCCCCAATGAGGTGCAAAATATTATTTACATGTTAAAACCGGTTCAACCGGTGCTCAGACGATCTGTGATAACTCTCCACCATTTTCACAATCTTGTCATTAGTTAGTTTAATCAGTTTAATATGGTATTTTCCAACTAAAAGAGCAAGCTGAAGATACATTTTTACTTATATTTCTATTTAATACAATCAGACCTTGTTTTCATTACTGTAAGGTTTTTATTGAGTGGTTAGGCAGAAATACAGATTAAGACAGATTACACATTTGTGTTTACAATTTGTGTTTTGTACATCTACTACATTCCCGTATGTCCACCCTGATTCGTAACCACGACTGGAAGAACTTTAAACAGTCTATTTATGTAGTTGTTGCATATAGTATCTTCTAGTTCTTCAAACCAGAACTTTTATATGCCAGCAATTAAATCGGTCTTTGTAGTTGGTTTTGCCATTTTTCTAATATAGTCTTTCATTGCATGCCATACCATCTCAATGGGATTCATATCAGGGGATTCAGCTGGAGTCTTCACCCAGTTAATGCCCTCTGCAGCAATGACTTTTCTTGCAGCAGTATGCTTCGGGTCATTGTCCTGGAAAAAACGGTGGTGAACTCCAAATGTTTCCCTGATGTATGGGGCGGCGGTTTCTTTTATGATAACTTCCTCAAAGAAAGACCGATCCATTATCCCTTCAAATATTGCAATCGGTCCTGGTCCAAGTCTGGATATTTCCCCCCAAACATGAACTTTCAAAGGATGTTTTGGATTCAAAGCCACCGTTGTTTCATCTGTGAAAAAGAGCTCTTTCTCTTCAATCCATTTTTGAGCTTGTTGCAGACGAAGCTCTTCATTGTTGTCTCTGATCATGGGACAATGTTGAGTTTTCCCATACCTCCATCCAAGTTTTTGTCTGACACTGCGTATGGATCATGTCCACACCAAAGTCACGCAATAATTGCTTTTTCACCAATCTTGTAGCCATTTCATCGTTTTGGTCAGTGATGTTCTCTGTGGCTGAGACAATGTCCCTAAAAGCAAGAGAAAGATATTAAATATTTGACATATTAGGCAAAAAAACTGCAAAAAATACTACTGTTGTATCATTTGTGATAGCGCTGAGGTAAGTAATTTACTGAGTAATTTTGCAAGGATTACGTTTGCGTGCTGTGTTTTCTTTATAATGTCTTCTGATTGTGAGAGGGATGCGTGAACACCAATAGAATTCAGATGGCGATGTATCTCTCGAGTGGAACATCCTGCTGATCTCATTGTCCTGATGTCTTGGGAATGAATCCTGCTGATCTTTGTCATTTTATAATGCTGTCATAGTGCATGTGGATGCAATGCATTTATCCTTAAGATTTCATGATGTCATTGGGGACGTGAAACATATGACATCTAAAAAGTGCTATACCCACAAAGTAGGTTTTACATACTTTAAATAGTTGCAAACTATAGTTTAGTTTATTTATTTATTTTTATTAAAAAGTACTTCATCTGTAATTAAAGTGTATGAATTTTTATATAACAATATATTTTAAATAAAACATTTGTAATAAATTGAGTAGTTTATTTTTATGTGTTTTTTTTTTTTTTTGTTATTCACGATCATTCACTGAAAGTGTATTCTGAAAAATACACAAATGTCAGGACATGTTCTCTTCAGGACTCCAAACCACCTTCAGACTCCTAAGGGTTAACCCAGCCGCTGGGTCACTACTGGACAGAACAGGCGCTGGGTTGGTTTGTCCCAAGTGCTTGGTTTTACCATTTAACCCAGAATTCTGGGTTGTTCATTTGACCCAACCAGTGGGTTAAACTGACACTCTAGCTGGGTATTTCTTATTTTTTTTCATAAAATACTCAAAATGTACACAACTTTAAATAATGTAAATAGAGTGTCACAGATTAATGAAATGTGAATAACCCAATTTTGACAAAAATGTTAGACAGAACAATATAATCCCAAGGTAACAATATGGTATGGTAAATGTAAAAAAAAAATGTCTGTAAAACAATAAAAACCAAGAGATCCCTGTATTTCTGAAATGAATAAAATTTAAATTTAAACACAAGTTTTCAATACAAATCTTATAATGCCCACATCACACCAAACATTCCCCATCTTAATATTTTGACTATTTATTTTAATTATTAGTTATTTAACTATTACTATTTAATTTCCTTCAAAATGTCATTAAAAACAAAAACAATAAAACTTTTAAAAATATTGTTTATTAAATGTTGGCTGAGAAAATTGTTGTCTTTAAAAATGTAACAGATGAGGACTCGTGTCCATCAATCTGATCTACAGTATGCTGGAAAAAATCCCAGGTTAGAAGACACTGCTTTGTGTAGTTAACATAAAAGACAAAAAAACCCTTTAAAACAAACATCAACGGCCTCCACCAAAAGGTCTATGTCAATAGCATTGCCTCCAACAATGGGAAAGGTTTGTCAGATCACTCTTGTCTCATCCCCAATGCACAAAATGTGGACCAATTCTCCAGACATCTCCATATTTTGCATGTTGGTCTCCGACTGTGGATTACACACTATCACTTGGTTGCAATATAACTAACATTTACGTCAAGCATTTTGTGGTAGACATACAGTTACGTATGGATTAAATGCAAAACGTGTTTTCTCTTTTAAATACACAAAAATACATAGTTCAATACATAAAATACTAATTTACCTCATGATTAAACGTGTGAGGGATAACAGGATACGACGCTCCATCTGGATTTAATACGAAACATTCCCGCTTTCAAATTCTCAACAAACCCTTGAAAAGGATATTTAAGTGATGAAAAACTTAAAAAACTTAAGCAATTTCCAATATTTATGTAATTCTCAAAACTTTTGGCCACAACTGTACATCCTGCATTTCAAACAGAACTAAGAGGTGAACATGCATTTCTGAAACAAAGATGTACTCTATATATACTGTACCATGTCTGTGATCATTTGACCACTTTCCTGTGTATATTTACTGACATAGTTAGCTGCCATTTTACCAATACATTAATACACTTCTTTTCTTTTCTGTGTCTAAATCTTCCTCTGTTCTTACACACAAATACAATTTCATTTCATAACTTAAAGAATGAAGTCGCTAAACTTTCAGAAAACTTCTCTTTTTCTTTCCCCCTTTTAAACCAAAAATACACTCTGTAACGCTTAATATCAGTGTTACTCAAAATTAACATGTAATAAAGTGTGTTTTTTCACTCACATAAGTTCCTCAACATGTCGCGAATACTGCTCTCATTAGGAATGTGCATGCGCGAGGGAGAGAGATTTCTAACTGCATGTGGACATCTTGTCCAAAAAAAACGGAATGTATATTTTAAAAATGTATTTCTTCTAAAGAATTTTCAATAGTTCTCACATCATCTTGTCATTAACAGTTTTTTATGGTTACGTATGACTTTACAATGATGCATTTGTCTAATTTCTTGAATAATAAAAAACAGAATGAGAAAAAAACATTAACCCCACACCCTCATATTAAAGCATTTCATTTGAACAATAAAATATACTTGCTCCTACTACAGCTTACTATACAACAAGTAAAAATTCACATTAACTTACCATAAAATACTGGGTGCTCTGTGCTTAATCCAGTCAGAAGTAAAGAATCCAGAATGTTCGCCAAGGAATAAACCAATTGCTGGATCAAAATAACACAACCAGAAAGACTATCATTAAACATACCCCAATGGCTTCTTCTGACAACTATAAAATATTATAAAATATCCCACAGACTTTAGTGAAGATTACTTAGTAAAATTACATTTTAGATTACATTTAGTAAATTTAGGTTTTTATTTGTGTGTGCAACAAACTAAAATACAGTCTAGCCGACTATTCACATTAACTTACCATAAAATACTGCCAGCTGTAATTGGCGTGCTCCTCGCTTCAGAAGTGAAGAATCCAGAAAGTTTGTCATGCCGTGTCTCAATTCCAAGAACACAAAGAACGGACTTGCAAGTGCACACTCGAGAGGTTTGAGGACACCCGGGTAAATTGCAAATGGAACGCAGAGTACAGGATGCACAGCAGCGATATATTACACCGTAACCGTATTATACCAAAGAGTCCCAGTTAGAAATACGCAAAATAAAATACATCCATTTTAACCACTACAGAGACATCACAGCTAGCTGTAGTGTATAGAAGTTCCTTCCAAGATGAGGCTGCATTGGGTGGGGTACATGAGCACAGAGCGCATGGTGATTGGCTGTAATAGCCAATAAAGGATTTTCTATTGATTATTGAGAAGGGTGTGAATAATTTTGGACATGCCACTTTTTGGTTAAATGTAACTAAAAGATGAGTAGTAATTTTTTCCACAATGCATCTTTTACATCGTCTTATTATCTTATGGGAGACGTCTGTATCATTTTTAATGAAGATAAAACTTGCTAGTTGAATAAAAGTAACATAAAGTCAGAATTTTCCAGGGGTATGAATAATTTTGGTTACCAAATACTCAGTTCACCAACGCCCCATAAAAAAAGTTTCTAAACAAATCCAGTAATTTGTTTTTATTTTAACGAAAGGCTGCAATGAAAAACGAATTATATTCATATAAACAAAATGTGTACTTTTTACTAAATCACACTGTTCTGACTAATTAAAGTGTTTTATTTACACAAATTAAAAAATGCAGTTCAATACACAATGAATTACAATACAGGCTTTATTGTGAGAGCTTTCAGGCTTTATTATGTGTGATTATTAAATAAAACAATGAATTAGATCATTACGACTTACCCATGGCACAGAGAAACACATGCAGAGATAAAAACTGAACCATTCTGTATCAGCCGAGAGACAAAGAGGAAACTGTCATCTGTTGGACAAAACTATTGCTGGTGTATCTGTGTGTAGGGGGGAGGTGTGTTTGATTACACAGTTTACAGCACTTTTGTAACCTTAAAGACTTAAGAAAACTAATCTAATACAGTCCTGAGAAAAAGTATTTGTGTTTTTTTTTTTTTTTTGCATATTTGTCACACTTAACTGATTGAGATCATCAAACTTATTTTAATATTAACATTATAAATGACAAATGACAAATATATGTCTGTATATGTATATTATTCATTTTAATATTACACAGTGATAACGAGTTAATGAGTGAATACAAAATGCAGTTTTAAATGACTTCATTTATTAAGAAGAAAAAGCTGACCGAACCTACTTGGCCCTATGTGAAAAAGTAATTGCCCCTAAACCTAATAACTGGTTGTGCCATTCAAGCATTTGTGATAACTGGCACTTAGGTGGAATTTTTTCTCACTCTTCTTTGCGGAATTGTTTTATTTCAGCCACATTGAAGAGATTTTGACCATGAACGTTTTTTTTAAAGATTGGATTAAATTTCGGACTATGACTAGGCCACTCCAAAACCTTGACTTTTTTTTCTTTTTGCTATTCAGAGGTGGATTTGCTGGTGTGTTTTGAGGCAAAAGTCATGAACTGATGGATAGACATTCTTCATCAGGATTTTCAGGTAGAGTACAGAATTCTTGGTTCCATCAATTATGTCATCCAGGTCCTGAAGCAGCCCAAGACCATCACATATTACACCAGATGCCCAAAAGTCTTGGGGATAATCAAGATGTTTTTTGGCAAATGAGAGATGAGCCTTTGTGTTCTTTTTGGTCAGCAATACTGATGTGAAGTTCACATAATTTTATCTTTTCAAAAAAATCTTTTTTTTTTTTTTGAGTGATTTAGTTTATGTTAAGCTTATGGGGCTGTGATGTGATGAACAAACTACTTGGGAAACCTGAAGACTCGAAAGGTGAACTAATCGATTCACTTTCCAGCTCAGATTGCATTGGTTAAGCTTTTGGGGATGTTACTGTACACGATGAATGAACAGCTCAGGAAACTGAAGACTCGAAACTGAGATAAACTAATTCCTGTACAGATATTCCTCATGGGCAAATGAATGAATCTTTCCCCGAAACGACTTGTTCTTCCAGAGTCACACTTAATATTAATTTAAAATGAATAAATAGTTGAAGAATGACTCATGACTATTCCAAAGCTTTCATCTTGGAACTCTCCCATGGATGCTATTTTTGCCCCCAGTCTCTTTCTTATTGTTTAATCATGAACACTGACCTTTACTGGTGCAAATGAGGCCTGCAGTTCCTCAGATGTTGTCCTGGGATCTTTTATGAGCTCTTGGATGAGTCGTCTTTGTGCTCTTGGAGTAATTTTGGTCGGCTGCCTCTCATAGGAAGGTTCACCACAGTTTTCTCACAAGTTTTCTCCATTTGTGAATAATGGCTCTCACCGTGGTTCACTGGAGTTCCAAAGCCTTAGAAATGGCTTTGTAACCTTTTCTAGACTGACGTATGTCAAATACTTTGATAGAGTTTCTTTTTGCGAGAAATTTTAGTATGGTTCACTTTCTCAGACTGTTTTTATTGAATTTAACAGGTCTGGCAGTAATGAAATTTAACTTAGCTTTCCAAAAAATTACCATTTATTCATGATTTATCACGGGGAGTTACTGTTGTAGGTTTGATAGCTGCACCCTTAATACAGTAAGTGAAATGCATAACTGCATTTTATCTTTACTTGGGTTATGTTTGTGTTATTAAAAATATTGATGTGTTTAATGATTGTAATCATTTAAGTGTGATAATTATGCAATATGCTTAAATGTCTCATCTCTCATTTTTTCATAAAATTAAAAAATGCAGTAGTCTCTTCTTAGCATCCAGTCAACATTTCCATTAAGTTCTCAGACAGTGAATGTGAAGACAGTTCATTCCTTAAATACAATGTTCATATGTTTTGTTTTAGAAAAGTAAGAAAAGTACATTAATATATTTAGTGTATTTTGGAGGCTGAAACACTAGTATAGTTACATCAGTGTAGTTTTCATATGCTATAATTTAAAAGTAAACATGAAGAGAGGTATATGAGTTCCCAAATATACTATATTCCAGAAGTAAGTTAAGTTTTATATGTAGTAATACAATGAACTTAATGTACTATAAAGGGTATATAGTTTTTTTCTTTTTGAGTTTTATCAAAAATATTTGATGAGAATAATAATATAATAATAATAATAATAATATAATATATATATATATATATATATATATATAGGCGGTACGGTGGTGTAGTGGTTAGCACTGTCGCCTTGCACCTCCAGGGTCCGGGTTCGATTCCCCGGCCAGGCTCGATTCCCGTCTCTGTGTGCATGGAGTTTACATGTTCTCCCCGTGCTTGGTGGGTTTCCTCCGGGTACTCCGGTTTCCTCCCACAGTCCAAAGATATGCAGGTTAGGCTAATTGGCGTTCCTAAATTGCCCGTAGTGTGTGATTGGGTGTGTGAGTGTGTGTATATGTGTGTGCCCTGCGATGGATTGGCACCCTGTCCAGGTACCCCGCCTAGTGCCCGAAGTCTCCTGGGATAGGCTCCAGGTCCCCCGCGACCCTGAACACAGGATTAAGCGGTATAGAAAATGAATGAATGAATATATATATATATACAGTATATTAAAAAATAATTTTCTGTTTTTTTTTTTTTTTTTTTTCAAAACAGCAGCATTGAGTGAAAGTAACTGGTGGTTACAAGCGATGAAATACTGGTTGTGATTGCAAAAGATATGCAGGAAAATGCATCACCTGTTGTCATCACAGTGATGTGGTCGGAAATTACAATTAGTCAAACCAGAAAATGGGCAGCTGCTGCATGTGTGCAAAACCTTGTGGTTTGAGAGACAAATGGCCTCTACACAAGTCTGTTTGAAGTCAAATTGAATAGAATTAAAGTTAAACGTTGTGAGAATTAAAATTAACTGGTAAACATTTGTTGGAATCTATTCATTTTAATCTGAGCTAAAAAAGCTGGTAGTAAAAAATAAATAAAAAAAATAAAAACATGGATAACGGCAGCAGCCAGAGGTTTAACCCTTAACCCTATCTGCTCCAGGGGCACTGTATCATGGCTGACCCTGCTCTCTTTCTCTCGAGAAGAAATACCCTTTCTCGAAGAAAAAATTTCACTGTGCTGTAATGTATGTGTTACAAATAAAGGCTTAACTTAAACTTAAGCATTTCACTGCATATCGTACTGTGTATGACTGTGTATGTGACAACAAAAATTTGAATTTGAATTTAAACATAACACATACAGTGGTGTGAAAAACTATTTGCCCCCCTCCTGATTTCTTATTCTTTTGCATGTTCGTCACGCAAAATGTTTCTGATCATCAAACACATTTAACTATTAGTCAAAGGTAACACAAGTAAACACAAAATGCAGTTTTTAAATGAGGGGTTTTATTATTTAGGGAGAAAAAAAATCCAAACCTACATGGCCCTGTGTGAAAAAGTAATTGCCCCCTGAACCTAATAACTTTTTGGGCCACCCTTAGCAGCAATAACTGTAATCAAGCGTTTGCGATAACTTGCAACGAATCTTTTACAGCGCTCTGGAGGAATTTTGGCCCACTCATCTTTGCAGAATTGTTGTAATTCAGCTTTATTTGAGGGTTTTCTAGCATGAACTGCCTTTTTAAGGTCATGTCACAACATCTCAATAGGATTCAGGTCAGGACTTTGACTAGGCCACTCCAAAGTCTTCATTTTCTTTTTCTTCAGCCATTCAGAGGTGGATTTGCTGGTGTGTTTTGGGCACCCAAGATCGCTTCAGCTTGAGTTGACGAACAGATGGCCGGACATTCTCCTTCAGGATTTTTTGGTAGACAGTAGAATTCATGGTTCCATCTATCACAGCAAGCCTTCCAGGTCCTGAAGCAGCAAAACAACCCCAGACCATCACACTACCACCACCATATTTTACTGTTGGTATGATGTTCTTTTTCTGAAATGCTGTGTTACTTTTACGCCAGATGTAATGAGACACGCACCTTCCAAAAAGTTCAACTTTTGTCTCGTCGGTCCACAAGGTATTTTCCCAAAAGTCTTGGCAATCATTGAGATGTTTTTTTCGCAAAATTGAGACGAGCGTTAATGTTCTTTTTGCTTAAAAGTGGTTTGCGCCTTGGAAATCTGCCATGCAGGCCGTTTTTGCCCAGTCTCTTTCTTATGGTGGAGTCGTGAACACTGACCTTAATTGAGGCAAGTGAGGCCTGCAGTTCTTTAGATGTTGTCCTGGGGTCTTTTGTGGCCTCTCGAATGAGTTGTCTCTGCGCTCTTGGGGTAATTTTGGTCGGCCGGCCACTCCTGTGAAGGTTCACCACTGTTCCATGTTTTTGCCATTTGTGGATAATGGCTCTCACTTTGGTTTGCTGGAGTCCCAAACCTTTAGAAATGGCTTTATAACCTTTACCAGACTGATAGATCTCAATTACTTTTGTTCTCATTTGTTCCTGAATTTCTTTGGCTCTTGGCATGATGTCTAGCTTTTGAGGTGCTTTTGGTCTACTTCTCTGTGTCAGGTAGCTCCTATTTAAGTGATTTCTTGATTGAAACAGATGTGGCAGTAATCAGGCCTGGGGGTGACTACAGAAATTGAACTCAGGTGTGATAAACCACAGTTAAGTTATTTTTTAACAAGGGGGGCAATCACTTTTTCACACAGGGCCATGTAGATTTGGAGTTTTTTTTCTCTCTTAATAACGTAAACCTTCATTTAAAAACTGCATTTTGTGTTCAATTATGTTATCTTTGACTAATAGTTAATGCTCAGAAACATTTAAGTGTGACAAACATGCAAAAGAATAAGATATCAGGAAGGGGGCAAATAGTTTTTCACACCACTGTATGTGTACAGTATACTGTATACACACAGACACACACATAAGCAAAATATATTAATCTCATATTTGGATATGCTGCCATGAAGCATAAAAATATTAGTATTAAAAATAAACATTAATGAAAACACTGATATAAAACTTGACCCAACGTAAAGCCTGAAGGGGTTTCCCGTGTGTGTGTGTGTGTGTGTGTACTCTAATTTCAGAAAACATTTTATTATATCTTCTCACAGGATAATACTATAGAAATGAAACTTAGATACTACTTTTAGAGTAGTCAATGTGCAGCTTGTATAATAGTGTAGCACAGCCACACAAAAGGGACATTTTTATACACAGGGAAATGGTTGTAGAGCTAATGCTGCTCACCTGTGGCCGAAGGTGTGCCCTAGCGGTTTCTGTTCCCCTATTGACAGTGCTTTGGTCACCGGGCAAGTTCCCGCGCATGCGCGATCGCAACGCAAGGGAACCCGGAAGTGACGTGGGTCACATGATCTGGCATAAAGCCGGAACCGGCATAGAAGCCGGGACGGAGAGATGATGACAGCGCGCTGCATATTGAGAGAGACTGAGAGCCTGATTGTGGATTATACGTCGATAATTTCATTCAGTACCCAGCTCCTTCCGTTTCTCGATCTCCCAGACCTACCATCGTCATCTGGTGAGATCGAACCATCTCTCCAACTCACCTTTTTCATACCTTTTGCTGTTTTTTCAGACACTGGACTATCATACACACACTCACACACCCGCATACATCACGCACACACTATTTATATTTGTATTATATTTGTATATATTGGTTTTGGTGCACCTTGTTTGTTTATTTATCTGTTTGTCGCTGTATAATACACTTGGTTTAATTTAATTAACCAGCTGCGGTTGCGCAATACCGGAAGTGTTGTTTTCAAGCCCCTGTTTAGATTCCCGAATCCGTTTTTTTGTAACCAAGCGGTTTTCTAAATCCAAGCGTTACATAGTGGTGGCCCGTACGTACGGGGAATCGGTATTTTGGGGTATTTTCCGGTTTTGGGTAACGAGGCTGAACAAAATGGACGCTAATGCTAACATCGCTAATGCTAATGCTAGTAGTGCTGTTAAGGCCAACTCTGTAGTAGCTAATAACATGCTGGTTGATGTAGAGGATGCATTTGATACACGCCGTAACCCTACAGCTGAATTAACTTCATTGATTAGTTTTTTATATATATCAGATAGCCATGATAATGACAATAATGATGATGATATTGTTCATGGGACTGATATTGGGGTAGGGCACACACTACGTACTGAACTGTATCAATGCAAGATGAATGTGGGGGCGCTTACTGATAAAGTGAGCTCCATGGAGCAGGATTATAGACAATCCCTAGACAGCAGTCTCAACCGAGAAATCAGTCTTCGTGACGCAGTGGACACAAGCCTGGAAGGGCTGCAGCGCTACTGCCAGGAGGCTCTCGAAAAGATGGAAAGAGCCATCGTTGACTGTTTTCTGCGACGGGACGTCATCTGGGAGAACCGGATGAAGAGACTGCGTCGCACTAGTACGCCCTAACAGCTACGACGTTCCTACTGGTGTTCCCGCTCACTCCTCGGCTCTGCTCTCCTCCCCACTCCCTTCTTCTTCTTCGCTTCACGTTCGACCATCCAGCTGCGTGGAGTTTCCAGCCTTCTGTGACGCGTCAGAGACAACTGAGGTGTGGAACTTCATCAAGCAAGTGGAGAAGTACTTAGCAATCAGACCCCTGACCTGACCAGAGCTGCTGGGAACCCTCGGCTCGGTTCTACGAGGGCCTGCGCTGAGTTGGTGGAAGGCGGAGAAGGGCAAGGTAAAGGACTGGCAGTCTTTTAAACAGGCGTTCACGGCGGCGTTTATACTGGACGACGACCTCGACGAAGTGGAAGACAACCCGAGGTCTCCGGTACAGCTGCCGGGGCCATGCCTGGGAGACTTCGCCAATGATCACCCCGCCCTCTGTCTCATGGGGAACCCGGATAACACCGAGGAAGAACTAGTGGGGCGAGCCCGGGAGAACATCAACACGAGAGTGGCGTTAAGAGGAGCGGCGAGCTCCATGGCAAAACAGGTGGAGAGAGGCGCTAGGGGAGAGAAAGACGGCGTGGACCGCTTTATTCCGGGTCCAGATGCCATACCCCGAGCACACCCGCCGCTGAAAGGAGCTGACACCACACGTCTCCCCACCACGTCCACTAAAGAGGCCTCCAACTTTCCGAGAGACCTGAGCGAGATCATCAAAGCCCAACAGAACGACCCAACTATCACGAAGCTGCTCTCCAAAGATCACCCAAGAGGCACACAAGATCAAAGGGTCACCTTCGAAGGTCGTCAGGGCGTGCTATATCGCCGGGTACTGGAAAGGAAAGGAGAGAAATTTCAACTCGTTGTCCCCCAGTCTCTAATAAAGATTTTTCTTCATTACTACCATGACAATCCACTGGGAGGACACTGGGGACAACTGAAAACCCTGCTGAGGCTATTAGAGGTGGCGTGGTGGCCGACTGTGCGGAAAGACGTCTGGCAATACACAAAATCTTGCAGCATGTGCCACCGACACAAGACAGGACATCCATCATCACCCCGACAAAGACCTATCATGGAGGAGGGCAAAAAAAGAGCAGAACAACATAGTTCCAGACAAGCCAGATGTCACAATTCCCGGGGGGAAGCAGCGCACTCCCAACCGGGAGAACTGGTTTGGGTCAAAACTCGACCTCTCTCCTCCACAGCCAAGAGAGATTCTGCAAGGCGAGCGCCCCAGTGGGGGGGTCCAGCAGAGATAAAACCCAGAAGAGAACCAATTAAATACACAAGGTCTTGGGGATACCCACAAAAAGCCGATCTGTACAGTGTGGCGAATTTAAAGTGCTGGTGCGGACGTTCTCCTCAGACGCCGGAAGCTTGGGGGGGGTGGTCTATGTAGCACAGCCACACAAAAGGGACATTTTTATACACAGGGAATTGGTTGTAGAGCTAATGCTGCTCACCTGTGGCCTAAGGTGTGCCCTAGCGGTTTCTGTTCCCCTATTGACAGTGGTTTGGTCACCGGGCAAGTTCCCGCGCATGCAAGATCGCAACGCAAGGGAACCCGGAAGTGACGTGTGTCACATGATCTGGCGTAGAAGCCGGGACGGAGAGATGATGACAGTGCACTGCATATTGAGAGAGACGGAGAGCCTGATTGTGGATTATACGTCGATAATTTCATTCAGTACCCAGCTCCTTCCGTTTCTCGATCTCCCAGACCTACCATCGTCATCTGGTGAGATCGAACCATCTCTCCAACTCACCTTTTTCATACCTTTTGCCGTTTTTCAGACACTGGATTATCATACACACACTCACACACCCGTATACATCACGCACACACTATTTATATTTGTATTATATTTGTATACAGTATATTGGTTTTGGTGCACCTTGTTTGTTTATTTATCTGTTTGTCGCTGTATAATACACTTGGTTTAATTTATTATAATTGTTTTGTGTCGCGTCGTGTTTTGTCCAGCTGCGGTTGCGCAATACTGGAAGTGTTGTTTTCAAGCCCCTGTTTAGATTCCCGAATCCGTTTTTTTGTAACCAAGCGGTTTTCTAAATCCAAGCGTTACAATAGTATAAATTTACTCTCCTCAATTGTATGTTGAAAATAACTCAACAGACAGACATTATTGTCAACCATGCAAAGTCACATGACCTATTCATCATGTTCATGTGTTAGTCAGTGGCCGAGTGTCTCCAGACCTGAACCCTGTGTGGCGTCCTCAAGCGGAAGGTGGCGAAGCACCGTGTGTCCAACATCCAGCAGCTCCATGATATCATTATGGAGGAGTGGAAGAGGATCCCAGTAACAACATGTGCAACTCTATTGAATTGCAGGCCCAGGAGGATTAAGGCTGTGCTAGATAACAACGGTGCTCACACAAAATATTGACACTTTGGACTTACGTAACAGCAAGAAAAACAACAGTTAGTTGTTACTCTAAGACACAGAGGTCGGCCTTTCTGTAATAGTTCCTGCATGAACAGTATTGTCAAGTGCATTTGCAAAATCCGTCAAGCACCATAATGAAACTGGCTCTCATGAAGGCCATCCAAGGAGGACGAGACCAAAACCTACCTCTGCTGCAGACGAGAAGTTCATTTAGAGTTATCAGCCTGAAAAATGTCCAATTAACAGCACCTGTATATACAGTATAATGCTGTCTTAAACACAAGGCAAGATATTAAAAACTATATAAAACATCACCCAATTGAAAGCTTGAAGTGATTTTTATTATTCATGCTTACTCCTGAACAGTCCAAGTGCATTGGAAGAGTCGGAGATGGTTCAACTGGAGAACCTAAGAAAGTGCACTTTTAAACCATAAACTTTACAACCATCGACAGGGAACTCACTAAAGCCCTCTACATGGACCTGTAACTAAAGCCCTCTACTAACCAAAATCTGCATGGCTTTTAGGCACGTAAACTGACATTGAGATCATAAATATTGAAACAAATCTTAATGTATCACTTCAATGACAGTCTCTGTATCTGTATCTCGGCATCTTCATTATTTTACAAGCTCACAAATTCAGACTGCCAAAATTTGAGTATTAAAATTCAGGTTGACAAAATTCAGGTGCAGAAAATTTCAGGCCTTCACATCCAAGATATCACAGGAAATGCAATGGATTGACAATTGCTGTGGTTTGTTCCGCGGTGTACTTTAAAGTGTGCCCTTCCTACTCCCTGTGCAGTCTATCTCACAGGGAACTACTTACCGACCGAATGCAGAATAAACACAGTTATGAGCTAAAATTCCTCTTCAGCTGTTATCATTCAAAGCAAAGCCAGTGCGCTCTTTTATTAAAACATGAGAGCGATTGTTTTCTTTTCCCCTACACTCAGTAATGCAAATACATCCATTTTGGGATTAATTTCCTAGAATTCATTTCACAGAAAGGACAAAACTTCTACGCAAATTTCTGTACAGGATCATCAGGAAACAGTTAAGCAGGCAAGGATTGAAACAGTTACACCAGAGTACTGTAGACTCGTTTTGACTCTACGCCCAGTCAGATCAACACAAAGAATAAATGACTTCATACTAAATATTAAACTAAAGTGCAAATGCATTGCACAAAATAACAAACGAATCTAACCATCATGATTGTCATCATTAATAGAAACAAGAATGTCAATAAAACATTACAGACTTGTTTTCCTTTATTACAAAGTTGTTGGTTATCTTTATTTTTAATCAACAAAAATTCAACATTGTGTAAACCACCTGTTTGTTGTTGCTGCTCATGAAATTAATCGTGTCTTGTTGCTGAATGGAACTGTATTTACATTACTGATTGTAAAGGGGAAAGCACATCACTCTGGTGTTTAAATGAAAGAGCTCGCTGGCTTTGCTTTGAAGACAGCAATTATGGCAAAGGGGAGAAACTTGTGTCAAGGGGAAATTTTAACACATGACATCGTTTTATTCTTCCCCTTAACTGGCAACCCAGGGAAGAGAATGCCCAAAGTTTGTCCACCTGAATTTATTTACATGAATTCCACGACGTTGAAAAATAATGATTTTTTTTTTAACATTTCAAAATATTTCAAACAACAGTTAAGAGCAATATTAACAGGTAAGAGAAATATTTTTGAAAATTTTAAATGCTAGAATGAAACTTTCATTTGCAACATGCTTCTTTGTCTTTCGGCTGTTCCCTTTCAGGGGTCGCCACAGCAAATCATCTGCCTCCATCTAACCCTATCCTCTGCATCCTCTTCTCTCACACCAACTAACTTCATGTCCTCTCTCACTGCATCCATAAATCTCCTCTTTGATCTTCCTCTAGACCTCCTGCCTGGCAGTTCCAACCTCAGCATCCTTCTACCGATATATTCACACTCTCTCCTCTGAACATGTCCAAACCACCTCAATCTGGCCTCTCTGACTTTATCTCCAAAACATCTCACATGGGTTGTCCCTCTGATGAACTCATTCTTGATCCTATCCATCCTTGTCACTCCCAAGGAGAACCTCAACATCTTCAGCTCTGCTACCTCCAACTCTACCTCCTGTCTTTTCTTCAGTGCCACTGTCTCTAAGCCGTAGAGCATCGCTGGTCTCACGACTGTCCTGTGCACATTTCCCTTCATTCTCGCTGATACTCTTTTATCGCACAACACACCTGAAACTTTTCTCCACCGATTCCAACCTGCCTGTACTCGTCTCTTCACCTCCTTTCCACACCCTCCGTTGCTCTGGACCGTTGACCCTAAGTACTTAAAGTCCTGCACCTTCTTTACCTCTGCTCCCTGTATGCCTCTGTAATTGCCACAGCTCTGCACATCTCCCTTGTTCTTAAAAATCGGCACCAATACACTTCTCCTCCATTCTTCTGGAATCCTTTCACTCTCCAAGATCTTGTTAAACAAACTAGTCAGAACCTCTACTGCCACCTCTCCTAAGCACTTCCATACCTCCACAGGTATTTCATCAGGACCAACAGCCTTTCCACACTTCATTCTCTTCAACGCACTTCTCACCTCACTTTTACTAATATTTGCTATACATCCTGCTCCACAACAGTCACCTCTTCTACTCTTTGTTCTCTTTCATTTTCCTCATTCATCAACTCCTCAAAGTATTTCTTCCATCTTCCCATCACCCTCCTGGCATCTGACAGTACATTTCCATCTCTATCTTTAATCACTCTAACCTACTGCACATCCTTCCCATCTCTATCTCTCTTCCTCACCAACCTGTACAGATCCACCTCTCCCTCCTTACTGTGCAGCCTAGCATACAAGTCCTCATATGCTCTTTGTTTGGCCATTGCCACCTCTACCTTCACCTTACGCTGCATCTCTCTGTACTCCTGTCTACTTCTTCCTAGCTAGCCTCTTTCCCTGTATACACTCCTGGACCTCCTCGTTCCACCACCAATTCTCCTTGTCCACTTTTCCCTTACCTGATGATACACCAAGTACCCTCCTACCTGTCTCCCTGATCACATTGGCTGTAGTTGTCCAGTCAACTGAAAGCACCTCCTGACCACCCATAGCCTGTCACAACTCCTCCCTAAACACTACACAACATTCTTCCTTTCTCAGCTTCCACCACTTTGTCCTCTGCTCTGCCTTTGTCCTCTTCACCTTCCTCACCACCAGGGTTATTTTACACACCACTATTCTGTGTTGTCTGGCTACACTCTCCCCTACCAACACTTTGCAGTCACTAATCTCTTTCAGATTACAACGTCGACACAAGATGTAGTCCACCTGAGTGCTCCTGCCTCCACTCTTATATGTCACCCTATGTTCCTGCCTCTTCTGGAAGAAAGTATTTACTACTGCCATTTCCATCCTCTTTGCAAAGTCCACCACCATCTGTCCTTCTACATTCCTGTCCTGAAGACCAAACCTGCCCATCACATTTTCATCACCTCTGTTCCCTTCCCCAACATGTCCATTGAAGTCTGCACCAATCACCACTCTCTCACCTCTGGGGATGCTCTGCATCACTTCATCTAACTCACTCCAGAATGTCTCCTTCTCTTCTAACTCACATCCTACCTGTGGGGCATAGCCACTAACAACATTGAACATCACCCCTTCAATATCCAGTTTTAGACTCATCAACCTGTCTGATACTCTCTTCACCTCTAGAACATTCCTAACAAATTCCTCTTTCAGGATAACTCCTACTCCATTTCTTTTCCTATCCACACCATGGTACAACAATTTGAACCCTGATCCTAAGCTTCTAGCCTTGCTACCAGGTCTCCTGGACACACAGTATATCCACCTTCCTTCTCTGCATCATACAGTATCAACCAACTCTCTTGCCTTCCCTGTCATGGTCCCAACATTCAAAGTCCCTACTTTCACTCCTCAACTCTTGCCTTTCCTTTTCTCTCTCTGCTTTCGAACACGTCTTCCTCCTCTCCTTCTTCGACCAACAGTAGCCCAATTTCCACCGGCCCTGGAGGTCAACAGCACTGGTGGCGGTTGTTGTTAACCCGGGCCGCGACCGATCCGGTATGGAAATTATATTTCTGATTCGCAACATTCGCAAATGTTTTACGTCGGATGCCCTTCCTGACACAACCCTCTGCATTTATCCAGACTTGGGACTGGCACAAGAAGACACTGGATTGCGCCCCCCCATGGTTGCATTTTTCATTTGCAACATGCAAACACAATAAATTGCAGTGGTAAAAATTATAAACGCTATTATAAATGCTAGAGGGACTTTTCACACTCAGATCAAATTGCGATGCAAAACAAATTAAAAGATTTTTAATGCAATGAGTTTTTCTATTTTGCTTTGTGGAATTTTGACATTGTTGTACTTTTTGTGTGTGTGTGTGTTTGTGGGTGGGTTGTGGGTGTATGAGTGCATGCATGTGTGTGTGTGTGTGTGTGTGTGTGTGTGTGTGTGTGTGTGTGTGTGTGTGTGTGTGTGTGTGTGTGTGTGTTTGGGTGTAATGGTGAGCCATATCGCTAACCACAAGCCTTTGCAAGAACACATGCAGCATCTGTCTATCTTAAGGTCTGAATGTTTTTCCAACCACAGAACTGACACCTGTGTGCTACTCTTTTAAAAATACACCTGCCCCCAGGTTACCTTTGCTTCTGACCACTAATTGTTTTTCAGACACATTAGTTTTCTGTCTTTACTTGATCAAGTAATAAAAAAAAAGAAAAGAATAAATAATTTCCATAGTTATCATAATCCCTAATAAGTGTGCACTATAATAAAAGATAACAGTAATCTGATTTTCCATTAACAAAGATAAGATATTTTGGCATTTGGCCTTTGTACACCACCACATTGAATTTGAAATAAAACAAGATATATGCAAAGTCAAGATTTTCAGTTTTGTGGCATTAACTATTGAGGTATTACAGCATGCATCATACAACACCCCCATGGTCATGTGTGACCTGCTGCCTCATTACTGAGGTACTAAAGTAGATGACCACATGATTCTGTCCATGACGAAGAAGAAACCTTACACAACATCTAACCACGCCATGAACAGAAGATACAGTAGGTGGGTCATTGTCAAAGTCTAGAGTCAATAAACGGTTTTATGAAGAAAATACAGAGACTTCTGACAAGGTGCCAACCATTGATAACACTCAAGAACAGGAAGGCCAGATTAGACCTTGGCAGAAAACTTTAACAAATTCTTTCAAAATTAACTTGTGCCAAAATTATGGGAAAAGAAAATAATGGAGAAAAAAAGCACAAACCTGGTAGCAGCTGTGTTACAGTAGGTATAAAAGTGTATGGTTGGCTAAGGAACTTGGGCATTGGTGGCTCGACTGCCGATAAAAGTACAGTAGAAGGACGAAGTATGAAGTGTACAGGGCAATATTCTCTGCTTAAATTTAGCTAAATTCTGCAAAAATTATATGATGGTGCTTCATATTACAGATCATTAAAAACTTGAACGCCAGCCAGGAGTTTCTCAAGGCAAAGAAATGTGATATTCTTCACTGCAAGTCAGTCATTTGCTCTCAACCCAATAGTGTTACAAGTGGGTGCTTGAATATGTTGCCGCCAAGTATGTTGTTAAGTGTGGGAGCCCCAATGCAGGACTTAGGGGGGGCCGTTGGGTCGTGTAGTGTTTATTTCACCAGGCAATAATTGGTTTGCATGAGTACTACAGTACATAGCTGACACTCAGTACTCAGTATGACCTTGTGTGTGATATTGCTTCTACACAATAATTCCAATAACACAATTCCAATATCAACATTATTTTGCTCTGGCAGCTCATATCCTTGCTTGACCGGTCGAAAATAACCAGCTGACAGTTAGTAAGTGAAAGTTCGTGTAATTATCAAGAATGAAAGTAGTTTTAAATTCTTACCGATAATATGTAGACAAGAGATAAGGAGAATAAACCATGGTGGTGGACAGTCCTGAGAAACTTATGAGATTTACTTCATATTTTATTATTTATCTTAGAATTTTTAGAATATGAGCTCCATTCACATCTGGGTTTTTGAGTTAAATTGCAAATAGTGTTAAATTTTAAGGCTCCCTATGCCCCTAAGTCTAATGTGATAGGCTCCACCCCAGTGAAAAAAAAATGCACTTTAGTGTATTACAAATATATTGAAATCCTCGATAATACACTGCTAATATACTAACAAAAAATTGTACCATCAGTTAATATATAAAAAGTATACTAACATCATGCTTTTACCAAATTTTGGAATTAAACTTTAAATATACTTAAAAATAATTGTATTATAGTACACGTTCCAAAGATATATTATTGGAAAATATACTTTAAGTGAAAGGCTGGTCTAATTTCCAAAGTATACTTATTTAAACTTGTTTTTCAATATATTTTTGGTATATTTTTTTAAAAATATGCTCGAAATAATCATTGTACAAATGTACAGAAAGTATATATTAGAATACAAATTATAATATACGATAGTCTCAGTATATTATCAGTTAAATGTAAATGTACTTATATGTAGTGCACTACTCTCTCGTGCGCGAGCTTTTAGACTCGTTTTTGCACGCTGAATGTCTCCCTCACGTGCGCGATCTCAAACTCGTTCCTGCGCGCTCAAAATCACTTCTGCCGTTCAAGGTAATTTATGTTTTTACTCCTCACTCTTCTGTCCGCTCACTGTCATAAAGCGACACACAAACTGCAGCAGGGTTGTAAACTTTGCGACTATTCCAGCCAACCGGAGACTAGACAGCGCCCCACCAGCCAATCAGAGCTAGAGGCGGGCAGATTCGGACTGTCCGTTCTCTGATTGGCTCCCCAGTTCTCCACTTCTAGTTTGAATTAACGGCTGAAGCTGCATCATCGCGTGCGTTAGTTCGTATCGTTATTATTTTATTTTCATCGGCATAAGTTAAATTTAACGGTTTTAAATTAAGTACATACTTTAATCTATAGTTTATATTGTCTAATGTGTTGTTGTTAATGTGTTGTGTACTTTGCTTGTGGTATAATGGCTCTGTAGCTCTCGGCCTGTTTTCAGTCTCTGTGTAACAGAATCAACACACCAGGTTTAAACTAATACTGTACCTGTAGATTCTAATACTAATGTCTGTCTGTGTTCACACACCAGGTTTAAACTAATACTGTACCTGTAGATTCTAATACTAATGTCTGTCTGTGTTCACACACCAGTTTATATTTTAGTTTGTGTGTTTGTAAGACAACCTGATGTTTTGTTGAGCACAAATAAACTATAGTAGTGCTTTTTTGTAACCTTGTGCAAATTAAATATGTTGAACTCAAGAATAAAGTCTGCCTCATAATTACTGATGTAATGCTTTTCAAAGCATGTTATAGTGTAGAAAATGCATTTAGCATTTGTAAATTATCCTAAACACTTAATGTACTGGTAACACATTTGCAATACAGTATTGTGGGCGGGGCGGCGGCTTGTGACCGTCGTGCCTTGCGGGAGGTGTTCTGTTTGTGTTCACCCTGTTTGGGACGTGTGTTTAGGTTAGTGGCTTCGGCCAAGTTTGAGTATGTGTACATGTGTGTTATCTTTACGTGTGTATGTACTGCATTCTGCTACCGTTCTCCAGTTCCAGCTAATAGCTGAATAGGTGTGTCATTACATTGTGTAGCC
Source organism: Channallabes apus (assembly GCA_030522415.1). Lineage (NCBI taxonomy): Eukaryota > Metazoa > Chordata > Actinopteri > Siluriformes > Clariidae > Channallabes > Channallabes apus. The sequence continues at coordinate 5,754,405 of CM060122.1, forward strand.
ACCAAACTCACTCGTCCTCCAAGTTCCCTGCTAGCGTCGAAAAACGCTACAGTATTATAGAAGGTTGTGTGTACTGTATGATACAATAAAGTATATTTGTATTAACCATAAAGTGTACTTTTTTAGTATAAAGTGTCGAGAAGTATAACAGCATGCTACTGCTGCAATAAGAATATACTCATAGTACATTAATCATGTATTTGTAATACAGTAAAAATAGCTGTAATGTACTTATAATACATTAAATATATACTTAAATTGTATTAATTACCATCAGGTATGTAGGTTAGTACATAAACAGCCATATACTTTAAGTGTACTAAAGTATACTTAAAGTTGTTCCACTTTAGCACACAAAAGTTTACTTAATACACTTTAATACAATTTAATTACAACTTAAATATAGGGTTGTTCCGATTCCGATACTGGTATCGGAAATGCTCCCGATACCACAAAAAAAGCTGGCATCGGAATCGGCGAGTACTTGAGTCCACGTACCGATCCGATACCATTTTCCTAAACATAACCTATTTATGCCCGCTAGCTTTGCTAGCTTAGCTTACTTACAGAGTGTCACGGCGTGCGCCTGTGATGGGCGTGCGTCCAAATTGATACCGCTCCTCGCTCACTAGTTAGGCGACCTCCCCCCTCTTTAGGTATGTGAAGGAGCAGGGCCACAGAATCAGGCAACGGCCCATGAGCTATCGCCGCTAATGATCCCGGAGCTATAAAACACAGCGGGGAGTGTAGCTCGGGGTCTGACTGTTGGGAAGCTGGACTTTGTGACGCGGTGGATTTTATGAGAGACAGTGGCACAAGAGCGGGGCGATGTGATGCGCCCCAGAGACTTTAAAAAGGGGGGCGCCTTTGATCTCCGCGAGATACCCTTTTTCCTGTAAGGCCTCGCCTCGTGTCCGTGTTTTATGGTGTCGCCCGTGCACTTAGGGTCGAACCCGTTACACAGGGCTATTAGTATTTTACTTAAAAAAATAAATTATATATATATATATATATATATATATATATATATATATATATATACACACACACACACACACACAAACACTGTACAGATACACACCCAGGTATCGGATCGGTACTCGGTATCAGCCGATACCCTGAGCCCAAGTATCGGAATCGGTATCGGGAGGGAAAAAATGGTATCGGAACATCTCTACTTAAATACACTTAGTACAAAATTAGTTGTTCCAAAATAGCAAACTTCAAGTATACTTGTCATTAGTCTGGAGCAAGTACATTTAAGTATGCTTTGGCATGCTAGGATTTAATATACTTAGCATCCTTTTTTTTACTTGGTTTAAATTCAAATAATTAAAATTTTATTTGTCACATACAGTACACAGTCATGCACAGTACGATATGCAGTGAAATGCTTTAGACAACTGCCCATGACCTTAAAATAAAGGACTATGAAATAGAAAAATAAATATGAAAAGGAAAACAGGAGGTAAATGTAACTAAGAAAGAATAAAATAAAATATAGAATTAAAATAAAATAACATAACTGTACAGTAGAAAATATGCAATAAAAGAGACATACAGGGGCTTGCAAAAGTATTCGGCGCCCTTGAAAGACCAATACAAAGTGGTGTACATGTGAGAAGTGCAATGAAAATCATACATGATTCCAAACATTTTTTTACAAATAAATAACAGAACACATGTGTGTTAGTTCTAACACATGTGGGGTGTGCGTAATTATTCAGCCCCCTGAGTCAATACTTTGTAGAACCACATTTTGCTGCAATTACAGCTGCCAGTCTTTTAGGGTATGTCTCTACCAGCTTTGCACATCTAGACACTGAAATCGTTGCCCATTCTTCTTTGCAAAACAGCTCCAGCTCAGTCAGATTAGATGGACAGCGTTTGTGAACAGCAGTTTTCAGATCTTGCCACAGATTCTCGATTGGATTTAGATCTGGACTTTGACTGGGCCATTCTAACACATGGATATGTTTTGTTTTAAACCATTCCATTGTTGCCCTGGCTTTATGTTTAGGGTCGGTGTCCTGCTGGAAGGTGAACCTCCGCCCCAGTCCCAAGTCTTTTGCAGACTCCAAGAGGTTTTCTTCCAAGATTGCCCTGTATTTGGCTCCATCCATCTTCCCATCAACTCTGACCAGCTTCCCTGTCCCTGCTGAAGAGAAGCACCCCCAGAGCATGATGCTGCCACCACCATATTTGACAGTGGGGTTGGTGTGTTCAGAGTGATGTGCAGTGTTATGCCTCTTTTCCACTGCATAGTACGGCATGACACGTTTCAGTTCAACTCACTTTGGTTCGGCGCAGTTTGGCTCGGTTTGCGCTTCCACTGCAGTGTAGTAACGCTTTAGAGTGGGCGGGATTACTCACGTGTCGTTTAGTCGCGGCGCCGTTACTGCAGTGACGACATCGTAAACGCGCCACAAACAAACACACAACAATGGAGCATATCGACGGCATGGTGTTCTTCATTCTCGGCATGTGGATGTTTTTAACAACGAGACGAAGGAGTTTGTTTCAAAAGAGGCCGACGGTTAATACAAAAAGGTGCGTGCGATCCTTCTCTCGCTGTTCTAAATATATCGGTTCTGTTGTGTCTCGTGTCACAAGTTCGGTGACGCAGTAATGACGATTTTCTCCGGCTAATCAGTGACCAGCGGCGTTTACACGTCACATTTTGGTAACGGTTCGGCGCGCTTGGAACCTCGGCTGAGGTGGTACTAAAAAAAGGACCAGGTACTATGTACTGTTCTCAGTGGAAAACCCCCTAAAAGTGAGTAGAACTGAACCGTGTCGTGCCGTACTATGCAGTGGAAAAGCACCATTAGTTTTCCGCCACACATAGCGTTTTGCATTTTGGCCAAAAAGTTCCATTTTGGTCTCATCTGACCACAGCACCTTCTTCCACATGTTTGCTGTGTCCCCCACATGGCTTGTGGCAAACTGCAAACGGGACTTCTTATGGTTTTCTGTTAACAATGGCTTTCTTCTTGCCACTCTTTCATAAAGGCCAACTTTGTGCAGTGCACGACTAATAGTTGTCCTATGGACAGATTCCCCCACCTGAGCTGTAGATCTCTGCAGCTCGCCCAGAGTCACCATGGGCCTCTTGGCTGCATTTCTGATCAGCGCTCTCCTTGTTCGGCCTGTAAGTTTAGGTGGACGGCCTTGTCTTGGTAGGTTTATACAGTAGTTGTGCCATACTCCTTCCATTTCTGAATGATCGCTTGAACAGTGGCTCCGTGGGATGTTCAAGGCTTTGGAAATATTTTTGTAGTCTAAGCCTGCTTTAAATTTCTCAATAACTTTATCCCTGACCTGTCTGGTGTGTTCTTTGGACTTCATGGTGTTGTTGCTCCCAATATTCTCTTAGACAACCTCTGAGGCCGTCACAGAGCAGCTGTATTTGTACTGACATTAGATTACACACAGGTGCACTCTATTTAGTCATTAACACTCATCAGGCACTGTCTATGGGCAACTGACTGCACTCAGACCAAAGGGGGCTGAATAATTACGCACACCCCAGTTTGCAGTTATTTATTTGTAAAGAATGTTTGGAATCATGTATGATTTTCGTTCCACTTCTCACGTGTACACCACTTTGTATTGGTCTTTCACGTGGAATTCCAATAAAACTGATTCATGTTTGTGGCAAAATGTGGAAAAGTTCAAGGGGGCCGAATACTTTTGCAAGCCACTGTATATGAAAAATATAGAAAAATAAGAGACAGCTGTACTGTACAGGACCAAATATACAATATAAGAAACATATATGAAAAATGTGGTAAATAAGAAATAAAAACAGCTAATATGTTTACACAATCCAGCAACAAGTTTTAAAGATTCACTAAATTTTGCCTTTTCTTATTCAGTTGCTGAGGCATTTATTTGGCCTGTAGCAAAACTTGTAATGAGAGTAATCAGGGGTGGCAAGAGTAGCCAAAAAATTTACTCAAGTAAGAGTAGCTGTGCTTCAAAATAATATTACTCAAGTAGTATTAAAAAGTAGTCATCCAAATATTACTCAGTATGAAGCAAGAGAAACATACTTTGTAAATTTTCATATTGTAAATTTTCATATTGCTTATGTTATAATAAAATTTGTTTCTTGTAACTTTCTTGTAAACAATCAACCTATTAATTTATGCTTTAATTGTCACGAATGCGATGTCGGTGTATGCGTGGCATGAATGCAGGAGGCAAGCTGGCGGTTCAATACAGACTTTTATTATGAACGTGAGATACAAACAAAAGTAAATCCGCTCCTTTCCGAGCACTTACTAGCCTTTATCTTTTAATAACAAAACAAAACCAACATCACGTAACCAGAATAACTGCAACAAAAGCTAGACACCTGACTGATCTTCAGTCAGGCTATTTATACTAAAGAACTCTAATTGTCTTTCCTCGGTTCAGGTGAACTTCTACGTCACCTGACCGAGGTGCATCTTGGGAACTAGAGTTTTAACATAACAAAACACAAATACAAAACTTAACAAACCAAACGGCGTTTTGGCGCCCTCTAGGGGTTAACCCTTACATTATACCCCCTCCAAAAATGCTCCTCCGGAGCATCACCGGAGGTCCTGGACAACCACCCCAATAATCCACCTTTTTCCTCCTGTCCTGGAGGCTGGGTGACAGAACCGGTAGACGTGCTCGGCGGCTGCACAGCTGGAGACGTGCTCGGCGGCTGCAGAGCTGGAGACTTTGCCGCGCCATCCTCTCTCTCTGTGTTACGCTGTCCTCCTGCATGTCTGCCTCCTCGGCGTACCTGCAGTCTTCCCAGCCTTGCCAGACCTCTGTCTCGCCGTGCTCCTCGCTGTCCTCCAGCAAGTCCTCCTGCTCTTCCAGTAAGCTGTATTCCCAGCTCCTATACATTTCCCTCTCACTGTCCTCCAGCCAGTCCGCCAGCTCGGGCGAGATCGTAGTAGCACCCCCCCCCAAAAATAGTTTAGGGGGAAATCCTCCGCCATGCCGTTTAAACGGTCTAGCTTTCTGTCACGAATGCGATGTCGGTGTATGCGTGGCATGAATGCAGGAGGCAAGCTGGCGGTTCAATACAGACTTTTATTATGAACGTGAGATACAAACAAAAGTAAATCCGCTCCTTTCTGAGCACTTATTAGCCTTTATCTTTTAATAACAAAACAAAACCAACATCACGTAACAACTGAAACAAAAGCTAGACACCTGACTGATCTTCAGTCAGGCTATTTATACTAAATAACTCTAATTGTCTTTCCTCGGTTCAGGTGAACTTCTACGTCACCTGACCGAAGTGCATCTTGGGAACTAGAGTTTTAACATAACAAAACAAAAATACAAAACTTAACAAACCAAACGGGCGTTTTGGCGCCCTCTAGGGGTTAACCCTTACATTAATATAATATTAGATTGAGATTATGTAAGCGCTGGGGGGCATATTAGTTCATTACACCTAGGCATCCGACGTAAAACATTTGCCAAATCAATGATGTGGCTACAGGGAGCAGAGGTAAAGTTGGTGCAGGACTTTAAGTACTTAGGGTCAACGGTCCACAGCAACGGAGAGTGTGGAAGAGACGAGTGAGGTGAAGAGGCAGGTACTGGCAGGTTGGAATGGGTGGAGAAAAGTGTCGTTATGCATATAGGTGTGTTGTGCGATAAAAGAGTAACAGCGAGAATGAAAGGAAAGGTGTACAGGACAGTGGTGAGACCAGCGATGCTCTACGGCTTAGAGACAGTGGCACTGAAGAAAAGACAGGAGGCAGAGCTGGAGGTAGCAGAGCTGAAGATGTTGAGGTTCTCCTTGGGAGTGACAAGGATGGATAGGATCAAGAATGAGTTAACCAAAGGGACAACCCATGTGAGATGTTTTGGAGATAAAGTCAGAGGGGCCAGATTGAGGTGGTTTGGACATGTTCAGAGGAGAGAGTGTGAATATATCGGTAGAAGGATGCTGAGGTTGGAACTGCCAGGCAGGAGGTCTAGAGGAAGACCAAAGAGGAGATTTATGGATGCAGTGAGAGAGGACATGAAGTTAGTTGGTGTGAGAGAAGAGGATCCAGAGGATAGGGTTAGATGGAGGCAGATGATTCACTGTGGCGACCCCTGAAAGGGAACAGCCGAAAGACAAAGAAGAAGAAGACACCGGCGGAATATTTTTTTCCCGGTATCTTGCCAGTTTTGTGTGTGGTCATGTAACTGCATGTGGTTATTGTTACCGCGGCTAATTGGTCAAACAGTCATGTGATTATTGCTGCTGCGTCTGATTGGTAAAAGTCATGTGGTAGATCAACCGGCTGCATGTGTAGAAAAAATGGTTAGAAAAGTAATGAGTAGAGGACTAAGAGTACTGTTCCTTTTCACAAATCTACTTAAGTAAAAGTAAAAAGTATAGTGCAGTAAAACTACTCATAGAAGTATTTTTTTTATTTACTCAAGTAACTGTAACAGAGTACATGTAACTCATTACTATGCACCTCTGAGAGTAATAAATAATAGATCCAGAACTAACTGCTCTGCTTAACTGTTTGGTGTCGCCATCTAGTGGCGCTACTCATCTACAGTCCCAGCCTCAATTAAGAGCTGCTTATACATACTTAGATTGTATTATCACTCAAGGGCTGTTTATAGCAACAATAAAATAAGTGAGAACAGGAAATAACTTGCTTTACAGATGTGATTGGATTCAATACCATCTGACACAGATTGGGTAACACAGACTGACACAGACTGAACGCTTAGAGACAGCTTTCCTTTATACCTTACATATTGTAGCTCCACTTAAAAAAATAATGAGAGATCAAATAAAATAAATAAAAAACTTGCACCACGGCATAATGGTCATGCACATGGATCCTAAAACAGACTGCTTGAAAACTTGAATTTAAATGGCATCAAACTAATTTGGTATTTCAGACAGCATGAAAGGAGAGTGTACTGAGTTATGGAAAATCTCAGTAATACTGTTTTTCTCCACTCAAAGGATAAAAAAACAAGAATCCTAGATCATTTAATGAATAATCAATAACGATTTAATAAATAACAATGTAGGTAATATTGTAACTACATCAGTGTTGTGAAGTTTACTTTTTTATTTATTTATTTGTACTACTTTTCCCACAATCCCTAGTAAACTACATATGGTGCACTACATTACCCATACCCCCTTGGTCAGGGTCTATAAATAGACCTAATTTCCTTTGTTTGGCCTCTTTGTATTGGTGAGGTGTGGGTGGTTGAGTGGACACCCAACCAGGTCCTTTGAGTCCAGTTTATAGGATGCTTTAATGACTAAAGACCATCATTCTGCACAACTTGTTTATCCTGTTCATTTCATCCTGTTATTCCTGTCCATCTTAACATCTGCCTATTTACACCTTGTGACTTGCATCATGTGATTCCAGAAGCTTTATGTGAACTGTTTATGGCCTGAGTATTTAGGAACATAAAGTATTAAAGGAAAGCAAAGGAGTGTGGTTTTGCAGTGTTTTACTCAGACACACCACAAAGTGTCTACAATTTCCATGAATTCTGGATGTTTAACAATTGGTCCTTCAAGCTGGATGTAGAATTTTGGTGGAATCAATCATCATGGAAGACCTGCAGTCCAGCGTAGTGTAAGAATTATACTGTAAGTCCTTCTGGCAGTTTTGCAGACTGTATGGTATGAGAACATGCTTCATCAACACTTGTCATAAGTGAGCATCATAAAATAGACAATGGAAATTCACGTCCCATAAGACCTGTTCTTTGCTTATCTGCTCAAGCCAATCAATCACAACATGACTTCCTCAACAAGGATGTTAAACAAGAAATACTTGGACTTAAGTATATGCTTAGTGATCTTATGTCCAGAATGTTAAAATTAACAATGTCTTCTAACCATTCTGATTCATCGGAGTCTTTTGATGATGATGTTTCTGATGATGAAAATTTCTTTGCTAATCCACCTATTGTTCAGGAATTGTGTGCATGTATTAAGAATGCTGAACAGAAATTTGCATTTAAGCAAGGTCATTCATTAGCTGCTCCTTCACCACTTCCATTGAGTAGGCCTAATTCTCCACAATTAAATACTATGATCCAGCCTTCTGTTGTCCCATTAGACCCTGATCCCTCTTATCCTCATTCTCTCCAAATCCAATCACCACAGGTGCGACTGCAACCAACTGTTTCACCGGAGCCAGGCACATATTTACCTAATAGTTCTATCTCTCCACATTTGGTTAAAACACAGTTGTCCTCACAGGTAACATCAGCACACCTTCTCATCCATAGCTAATTCACCTTGTATCTTCTGTTAATGTAAGTCAACAACCTGCATTGTTCATTCAACCGAGTGCTCCTACTACTCAGGAAACTACAATTCTACCCATATATTCTCACACATATCCCCAGCCATATCATGCTTTATATCATGTTCCTTCTTATCCTATTTCTCGTGTTCATGGACCTTCCTTTCCCTTTTTGGTATTATCATCTTACGAGCCAGAACATTACAAATATGATATCTTGTTGGATCAATTAAAATTTCCTCCTGCTCGTGATCTCGCTTTAGCTTATGCTAATGATCCTAGACCATATAGTGTGGCTCTCTTTGCACTTTAACAGAAATATAGGCAAACTCACCAATTAGTTTTAAGAAAAATTAAAGTCATTCTAGCTCTTTCTAAAGTGGGACCAGGTGACAGGAGAGCATTTAATAGCGTTGCACTAAAAGTTCAAGCTTCAGTTGGTATGATTAAATTTTTAGATCAAGTTCAATCTGAATTAACCTGTGTGTCTCATGCACAGCAATTACTTAGTAAACTGCCTACAGAGCTTGTAACCAACTTTGCCCGTTATGTTCGTACAGATGTGGCCATTAAGAATGCGTGTGTTTCCCCGCGAGATTCAGAAATTTTGCGCGCAGCATGACGCGACTTGCCGCAAGCAACATTCGGGAATTAAAATAAATGTGTTGTGCTTCACTGAATATCCGCCAGATGGCGCATGGAAGGACTTCAAGTACAGCAAAGAATTGTGTATAATTAGTTAGCCTTCTACAATATTGTTTCCAATGCTGAAGCAAACATGAATTTTATTTAATTTTTTTTACAGTAGATCTTTCATGATGAATGTACGGTCATATTATTCCACAAGTTCTGATGCGTGTCTTTCTTGTTATACTCGATTACTCACGACTCGGACATCCATGAATTCTTTGTCTCTTGTTTTATTTTAAGCATCAAAGGTTCAACACTCCGTACAGTTTTCTTGCGTATATCCACTAAGGTTACAACAACTTGTTTGCTGTATCTTAATTCCAACTTATTTTCTATGTTAGATTACGGTTTTAGACTTTGGTCAAAAGCTTGTGTTCTCCACAACTTCCGTGTCTTAACTGACTTCTACACTACGCAATAGTCATGCAACTACGCGATTATGGAATGACGTCACAGAACAACTTACGATTATCATAACTAAATGCTTAACTAATAAAGTTCAAATGAACACAACAAAAAAATTATAAAAATGAAATATGGCTCTTACAAGGATGACAAACTTTTATGCCTCATTAGTTATATTTTTTGTAGTGTTTAGTTGTCTTTTAAAGATTATAAAGCCTTATTCATTATTCATTTATTATAAATGCACTTTATAAGAGTTATTTGATGGTAGTAAAGGTGATGGGTGATGAGGTGATTAACACTTTGGCCCATAACAGTTGACTCTCTTGCTCTTTCCAGCGCAGACCTGAAGCTCTTCACATTTAAGCAGTTAATCATCCAGTCAAATCCAGGTCTTGTGCTTGTACCTTGCTCTAACAAACCCTCAGCAGGAAATTCTTTGCTCATTGTGAGATCTAACCTGTTATAAGAGGCAGCGCTATACCACCGGCTGCCAGCAGAGGGAGACAGAGGTGAGAGAGCCGTGAGTTAGATGGATAACCTGGTGTACGTCAGGGCTGTGCCGTGAGGAAGTGCTGTTTTCTGATTTATATTTTTCTATCAGTTGGAAAATGTCACAAGTACAGTTAAACCTTGGATTGTGGGCATAATTCGTTCCAGAAGCATGCTTGTATATCAAAGCACTCGGATATCGAAACATGAAGTTCCCCCATAAGAAATAATTGAAACTTGATTTATTCCACAACCTAAAAATATTCATATAAAAGAATTATTACAAAAATCTAAAGTTAAAATAAAACAAATATTAACCTGCAATTTACCTTTGAAAATAATTTAATTTCCGTGACACTAGTGTTATAATAAACAGTACGCACGTGCATGGATGTTGACCATACAAGTGACGCACGCACACTGAGACTGAGTATGGTGTCAAGTCATATTTAATATATATATATACATATACAGTATATATGTATATAAAGTAATATCCTAAAAAATGATTTTCCTTTTTACCACACTCAGTTTAACCCTTCCAAAAGAATGTTAATAAAAGTGAGTTAAAATAGCTGTACATGTAGTTTTATGGCGGTACGGTGGTGTAGTGGTTAGCACTGTCGCCTTGCACCTCCAGGGTCCGGGTTCAATTCCCGGCCAGGCTCGATTCCCGTCTCTGTGTGCATGGAGTTTGCATGTTCTCCCCATGCTTGGTGGGTTTCCTCCGGGTACTCCGGTTTCCTCCCACAGTCCAAAGACATGCAGATTAGGCTAATTGGCGTTCCCAAATTTACCATAGTGTGTGAATGAGTGTGTGTGTGTGTGTGTGCTCTGCTCTGGATTGGCACGCTGTCCAGGGTGTACCCTGCCTCGTGCCCTGAGTCTCCTGGGATAGGCTCCAGGTCCCTAAATACAGGATAAAGCGGTATAGAAGATGAATGAATAAATGTAGTTTTATCCACATACAGAAGTCAAGTAGGCTTTTTTTGTCATTTCAACCATATACATTTCAGTACACAGTGAAAGGAAAGTTATCAAAAGTTATCAAAAACTATTCTAAAGTTCTCTACCCAAGACATTACTATACAAAATATAACACAAGACAATGTTAAAAGTAAATGCAAGATAAGAAATAATGCCGCAATAAGAAACAAGGATATATATATATATATATATATATATATATATATATATATATATATACTTCAAAAGAAGAATAAGGAAAGAAAAATAGTATGATACATAATAATAATAATAATAATAATAATAATAATAGTTTTTTATATTAAAATATAATGAGAGAGTGGCTTTAATGTTGTCGATTTTTTAGTATAGTATTTTTTTAAGTATATTTAAGATTGAGTTTCTAACAAGGTCTAAAAAAAAATATATATATATGGAAACGTAACCATAGTAACGCTGGGAGTTACTGGATAGTAACGCTCACTCGTGCCTTCTCAGGCCGTTCCAAATAGAGGAAATTTCATTAAAGAAGTTTTCTTAACAGAGAGCCCTTGATCTGGAGGGAGAATGGCGCAGGGAGCGCACTTTAAAGTCCACAGCTAGATACTGTATCGCTGTCCCGCCAGTGGGCGGGATCTGGTCATGTGACTAAAAGCAGCTCTTCGAGAGCGTGCAGCTGGTTCAAACTGGATTCATTAGCCGGTTTCACTTTGAGTTCAGATGTCCGAAGCTACAGTTTATAATCTAATATATAAGTTTATATTTTTGATTTTAGCACACGGAAGACTCTACAGCGGAGTGTGAACGTCAGGATGGAGCGGATCGGGCTGATGAACATCATCTTTACCGCGTGTCTACTGTACGGATCCGCAGGTCAGACCGACTGTGTGTTTATATTAAAGTGTCGCTTCTTCACTCAGGACAGTTCAGCTGTGTCTCTGTACTGTACACTCTCATCACTTATCACTATATGTCACTCTACACTCTCATCCCGGAGCTGGAGCTGGTTATAACGCAGTGTATAAAGCAGTCGCCTAATATTTTTCAGTAGTCCATCCAAGTAAAATGTGTGTGTGTGTGTGTGTTGAAACAGTGGACTGTGCTGCATGCCTTTAGCCTTTAATGCACAGCAATGGAAAGTGTCATAACAATTCGTTCAGTCCAAGTTTCTAGAAGCATATGACCTGTAAAAACTGATGATTTTTGGTAAAAGCTTGAGAAGTAGTGTAGTGTCTGTAACCATGTCAAATTCATGTTGCATCTTTTTCAGATTCATGTCTTTTCATGTGAAATTGGCCAAGTTTCATCTAAATGACAGTTAGGATTGTTGAAAGATTTAAATAAAAAAAAAGTTCCAGACACTAAAACACTTCGGCATGAAATTGTATTTTGTAAATGTGTTTCTTTTGATCTAATATAAATGTGTACGTATATTTTTTTTAATATATAAAAACGTAGATCAGGACATAAATCTGCAACTAACGACTATTTTGGTAATCAATTAGTTGGGCGATTTATTTTTTCCGATTAATCGGATAAAAGCTAAACACTTCTTTAATTTGATGTTTTGCTTATAATTATACAAACCGGATTGCAAAAAAGTTGGGACACTAAACAAATTGTGAATAAAAACTGAATGCAATGATGTGGAGATGGCAAATGTCAATATTTTATTCAGAATAGAACGTAGATGACAGATCAAAAGTTTAATCCGAGAAAATTTATCATTTTAAAGGAAAAATATGTTGATTCCAAATTTCACGGTGTCAACAAATCCCAAAAAAGTTGTGACATGTAGCAATAAGAGGCTGGAAAAAGTAAATTTGAGCATAACGAAGAGCTGGAAGATCAATTAACAGTAATTAGGTTAATTGGCAACATGATTGGGTATAAAAAGAGCTTCTCAAAGTGGCAGTGTCTCTCAGAAGCCAAGATGGGTAGAGGATCACCAATTCCCACAATGTTGCGCAGAAAGATAGTGGAGCAATATCAGAAAGGTGTTACCCAGCGAAAAATTGCAAAGACTTTGCAGTTATCATCATCAACTGTGCATAATATCATCCGAAGATTCAGAGAATCTGGAACAATCTCTGTGCGTAAGGGTCAAGGGCGTAAAACCATACTGGATGCCCGTGATCTCCGGGCCCTTAAACGACACTGCACCACAAACAGGAATGCTACAGTAAAGGAAATCACAGAATGGGCTCAGGAATACTTCCAGAAACCATCGTCAGTGAACACAATCCACCGTGCCATCCGCCGTTGCCAGCTGAAACTCTACAGTGCAAAGAAGAAGCCATTTCTAAGCAAGATCCACAAGCACAGGCGTTTTCATTGGGCCAGGGATCATTTAAAATGGAGTGTGGCAAAATGGAAGACTGTTCTGTGGTCAGACGAGTCACGATTCGAAGTTCTTGTTGGAAATGTGGGACGCCATGTCATCCGGACCAAAGAGGACAAGGACGACCCAAGTTGTTATCAACGCTCAGTTCAGAAGCCTGCATCTCTGATGGTATGGGGTTGCATGAGTGCGTGTGGCATGGGCAGCTTGCATGTCTGGAAAGGCACCATCAATGCAGAAAAATATATTCAGGTTCTAGAACATCATATGCTCCCATCCAGACGTCATCTCTTTCAGGGAAGACCCTGCATTTTTCAACAAGATAATGCCAGACCACATTCTGCATCAATCACAACATCATGGCTGCGTAGGAGAAGGATCTGGGTACTGAAATGGCCAGTCTGCAGTCCAGATCTTTCCCCTATAGAGAACATTTGGCGCATCATAAAGAGGAAGGTGCGACAAAGAAGGCCCAAGACGATTGAACAGTTAGAGGCCTGTATTAGACAAGAATGGGAGAGCATTCCTATTTCTAAACTTGAGAAACTGGTCTCCTCGGTCCCCAGACGTCTGAGTGTTGTAAGAAGAAGGGGAGATGCCACACAGTGGTGAAAATGGCCTTGTCCCAACTTTTTTGGGATTTGTTGACACTGTGAAATTTGGGATCAACATATTTTCCTTTAAAATGATACATTTTCTCAGTTTAAACTTTTGTTCCGTGATTTATGTTCTATTCTGAATAAAATATTGACATTTGTCATCTCCACATCATTGCATTCAGTTTTTATTCACAATTTTAGTGTCCCAACTTTTTTGGAATCCGGTTTGTATATAAAACCATACCAACATTCTTGTTTTTAACAATAATTGCAGATGGCGAGTTGACAGTGTTATTCCATGTTATTCCGTGTGTGTGTGTGTGTGTGTGTGTATATATATATTACACTGACATTCAGTTGTTAAGATATAAACAGCTAAAATAATGTAATAAAATTATATATGCATAAGTAAAACCACAGTAAATTGCATTTGAAAACAGATTTGGTAGTGAAGTTAACTTTGTAGTGGACTATTAAAAAAAAAACTGTAGAAATGCAAAATGCTAATAGTCACAAATGTACTGTTATTTGCATTCGCTGTAAACCACAACAATCACTAAATGTAATATTCTACTGTTATTCGCACCGTGTAATTTAAGCTGATCTAAAGTAGCACCATTTAACTAATCACTGTTGCTCATGAGGTGATTGCGCAATGTGATGCTAGCGAGTAGCAAGTGAACAGATCTAGCACAACTGTCCCGAAGTTAGCAAACTGTATAAACAAAGCACTTAAACTATACAACTTTTATACGATGAAGAGAGAGTTTTTACTGACCCTGAGTTTTTTTTCGCCATCCGGAACACCAACATGTTTTCTTTTTAAGTGTTCGTGCATGACTGTGGTGCTGCCATGCCGTGAAAGCTCGGTCTTGCATATCACTCAAAAAAATGAACATGGCTACCTGTTACATGTACTAAAATGTAATATGTGTTTTGTACATAATAATTTCACATTTCCAAGCTAAACATGAATAAGTTATGTTGTATTTTCATGAAATTCAACAACTTAACATGTACTAGATTCAATCATGTTGAGATAAACCAACTAGATCTTGTCAATATGAAAACCGGAAATAGCAAAACCGGAGATATCGCAAGAAGACATCGCGAGAAGAGAACACAGTTTGTTGAGAAGACAAGCGTTTGGCGGTCGTGTGGAAAAGGTAAGCAGGAATTAATTCCCATCTTTCTAAATAGAAACGAAATACTGAACATAAATGTCACCTGTTGTTTAGCGATGTTTAGTCATGTTATTTTAGTTTAAGTTATTTCTTGTATTTTTAATCACACTTAAAATACAGACGGTTATATGCGCGTGCTTAATCTGTGGTTGTGTTCTAGTTTCGGTCTGTTCTCATGAGTTGTGAAGCGAGAGGAACAAAGTATAAATATTGTTCATTTGCTAAATTAAGTATCATGAATTTTAATTGAATATCTATCTCTGTATTTTTTCACAGGAGTTTGTGAGTGAAAGTGTGTCTGCATCTGACTTCAGGAGTTTCCTGACCAACCGGATCTAACGGTCATATCTAAAAGTCATAACGTACAGTTATAAAGTACAAAACGTTTCTGTTGGTGTTTAATATTTTTTTTTATTAATACTTATTTGTCGTGTTTTATGTTTTGTACATCTTTTCAAATTGAGACCTCATTTGTCTCAGGGAGTTTTTCCTTGCCACCGTCGCCGTCACCCTTGGCTTGCTCATCAGAGACATTTCATTCATTCATCTCATTATTATCTGCACATTTTTCTCACACATCCACAATTCCAATTATTTTCTTTTCTATAATTATTATTATTATTTGTTTTTATTTATTTATTTTCTATTATAATTTTATTTATTTACTTATTACTTTATATATAATTATTCTATATATAAATTTTTTTTTTTTTTTTTTTTTTTTTTTTTTTTTTTGTTAAATTAAATTTCTTAAATTTTTGTGAAGCTGCTTTGAGACAATGACCATTGTTAAAAGCGCTATATAAATAAAATTGAATTGAATTGAATTGAATAAGTTGCTCCTGGTGTAAAATAAAAATCTCTGTTTTATCCCGTCTGTCTGTTTCCTTCCTTCACAGAATTCTGTTGACCAGGGCTTGAAATTTAAATTTACTTGAGTTGGAACAACTTAATTTACAACTGAAAAATTTGTTGTACCGACGCTATTCATTTATGTTAACAGTATTAAATAATGTTGGACGCAGCTGTAGTAAATAAGTTAAATGAACCTAATAACATTACTTTGACGGAACCTAAAAACATTAAGTTGGGCCAACAAAATTGCTTAATGCTGAATGAAAGCCATTAAATCAGGTGGAAATTCTTTCCATAATTTAATTATGTTCATTCAACGAGTTATTTTTTTGAGTGATAGCGTGCAGGTTACGATGGAATTTACCGTCTTTTTAGGGGCGTTTAACGTAAATTGCTCCCATACCTTGGAGGACTTGGGGCGTGCGCTTTGTCCTCCAGACGATTCTGTAACCGGCATTGCGCGAGCGCATGTGCATCTTTGTGTATTTGTGCATCTTGTGCTCACGCTCCTCAGTAACGTGAGCAGCCCAACTAATCGATAATGGCATTTGTTGACAACGAATTTCATTATCGATTTTATCGATTAGTTGTTGCAGCCCTAATCAGGACATAAGAATCATTAAGTATTATGTATAATGGTTAATTTTTATAGATTCTATCTATATAAATTCACTTTTTCACCTAGGGTGAGGGACACTTTAGCACCGATACCATGATTTGGATGATTTGATATTAGTTGAAGAGGAAAAAATAACTTTAAATACATTCATTACGCTGTGACACTGTAATAAGATTTAAATTAAATACATGTTCCTTGTTCTTGCAGACACACACACTCTGCAGTACCTCTACACTGCAGTCACACCAGGAATCTATTTCCCAGAGTTCACTGCTGTAGGCCTGCTGGACGGAGAGCAGTTTATGTCCTACAGCAGCAGCAACAGGACGCTGATCCTGAAGGACTGGATAAAGAAGATTGAGGATGAAGTGTATTGGCAGAGTGCGACAAAGGAACTGGAGAACAATGAGGATTATTATAACAGCACATTCACAAGAGTAATGAAAGAACTGAATCATAGTAAAGGTAAGAATAAACACCTTATTAATGTTGCTATTAAGCTTGTTTCTAGAAAATTGAATTCAAATCTGATCAGAAATCCACTTTGAATGACTTTTACCAAACAGCCCAGGAATTAACAAATGCCATCGGCAGCCATAGAACATTATTTCATAGTTGGGCGACACAATGGCGTAGTGGTTAGTGCTGTCGCCTCGCACCTCCAACATCTTACAGTATATATAGTACTGTGCAAAAGTATTAGGAAGCATATTATAGGCTGTACCAATTTTGTTATACATGTTTATCATGTCTGCAAAATTATGTTCAAAATTATTTAGTATTTCTATATATAACTTAAAATTTTATGAATAAATAACATTACAGGAGAATATATGCATGGCTGTAAAGGGAAAAAATATAGTACAAAGACCAGATTTCAGATGAAAACAATAACCTAATATACGCTCCTGGGATTTTTTCTTTTTTTTTCTTTACAGTCATGCATAACTTCTCCTGTAATGTTATTTATTTATTACTTTTTAAGTTATTTGTGGAAATACTGAATGATTTTGTGCATGTAATATGGTTCCTAAGACTTTTGCACAGAGAGTGAACATGTTCTCACCGTGTGGGGTGAGTTTCCTCCATAATCATGTTATGAAGGGTGTTCGAATCAAACTGGGACTTTTGATTGTGCAGAATAACAGACACCGTTCTGAGAGTAAAAACTCCCTTTATTTCTCTATATAGTCCCCTGCTACACTAACGCACTTATCAATACATCAATTAACACACTTAAAATAGTGATATTGATTTGTATTTTTTTTTTCTGATTTTGGGTAGGCAGGAGATTTGTGTGTGTGTGTGTGTTGTAATTCCAGAAAACTGTTCTTTTACATAATCTGGCCTACAGATACTTTGGTGTAAAATAATAATTATTAGGTTCATCAAATAATGATGTTTGGAAATCAAACATTAGGATAAATGATATCCTGATTTAATAATGATGCCATAAAATACACATCTATAAGAATTTTTTTTTTTTGTAAAGCACACACACACACAGTACCTCCAAGCACTATTGAAACAGTGGGATAAGTGCATTATTGTAACAGGAGCTCAGCCATCCTTCATCTATCTGTGAACTTCTGTAGTCCAACAACGGACCGTGGAGGCCAATGATGACTTTGTGTTTATTCCCATTTTACAACCATGGTGAGACTCCTCGCCAACATTTACTCACTCTCACGTGCACACAAACACATACACAATTAGCCTAATCCAGGTACTCTGGTTTCCTCCCACAATCTAAAGACATACAGATTACGCTAATTGTCGTTCCCAAATCGCCTGTAGTGTGTGTGTGAGTGTGTTCCCCCTGCAACCCTGTAACCAGGATAAAGCCGTGCAGATGAGTGAGTATACTACAGTTTGAGCACTGAGGAGAAACCGTCCCTTTTTTTCCTCAGGACTTCACAGAACATCTGAGGCGATTAAATTACACACAGCTGGACTCTATTTACTAATTAGGTGACTTCTGAAGGCGATTAGTTCCAGTAGATTTAAGTTAGGGGTATCAGAGTAAAGGGGGTGAATATAAATGCACACCAGACCTATTTAGATTTTTATTTGTAATAAAAATCATTCAATTCACCTGCCATATTGTGTTGGTTTATCACATAAAATCCTAATAATATTAATTTACGTTTGTGATTGTAACATGACAAAAAGTGGAAAAGGCACTGAAATAAGTACTGATCTTTAGTACATCAGCACCCTCTATCACATGGGATATTGCTTAAATGTATAGTGTCACTGGGCTGAAGAAGACATGTTTACGCATGGTGTCATTATTGGCCTCAAATGTCCTCATGGTGGCGAGTCTCCGGTCCACATTGATATGACTCTGAGATCTGTAGTGATCACAATGAGTTTTTGTAAAATGCCATCATACTATTTCAGACACACACCTCTTTCCAGACATTTTACTGCCATTATTGTAGTCTGCTTTATGTCCAAACACAGTCATTCCAGTCTTAATGGTCCCCAAATTGTCAGTTGTGACAGCTCTTATGCATTGTGTAAAAACTTTCTCCAGTTTTTCAATTGATCAGAGATCTTCTACAAGGGCTCTTATTACACCTCCTGCATGTGACTCATCTATCTCCATTTCTGTCTTTAGCTCTGCTGTTTTTAACTAGTTTAAGCCCATTTCTCTTTCTTTTCTGTTAAAGATTATTAATATTATGAAGCCTGCAGGTTCTCCTGCTGATCCCATTCCTCTACATCTTTTTAAAGAGTTGGCTCCCATTCTAGGTCCTCACTCACTTACTCATCTTCTATACCTCTTTAGCATGTATCCAGGGTCACAGGGACCTGGAGCCTATCCCAGGTGGCTTTGGGCACAAGGCAGGGTTCACCCTGGACAGGGTGCCAATCCATCGCAGGACACTCACACACTATGGGAAATTTGGGAACACCAATTAGCCTAACCTGCATATCTTTGGACTGTGGGAGGAAACCGGAGTACCCGGAGGAAACCCACCAAGCATGCAAACTCCATGCACACAGAGACGGGAATCAAGCCTGGCCGGGAATCAAACCTGGACCCTAGAAGTGCAAGGCGACAGTGCTAACCAGGGCTGCACAATATATCGAAGAATTATTGTTATCGCGATAATGGTACCGTATACGCAATATCTGTATCGCAAAGAATTACGATAAATGAAATCGATGAGTGTATGGTTAGACGTAAATAAAAAGTAATGTTTCAAAGTAATTCATATTGTGTTGGCAGGTCTATGGTAACAGCAAACCAGAAGTCAGAATATCTGCTGAGGGTTTTAAGTCATTCATACTGTTTTGAAGTCTAAATATTTGCAATTTCCTTGACATATAGTTTCTTTTTAGCCCGACGAATATCTATTACCTGTTTATTTTAGTATGATCATTACATATAAATGATTTTTTTTTAATATGCAATAATAATAATTAAAAATGCATTTCTCTAGGGAAATGTTATATCGCAAGAAATATCGTTATCGCAATATTCAACAACATATCGCATGTCATGACTTCCTGGGACAAAGAGGCGAACGCAAGTGCAGGTTTCAAGATTAGTGATATCTTTTTATTTCTTCACTCAAAAAGTCCTCCCATAAGCAATAAAGAAAACAGAACTACAGTATATACTGAGGTTGGGTCTGCAGGCGGGTTAGAGGCGTACTGATAAGAAATAAACAAAGGCAATAACACTCGGCCCGGGATTGGGACCCCGCGGGCTGATTCAAGCTCAGCCTTGACCTTGACCATGATGACGGTTCCTTTTGACCTCCTGTGACGTACCCGTCCCTGCAGACACCGATCAGTCCTGGAGTTTAAACACACAAATAAGAGGTTAGCCAACGTGACAAAACAAAATGGTGCACAACAGTGAACAGACAAGGTGATATGGGTTCGACTGGAATAAATGGACGCACAGGGTCGACACAGGTGAACTTGATTTTGTGCTAGTGAAGTTAATGGTGAACAATACACATGCAGACACACTAGGGGGAGACAAAGCGGCGGCTCAGTAATCTGGGGAGCCAGATCTTAATTCCCAGGGCTGAGGTGGCTTAGATGTGACAATATCGCATATTTTCCTGATATCATGCAGCCCTAGTGCTAACTACTACACCACTGTGCCGCCCATTCTAGGTCCTATAGTTTTAAATATTATAAATAGCAGCTTGGGATCTGTGATGGTACCCAGAAATTTTAAACATGCAGTTGTGCAGCCTTTGTTAAAAAAAACTAATCTTGATCCGTCTGTGTTTTCTAATTACAGACAAATCTCTAAGCTACCATTTCTGTCTAGGATTCTGGAGAAAGTAGTATATACACAACTAATAGATTATATTAATGAGCATGAAATTCTTGAGGTCTTTCAGTCTGGTTTTAAGGCTCTTCACAGTACCAAAACAGCTCTGTTAAGTGTCTTTAAATGACATTTATCATATTACCGATTCTTTTCAAACTTTTGCCTTTGATACAGTAGACCATGACATCCTTGTGACACTTGGAACACTGAATGGGAATTAGAGGGACAGCTGGTTTAGGTCCTATCTAGAACATTTTCTATCAATAAGATCAGCTCCTCTGACATATGGGGTACCACAGGGGTATATCCTTGGACCCCTTCTTTTCTTTTTGTATTTGTTGCCGCTCGGCTTTTATCCTGAGAAAACATGGCATCTCGTTTTACTGCTATGCAGATGATAGTCAGATTTATCTCCCGTTAAAACAGAAGGAAGGCTACTCTGTCAAGCCTCTGTTAACATGTCTAGATGACATAAAGACATGTTTAGCCCAATTTTGTATTTTATTTTAATGATAAATAAATGGAGGTTTTGGTATTTGATCCTGGTGCCAGGGGTAGCCTTGGAGCTTTGGAGAAATTTGATAAACAGATCTGTGGTTCGGTCCAGTTTCTTTCAACTGGTAAGACAATTGGCAAAACTTAAGCCTGTTTTGTTCTTTAAGCATTGCCATCCATGCCTTTATCACAACTCGCATTGATTACTGTAATGCTTTTGTATTTCGGGGTTTCCCAGGCAGCATTACATCGACTACAGCTGATCCAAAACTCTGCTGCTCGACTCTTAACGTCTACCCGTAAAAGAGAACATATCTCTCCAGTTCTGGCTTCCCTTCATTGGCTCCCAGTACAGTACAGAATTAATTTTAAAATTCTTTTGGTTACGTTTAAATGTTTACATGGCCTTGCCCGGCCCTAAAACTCGGATCTGCTTCAGTCCTATGAACCACTCCGGTAGGACTGCAACAACGAATCGATAAAATAGATAAAAATCGATTACTAAAAGTGTTGGCAACGAATTTCATAATCAATTCATTGTGTCACGTGATGCGAGACATTTGATTATTTAAAAAAACTTTAGCTGAGCGCGGAGCAGAGTGAGCACACTTGGTCTCGCGCACTGATGCTAGCAGAGTTCGGCACCTCATGGACAGGGCGGAGCAAAGAAATAAAAATACGAGTGGAGGTAGAATAAAGAAAAATGGCGGAGACTGCTGGGTCCTAGTCCTCGTCACTTACTGGTATAATCAACATCCAGGCAAGCGTGTACGGTTTACCATAACACTTTGACCGTGTGTGTATGTGTGTGTGTGTAAAACATATTTTATTTTGTGTCTGTATGCGTGTGTGTACAGCGTGTATGTAAAGTAAAAGCAAGTCTCATTAGAGACGTTAAAAATCCATGGTCTCTCTCTGCTCAAGGCTGCTCTTTGCCTGTTTGTGTGTGTGTGTGTGTGTGTGTGTGTGTGTGTGCGCGCGCAGTCATTGGACACCGTGCCCCACACACGCAGGCAGACCCCTCCTACTTTCGCCTTCACAGACACACACACGCTTTCTCTATGCTCCGTACAGAAACACTGCTCTGTCGTGATTCTTTTCAAAGGTAAAGTGCTGGTTAATTTGTCTTTCTTTACAGCAGTAATTCAGTGAGTGTGTTTTTAAAAAAATTCTATTTGGTTTACGAGTGTTTTGAAATACTAGCCTCTTCCGGAACGAATTATGCTTGTAATCCGAGGTTCCACTATATCTATTTGGCAGCTGTAAAGCATGCATGTCAATGTTTTTTGTGTTTTTGTGTCAATGTCCATTTTTATTTAATTATATTATTATTATAACAGCTCAAGGAGCAAAATGATTGTGCACTTTCTAAAGATTTTACTTCCGTTTAAAAGGGTTGGAAATTAATGCTTTTCTAGCTTTGTGTGTTTTTTTTCCTGTAAATCCGATTAATCGAAAGGAAAAAAATAACAATCGACAGATTAATCGATTAGTAAAATAATCGTTAGTTACACCCCGGTCTCTCAGATCATCAGATAGACTTTTGCTGACTGTTCCTAAAACCAAATGCAAGCTTAGGGGTGATCAGGCGTTCTCTGTAGCGGCACCCAAACTGTGGAATGACCTACCCTTGTCTATTCATGAGGCCACATCAATGAGGTGTTTAAGTCCCATCTTAAAACTTGTATGTTTTCTCTGGCGATTAAACGAACATGAGATGTTAGCATGAGAGAAAATTAGCATATTGTGATAAAGTTCATTATTTTCTGTAATGTACTGATAAACATTAGACTTTCATACATTTTAGATTCATTACACACAACTGAAGTAGTTCAAGCCTTTTATTGTTTTAATATTGATGATGGCATACAGCTCATGAAAACCCAAAATCCCTATCTCAAAAAATTAGCATATCATGAAAAGGTTCTCTAAACGAGCTATTAACCTAATCATCTGAATCAACTAATTAACTCTAAACACCTGCAAAAGATTCCTGAGGCAAAAGTTTTAAAAACTCCCAGCCAGGTTCATTACTCAAAACCGCAATCATGGGTAAGACTGCCGACCTGACTGCTGTCCAGAAGGCCATCATTGACACCCTCAAGCAAGAGGGTAAGACACAGACATTTCTGTACGAATAGGCTGTTCCCAGAGTGCTGTATCAAGGCACCTCAGTGGGGAGTCTGTGGGAAGGAAAAAGTGTGGGAGAAAACGCTGCACAACGAGAAGAGGTGACCGGGCCCTGAGGAAGATTGTGGAGAAGGACCGACTCCAGACCTTTAGGGACTGAGTCTGGAGTAGAAACATCCAGAGCCACCGTGTACAGGCGTGTGCAGGAAATGGGCTACAGGTGCCGCATTCCCCAGGTCAAGCCACTTTTGAACCAGAAACAGAGGCAGAAGCGCCTGACCTGGGCTACAGAGAAGCAGCACTGGACTGTTGCTCAGTGGTCCAAAGTACTTTTTTCGGATGAAAGCAAATTTTACATGTCATTCGGAAATCAAGGTGCCAGAGTCTGGAGGAAGACTGGGGAGAGGGAAATGCCAAAATGCCTGAAGTCCAGTATCAAGTACCCACAGTCAGTGATGGTCTGGGGTGCCATGTCAGCTGCTGGTGTTGGTCCACTGTGTTTTATCAAGGGCAGGGTCAATGCAGCTAGCTATCAGGAGATTTTGGAGCACTTCATGCGTCCATCTGCTGAAAAGCTTTATGGAGATGAAGATTTCATTTTTACTGTGCTCAATTGGCCTGCCAACTCTCCTGACCTGAACCCCATAGAGAATCTGTGGGATATTGTGAAGAGAAAGTTGAGAGACACAACACTCTGGATGAGCTTAAGGCCGCTATCGAAGCATCCTGGGCCTCCATAACACCTCAGCAATGCCACAGGCTGATTGCCTCCATGCCACGCCGCATTGAAGCAGTCATTTCTGCAAAAGGATTCCCGACCAAGTATTGAGTGCAGAACTGAACATAATTATTTGAAGGTTGACTTTTTTTGTATTAAAAACACTTTTATTTTTTTGGTCGGATGAAATATGCTAATTTTTTGAGATAGGGATTTTGGGTTTTCATGAGCTGTATGCCACAATCATCAATATTAAAACAATAAAAGGCTTGAACTACTTCAGTTGTGTGTAATGAATCTAAAATATATGAAAGTCTAATGTTTGTCAGTACATTACAGAAAATAATGAACTTTATCACAATATGCACATTTTTTGAGAAGGACCTATATATATTTTGTTTGATTAGATATGTGTGTGATGTTATTTTAATTATGTCTTTTTATATAATTTGATTATTTATGTCAAGCACTTTGGGGCATTCTTGTTGTTAAAGTGCTATACAAATAAAGTTGAGTTGAGAGATTTATTTTATACTACACAATACACTTAATTATTTGCTGTGGATTATCTGCTGATGATTTAATTTTCTCTATAAGAGTGTACCACAGAGGTTGTGTATAATCACCATCAGAGTGGCTTAGATTCAGCTGTAACACCAACTAAGTGACCTTCACTAACATGCGACCAAACAAGGCCTAACATATGCTACAATAATTGTCCACATCAGAGGATCACTATAGTGAAGCTCAGGCAGTAGCACTTAACTAGATTTTTTGTGTGTGTGTGTGTATGTGCGCAGGTGTTGATACACTACAGAGGATGTACGGCTGTGAGCAGAATGGTGATGGCACCACTAGAGGATACGATCATTACGCTTACGATGGAGACGACTTCATCAGTCTGAACCTGACAACAGGAAGCTGGAACGCAGCTGATGCTAAAGCTCTGAACACCAAACAGAAGTGGGAGTCTGATGGTGTTTATACCAAATACTGGAAGAACTACCTGGAGAGCTCGTGTACTGACAGTTTAATGAAGTTTAGCAAAGAGGCACTGAAGAGGAAAGGTAAAGCATGTGACCAACACCTACACACACTCTGAAAGTGCACCCGCCATCATATGTAATAACACACTCCACTAGTGTAGACACTAATACACCACACTCTGAATACACACTCAGGTTTCTGGTAGGAAAAATAAGTTTTCTCTGTGTTAACAAGTTGTGGGGTTTTCTTTACTCTGTCTCTGCAGTTCGTCCCGATGTGTCAGTGTTCCATAACCGCTCGTCCCCTACTCCAGAAGTGGTGTGTCACGTTACAGGTTTCTTCCCCAAACCATTAAACATCACCTGGCAGAAGGACGGAGAGGACGTGCATGAGGACGTGGAGCTCAGAGAGACGTTACCCAACCAGGATGGAAGCTTCCAGAAGAGAATCATTCTGAGAGTCCCAGATGAGGAGCTGCAGAAACACAACTACACCTGCGTGGTTCAGCACATCAGCTTGGGGGAGGAGTTAGTGCTCAGTGTGAAAAAGTGCAGAATCCTGAAAGGTCACGTTTTTTTTTTTATTCATAGAAATAGAGCTGTAGAGAGTGAAAGCTGATTTCTTGCCACAGCAGATAATAAAGACTCTGTGCTGATTTAACAGATGGAGCACCGATTGCTATCATCACTGCTGTAGTCGTGTCTCTCATCGCTCTCGTCATCGTTGTTGCTGGAATTGTGGTCTGGAGGAAGAGGAACTCTGGTGAGAGGAGGAAGGAGGCAGATGTGAAGTTTTCAGAGAACAGATTTACACTTTCTAATTCCTGAAAGGGGATCTGATGAATATTTTGCTTCTGTTTAAGTTGAACTGATAAATTAGACGAGACAATAAGCTGATATTGACTAATTGTCTTGTGAAAGTAAATCCAGTAGACAGATTTAATACTAACTGTCTGTCCATCATCTGTGTTTCAGACTTCAGACCTGTTCCACCCAAACCCTGTAAGTGAACCTTTATGATCCATAAATGATGTTTAAAACCACTACATTATTTATACACAATGTTTAGTCACGTTGTGATGGATGTGAATGTTTTACAGCCTCTGAAGGAGATTCTTTAACCACAAACTTATAAAGAGTGACTGTGTGTCTTCCTGCTGAACCGAGAGAGTAAGACATGATGTAGTTTACAGTGTAACATTCAGTCTCAGCTCAGAGCTCATCCTGTTTCTGTCTGTTCTTCTAGGAGACACGGATCCTCCACCAACATCCGGGAATGTGTTGCATATTATAATTTTATTTTATTATTGTATATAGTGTATATATTGTATTAAATATTTTATATTTTATGAAAATTCTCCTTTATGCCCATGTCTTTTTTTTTTTTTTTTTTTTTTTTAAGAAACAAAACTCTGGGGAAAAAAAAAAACTCAGATTAATATAAATCAATCATTAATCTGATATCAGGTCAATTGATCCATTCATTACTCCATAGAGAGAGAGAGAGAGACTGATGAAGTTTGTATACTGTTTTATTAGTCTTAAAACAAATGCACGTGGATCAGAAATGCTCCATTGAGGAGGATTTTCCGCTTGCTAATATTCCTCTGTTCCCTCATATCACATGCACAATATGGTTTTTAAATACATAACAAACTCATTTACTGTACACTGGATACACACTGGACTTTAAGCTACTACATCAAAGAGTGTTCTTTTAAACCAGGAGTACAGTATTTAACAAAATACTGTGTGTGTGTGTGCGCGCTCTGCGATGGATTGGCACGCTGTCCAGGGTGTACCCTGCCTCGTGCCCTGAGTCTCCTGGGATAGGCTCCAGGTCCCCGCGACCCTAAATACAGGATAAAGCGGTATAGAAGATGAATGAATGTTTACTTATTATTGGAGATTGAGTAAAATTTAGAGGGTCTCTGAAAGTATCTTTCCACCACTATATAATCAAACAGTCTAGTAGGTGTAGTGACCTGCATGTCAACAGATGAAATTCATGTATTATAGAGATCCATTACACACAGACTGATATATTTCAGGTGTTTATTTCCTTTAACTTTGATGATTATGTCTTACAACTAATAAAAACCAAAACTTCACTCATTCACTCATCTTCTACAGCATACTGCCTTATCCTGTATTCATGTTCGCAGGGACTTGGAGCCTATCCAAGGATGCTTAGGGCACGATGCAGGGTACACCTTGGACAGTGTGCCAATCCATCACACACAGGGCACACACACCTCAATTTTGGGAACACCAGTCAAGCTAACTTGCATATCTTAACCCACCAAGCACGGGGAGAACATGCAAGGTCCATGCACAAAGAGACGGGAATCGAGCATGGCCGGAATTGAACCAGACCCTGGAGGTGCAAGGCGACAGTGCTAACCACTACACCACCGTGCAGCCACCAAAAATTCAGTGTCTCAGAAAATGTTTATATTACTCGACCAATAAAAAAAAATTTTTTTTAATGATTTTTAATCACAGAAATGTTGGACTACTGAAATGTATGAACACGTACAGCACACTCAGTACTTGGTCAGGGTTCCTGCTGACATGCTATGGAAGAACAGGTTGCTCTGATAGCAGCCTTCAGCCCTTCTGTGTTGTTGGTTCTGGTGTCTCACATCTTTCTCTTCACAATACCCAAAAAATTCTCTATGGGCTTTGGGGTCGGGTGAGGTTGCAGGGATAACATTCGCTTGATTACTTAAACCAGGTATTAGTCCTTTTGGCAGCATGGGCAGGTCCCACATCCTGCTAGGAAAATGAAATCAGCATTTCCATAAAGCTGGTCAGCAGAGTAGATGTAGAGTAAAACTTCCTGGTAGATGGCTATACTGACCTTGGACTTGATAAAACACAGTGGACCAACACCAGCACTGACTGCAAACTTTACACTGGACCTCAAGCAACTTGACTTCTGTGCCCCCGCTCTCTTCCTCCAGACTCTTGGACCGTGATTTACAAATGAAATGAAAAAATTACTTTCATCTGAAAAGAGGACCCACTGAACAACACTCCAGTCCTTTTTGTCCTTTGCCCAGGTAAGACACCTCTGACGTTGTCTCTTATTCAAGAGTGACTTGACACAAGGAATGTGATAATTGTAGCCCATGTCCTGGATACATATGTGTGTGGTGGCTCTTGAAGCACTGACGCCAGCTGCAGTCCACTCCTTGTGAATCTCTAAATTCTTGAATGGGCTTCGTTTCACAATCCTCTCACAGCTGCAGTTATCCCTGTTGCTTGTGTACCTTTTTCTACCAATTTTTTTCCTTCCATTCAACTTTTCATTAATGTGTTTGTAAACAGCAGTTTGTGAACAGGCAGTTTCTTTAGCAATGACCATTTGTGGCCCACTGAACCAGACTGAGAGACCATTTAAAGGGTAAGTAAACCTTTGCAGGTGTTTTGAGTTAATTCGATGATTAGAGTGTGACACCACGGGTCTCCAATATTGAACTTTTTCATAATATTCAAATTTTCGAAGATATTTTAACTTATTGAGATGCACCTGTATGTGTTCGTATTTCTCCGACTGTCACTTGCCTCTTTCTAATCTGTCTGTAGTGTTTTTGCCGCCTGGAATGCACAGATTTGATTGGCTGTGTAGCATCACATGAGCTGGCTTTACTCACGTTCAATTGGTCTGTGAGTTTCCAGGTCCACTAAACCGGTACGGTAAGGAAGCTGTGTACTGCTTAAAAATGAACCGCCTCATCAAATGATTGGTTGTAGCTCTGGGTCTGTACAGGGCGGCATCTGGGTTGCCATGTGGATGAGCCTAAATTTGGTACTTAAAAAGCTAGCCAACTTATTGGGACGCCATACAAACATACAGATTTTCAAGCATCATTTCCTGGATAGTGATTATTATTAGGTTCACTACATGTCCTCTCCCCTACACCAGTACATCATAATCATAAACCTATGATTTATCAGTGTGACTAACAGAATGAGAGACATGAAGCTGCATTGAGGTTCATTGAAAGGATCATATTTGAAAATTTGTTTAATATGTACAGAGCAGGTTTTGGAATATGCGACATACTAATGCAGGGATGTTTTAAACAAAGGACAGCCTATAAGGTGCGAGTCCAGACCTGCACTGGGCCAGGACCCCGTCTTCACCAACATCCTGAGGCAGAGGGCAGTTTGTAGTGAAGCTCTGCCTCTTTTACTTCTGCATCTTGTGAATACTGATGTAGGTGAAAGTAAAACACACCCAAACTTCACAGAAAAACTGAAGAGGTGCGGTAACTGCTAAAATTAATTTGTAATTTTTTAAATAAACATTAACGATTCAATATGTATAAAAAATAGGAAAGAATATAACAATGGCTTACTGTATCACACTGCAAGTCCCAGTTTGACTTAAACACAGCTCAGATTTTTTTTTCATTCTGTAGTATATCTACAGCTGTTTAAACTTTTATGCTATTTGTAAAAGTTATATCTAGCATTTTTATGAATTATTCTACATAAACAGTTAAGATTAATAATTTTTATTATATTATTACTTTATATTAATCACAGTGTATCTATCAGTCATTGCGGACTTTTCCTGACTACACAGCATTAACTTCTGTCCTGTGTTTTGACTTTTGCTGTAATTTTGTCCTGGTGCTGAGGCACCTGATCTTACCCCACGGAAATAAGTTAACACCTGTAGTGGGTATAGTCGTTAAGTCAGCCAGATGATGGATGAAATTTAAATGTCTAAAAGTTTTGTACTGGGTATTGGAATTAATTTCTACACAGTTCAATATTTAATTTCTTTTCTCAATCCTTAATTTCATTAAATTATTTATTTTAATATAAATAAGCAATATAAATAAGCAAACATTTAAGATAAGAACATTTAGCAAAACTTTTTAATAGGAATTAAAGAGACAATGATTACTTTCATTTATTAATTATTAGTTTATTTTCAGTATAAAATTAATGATTTTAAGTAAAATGTTATTCATTTTACATTTCAATTCATAATAATGAATTTCAACAATGAAGTAATTTTAATAGAACTTATTTTTTTTATTCATTTTTGAACACGAGTACTTCTGTTGTAGAATGTAAAAGGAGGGAATTTCATTTAAAGTAAGACAGGAATTCATATTAAAAGGACCCAAAGTCATTTCTGATTGGCTCAAAAGATGTTTCAAAATTGGTTTGATGGATTAAACACACCGTTCCCTCTCACAGCCATGTTCAGTGCAATCAACACATTTCCTCATATTTCAGGTACACATATTTACTGCTGTATTGTTTCAATAGGGATATCATTTCTAATAACGTAAATACTATAAGTACAGATGCCATGTTTAATCTTGCTTTAAGTAATATATGCAAAAGAAATCCAGTTCAGTATTTCATTCTAAATTCACAGGAATTATATTTTTGTTGCTAATTTACAAAACAAACGTATATTGCAATATACTAGAATTTATATTGCAATACATTAGGAAATATATTTCAATATATGAGAAACTTCCCCATATATTTCCAATATAGGATGGATAACCTATTGCTATATATTATTGCAAATATATTGATTCATATATTTTAAAATATTTTAATGAGATAAGCAGGGTCCAAGCTCCAAATCATATTTTGCATGACATTAATTATATTTTACATTATTTAGCCATATGGATAGACCATATATGCCTATGTATTGATTCATATATTATAAAATGAAGTGACAGAGTATTATAAATGAAATCATCATTAACAGCAGCATAAAGTCCACTTTTTATTTACCTCATTTTATTTATCTCAGCATTTTATTCCTCCACATGACATTTCATCCTCAACATGGCATTTCAGTTCTCCACACTGGAACGTGGTGGAATACAGTGGTGTGAAAAACTATTTGCCCCCTCCTGATTTCTTATTCTTTTGCATGTTTGTCACACAAAATGTTTCTGATCATCAAACACATTTAACTATTAGTCAAAGATAACACAAGTAAACACAAAATGCAGTTTTTAAATGAGGGGTTTTATTATTTAGGGAGAAAAAAAATCCAAACCTACATGGCCCTGTGTGAAAAAGTAATTGCCCCCTGAACCTAATAACTGGTTGGGCCACCCTTAGCAGCAATAACTGCAATCAAGCGTTTGCGATAACTTGCAACGAGTCTTTTACAGCGCTCTGGAGGAATTTTGGCCCACTCATCTTTGCAGAATTGTTGTAATTCAGCTTTATTTGAGGGTTTTCTAGCATGAACCGCCTTTTTAAGGTCATGCCACAACATCTCAATAGGATTCAGGTCAGGACTTTGACTAGGCCACTCCAAAGTCTTCATTTTGTTTTTCTTCAGCCATTCAGAGGTGGATTTGCTGGTGTGTTTTGGGTCATTGTCCTGCTGCAGCACCCAAGATCTCTTCAGCTTGAGTTGACGAACAGATGGCCGGACATTCTCCTTCAGGATTTTTTGATAGACAGTAGAATTCATGGTTCCATCTATCACAGCAAGCCTTCCAGGTCCTGAAGCAGCAAAACAACCCCAGACCATCACACTACCACCACCATATTTTACTGTTGGTATGATGTTCTTTTTCTGAAATGCTGTGTTACTTTTACACCAGATATAACGGGACACACACTTTCCAAAAAGTTCAACTTTTGTCTCGTCGGTCCACAAGGTATTTTTCCAAAAGTCTTGGCAATCATTGAGATGTTTTTTAGCAAAATTGAGACGAGCCTTAATGTTCTTTTTGCTTAAAAGTGGTTTGCGCCTTGGAAATCTGCCATGCAGGCCGTTTTTGCCCAGTCTCTTTCTTATGGTGGAGTCGTGAACACTGACCTTAATTGAGGCAAGTGAGGCCTGCAGTTCTTTAGATGTTGTCCTGGGGTCTTTTGTGGCCTCTCGGATGAGTTGTCTCTGCGCTCTTGGGGTAATTTTGGTCGGCCGGCCACTCCTGGGAAGGTTCACCACTGTTCCATGTTTTTGCCATTTGTGGATAATGGCTCTCACTGTGGTTCGCTGGAGTCCCAAAGCTTTAGAAATGGCTTTATAACCTTTACCAGACTGATAGATCTCAATTACTTTTGTTCTCATTTGTTCCTGAATTTCTTTGGATCTTGGCATGATGTCTAGCTTTTGAGGTGCTTTTGGTCTACTTCTCTGTGTCAGGTAGCTCCTATTTAAGTGATTTCTTGATTGAAACAGGTGTGGCAGTAATCAGGCCTGGGGGTGACTACAGAAATTGAACTCAGGTGTGATAAACCACAATTAAGTTATTTTTTAACAAGGGGGGCAATCACTTTTTCACACAGGGCCATGTAGATTTGGAGTTTTTTTTCTCCCTTAATAACGTAAACCTTCATTTAAAAACTGCATTTTGTGTTCAATTATGTTATCTTTGACTAATAGTTAACGGTTTTTGATGAGCAGAAACATTTAAGTGTGACAAACATGCAAAAGAATAAGAAATCAGGAAGGGGGCAAATAGTTTTTCACACCACTGTACATGCATAAAGGTTGATATAATGTGACAGATCAACTAATATAAATCTATATATTTTCCAAAATATTTAAGGCATATGTTCCCATATAAATCTGACTATATTATCTTGTACAATGAGTTATATTATCTCATATAATTTTACATATATATTTCCATATATTTACACTGCTTTTTCCAATATATAATCTCATTTAATGTGGGATATAATTCAATATATATAACAGTATATTAAACAGTATAACAATGTATTTATTGTGAGAAGTGAGAGAGTAAGACATGAGTGCAGTGTGGAATAAAAATCTGTGTGTGGAGTGAAAATCCAGCAGAAAATGCCCTTAGCCGAGCGACTTATAAAAGAACTTAGTAGTCTAGATGAAAAACACATTGCTAGTTTATTAGATCAGAGACTAAGGCAAGGTGCACTGCCAGGCTTGGTAGCTCTCTGCATCTAAGCTCTAGATTTTCTAAAATTCGATTGTGGTAACACCAGCAAGCACAAGGTGGCAAAAATGTGGATTGTTCTCATGTCATGTTATGACCAATTTTATATATATATATATATATATATATATATATATATATATATATATATATTTTTTTTTTTTTTTTTTTTTTTTTAACATTTTAATCATTATTTTGCTCCTAGCTCATGCAGAGGCCGAATCCTCTTTGTGGCTCCCCGAGGCCCATGCGTGTGACGGCTTAAACCTATAACCATTCCATAACACCTAGCCATGACACCCCCCAGCACCTGAACATAACTGTAACCCTGTGCAGCCATCCTGGGGTCATATATAGTCTAATGTATAGAGGATAAAAAAAATGTGAATTTTGTGAAAAAGTTCCCCTTCTTTATACTGTATGCATTATTATTCTATTGTTGTTAACTATTGTTTAAAGAAACAAGGTCAGTTCCTCAGCACTTTAATTCTATAATTAAATATTTAAGGTTTTATTAAATTGTTAAATATCTTGAATATTGTTTTAGTTTAAGACAAGATTTATTTAAAGCAAGTTTTACATCTTTTACAAAAGTGATCCATGCAATAAACAGAGAGAAATTATATTTGGTTTGTAATTTCTTCCTTTTTTGATGATCAGAAAAAAAACACCTCATATACATACTCTGAACTGTCAGTTTTGTGATTCGTTGCACCCTGACTATAAGCTCAACCAAGCTGTGGCATTTCTCTCTCTCTCTCTCTCTCTCTCTCTCTCTCTCTCTTCTATTTAAAGTTAAACAACAAAATTCACAAAGGTTTTCAATTCAATAAATGGATGATGTTTCCGAACCATAATCATGTTCAATAATCATCATCTCAGTTTTTACCAATTTTTTGCCTAATCTAGCAGCCCTAGTTTGCTTGACATGTCAAAAACAGTAATGATGATGTGAGCAAAATATTATGTTATAAAGATGTTTTGTTATTCCCTCTCTCACTCACTTATTGGCGAGAGTTTCTTCGTCTAAAAACAACAAACGGAACTCAGCACAGAACAACTAAAAACTCCGACTCAGGTACGTTATAATGGATAATATTCAGCTCGTTCAGTGTGTAGTGGGTGATGACTCGGCGGCATACTCGTTCAGCCAAAGCTAACGCTAAGGCTAGCCCACCGGAGCACACCTCCTCTGCGCTTCACGTGTCCAACAGGTTTGCTCTCCACAGTGCTGCAACCGTTGAGAAACCTGGAAGAGCACTGGTTATAGGAGACTCTATACTGAGGCACGTGACATTAGCTAGACCTTTAGGGGCGGCAGTGATTTGGTGTATCCCGGGAGCCAGAGCACCGGACATAGCAGGATTACTGAGCTGCCGATTTGTCTCCCCATAGTGTGTCTACGTGCATACTGTTCCCCCCACACAACACCACTTGATTAGAGATCAAGTTCACATGTGTCTACCCTGTGTGTCTCACTATTTATTCCAGCCGAACCCTTAGCACCTCGTCTGTTCACTGTTGTGCACCTTCACGTGTGTGTGGTTCTAATGAACTTGTGTGTGCTTATTTTTCACTCCCAGGACTGAGCTGTATCTGCAGGCGAGGATCTTTTTGTGGAAAGTCGCTGTCAAGGTCAAGGTTGGGGCTGAAGGAATAGCAGCCCTCCTTTTTGTTTCCTGCTACGGACACGTTCGATTTGTTTACTTTCTTTGATTTCAAATAGCCCGCCTGCAGACCCGGCCTGGCGAAGTAACCCACCTGTGGGGTTTTTGTATTTTGTTTTCTTTTGGCTTTTTTTACTTGGACCTAAAGAATTACGATTAAAACAGTAGTTCAATCACCCTGCATGTGCGTTCTCTCTCTCTCTCTCTCTCTCTCTCTCTCTCTCTTCATATGGGAGACATTACAGACATGACAGATGAACAGACCTTACTGAACGCAGCAGGGACACCGACGAACCTCCCTACCAGAATTACGTTTGACGTCAACAGGGGCAGATCGATGGACTGGCGAGAGCAGTCAACGACCTGGCGTGTAGCATCCAGGCCCTCCACACGGCGCAAGCGCCCCTGTCCTCTCCCCGCCCCTGGCCGCCTCGCCGGAGAGATATGCCGGGGAACCGGAGGGGTGCAAGAAGTTCCTCCTGGCCTGTGAGCTCTACCTGGCCGACTTTCCCGACCTTCCAGAGAGAAAGAAGGTCAGCTTTGTCATCCAGCAGCTCACCGGACCGGCAATGGACTGGGCCACGGCCGTGTGGAGCGCAGGCGGAAGTGCCACGTCCAGCTATGAACGTTTCCTCCGAGCCTTTCGCGCGGTGTTTGACCATCCAGATCACGGGAAAACAGGGGAGCAACAACTGCTGAGGCTGAAACAAGGACAGTCCGCCGTCGCCGACTACGCCGTGAAATTTCGGATCCTCGCCGCGGAGAGTGGCCTGTGCAACAAGAGCCTACTCGCCAGGTTCCGAGACGGCCGGCACCCAGATCTCCAATTAGAGCCCGCCTGCTGCAACGAGGGCTTATCTCTAGATGGGTGCATCGAACTGGCGATTAGGTTGAACCAGCATCTCCGCGGCCAACAAAAACATCCTACCTCCAGGGCCACGGGGGGCAGATCCGAATTTTCACGGAGAGACCCCCGTCGAACCGCGCGAAGGCAGCACCCCGGAGCCTATGGACGTGGGCACGTCCCGCCTGTCGACTCAGGAGAGGAGGCGTCGAATCTCATCGGGGTTGTGTTTGTACTGTGGGGGGGGGGGGGGGGGGCACACACCTCATTCGGAATTGCCCTCTCATTCAAGTAACCACACACACACCACCCCGCACTCACCATAATTTTTGTTTACAAGCATCTCTGACTTATGATAACCGTTCTGTCTCTGTTTTTCCTTTGATAGATTCCGGGTCGGCTGGAAACTTCATCTCTCTTGCAGTTCTTTCCTCGCTGCGAGCTCCTGTGTCGAAGCTTCCACACCCGATCTCAATTAAAGCTCTAGATGGCAAGACTTTGTCGTATTCGCCAGTTGAACACCTTTCCGTACCAATACGATTAACATTTCCCAGTCACACGGAGGAACTAAAATTTTTTGTTATTCCTCAGTCGGACCAGTCCGTCGTGCTGGGCCTGCCATGGCTCAGTTCTCACAATCCCAATTTCGATTGGGCAGGTTCACGCATCATATCATGGGCCCCTAGATGTGCAAAATTCTGTACACCGTCGGCATTGACGGTCCAAACAACCACGATTGAGAGCCCCCGTGCCCAAGTGTCCACCCTAGTGCCATCAGAGTACGCACGACTTAAAGACGTGTTTAGTGTTAGGGCTGCAGCACAACTTCCCCGTCACCGACCGTGGGACTGCGCGATTGAGCTCTTGCCCGGGAAAACACCACCTTGCTCGCGCGTTTATCCATTGTCCGTGGCAGAAAAAAGGCCTACGCCCATGTATTGATTATCGAGGGCTCAATACAATCACCATAAAATATAAGCACCCACTGCCCCTGGTACCGGCCGCTATCAACCTGCTCTGCGGAACGTCCATTTTTACCAAGCTCGACCTCCGTAGCGCTTACAATCTCGTTCGGGTTCGCGAGGGAGATGAGTGGAAGACTGCATTTAGCAAGACATCCGGCCACTACCAATACAACGTGATGGCTTATGGACTGGTAAATGCACCTGCGGTGTTTCAGGGGTTCATGAATGATGTGTTTCGGCATATGTTGAACCACTACGTTATAGTGTATTTAGATGATATTCTGATATACTCGCGGTCATATGCTGAACACGTCCGACACAACCGCCGTTCTTCATCGACTGCGCGAGCACGGGCTCTATGTGAAGGTGGAGAAATGCGAGTTTCATTAAAAGGAAATTGCATTTCTCAGCTATCGCATAGGACCGCAGGGGGTCGAAATGGACACAGCCAAGGTACAGGCGGTACAACAATGGCCGGAACCCAAGTCAGTCAAGGCGCTACAGAGCTTTCTGGGGTTCGCCAATTTCTATCGGTGCTTTATCAGGGGCTTCAGTACAGTGGCAGCACCGCTCACGGAGTTATTAAAAGGGAAACCACAGCGTCTGCGCGTGTTCTCGCTGGAAGCGCGCGTGGCTTTCCAGTGCCTCAAACATGCTTTCACCTCTGCGCCTATTGTAAAACTACCAGACCCAGACAAGCGCTTTTTAGTTGAGGTCGATGCGTCGGAGGTGGGGCTGGGAGCAGTACTGTCACAGCGCCACGACCACCCCGAAAAGCTCTACCCCTGCGCTTTTTTTTCATGGAAACTGACACCTGCCAAGGGCAACTATAATATCGGGAATCGCGAACTGCTTGCAGTAAAAACGGCGTTAGAAGAGTGGAGGCATTGGTTGGCGGGAGCTAAACACCCCTTTGTGGTGCTGACAGATCACCGGAATCTGGAGTACCTCCAACAAGCAAAAAGACTAATCTCCCGCCAAGCCTGATAGGCACTGTTTTTCACGCGCTTTCATTTTGTTATCACGTATCGCCCCGGTTCTAAGAATAAAAAAGCAGATGCGTTATCACGCTGCTTCCCGGCGCCGGATTTAAACCCAGATCCGGAAACAATACTGCCCGCATCACTCGTGATGGCTCCGGTAGTGTGGGATCTCGACTCTGAGATAGCCCAAGCGGTGCGGTCCCAGCCCGTGCTGCGGGGCTGTCCTCCGAGCCGAACCTACATGCCCGAGTCATTACGGTACACAACAGTTCTGGTAGTGGTGGATCGTTTTTTTTAAGGGATGCCGATTTACCCCGTTTAGCTCACTTCCAACCGCCTTCCAGGTGGCAGAAACCCTATTCGAATTAGTGTTTCGCTATTATGGTATCCCGGAGGACATTGTTTCTGATCGTGGTCCACAATTTATCGCAAGGGTCTGGAAGGCTTTCTTCCAGAGATTGGGGACCACCGTTAGCCTAACGTCGGGTTATCACCCCGAATCTAACGGACAGGCAGAGCGGACTGTCCAAGATCTCGGGAGGTACCTCCGTGCATATTGTAGTAGTCGGCAACATGAATGGGCAGACTGTTTATTCTGGGCGGAATATGCACAAAACCCCATAAAACACTCCTCAACCGGCTTAACACCGTTTCAGTGTGTGCTGGGGCACCAACCACCGCTATGTCCCTGGGATGCCACTCCCACCGATATCCCCATGGTGGATCAGTGGTTCAAGAAAGCGGAAAAAGTATGGGAGAATGCGCACACCAAAATCTCCCAAGCAGTACGCAGGTTCAAAAAATTCGCTGATAGACGGCGAGGGGAGAGTCCTCTGCTCCAGGTAGGCGATGGAGTGTGGCTCTCGACAAAGGATCTTACCCTCAATCTTCCCTGTCGCAAGCTGTCCCCCAAGTACATCGGTCCCTTCCCCATTATCGCACAAATTAACCCTGTTTCTTTTAAATTACAACTTCCCTCTCAGATGCGTGTTAACCCTGTTTTTCATGTGTCTCTTCTCAGGCCAGTGATACGGGGGCCCTTGGATGAAGGCGTCACGAATCCTTCGCTACCCGGGGCTGTGGAAATAACGGGCGCACCTGCGTTCAGAGTCAAAGAACTTCTTGACTCCCGAAGGCGAGGAAGGTGTCTGCAATATTTGGTGGATTGGGAGGGGTACGAACCGGAGGAGCGCAGCTGGGTCCCGGCACGAGATGTGCTGAGTCAAGAGCTCATTTCTGAATTCCATCAAACACGGCCGGACCGCCCAGCGCCGCGGCCTCCGGGCCGTCCCACCCGCCGCCAACCCCAGCAGGTCGGTGGGGCACGAATCCCTTCGGTAACGCAGAGAACGCGCCCGCACCTCTCCCGGGAAGCCGGTCCTGGGAGGGGGGGGTAATGTCACATCCGAGCCTCCTCAGTCCTGGGGAGGAAGGTCGGGCTCGCCGGATTACTGAGCTGCCGCTTTGTCTCCCCCTAGTGTGTCTACGTGCGTACTGTTCCCCCCACACAACACCACTTGATTAGAGATCAAGTTCAGCTGTGTCTACCCTGTGTGTCTCACTATTTATTCCAGCCGAATCCTTAGCACCTCGTCTGTTCACTGTTGTGCACTTTCACGTGTGTGTGGTTCTAATGAACTTTTGTGTGCTTATTTTTCCCTCCCAGGACTGAGCTGTATCTGCAGGCGAGGCTCTTTTTGTGGAAAGTTGCTGTCAAGGTTGGGGCTGAAGGAATAGCAGCCCTCCTTTTTGTTTCCTGCTACGGACACGTCCGATGTGTTTACTTTCTTTAATTTCAAATAGCCCGCCTGCAGACCCGGCCTGGCGAAGTAACCCACCTGTGGGGTTTTTGTATTTTGTTTTCTTTTGGCTTTTTTTACTTGGACCTAAAGAATTACGATTAAAACAGTAGTTCAATCACCCTGCATGTGCGTTCTCTCTCTCTCTCTCTTCGTATGGAAGACATTACAGACATGACAGGCTCTAGGACAGCACAGGTTCTCTAAGATAGTGGTACATGCTGGAGCTAACGATATACGCCTTCGTCAGTCAGAGGTTAGTAAGAGTAACTTTACAGAGGTGTTTAAATTAGCGAAGGCGATGTCCGATGAAGTAGTATGCTCTGGTCCCATCCCAATGAGACGTGGCGACATAGCTTACAGCAGGTTATGGTCGCTGAACCGCTGGATGTCCAGGTGGTGCTCCGAAAATAATGTGGGCTACATAGGCAATTGGAAAACCTTTGAGGGCAAAGCTGGCCTGTTAGGGCGGGACGGTGTCCATCCCACTCGGGAAGGTGCTGCTCTCATTTCCTGTAGTATAGCTCATAGATTCAGTAGAGTTCTAGTTAATCGGTGACAATCCAGAGCCCAGGCCAGGGAGCAGACAGATAGGCTAAACCAACCGTCTGCTAGCTGCATAGAGTCGTCACTCAGGGTTCACCATATTGAGACTGTGTCTGTTCCCCGAGCTAAGTAAAAATGTAGAAAGACTCAGAAAGTCTGTTTTAATAATTTAATTAACATAAAGACCACAAACTCGTATCACACTGAATGCACAGCCGGCACCTCTGATCTGAAGCTAGGACTATTAAATATTAGATCTCTCGCATCAAAAGCAGTTATTGTTAATGAAATTATCACAGATCAGGAGTTTGATATACTCTGTTTAACTGAAACCTGGATTAAACAGGATGAGTATGTAGCTTTAAATGAAGCTAGTCCTCCTGGGTACATACACCAGCCTCGGTTAACTGGTAGAGGAGGAGGCGTCGCAGTTATTCATAATTATAATCTGTCTATCGTACAAAAACACAGACACAAATTTAATTCATTCGAAATCCTTTATAGTAATATAAGTGTATTTAAGCATATTAAGTCAGCTCAGTCGATTCCACTAATTATAATTTACAGACCTCCTGGGCCGTATTCTAAATTTCTTAGTGAATTTGCAGATTTCCATAGTCATTTCTGTAGACAAAGCGTTAATTGCTGGAGATTTTAATATTCATCTTGAGAATCCAGAAGACCCTCTGAGAACAGCATTTATGTCCACATTGGACTCAGTAGGAGTAAATCAGTGTGTAGTAGGACCCACTCATAAAGCAGGTCACACTTTAGATTTAATAATATTTCTCGGATTAAGTACACAAAATTTATTCACAATTCCACTGTCTGAAGTTATATCAGATCACTATCTTGTCTCAATTAAAGTGTGCCATAGTGATAATGTACGCACAGCAACGCGCTACCGTATTAAACGTACATTCACATCAACTACCACACAGAGTTTTTCCAGTAATCTCCCAGAACTATCAACTTTGATTGGATCACCGTCTGACCCCACAGAACTCGATCAGGCGACTGAATATTTAGAGTCGACGTTCCGTTATACCCTAGATCAGAGGTGTCAAGTAACGAAGTACAAATACTTCGTTACCTTACTTAAGTAGAAATTTTGGGTATCTATACTTTACTGGAGTAACTATTTTTTAGCCGACTTTTTACTTCTACTCCTTACATTTTTAAGCAATTATCTGTACTTTCTACTCCTTACTTTTTAAAAATAGCCTCGTTACTCTATTTTTATGATCAGAACGCGCAACCCCTCCGGTCGCATGATAAGAACGCGCACAACGCCCCCCCTCCCCCCGTCACATGATAAGAACGCGCACAACGGCCCCCCCCCCTCCCCCCGTCACATGATCAGAACGCGCACAACGCGCCCCCCTCCCGTCACATGATAAGAACGCGCACAACGTCCCCGTCCCCCCCCCCGTCCCCGTCCCGTTGCATGATCAGAAAGCGAGACCTTAATGCTTTTGTCGCACCTCACGGTACTTTTACTTTTATACTTTAAGTAGTTTTGAAACCAGTACTTTTAAACTTTTACTTAAGTAAAAAGCTTGGGTTGATACTTCAACTTCTAAAGAAGTATTTTTGAACCCTAGTATCTATACTTCTACTCAAGTAATGAATGTGAATACTTTTGACACCACTGCCCTAGATAATGTAGCTCCAGGTAAAAGAAAAATTATCAGAGATAAGAAACTCGCTCCCTGGTATAACGATCACACGCGCACTTTAAAACAGACCGCTCGGAAATTAGAACATAAATGGCATCAAACTAAATTGATAGTATTTCAAATAGCATGGAAGGAGAGCATCCAGAAATATAGAAAAGCTCTTAGTGTAGCTTGTAACGCTTGGATTTAGAAAACCGCTTGGTAACAAAAAAACGGATTCGGGAATCTAAACAGGGGCTTGAAAACAACACTTCCGGTATTGCGCAACCGCAGCTGGACAAAACACGACGCGACACAAAACAATTATAATAAATTAAACCAACTGTATTATACAGAGACAAACAGATATATAAACAAACAAGGTGCACCAAAACCAATATATACAAATATGATACAAATATAAATGGTGTGTGTGGGATGTATGTGGGTGTGTGAGTGTGTGTATGATTGTCCAGTGTCTGAAATATGGCAAAGGGTATGAAAATGTCGAGTTGGAGAGATGGTTCGATCTCACCAGATGAAGATGGTAGGTCTGGGAGATCGAGAAACGGAATGAGCTGGGTACTGAATGAAATTATCGAACAATAATCCACAAGACTCTCAGCCTCGAAAACCATGCAGCGCGCTGTCCTCATCTCTCCGTGCCGGCTACCTCACCGGTTCCGGCTTTATGCCAGATCATGTGACCCACGTCACTTCCGGGTTCCCTTGCGTTGCGATCGCGCATGCGCGGGAACTTGCCCGGTGACCAAACCACTGTCAATAGGGGAAGAGAAACCGCTAGGGCACACCTTCGGCCACAGGTGAGCAGCATTAGCTCCACGACCATTTTCCTGTTGTTGAAGGAGTCCCTTTTGTGTGGCTGCGCTACATAGACCCCCCCCCCACGCTTCCGGCGTCTGAGGAGAGCGTCCGTACCAGCGCTTTAAAGTCACCACATTGTAATCCTCGGCTTTTTGTGGGTAGCCCCAAGACATTGTGTATTTAATTGGTCTTTTTCTTCTTTTTGTTTCTGCTGGTCCCTCCCACTTGGGCGCTAGCTTAGCAGAATCTCTCTTGGATGTGGAGGAGTGTGGTTGAGCTTTTCTCCACACCAGTTCTCCCGGTTGAAAGTGCGCTGCTTTCCTCCGGGTATTGTGATATCTGGCTTGTGTGGCTTCTAGTTGTTGTGCTCTTTGTTGCGCCTCCTCCTTGATAAGTCTTTGTCGGGGTGATGACGGATAGCCTAGCTTGTGTCGTTGACAAACGCTGCAGGCTCTAGTATAACGCCAGACGTCTTTCCGCACTGTCGGCCACCACGCCACCTCTAATAACCTTAGCAGGGTTTTCAGTTGTCCCCAGTGTCTTCCCAATGGATTGTCGTGATAGTATTGAAGAAAAACTCTTATTAGCGACTGGGGGACTACTAGCTGAAATTTCTCTCCTTTCCTTACCGGTACCCGGCGATATAGCATGCCCTGACGACCTTCGAAGGTGACCCTTTGATCTTGGGTGCCTCTTGGGTGATCTTTGGAGAGCAGCTTCGTGATAGTTGGGTCATTCTGTTGGGCTTTGATGATCTCGCTCAGGTCTCTCGGAAAGTTGGAGGCCTCTTTAGTGGACGTGGTGGGTAGACGTGGGGTGTCAGCTCCTTTCAGCGACAGGTGTGCTCGGGGTATGGCATCTGGACCCGGAATAAAGCGGTCCACGCCGTCTTTCTCTCCCCTAGCGCCTCTCTCCACCTGTTTTTACATGGAGCTCGTC
Source organism: Channallabes apus (assembly GCA_030522415.1). NCBI lineage: Eukaryota > Metazoa > Chordata > Actinopteri > Siluriformes > Clariidae > Channallabes > Channallabes apus. The sequence continues at coordinate 5,797,636 of CM060122.1, forward strand.
GCTCCTCTTAACGCCACTCTCGTGTTGATGTTCTCCCATGCTCGCCCCACTAGCTCTTCCTCTGTGTTATCCGGGTTCCCCATGAGACAGAGGGCGGGGTGATCATTGGCGAAGTCTCCCAGGCATGGCCCCGGCAGCTGTACCGGAGACCTCGGGTTGTCTTCCTCTTCGTCGAGGTCGTCATCCAGTATAAACGCCGCCGTGAATGCCTGCTTAAAAGACTCCCAGTCCTTCACCTTGCCCTTCTCCGCCTTCCACCAACTCAGAGCAGGCCCTCGTAGAACTGTGCCGAGGGTTCCCAGCAGCTCTGGTCGGGTCAGGGGTCTGATCTCCAGGTACTTCTCTGCTTGCTTGATGAAGTTCCACACCTCCGCTGTCTCTGACACGTCACAGAAGGCTGGAAACTCCACGCAGATGGATGGTCGAACGTGAAGCGAGAAAGCAGAAGGGAGTGGGGAGGAGAGCAGAGCCGAGGAGTGAGCGGGAACACCAGAGGAACGTCGTTGCTCTTAGTAGTGCTTGGTGGCTTTACCTGGGCCGTGGCTGTAGTGGTTGGAGTGCTGGGCCGATGTGTAGGAGATGGTGTAGGGGTGTAGGCCTGTAACCTGTGGGCGGTGGGCGTACAAGTGGGACGCAGTCTCTTCATCCGGTTTTCCCAGATGGCGTCACGTCGCAGAAAACAGTCAACGATGGCTCTCTCCATCTTTTTGAGAGCCTCCTGGCAGTAGCGCTGCAGCCCTTCCAGGCTCGCGTCCACTGCGTCACGAAGACTGATTTCCCTGTTGAGACTGCTGTCCAGGGATTGTCTATAATCCTGCTCCATGGAGCTCACTTTATCAGTAAGCGCTACCATGTCCACCTTACATTGATATAGTTCTGTTCGTAGTGTGTGCACTACCCCAATATCAGTCCCATGAACAATAAAATCATTATCATTGTCAATATCATGGTTATCTGATATATATAATGAACTAATCAATTCAGCTGTAGGGTTACGGCGCGTATTAAAAGCATCCTCTACATCAACCAGCCTGTTATTAGCCACTACAGAGTCGGCCTTAGCAGCACTACTAGCATTAGCATTAGCTTTAGCATTAGCGATGTTAGCGTCCATTTTGTTCAGCCACGCCACACAAAACCGGAAAATATCCCAAAATACAGATTCCCCGTGCGTACGGGCCACCACTATGTAACGCTTGGATTTAGAAAACCGCTTGGTTACAAAAAAACGGATTCGGGAATCTAAACAGGGGCTTGAAAACAACACTTCCGGTATTGCGCAACCGCAGCTGGACAAAACACGACGCGACACAAAACAATTATAATAGATTAAACCAAGTGCATTATACAGAGACAAACAAATATATAAACAAACAAGGTGCACCAAAACCAATATATACAAATATAATACAAATATAAATGGTGTGTGCGGGATGTATGTGGGTGTGTGAGTGTGTGTATGATTGTCCAGTGTCTGAAATATGGCAAAGGGTATGAAAATGTCGAGTTGAAGAGATGGTTCGATCTCACCAGATGAAGATGGTAGGTCTGGGAGATCGAGAAACGGAATGAGCTGGGTACTGAATGAAATTATCGAACAATAATCCACAAGCAGTCTCTCAGCCTCGAAAACCATGCAGCGCGCTGTCCTCATCTCTCCGTGCCGGCTACCTCACCGGTTCCGGCTTTATGCCAGATCATGTGACCCACGTCACTTCCGGGTTCCCTTGCGTTGCGATCGCGCATGCGCGGGAACTTGCCCGGTGACCAAACCACTGTCAATAGGGGAAGAGAAACCGCTAGGGCACACCTTCGGCCACAGGTGAGCAGCATTAGCTCCACGACCATTTTCCTGTTGTTGAAGGAGTCCCTTTTGTGTGGCTGCACTACAAGCTAGATCAGCATATCTCTCCCCTCTTATAGAAAATAACAAAAATAATCCTAGATTTTTATTTAATACCATAGCCAAATTAACTAGAAATAAGACCACTGCAGAAATCTCCACAACAACATCATGCAATAGTGAGGACTTCATGAACTTTTTAAATAATAAAATTATAAATATCAGGCATAAAATTGAGGCATCAAAACCGGACAATGCAATTTTGCAGCTGTTAAACTAACTATGTCAGATCAGAATCTAGAATACTTTACTCCCCTTGAAGAGAATGAACAAATTTCACTCATCTCTTCTGCAAATTCATCAACCTATATATTAGATCCTATACCGACACATTTTCTTAAACAGATAGTACCAGTTATAACAGAACCCCTGTTGAGAATAATTAATTCCTCACTCAGCATTGGGTATGTTCCAAAATCTTTTAAATTAGCAGTCATTAAACCGATTATTAAGAAACCTGACCTCGACCCCAGTGAGTTGTCTAATTACAGGCCAATATCAAACCTCCCCTTTATCTCTAAGATTCTCGAAAAGATAGAGCTATGCTCATACTGTATCTACATAGAAATAGCATACATGAACTGCATCAGTCAGGATTTAGGCCTCATCACAGCACAGAAACAGCACTCGTTAAAGTAGTAAATGACCTCCTACTGGCTTCTGATCAGGGTTGTGTAACTATGCTTGTATTACTCGACCTCAGTGCAGCGTTTGACACCATTGATCATACTATTCTTCATCGCAGATTAGAAAATGTAGTAGCAATTAAGGGTACAGCCCTCTCCTGGCTCAGATCCTATTTGCCTTAGGTGACTATTCTGCATGCTCTCTAGAGTTTGGTGTTCCACAAGGTTCAGTTTTAGGCCCACTGCTTTTTTCCCTTTACATGCGTCCTCTGGGCAACATAATCCGTAAACAGGGTATTAGTTTTCATTCTTATGCTGACGACAAACAGTTATATGTCTCATCAAAATCAGATGAGAAAATCCAGCTCACCAAAGTTGAGCAATGTGTGCAGGAAATAAGAGATTGGATGCTAATTAACTTCCTACTGCTTAATCCTGATAAGACAGAAGTTTTAGTCATAGGACCGCATTCAGCTAGAAGTAAGATTTTAGATCACACTGTAACTACATCAAGTGCAACAGTAAAAGACCTCGATGTGATTATAGATTCCAGACATTCATTTGAAGCTCATGTAGATAACATTACCAGGATAGCATTCTTTCACCTCAGAAATATTGCCAAGATACGAAATATACTGTAAATATACCGTAAAATTTCGCATTGATTTTAAAATACTACTCTTGACATATAAAGCATTAAATGGTCTCGCCCCTCAGTATCTGAGTGAATTGCTAGTGTCCTACGATCCGCCACCCCTACTTCGATCAAAGGATGCAGGCTGCTTGTCAGTACCGCATATTATGAAAACTACAGCTGGGGGCAGAGCTTTTTCTTACAAAGCCCCAAAATTATGGAATAGTCTTCCAATTAATGTTCGGGACTCAGACACAGTTCCAGTGTTTAAGTCTAGGCTAAAAACCTATTTATTTAGCCAAGCATTTTCATAAATAGATAAGCAGATCTGGGGGACTCATGGATGTAGAGTATTACAGTATGGTGAACTGGTATGTTTAGATGCTGTCTTCCTCACTCACATTGATCACTCAGGTTTGTTGACGGTGAGGTGATTGTTTGCTTTACACTTCAGGGAGCCCTCATGTTTGTGTTTCCTTCTGGCTCTCCCTTTTAGTTATGCTGTCATAGTTAGTCCTGCCGGAGTCTCTGCTTGCACTCTACAGTTAATATACATTCACATTATACATCATATGACTGTGACCATACCTAATTGCCATCTCTCCTCTTCTTCTCTTCCTCCCCCTCTTTCTCTTCCCTCTTTCCCCCTGTCTCCCCATTTCACTCTGTCTCTCTCTCTCTCTCTGTCGAGCTACACATGTCGTTCCTGAGCTGCCAGTGATCCAGACTCCCTCTGCCTTCCGGACCTGTCTGACCCATCCTGGTGCCTGGCTTCTGCTTGTAGATTTCGTCACATGAATGCCCCATGTGTCTGGTGCCCGGCTGCTGCTTGGTGATTTCTTCACATGGATGCCCCGTGTGTCTGGTGCCCGGCTTCTGCTTGGAGTTTTCGTCACATGGATGTCCTGTGTGTCTCTTTGGTATGCGTCTGGTGCCTGGGGATGATTCTCTCTACCTAGATGACAGTTCTGGCCTCGACTGGTGTTGACAACTGTTTCTCTGGGGACTTGACAGTCCGATAGTTCAGGACTGGAATTTCCTACAAGTCTACCTGAGTCTCCAATAACTACATGGACTCCATATTAACATCAACTAACATCAAGTGTTATAGCTGACCTGCCTGCCACCTAAAACACAGTATAAATGCAGATAATTTCATGCAGATCATTTTTCACCCAGATGAGGATGGGTTCCCTGTTGAGTCTGGTTCCTCTCAAGGTTTCTTCCTATCACCATCTCAGGGAGTTTTTCCTTGCCACTGTCGCCCTCGGCTTGCTCACCAGGGACAAACTGACCATTTTTGATTCATACACATTCACATTCCATACAAACTTAAATAATTCTTTTGATTGTGTAAAGCTGCTTTGAGGCAATGTCAATTGCTAAAAGCGCTATACAAATAAAATTGAATTGAATTGAATTGAATTGAACTTATCGTCTATACCGTTTTATCCTGTATTCAGGATCAAGCCATCGCAGGGCACACACAAGTATACACACATTCATAATAGGCACATTTATACACACACACACACACTACAGGCAATTTGGGATCTCCAATGAGCCTAATCTGCATGTCTTTTGGAATTGAGTGTACAGAGCACAGACCAAACCAAACATCAATTTCAAAACTGCTGCATTGTCACTCAGACCCTCAAGAACTTCACCAGCTTGTTCGGGCTCCTCCTGTAGCTCCAAAAGGTCGGCTGTCACCCCTCTGACCTCAACCCCCCACAGCAAGTCAAGTTAAGTAGGCTTTTATTATCATTTCAGTTTAGTACACAGTGAAAGGAAACAACGTTCCTCCAGGACCAAGGTGCTACATACAACATAAATTAACAAGCTAACTAAGAAACCTAATTAGCTGACTAGCTGAGACAAGACAGATTGACATATTTAAATTAACAGAAATCTACTTAATTACAAGAAAGACAACATAACATGAATGTCAAAATGTGACAACACGACAACTTGACACATTTCAATACTTGTTGGTGTTGATGAGGTGATGAGTTGAGATAGTGGGAGGAGAAACAGTAAACATTCTTTGTAAGTAGTAGCAAGGATAGAGTTTGGTGCAAATAAGTAATGAATATTGTGCAAAAAAGCAATTACAGGTGGGCGTGAACGATTGTTAGATGGTTGTTGATCAGTGTGTTTGTGCGTGCGTTTATCAGTTTAGTCTTTGTGTGATTTTATGTGTGTGTGTGTGTGTGTGTGTGTATCAGTCCAGTCCCTTTTTGTTGAGGAGACGGCTGGCTTGTGAACAGTGCCTCAAACAATACATCTCTCACAAACGTTATGCAGTTAATATGTGGAAAGTTGTCTTTTGTATTGGAATCTAATGATTCCTGCAAACTGTGGGATCTATACAGATGTGTGTGCAAGGGTCCCTGGGTCTTAAAAAAAGTAAGTGTGACTGTTACTTTAAAGGCTACGAGACTGTTAAAATAGTACTTCTGTTCAAGTACATACTGTACAGTACGTTTTGGACTAACATATATCAACATACTGCCCGATGAGTGGGATTCAAATCAAAGTGGGACTTGTGATGAAAATTCTCTGAAACAAAGATGTAATTGATTCTGACATTTACAGAAGACTCTTACTCACAGTAAAACATCTGAATGGAGCAAACTTTTTTAAAGAAGACTGTCTATAAATAACGATCTGATGTAGCTCTAAGCCCTCTGAAGTCATTCCAGTGAACCTTCCAGTGGAATGCTTTTAGGAAAAGCTGACTTGTTTTTCACCAAAGGCATTTTGTTCCTGCAGAACATTGCATGTCCTCATATACAGTATAGATAAATGTATATATAAATGTATGTATATATATATATATATATATATATATATATATATATATATATATATATATAGAGAGAGAGAGAGAGAGAGAGAGAGAGAGAGAGAGAGAGAGAGAGAGAGAGAAAGAGAAATAAAGTGTGTTCTGCTATTCTGCACATTCAAAAGTCCCACTTTGACTTGAACATCCTTGTATAAAAATTATATCCAACTTTATTTACCTCTCAACTATATCAATTTAAAAATTGGAATATTACAAGCTTTGTTTTAATTTCTGTTGATACAGCTTACGGCCAATGAAAATAAAAAATATCTCAAAATAATAGGATGTTTAATTTCGACTTTATACTGATTCAATAAGAATTTACTCAAAGTCTTGGTCTAGTTCAGAACACTTATGGGGAAGAATGCTTTTTTGAAATTTGTCCAGAAGATGATCAATAACATCCACAAGTACATTCTCTTAAAATTGACTGGAAGGGAAAAAGTGTGGTACAGTAGGAAAAGGTGCACACGCAACAGGGATGAAAAATTGGCAAGCGAAACTAATTCAAGAACCTGAAGTTTAACAAGCAGTGGAGTGAACCTGGAGTCAGTCCATCAAGAGCCACCACGCACAGACATCAATAAATTGGCGATAAGTGTTGGATCCTAGGAGCAAGCAACTCCTGAACCAGAGGAACATGAAAATCGTCTTACCTGGTCTAAGAACAAAACAAATAAAAACTAGACCATTGCTCATTAGTCCAAAATAAATTCTCACACTCAACTTCAAGTTGCTTGAAGTCCAGTGTGAAGTTTCCACAGACTGATCGCCACCATGCCATGCCACACTGATGCAGTAATTAGTACAAGTGAGTATGAATTAACATAAAAGTTCAGAATTTCGGTATTGTACATCATTCTTTGAATGATCTTAGAAAATATTCTGATAATAAAAAAAATATTTTAAGATACTTATTTTGAGATTTTTTTTCATGATCTGTAATTAATAAAAATTAAAACAAACAGGCTTGAAAAATGACACTTTAATAAATTCCCAAAGAAAGGTAACTTTTTCTATAATATTCAGATGCGCTGCACATCGCCAGATCTCTGAACTTGTGTTAACCAAACGAATATATTGGATCTTTAATTCAATGGTTACAAATTTAATACTCCTGTAACACAAGACTCGGGGTGGTGGACTTTGTGTTAACATCAGTGATGCGTGGTGTTGTGACGCTGTTGTGGTCTGTAAGTACTGCTCATCACTGGTGGAGGTTATGATCATGAAGTGTTGAGTGAAGAAACATACAGCCATTTCAATCTGGGCTGTATATGTACCTCCCCAGCTCCAGCAACAGGAGTGAGGCACTAAACTGAACTGTAGCAGCTGAGAAGATCGTTGGTGTCTCTCTCCCCTTCCTTCAGGATATCTACAGTACAACACCCGCCCCACACACAAAGCTCTCAGCATCACCCGTGACCCTACCCACCCAACACAGAGCTTCTTCAGTCTGCTGCCATCAGGGAGGAGACTGCGGAGACAGCTTCATCCATCAGGCGGTCGGGAATCTCAACTCTGCCTCCCCATTGCTCTTCAGCCCGTCCGCTCGACCCCAACCCCCCCTATCCCCCCCTATCCATTTCACACACACTCACCTGCACCTGTCACTTTGTGCAGTATTGGACTCTTCACTACTTCAGTCCAGAAATAAAGAAATAAACACACATTTCACTTTAAACAAACTCAAAGCTCATGTTTCCACTCTGCACCATATTGACATTCTGTTGTGTGTTAACTGTCCCTTTTTGCAGGAGAGATAAAATAACTCTTAATTACTGTTATAATATTAGTTTGTGTTATTTAAGTGTTTTTATTTCTTTTGTTTACTATTTTGTTCTTTTACATTGTATTTTCTGTACTTTATGTTGTTTGTAAGGGACTGAGAGTAACATAATTCCAATTCTCTATATGTATGTACTGTACACATAGAAGAATCGACAATAAAGCAGACTTTGACTTTTTTTTTTTTTACTTTGCTGAATCCTCATGTAGGTGTCGATTCTTCTCCCAGGCAACAGTTTCACCATTATTTCAGTCAAGGGCTCATTGTGCTGCCATCTAGTGGACACATTTTGTGTAGCATCAAAAGCAGACAACACAATTAATAATTCAATGCAGCTGCACTGTTTAAGGAAATGTTTCTGAATATTTCAGAATTAACATACGAGTTCACCAGCCTTCACTTAAGCGGCGTAGGAGACGGTCACGTGATTCCGCGAGGCTTCTTTTGTCATTGGTCACGTGACTCAGGGAATTGACAGAGGAGAGAGAGAGACACGCTCCTCCTGCTCGATATGGGAAGTTTGGATCATTTATTGATTCGGTTCTTTGAATCCGGTTTAACAAAATGAAGGATGGATGGGTGGATGGATGGATAGAACGAAAGAAACAATGGATCTTGTGTTTAAAATTAATTCACAATACATATATTTTTTTATTATATCTTTTATTTATTTATTTTACTCATGAAATAGTAGGGCACTGGTGGCTCAGGGGTAGGTGTTTCGCCTGCCATGCGGAAGGCCCGGGTTCGATTCCAGCCAGTGCCCACACCCCAGCCACTGGATACAGTGCCGGTCCCAAGCCCGGATAAAATGGGAGGGTTGCGTCAGGAAGGGCATCCGGCGTAAAACCTGTGCCAAGTTGTAGTGCGGACTGGATATTCCGCCGTGGCGACCCCTTGTCGGGAGCAGCAACAACAACAAGGAGTCATTTAGTTAATCTCATTCTTTTCTTCAGAAATAAAATAAAAACGGTACATTTTCAATAAACAGATCCCCAACATGTCTACATAAATTCTGGCTATAGTTCGAGTAATGGAAATATTATAATAAACAGAATGAATCATATCTCCAGGTCTGAATCGTTCGTTCTTTTGTCATGTGACGCTTATGCAGTGCATCACACAGGAAACAGAACTGAATTGGTTCGGGTTTGCGATGCTTTGCGCATGCGCTCTCAGTAGAAAATGAATGAACGACACTCTGAAGACTCGTTCTTCTGAGTCATGTTAAAGACTCGTTCGAAAAGAGCGAAACGACTCATCACTAGACACAAGTTTCGGATCTCCTGCCTCACAGTAACTGTATCATCAGTAACTTTTCCTGCCTAAAGGTTTGGAGTGTAAATGGCGGGTGACAGCGCTGTAATTAAGGTTCTACTTATTCTCACTTTCTCTGTTCATCTTTCATCAGCAGGTGAGTTTAGAAATGTAGAGTTGTATTCTATAGACTGTTATCACAGCAGGTTTACACTGTTTAAATAATCTGTCTTTAAATTCAGAGAACCGAGGAGCAAATCACAGTCAGGGGAAAAGTTTAACATTAATTTAACATTAACACTGAGGATTTATTCTGTGCTGTAATTGTATAATAAGATCAGGAACAGTTTCAGGTATGACATGTGATTGTTCAGCTGACTGTAGCCACATGTTCTGCTTTTTCTTTAAGTCTGGAGTTTAGAACCAACACACCAGTGTAGGTTACTGTAGGTCACTGTAAGTCTACATGGTCTCAGTTAGTATTCAGACTTCAGAACAGACAGAACAATTTCTCCCAGTGTTCTTCTTAATGTGTCGTTCATTTCAGCAATTTTATGTCCAAATGACCCAAATAGACAAGTATATCGATCCAAATGATGATTATTGTTCACCTGCTTAGAAACAGATTAATAATTAGTGTTTATACAGTTTATATGATTTTACGGATGTTGATGGACAGATGTTTGCTTGTTTACTTGAAGGTGTTTTACATTAACAGACTAATTCCATTTATCATCATTACAACACTTTTATTCTATTTTATTTGCACTGATCTTTTTTTTACTACTCTGTGTGCCTTAATTTACCATCTGGGGATAAATTAATTTTTTTTTTATTGAATTGAATAAAAAAAATCTCTCTCTCTATATATATATATATATATATATATATATATATATATATATATATATATATATATAACAAAAATATAGAAAAAAAACATATATATATATATATATATATATATATATATATATATATATAGAGAGAGAGAGAGATATATATATATATATATATATATATATATATATATATATATATATATGTTTTTTTTCTATATTTTTGTTATATATATATATATATATATATAGAGAGAGAGAGAGAGAGAGAGAGAGATATGTGTGGGTTTTTTTTTTTATTATTATTTTTTTTTTAGATATTTACATTTTTATATAAATAGAAGTCTGACCACCCTGTTTTCCCATCTCAATAACTCTCCGTAAGCATTTGTTGTTGTTTTGCCTGAAGTTCAAGCAAACTGTTTTAAATTTGTATTAAAAATATGGTCGTAAATTAGAGAACCTGAGGACATCACATACTTTTAAAATTGAGGAATTCTTGCTTTTTGATTACTGATCGTGTGTGTTACCATGTTTAAGTATTGGCAAGATCATTTTGAATGGAAGTCTAACAGTGCCAAAACTTCTCGAAGCAAAATATCATGTTGAATTACATAAACTGAACAAAAACGTGTCATGATAAAATGTTTAAATTTTTCTTCAGTGTAATTTGACCTGGATGGAGAAAAATCTTTACAGTTTAATGAGTCCACACAAATGTTCAGTTCTGCAATTTATTCTGGTTTTATATTTTAAATGAAAATTTAATTCAAGCATTTAAAATTTAGGGCAAAAATACTGACCTTTCCAAATTGCTGTTTGAAAAAATATTCGGTTGTTATCTTCATTATTTTTCAATCTCACAAATTCAGGCTGCTGTTCAGGTATTAAAACTCAGGTAGAAAAAAAAGTCAGGTCTTTCCATCTGGGATATCACAGGAAGAGCAAGGGATTGCTGGTTGTGCTTCCTGCTCCCTGTGCAGTCTCCTTCTTAGGGAACTCCTTGTCGATCAGAATGCAGAACTTCTAACAGGCTGGACTGCCAATTGAACGGCAGACAAAAATGGGCTTATGTGATAAAAACAGACCACATTAATCAGCATTCCATTGCTCTTACTGTGGTATCCCGGGTGTGAATCTGATTTTTCTTCTATCTAAATTTTAATACAAACATTTTGGCAGCCTGGATTTATGAATCTAAAGAATAATTAATATGATATTTTAACAGGTGAATATATATTTTGACCAATATACAGTAGTAAGCTATTTATTTTTGTACTTAATTTTAACTGCTTGAATTATGTTTTTATTTAAAATATACAACCAGAATAAATTGCAGTCCTGAAAATTTTAAGCACTGTAAATGCTGTAGGGATTGCAATGCAATGCAGAAAAAAAAAGTTTTTATTCAGTGTACATAATTTAACATGCTATGTAAATCTTGGTAATGTTATAATTCTACAATTTTTAATTAACAAATATCTTCTTTTTATAAAACAATTATATTTTATTTTGTTCTTTTCATTTACTTTATTTAAATGTGATGAGTTTTATTAAAACACTGTAAACTTTTACAGACACGCACACACTTATGTATTTCTACACTGGAGTCACAGGACTGAATTTCCCGGAGTTCATTGCGGTTGTTCTGCTGGATGGAGAGCAGTTTGCGTACTATGACAGTAACATCAGGGAGGCGATCCCAAAGACGAAGTGGGGACAGAAGTTAAAGTCTGATGAGCCACGTACCTGGGACAGTGTGACCGAGAGGATGTGGACTCACCAGGAAAAATTCAAAGTCAATGTGGCTACAGCAATGCAGACCTTTAATCAGACTAAAGGTAAAACACACTGAGATCAGTAACACACATCCCTAAATACTAGAGATGGAAATAACCAATCGCCATGCGATACCTAGGGGGCAATTTAATTTATATTGTGATTCTATAAGTATAACAGTTTTATACATATCCTGATTCAATATAATCTTTTTTTCAGATTTTTAAAGAATTTTAAGACCTTAAATAAAAAATATATATATATTGAGTCATAACTTAAAACTTTAATACCTTTTTATAGCTTTATTCACCAGCTTCATGTACAGTACCTTATAACATTAGTTTTTCACATAAATTAAACATTCAAGAGTGTAACATTTAACTTAAAATTTTATTAAATTATCTCTAAAGAAACTTAGCAAATATTTCATTCCCACCACTGTTGCGCCACTCGGGAGCTTCAATTCAGTTTTATTTGTATAGCACTTTAACAGTTGTCATTGTGGCAAAGCAGCTTTACACAATCAAAAGAATTATTTAAGTTTGTATGGAATATGAATGTGCATGAATAAGAATGGTCAGATTGTCCCTGTTGAGCAAGCCGAGGGCAACAGTGTCAAGGAAAAAATCCCCGAGATGGTAATAGGAAGAAACCTTGAGAGGAACCAGACTCGACAGGGAACCCATCCTCATTTGGGTGAAACAGATAGCAGGAATTGATCTGCATTCATACTGTGTGTTAGGTGGCAGCCAGTTCAGCTATAACAGTTGATGTTAATTGATGTTAATATGGAGTCCAGGTAGTTATTGGAGACTCAGGTGGACTTGTAGGTCATTCCAATCTTGAACTATCGAGCAACTGCAGCCAAGTCAATTCCTCAGAGAAACAGCTGTCAACACCAGTCGAGGCCAGAACCGTCTTCATAGTAGAGTGAAAACATCCCCAGACACTAGATGCATCCCAAAGAGACACATGGGGCATCCATGTGACGAGATCTCCAACCAGAAGCAGGGCTCCAGGATGGGTCAGACAGGTCCGGAGGGCAGAGGGAGTCTGGATCGACATGTGTAGCTCGAAAGAGAGAGTGAGAGAGGGGGAGAGAGAAGAGGAGAGAACAGTTAGGTATGGTCACAGTCACATAATGTATAATATGAATGAATATTTAGTGTAGAGTGCAAGCAGAGACTCCAGCAGGACTAACTATGACAGCATAACTAAAAGGGAGAGCCAGAAGGAAACACAAACATGAGGGCTCCCTGAGATGTAAAGCAAACAATCACCTCACTGTCAACAAACCTGAGTGATCAATGAGAGTGGGGAAGACAGCATCTAAACATACCTGGTCACCTAATACTCTATGTCCATGAGTCCCCCAGATCTGCTCCTTTACCCAAGATAAATATATTTATAAAAATGCTTGGCTAAATAAATAGGTTTTTAGCCTAGACTTAAACACTGAGACAGTGTTTGATTCCTGAACACTATTTGGAAGACTATTCCATAATTTTGGGGCTTTGTAAGAAAAGTTCTGCCCCCAGCTGTAGTTTTCATAATATGCGATACTGACAAGCAGCCTGCATCCTTTGATCGAAGTAGTCGTCGCGGATCGTAAGACACTAGCAATTCGCTCAGATACTGCGGTGTGAGGCCATTTATTGCTTTATATGTCAAGAGTAGTATTTTAAAATCAATGCGAAATTTCACAGAGAGCCAATGAAGTGAAGATAAAATACAGTAGGTGTGATGTGCTCGTATCTTCTTGTTCTAGTTACTGTAGGACTCTCGCTGCTGCATTCTGGACTAGCTGAAGCTTGTTTTTGCATCTACAGTAGTTGAACAACCAGACAATAAGGCATTACATTAGTCCAACCTAGAGGTGATAAAAGCATGGACTAGTTCTTCTGCATCGTTTAGCGACAGTATATTTCTTATCTTGGCAATATTTCTGAGGTGAAAGAATGCTATCCTGGTAATATTATCTACATGAGCTTCAAATGAAAGGCTGGAATCTATAATCACGCCGAGGTCTTTTACTGTTGCACTTGACGGAACAGAAAGGCCATCTAAAGTTACAGTATGATCTAAAATCTTACTTCTAGCTGAATGACTAGAATTTAGTCCTATGACTAAAACTTCTGTCTTATCTGGATTAAGCAGAAGGAAGTTAATAAGCATCCAATCGTTTATATCCTGCACACATTGCTCAACTTTAGTGAGCTGGTTTTTCTCATCAGGTTTTGCTGAGACATATAACTGTGTGTCATCAGCATAACAATGAAAACTAATACCATGTTTACGGATTATGTTGCCCAGAGGAAGCATGTAAAGGGAAAAAAGAAGTGAGCCTAAAACTGAACCTTGTGGAACACCAAACTCCACTAGAGAGCATGAAGAATAATCACCATTTAAGTCTCCAGACTGAAAACGATCGGTCAAATAGGATTTGAGCCAGGCGGGGGCTTCACTTGGCACAGAATCTTGTTTATACAGTACAGTAGGCATAGAAAAGGATCATTCTTAAAAATGTCTTATAAACTCAATCAGGTGAAGCTAAATACCTTCTCAATTGCTCACAAAGCTTTGAACATCTAGACTTTGCACTATTTGTCTGCTCTTCTTTGCAGAACTGCTCAAGTTTAGTTACATTTGATGGTGACTGTTTGTGGACTGCAGTCTTTAAGTCATTCCACAGATTTTCAATGGGGTTTAAGTCTGAGCTCTGACTAGGCTGTGCAAGAACGTTCATCTTTTTCCTCTTTTAACCATTGTGTGGTCAGTTTTGCTGTGTGCTTTCGATCATTGTCATGTTAGAAGGTAAACCGTCAACTTTCTGGCAAAGAGATTTTCCTCAAGAATTTGACTCTATTTTGCCCCATCTATTCTATCCGGACAAGTGCTCCAGGCCCTGCTGCAGAGAAACACTCCCTTAACAGGATATTACCACCTACATTCTTTACTGTAGGAATGGAGCTATTGGGATGGTGAGCTCTCTTGGATTAATGCCAGATATATGGTTTGGTGTTGTGGCCAAATAATATATTTTTTTGTCTAATCTGGCCACCCCTGTTTTGCAAAGCTCAGTCATGATTGCATGTGCCCCTTCTTAAGATGTGGCTTTTTTTCTTGCAACCCTCTCAAGCCACATTTGCGGAGACTTTGTAATATTGTTGTCACATGCACACAATGACCACTCTGTCATAAATTCCTCCAACTACTTCAGAGTTGGTGTAGGCCTTTTGGTAGCCTCTCCGACTAGTTTCCTCCTGGCACTTTCATCCAGTTTGGAGCGATGTCCTGATTCAGGGACCAAATATTTTCCACTTCTTAATAATAGACCTCATTGTTCTTCTAGGCAGTGATAAAGCCTTTGATTTTCTATTTGATCTATCTCCTGACTTGTGCCTATGATGGGGGGTGGAATAGAAAAAAAATCAGATGTGTTAAATGCTTTGTGAAAAAGTATGTGCAAAATTGTTCTTTTTATTAAAAAAATATTACACAAATCAACTGAACTAATTTTATCACTGGTGTGTGTGTGTGTGTTTCTGTTTAACTACAGGTATACAAACATGGCAGCAGAAGCTAGGCTGTGAGCTTTATGATAATGACACCACTAAAGGATACACGGAGTACGGTTGTGATGGAGAAGATTTCCTGAGTCTGGATTTGAAGACTGTCTCCTGGGGTGCAGCCAAACCTCAAGCTGTAATGACTGAAAGCAAGTGGGAGTCTACAGTAAACCGTGCTAAATACTGTAAAGACTTCCTGACGTCTGAGTGTGGAGAGCATTTAAGGAAGTTTGAGACTTACCGCAGAGTGACTCTGAAGAAGAAAGGTAAACTGTGTAATCTGCTCAGTTAAATTTTCACACACACACACACACACACACACACACACACACACACACACACACACACACACACACACACACACACACAGAGAAACACACTATTTGACCCTCTACCCAATAGCTAAGCAGTCTGTAGCTTCTTTCTGGTAAAAAGAAATTGCCATCTCCATAAAGCTTGTCAGCAGTTCGAAGCATGAAGTGCTATATAATCTCCTGGTAGATGCCTGCATTTACTTTGGACTTTGGATAAAATACAGTGGTTCAACACCAGCAGGTGATATTGCAGACTGTGGAAACTTTAAACGTCACTTCAATCAACCTCTCTACTCTTCCTCCAGACTCTGAGACCTTAATTTCCAACTGCAACACAACATTTACTTTCATCTGAAAAGAGGACTATGGACCACTGTGAAACAGTCCCGGTCTTCTTTCTCCTTCTTACAGCACAATGTCTGTGCTTCAGGAGCGGCTTGATGCTAGAAATACAACAGTTGTAGCCCATTTCCTGAATATACGGTGGTTTTTGATGCACTGACTCGAGCCGCCCTCCTTGTTAAGCTCTCCCAAGTTCTTGAATCAGCTTTGCTTGGCATTCTTCATAAGGCTGCAGTTATTCCTGATGCTTGTGGCCCTTTTCCTACCACACTTTACTCTTCCAGTCAATTTTCCATGAATATGCTTCAATACAGAACCTTCTGTGATAATGATCATCTTCTGGACAAGTGTCACGTCAGCAGTCTTCTCATGTGTGTACTGAACTAGACTGAGCGATTCACTGTATTTATACCCCATGGATACCCCATGGATTTAACTCAAAATGTCTATACCACTTACAGTAGGCCATTTCAATTATCTCTGTCTCCAGCAATGTCCTCTTGCAGGACCTCTAACTGCTCTCAGGCCCACAAAAGATACAGTGCTATGAAAATGTATTTGGCCTCTTCCTGATTTTTTTCCATATTTGTCACACCTAAATGATTGAGATCATCAAGCAAATTTTAATATTAATCAAGATAACCCATGTATATACAAAATACAGTCTTAAATTTAATTTATTACCTAATTTACTTAACCTAATTTAGTCTACTTAAAACCTGGTCCTGCTGCATAATCCAAGTATGCTGGAACTTGAGGTCATGAACTGATGGCTGGACATTCTTCTTCAAGATTTTCTGGTAGATCACATAGTTCATGGTTCCATACATTATGGAAGTCATCCAGGTAAGGTTCTTTAGCTGTTGTTCTGGGTTGTGTTCCAAGTTTTCTCCATTTGTGGATAATGGCTTTGCTGCAGGCCTAAAGCCTTAGAAATTACTTTGTGACTTTTTCCAGAATTATAAATGTCAATAACTTTACTGGGTTACTGATCAGAAGGTCGGGGGTTCAAACCCCAGCATTGCCAAGTTGCCACTGTTGAGCCCTTGAGCAAGGCCCTTAACCCTATCTGCTCCAGGGCGCTGTAAGCTGGCTGACCCTGCACTCTGACCCCAGTTTCCTAATTGGGATATGCGAAGAAGACATTGCATTGTGCTGTAAAGTACATGTGACAAATAATTGAACATTCTTCTTCTCTTCTTCTTCTTAACCAATCTTGGAGAGGAAGCCTGACATCCCCTACGAAAGATACTAATTTCAGCCACTTGTTTTTGCAAACTTGTTCTTTTGGTCATTAACCAAAGTTCTTGATCATAGTTGAGGGTAGGGATATACACTGACTGGTAAATCGAGATCTTCATCCTATGACTCAGTTTCCTCTCTACCACTAAGGTTCAGTCCAGTGACTACATTCCTGCAAACAGAATTCCTGCAGAAGCTGCACCAAACCTATGGTCAGGGGGAGGTCAGTAAAGGCATTGGACTACGATTCGGAAGGTCCCAGGTTCAAACCTCACCCCCACCAAGTTGCCAATGTTGGGCCTTTAACCCTCAACTGCTCATATAATGAGATAAAAATTTAAGTTGCTCTGGATAAGGGCATCTGCCAAATGTAAATATCACAATTTCCTTTTCTATCACTCATGAACAAGACCTTGAGGTACTTAAATTCCTCCACCTAGGATAGGTTCTCCGCCTCACCTGAAAGGAGCATGCCATCGTTTTCCAGGGGAGAACCTCAGATTTAAAGGTGCTGATCCACATCCGACTGTCTCACAACTCAGTTTCACATCACACTCCGCTCAGCTGCAAAGTCACTGGTTGAAGAGTGTTGGCACTCCTGCGATAGTGCCAGGAGGACATCATCATCTGCAAAAAGCAGCCTTAGCCTCTTATCGAATGGAGAGGATGGGGGTACCCCAGCAATTGGCACACACTCATGGTCCAAAGGCAATGTAGTTGAGGTCTATGTGATGTTTTGTACAGTCATGTCAACAACAACATTCCAACAACATAGAGAACCTTCAGCATTTATTGATTAATCTCATCCCCCCTTGCCAGTGCAGAGATTTTTAAATTCCTTAGTGATTTTATCCTAAGAGGGGGTATTCTGACACACCTACTGCCCCCAGTCCTACCTGCTCTAAGGCAGGCATTGGCCTCTGGTTCACAAGTTCCTCTAACGTGCTCCTTTCAACGCTCAACAACGTCTCTAGTCAAGGTCAGAGTTTCACCATCCTTGCTGAACAAAGGTGGAGAACCTATGGACCATGCAAGCCCTTCTGCCATGACAAGACCTATAGACAGGATATAGTGTTTGTCTACATCCACACTGCGACACAATTTTACAACTTTGGGCCTCTCTTGAATGTTAGCATAGATACTGTTTTATTCTCTGTCTTTTCTTAAATGAAAACAACAGAATATTTTAATCGTTGTGCCGAACTGTGGGAGGTACTTTATTATTTGTAGTATTGCTTAAAGTATAACAAACACACCTGCTCTAATTCACTCTTCGTACATGCTGTGTAACACTAACAACAGTCCCGGTTGCAACAAACATCTCAACAATAGTTCCTATTGTTACAGATACTTCCAGTTTAAAAGATCAGTGAATCAAACTGATCCAAAGTTTAATCTTCCTCAGACTGCTTGTTTCACAAGATCATCCTACAGTATCACCCCAAAATACCTTTTCAAGTACATTTTCAGGTACAGATGTAGTAGGTTATTACAGTAAACATAGACCTGAGCGTGCAAGTCGTGGCCAAGATGAGGCATGTTTTATCATCATCCAGGTTTTTTTTTTTTTTTAAATGGCGTCAAATTTTTGATATCTTGGAATATTCCCTGATGCCTGAAAATTGTGTGACTTTTAATTAAAATAGAGGTTTTCCAGCTGGGGAATTAATTGTATGTTAATTGTGTTCAAGCTGTGATGACATGACTTCATGATAAATGTTAGTGCTTTATCAGTGAGCACATGGTGCAGCTGGGGATGTTGTGTATGAAGGAATTTGTTTGTACAGTTTCTAACAAAACATCCAGCAAATCTCAATCATGGAAAAACTGTAATAACCCTGTATAGTACTTTATACACTTTAAGTTTATTTTTGAAATTATTATAATTAATATTATCCAGTACAAAACTGTTTTCCTTGTAGCCAAACATGTTTACATCATGAATAACTTGTGCTTTATGTTTCTTTTATTTATAAGGAAAATCATGAAACACTTCTAAATTATTTGAATTAATTGCAGGCACTTTACCTCATGTTATTTAAAACAAAACAAAAAAATCTTACTGAATGTAAGTATTGATGTTTCTGTGTGTCTCTGCAGGTCGTCCTGAGGTTTCAGTGTTCCAGAAACACTCTCTTTCTCCAGAGGTGGTGTGTCACGCTACAGGTTTCTTCCCCAAAGCAGTGATGATCACCTGGCAGAAGGACGGAGAGGACGTGCATGAGGACGTGGAGCTCAGAGAGACGTTACCCAACCAGGATGGAAGCTTCCAGAAAAGAATCATTCTGAAAGTCCCAGCTTGAGGAGCTGCAGAAACACACCTACACCTGCGTGGTTCAGCACAGCAGCTTGGAGAAGGAGTTAGTGCGAGAAGCACCAAAAGGTCCTAATAAACTAGAGCTGTAGAGAGTGAAAGCTGATTCCTTGCTGCAGCAGATAATAAAAATGTGCTGATTTAACAGGTGGAGGATCAGACGGAGCACCGATTGCTAACATCACTGCTGTAGTCGCGGCTCTCGTCGCTCTCATTGCCGTTGTTGTTGGAATTCTGGTCTGGAAGAAGAAGAACTCTGGTGAGAGGAGGAAGGAGATGTGAAGTTTTTATATATAATTTATTTTTAATACTAACTGTCTGTCCATCATCTGTGTTTCAGGCTTTAAACCTCTTCCACCCTGTAAGTGAACCTTTATGATCCATAAATGATGTTTAAAACCACTACATTATTTATACACAGTGTTTAGTCACTTTGTGATGGATGTGAATGTTTTACAGCCTCTGAAGGAGATTCTTCCTCCAACAACTCTTAAAGTGTGTCTGTGTGTCTTCCTGCTGAACTGAGAGAGTAAGACATGATGTAGTTTACAGTCTAATATGGAATAAACATCTGTGTGTGGAGAGAAAATCCAGCAGAAAAGCCTGCAATAACATTCGGTCTCAGCTCAGAGCTCATCCTGTTTCTGTCTGTCTGTTTTTCTGGGAGAGATGGATCCTCTGCCAAAGTCCTCGAATGTTCTGCACATTAAAATTGTATAATAGTTTATTACTATTATTATTATTATTATTATTATTATTATTATTATTATTTTTATTATTGTAAATACTGTATATATTTTATTAAATTATTTATATTTCATGGAAATTCCCCTTTTTGCCCATGTCTTTTTTTTAAAGAAACAACACAACACTTCTTTATGTCGCTCTGTATAAGCGTCTCCACTAACTCCCAGTTTATTTGAGGTTTTCTGCTGCTTATTCTTCTACATACTGTATAGTGTATACTGTAAGGGATTCAATCACAACTTCAGCTGTTACATAAAGAACAAAAACAGCGTATTAAACCTCATTGTCACTATTTCCAAACAGCCAAACTCTCCAAAAAAACAGGTTTTGCTGTTGTACCAAAAAATTGACAAAAAGTAAAAATGCACTTTTCTGTTTTTTTTTTTTTTTTTTTAAATGCATGACTTAAAATGTATCAAACACCATAGGCATGACAGAACTTGTGACACACCTTTTTGACAAACTCTTTTACATTAGAGACTCACTGGACTTTGTGCTTTTACATCAAATAATGTTATTTTACACCTTTGGATGAGCCCTAATTTAAAATACGTACTTATCACCCCAAGATAATTTAAAAAACTCAACTGGGTGGGACGCCATCCAAACTTAAAGACTATCCAGCATCATTACCTGAATGGTGATTATTGCTAGTACATGTACTACATCCTACACCAGTACATCATAATCCTGTGTGTACCTGTCTGTAACTGTTACTAGGACAGACCTATGATTTATCAGTGTGACTAACAGAATGAGAGACATGAAGCTGACCTTTAAACTACATTTAGATTCATGGAAATGTCTGAAAGGAGTTTAATATGTACAGAGCAGGTTTTGGACACTAATGTAGGGTCGTGTTAAACACTAATCTATAAGGACATCAACAAGTTGGAATAAGTGATGACTAAAGCTTATTTGTCTGTGCGGTTTTGTACTCCACCTGTAGAGTTACCGTACCACAATCAGACTTTTCCCACAAGCTGTACACAGGCTCAGAGAAGTGTACTGTTGTGTGGAGACTTTATGTAAGTGCAATATTTATGTAATCTACTGTATCTGTTAAATATAAAAAATCTATTTTGATGTCTGTACATTGAAGATATTTGCAAAAAATAAATTATGAGTAATAGAACACATCAATATGGTTTGGGGAATTTTTGTTTGTCTGTTTGTTCAAGCATCATGTAAAAGTGACTTTTAATTAGATTTTTTATGCGGTTTTTCACAGGTACACAGACAAATACTTTGACTGGAGATGTTGACACTTGGATCTCTTGGAAATGGAACAAGCACACAATATTTACAACATTCATTGATGCATAGTTACTTCTTATGACATAAATTGAACAAAAATAAGCAAAGATTTGGGCACCCTAAGAGTTCCAGAGTCTCAGATCCTTTTTACAAGCTTGCAAACTTTAATCAGTTCATTAGATCTGATGGATGGCAACAGCTGTCATTAGTAAATGTCAATTTCAAAGCTTTACAAACACTTTGACTCTTCGTTGTTGCCACAATGCCAGAGAAGACTACAAGAAGATAGCAAAGCGCTGTCAGCTTGCAGTGTCCGCACTGAGAAATGTAATTACGTAGCTTCCTGTTTTCGTATTGTTGCCGCGAAAGTTTCGCAACGCGCGAGTTTCCTCAACTAAACAACTAAAAACTCCGACACAGAGGTACGTTATAATGTCTACCGTTCAGCTTGTTCAGTGTGTAGAGTGCAGGATGTTTAGACATTCTTCCTCCGTCATTAGCGATAATTTTATTTGTGATAGGTGTGTGTTAGTGAGCACTCTGACGGAGAAGATATCAGCGTTAGAGGAGCGCATCCAGACTTTAGAGAGTGTTAGACAGTGTGAGAGCAGCGTTATTCCCGTAGCGGACAGTCTGGGTGCCACAGGCGGAGATAATCAGCCCCCGACTCCGGCATTAGAGCCCTCACAGCGGGGCGAGTGGGTGACGACTCGGCGGCATACTCGTTCAGCCAAAGCTAACGCTAAGGCTAGCCCACCGGAGCACACCTCCTCTGCGCGTCACGTGTCCAACAGGTTTGCTCTCCTCAGTGCTGCACCCGCTGAGAAACCTGAAAGAGCTCTGGTTATAGGAGACTCTATACTGAGACACGTGACATTAGCTAGACCTTTAGGGGCGCCAGCGGCAGTGGTTAGGTGTATCCCGGGAGCCAGAGCACCGGACATAGCAGGTAATCTTAGGGCTCTAGGACAGCATAGGTTCTCTAAGATAGTGGTACATGCTGGAGCTAATGATATACGCCTTCGTCAGTCAGAGGTTAGTAAGAGTAACTTTACAGAGGTGTTTAAATTAGCGAAGGCGATGTCCGATGAAGTAGTATGCTCTGGTCCCATCCCAATGAGACGTGGCGACATAGCTTACAGCAGGTTATGGTCGCTGAACCGCTGGATGTCCAGGTGGTGCTCCAAAAATAATGTGGGCTACATAGACAATTGGAAGACCTTTGAGGGCAAAGCTGGCCTGTTAGGGCGGGACGGTGTCCATCCCACTCGGGAAGGTGCTGCTCTCATTTCCTGTAGTATAGCTCATAGTCTCAGTAGAGGTCTAGTTAATCGGTGACAATCCAGAGCCCAGGCCAGGGAGCAGACAGACAGGCTAAACCAACCGTCTGCTAGCTGCATAGAGTCGTCACTCAGGGTTCACCTTATTGAGACTGTGTCTGTTCCCCGATCTAAGCAAAAATGTAGAAAGACCCAGAAAGTCTGTTTCAATAATCTAATTAACATAAAGTCCACAAACTCCGATCATACTGAATGCGCAGCCGGCACCTCTGATCTGAAGCTAGGATTGTTAAATATTAGATCTCTCACATCAAAAGCAGTTATTGTTAATGAAATTATCACAGATCAGGCGTTTGATATACTCTGTTTAACTGAAACATGGGTTAAACAGGATGAGTATGTAGCTCTAAATGAAGCTAGTCCTCCTGGATACAGCTACATACACCAGCCTCGGTTAACTGGTAGAGGAGGAGGCGTCGCAGTTATTCATAATGATAACCTGTCTATCGTACAAAAACACAGACACAAATTTAACTCATTTGAAATTCTCTATAGTAACATAAGTGTATTTAAGTATATTAAATCAGCTCAGTCGATTCCACTAATTATAATTTACAGACCTCCAGGGCTGTATTCTGAATTTCTTAGTGAATTTGCAGATTTCATCTCAGACCTGGTCATTTCTGTAGACAAAGTGTTAATTGCTGGAGATTTTAACATTCATTTTGAGAATCCAGAAGACCCTCTGAGAACAGCATTTATATCCATACTGGACTCCGTAGGTGTAAATCAGTGTGTAGTAGGACCCACTCATAAAGCAGGTCACACTTTAGATTTAGTAATATTCTTCGGATTAACTATAAGAAATGTGTTCACAATTCCACTGTCTGAAATTATCTCAGATCACTATCTTGTCTCCATTCAAGTGTCTCACAGTGATAATGTACGCACAGTACCGCGCTACCGTATTAAACGTACATTCACATCAACTACCACACAGAGTTTTATCAGTAATCTCCCAGAGTTACCAACTTCGATTAGGCCACCGTCTGACCCCACAGAACTTGATCAGGCGACTGAATATTTAGAGTCGACACTTCGTTGTACCTTAGATAATGTAGCTCCAGCTAAAAGAAAAATTATTAGAGATAAGAAACTCGCTCCCTGGTATAACGATCACACGCGCACTTTAAAACAGACTGCTCGGAAATTAGAGCGTAAATGGCGTCAAACTAAATTGTTGGTATTTCAAATAGCATGGAAAGAGAGCATCCTGAACTATAGGAAAGCTCTTAGTGTAGCTAGATCAACGTATCTCTCCACTCTTATAGACGAAAATAAAAATAATCCTAGATTTTTATTTAATACCGTAGCCAAATTAACCAGAAATAAGACCACTACAGAAATCTCCACAACAACATCATGCAATAGTGAGGACTTCATGAACTTTTTTAATAATAAAATTGTAAATATCAGGCATAAAATTGAGGCTTTGAAACCAAACAATGTAATTGATACTGATGTTAACCTAGCCATGTCAGATTCAAACCTAGAATACTTTACTCCTCTTGAAGAGAATGAACTAATTTTACTCATCTCTTCTGCAAATTCATCAACCTGTATATTAGATCCTATACCGACACATTTTCTTAAACAGATAGCACCAGTAATAACAGAACCGATGTTGAGAATAATTAATTCCTCACTCAGCATTGGTTATGTTCCAAAATCTTTTAAAGTAGCAGTTATTAAACCAATAATTAAGAAACCTGACCTCGACCCCTGTCAGCTGTCCAATTACAGGCCAATATCAAACCTCCCCTTTATCTCTAAGATTCTGGAAAAGATAGTAGCGGAGCAGCTATGCTCATATCTACATAGAAATGGCATACATGAACTGTATCAGTCAGGATTTAGGCCTCATCACAGCACAGAAACAGCACTCGTTAAAGTAGTAAATGACCTCCTATTGGCCTCTGATCAGGGTTGTGTAACTATGCTTGTATTACTCGACCTCAGTGCAGCTTTTGACACTATTGATCATGCTATTCTTCTTCACAGATTAGAAAATTTAGTAGGAATTAAGGGTACAACCCTCTCCTGGCTCAGATCCTATTTGACCGATCGTTATCAGTATGTAGACTTAAATGGTGATTATTCTGCATGTTCTCTAGTGGAGTTTGGCGTTCCGCAGGGTTCAGTTTTAGGCCCACTGCTTTTTTCCCTTTACATGCTTCCTCTGGGCAACATAATCCGTAAGCATGGTATTAGTTTTCATTGTTATGCTGACGACACACAGTTATATGTCTCAACAAAACCTGATGAGAAAAACCATCTTACTAAAGTTGAGCAATGTGTTCAGGACATAAGAAATTGGATGCTAATTAACTTCCTTCTGCTTAATCCGGATAAGACAGAAGTTCTAGTCATAGGACCGCATACAGCTAGAAGTAAAATCTTAGATCACACCGTAACTTTAGATGGCCTTTCTGTTCCGTCAAGTGCAACAGTAAAAGACCTCGGCGTGATTATAGATTCCAGCCTTTCATTTGAAGCTCATGTAGATAATATCACCAGGATAGCATTCTTTCACCTTAGAAATATCACCAAAATAAGAAATATATTGTCGCTAAATGATGCAGAAAAACTAGTTCATGCTTTTATCACTTCTAGGTTGGACTATTGTAATGCCTTACTGTCTGGTTGTTCAGTTAGGTGCATAAACAAGCTTCAGCTAGTCCAAAATGCAGCAGCGAGAGTCCTCACTAGAACCAGAAGATATGAGCACATCACCCCTATCCTATCTTCACTGCATTGGCTCCCTGTGAAATTTCGCATTGATTTTAAAATACTACTCTTGACATATAAGGCATTAAATGGTCTCGCGCCGCAGTATCTGAGCGAACTGCTAGTGTCTTACGATCCGCCACGCCTACTTCGGTCAAAGGATGCAGGCTGCTTATCAGTACCGCGTATTATGAAAACTACAGCTGGGGGCAGAGCTTTTTCTTACAAAGCCCCAAAATTATGGAATAGTCTTCCAAATAGTGTTCGGGACTCAGACACAGTCTCAGTGTTTAAGTCTAGGCTAAAAACCTATTTATTTAGCCAAGCATTTTTATAAATAGATTTGCCATAAGGTAAAGGAGCAGATCTGGGGGACTCATGGACGTAGAGTATTATGGTGAACTGGTATGTTTTAGATGCTGTCTTCCTCAGTCTCATTTGATCACTCAGGTTTGTTGACGGTGAGGTGATTGTTTGCTTTACATCTCAGGGAGCCCTCATGTTTGTGTTTCCTTCTGGCTCTCCCTTTTAGTTATGCTGTCATAGTTAGTCCTGCCGGAGTCCCTGCTTGCACTCTACAGTAAATATACATTCACATTAGACATTGTGACTGTGACCATACCTAATTGCAATCTCTCCTCCTCTTCTCTTCCTCCCCCTCTTTCTCTTTCCTCTCTCCCCCTGTCTCCCCCTTTCACTCTTTCTCTCTCTCTCTCTGTCGAGCTACACATGTGGTTCCTGAGCTGCCAGTGATCCAGACTCCCACTGCCCTCCGGACCTGTCTGATCCATCCTGGTGCCCGGTTTCTGGTTGGAGGTCTCATCGCATGGATGCCCCGTGTGTCTCTTTAGGATGCGTCTGGTGTCTGGGGATGATTCTCTATACTTAGAAGATGGTTCTGGCCTCGACTGGTGTTGTCAGCTGTTTCTCTGAGGACTTGACAATTCGATAGTTCAGGACTGGAACTTTCTACAAGTCTATCTGAGTCTCGAATAACTACTGGACTCCATTTTACATCAAGTATTATAACATCAATTAACATCAACTATTATAGCTGAACCTAACACTTAACACTGTATAAATGCAGATCATTTCCTGCTATCTGTTTCACCCAGATGAGGATGGGTTCCCTGTCGAGTCTGGTTCCTCTCAAGGTTTCTTCCTATTACCGTCTCAGGGAGTTTTTCCTTGCCACTGTCGCCCTCGGGCTTGCTCGCCAGGGAATATCTGAACATTTTGATTCATACATATTCACATTCCATACAAACTTAAATAATTCTTTTGATTGTGTAAAGCTGTTTTGAGACAATGTCAATTGTTAAAAGCGCTATACAAATAAAACTGAATTGAATTGAATTGAATTAATTAAGAGATGGCAGTTCAGATGAACTGTGGAGGTCAAGATGAGATCTGGAAGACCAAGAAATGAGAGAACTCCTTGTATGCTGATTAGAAAAACGAATCAAAACCCCCCAAAAAACCTGCAGGAAGATTTAGCAGACTCGGGAGTGGTGGTGCACCGTTCCACAAGACCTTCATAGAAGAGTCAGCAGAAGAAAATCTTACCTGCGTCCCCATCATAAAATCCACTATCAGAAGTATGCAACAGAACATCTACAGAACAAGTGCTGTGGACTGATGAAGTTAAAATAGAACTCTTTGGCCACATCAGCAAAGGCATGTTTGGAGAAAAAAAGTAGCAGCATTTCATGAAAAGAACACCTCACCAACTATTAAGCATGGGTTTGGATCTATCATGCTTTGGGGTTGTGTTGCAGCCAGTGGCACAGGAAACATTGCACAGGTGGAGGGAAGAATGGATTCCACTAAATACCAGCAAATTCTGTGCAAATACAGAGTTTTTCACAGATGTATTTGGCCGAGTTTGTTGTAACACATAATCATTGTTTCATCACAATCAGACCACAGGAAGGGAAGATATGCTACTTTGAAATTTAAATGGAAAATCCCCTTAATTAAAAAAAACAATAATTGTGCTGAAAGTGTACTTTCATTACCACAGATGGTGTTGGACGTATTCTAAACTTGCTAATAACTGATACATAATAAGAAATTTAAAAAATCATTAGTTCATTTAAAAATTTACTAGATGGCGCTGCACATTTTTTAATATAGACTTACAGTATATGTTCATTCATTCATTTTCTATACCGCTTAATCCTGTGTTCAGGGTCGCGGGGGACCTGGAGCCTATCCCAGGAGACTTCGGGCACTAGGCGGGGTACACCCTGGACAGGGTGCCAATCCATCGCAGGGCACACACACATACGCACACTCACACACCCAATCACACACTACGGGCAATTTTAGGAACGCCAATTAGCCTAACCTGCATATCTTTGGACTGTGGGAGGAAACCGGAGTACCCGGAGGAAACCCACCAAGCACGGGGAGAACATGCAAACTCCATGCACACAGAGACGGGAATCGAGCTTGGCCGGGGAATCGAACCCAGACCCTGGAGGTGCAAGGCGACAGTGCTAACCACTACACCACCGCGCCGCCTACAGTATATGTATTTAATTGAAATCTAATTAATAAACGTGATCTCAAACATTCATTTTATGATGTCGCTGTACATTTTTAAATATTTGCTTAAAAGTGTGAAATTGAATTTTACTTAATAAATATAATTTTGCGCCTTTAATCCACGTTCTCTATAGGAAGGAATAAATGACAATAAACCTATTCAATTTAATTCAGTTCAGTTCATTAACAGCTGATTTTAATTTGCACAATTATTCTGGCAGATAGATAGCTAATTACTGACATCTCCTATTGAATGCACAGGGAGAACTATTCACACACAGGGCATATGAAGACATTATTGTATTATATTACACTGTAGCCCAACACTGTACATATACCACATGCTGTAACATGACCATCAATAGCAGCTCTAAAAATATCCTTTGACCTTTCAAATCAAATTCCACCGACTGGGTCACACACACCCCACACACCAACTGCTCATCAAATTAGTACCAGTGCCAGTGTTGCTGGCTGTGTAGATGTAATCAGAGGTGGAAAGTAACGAATGACATTTACTCGCGTTACTGTAATTGAGTAGATTTTTTGTGTATTTCTACTTTTTAAAGTAGTTTTAAAAATCTGTAATTTTACTTTTACTTAAGTACGTTTTGTTTGAAGTATTGTAATTCGCTACATTTTAAATCATATTCGCTACTGAGTAAAAAATAAATGAATGAAATTGCTAAAATAATAAAAATAATGTGCTTTGTATAAATGCTCCGTTGCGCCGCGTGTGTGTATCATGTCCTGGTCGCGCGCCGCTCCAGACTCCACTCCAGGTTTTGACATCGGCATCTACCCTGAGAGTGACGTCATCGACTAGCGCGACCATTTATAAACCGGAGAGAGACGCGGGAAAAAGATGAAAGAGGTTGTGATTTTGGCGTTTTGATATTTGGTTGTGTATTCTGGTTTGACTTTTTGCCTCCAATTGACTTTGATTATTGCTTTGTGCCTTTGGTTTTGTGCCTTTGTATATATTTGTAGATAATTTCACTGTTTTTGGTTTAGGGAGTCCGGAAAGGTACCTGTATTTTTGTTTGTGTGTGTGTGTTTTTTTTTTTTTTTTTTGCAGGAAATCTAGCTACTAATATAAATACCATTTTGTTTATTATTTTGGCCTGGGTCCACCCTGAATCTGATCCTCCTCCTGTTGTGTGTGTGTGTGTGTGTGTGTATGTATACAAACCTCATTATTTCATCAGTTAATGAATGGATCTAGTTCTTTCTGCCATATACCACCATTTCCATACAGTTATATATATTATAAATAGAACCCTGAACCATTCTTTTGCTGTATGACCCTAGACTGGGACGTAACACCATATTTAAGTGACCACTTTGATATTCAAGCACAAGAAAGACAACAGCTTTATTATGCAAAGGTGTTCCTTCAGTTAAAAACAACTAGTTTGAGATTTATATCTGCTCATCTTTTTTGAACTACGCTAGAATGCCTCATCCCACCCCCGCTGTTAAAAAAAAAAAAAGTAACTCGGTAACTTTTACTCTGAGTACATTTTTTAATGAGCTACTTTTTACTTTTACTTGAGTAGATTTTTATAATGGTAACTTTACTTGTACTTAAGTAAAATTTCACTGAAGTAACAGTACTTGTACTTGAGTACAAAATTTTATTACTCTTTCCACCTCTGTTTATCAATTAATTATTAAAATGGTCAGAGTCAGTCTGCTTGCTGTTTTCCCCCGACACATTCATAATCATTAGTCTACTTCTGTCAGGGCACCACCCCCGTATATTGTTTTATTTTTAATCACTCTATACACAACCAATGAATTTTATGCTCTTTTACAAATGAAAAATGCAAATGGATTTATTTTCTTTGGTATTTCTTATAGAATATTTAAATTTTATATTTTATAAAAAATTCAGGATGGGAAAGAAAGGTGATTTAAGCAATTTTGAGCGTGGCATGGTTGTTGGTGCCAGACGGGCCGGTCTGAGTATTTCACAATATGCTCAGTTACTGGAATTTTCACGCATAGCCATTTCCAGGGTTTACAAAGAATGGTGTGAAAAGGGAAAAACATCCAGTATGCGGCAGTCCTGTGGGCGAAAATGCCTTGTTGATGCGAGATGTCAGAGGAGAATGGGCCGACTGATTCAAGCTGATAGAAGAGCAACTTTGACTGAAATAACCACTCGTTACAACCGAGGTATGCAGCAAAGCATTTGTGAAGCCACAACACACACAACCTTGAGGTGGATGGGCTACAACAGCAGAAGACCCCACTGGGTACCACTCACCTCCATTACATCTGAGGAAGAGACAGGAGTCAGAGCTGGAGGGAGCAGAGCTGAAGTGTTGAGGTTCTCTTTGGGAATGATGTTGTGGTGTATGAAGATGGTGTTGTGGAGGATGAGGTGCCTCAGGATGTTTCACTAACTATAGAGACGCCATGATGGCTTTATTAATTGTTTCTCAGTGCATACTGTATAATTAGACCCTAATAAAACCCATTTAAATTAAAAAAATGTAAATCTAACAATTTTCAAAATGTAGAAAAAAATTCTATTGAGTAATTGGACTCAAAAAGTTGTGTTAACATTCGAACAACAGAATATTTAATATTTCACTGGAGAGATTTAAAGAGATGATCTTACCTGGTAGCCATCTTGAAGTAACTGTCCCATGTGCTCCATCACGCATAATCAAACTTTATTTACATTCTGTATGTGTGTTTAAACAGTCTTTAAAAAGTGTTGCAGAGGATGAGAACATCAGGTATGGACACATTGTTTTCCTACTTTTGTTCATTATTATAATAAATAAATATTCAGCAAATTACAACATAACACACAATCAAACACAGCTGGACACAGAAAATGCAGTAAAATAGAAAAATAAATAATTATCATGTTGAAAAGACACATTGTGCAAGGTACAGATCAGTGTTGTCTTTATTCTGATGCTTTTTAAATTACAAAATCACACATACTGTATAGATAAGACGGGTATGTGGATGGTGGCATAGTGATTAGCACTGTTGCGTTGCACTTCCAGGGTCCAGGTTCGATTCTCGACTAACTGTTGTTCCCAAATTGCCTGTACACACACACGCACGCTCTGCCTGGATTATCAAAACGATTCAACAGCTGTAATGAAAGCAAAAGGTGGTCTAGTGAATTCATTTATTTATTTATTGATTGGCTGGATTCTGTATATCCCACTTCCAGGTGCCATTGTAACAGCGTTGTAAGAGCCATATCTTATTTGTTATGATGTGTTTATGATATGATGTGATGTGTTTATTTGATTTATTTTATTCTATCTTATTCTATTCATTAGTTAAGCATTTAGCATTAAGTTCATTTGATAAGCCATAAGCTTTGAATTTGTTAGTCAAGCATCCATTTAGACAATCGTAAGTTGGTCTGTGATGTCAATCCATTATTACACGTATTTATATGACTATTGCACGGAAAAGAGGTCAGTCTTTGATGCGGAATTGCGGCGACACAAGCTTTTGACCATAAGCGGAGAATGTAATTTATAAGATACAGCAAATAGGTTGTTGTAACTGTAAAGCTAACGTAACCTAACGCAGTCTACCAGATACAGCAAATATATCATTGTAAATGCAACCAAAAGCTGCGACCTGCTGAACAGCGACTGGATTGTTGTAATCATAGTGGATCTATTCAAGACGACTGAACGAAGTGTTGAATATTTGATTACCCACAAACCCACAGCGTGAGAGAGAGAAGAACAGTTCAATTCAATTTTATTTGTATAGCGGTTTTAACAATTGTCATTGTCGCAAAGCAGCTTTACACAATCAAAATGGTTAGATAGTCCCTGGTGAGCAAGCCGAGGGCGACAGTGGCAAGGAAAAACTCCCTGAGATGGAAGAAAGAATTTAATAGGAAGAAACCTAGAGAGGAACCAGGCTCAACAGGGAACCCATCCACATTTGGGTGAAACAAATAGCAGGAAATGATCTGCATTTATACAGTGTGTTAGGTGGCAGGCAGTTCCGCTATAATAGTTGATGTTAATTGATGTTAATATGGAGTCCAGGTAGTTATTGGAGACTCAGATAGACTTGTAGGAAGTTCCAGTCCTGAACTATGGAACTGTCAAGTCCCCAGAGAAACAGTTGCCAACAACAGTCGAGGCCAGAACCGTCTTCTAGGAATGGGAGAACACCAGACGCATCCCAAAGAGACACACGGGGCATCCATGTGATGAGATCTCCAAGCAGAAGCGGGGTACCAGGATGGGTCAGACAGGTCCGGAGGGCAGAGGGAGTCTGGATCACTGGCAGCTCAGGAATGACATGTGTAGCTCGACAGAGAGAGAGAGAGAGAGTGAAAGGGGGAGAGAGGGAAGAGAAAGAGGGGGAGAGAGCAGAAGAGGAGAGATGACAGTTAGGTATGGTCACAGTCACATAATGTATAATGTGAATGTATATTTACTGTAGAGTGCAAGCAGGGACTCCGGCAGGACTAACTATGACAGCATAACTAAAAGGGAGAGCCAGAAGGAAACACAAACATGAGGGCTGCCAGAGATGTAAAGCAAACAATCACCTCACCGTCAACAAACCTGAGTGATCAAATGAGACTGAGGAAGACAGCATCTAAACATACCAGTTCACCATAATACTCTACATCCATGATTCCCCCAGATCTGCTCCTTTACCTTATGGCAAATCTATTTATAAAAATGCTTGGCTAAATAAATAGGTTTTTAGCCTAGACTTAAACACTGAGACTGTATCTGAGTCCCGAACACTATTTAGAAAAGAATTCCATAATTTTGTGGCTTTGTAAGAAAAAGCTCTGCCCCCAGCTGTAGTTTTCATAATACGCGGTACTGACAAGCAGCCTGCATCCTTTGACCGAAGTAGGCGTGGCGGATCGTAAGACACTAGCAGTTCGCTCAGATACTGCGGCGCGAGACCATTTAATGCTTTATATGTCAAGAGTAGTATTTTAAAATCAATGCGAAATTTCACAGGGAGCCAATGCAGTGAAGATAAGATAGGGGTGATGTGCTCATATCTTCTGGTTCTAGTGAGGAAAGAATGCTATCCTGGTGAAATTATCTACATGAGCTTCAAATGAAAGGCTGGAATCTATAATCACGCCGAGGTCTTTTACTTTTGCACTTGATGGAACAGAAAGGCCATCTAAAGTTACGGTGTAATCTACGATTTTACTCATAGCTATTTGCGGTCCTATGACTACAACTTCTGTCTTATCCGGATTAAGCAGAAGGAAGTTAGTTAGCATCCAAGTTCTTATGTCCTGCACACATTGCTCAACATTAGTAAGCTGGTTTTTCTCATCTGGTTTTGCTGAGACATATAATTGTGTGTCGTCAGCATAACAATGAAAACTAATACCATGCTTACGGATTATGTTGCCCAGAGGAAGCATGTAAAGGGAAAAAAGCAGTGGGTCTAAAACTGAACCCTGTGGAACGCCAAACTCCACTAGAGAACATGCAGAATTATCACCATTTAAGTCTACATACTGATAACGATTGGTCAAATAGGATCTGAGCCAGGTGAGGGCTGTACCCTTAATTCCTATTACATTTTCTAATCTGTGAAGAAGAATAGCATAATAGAGGCAATACAGGCATAGTTACACAACCCTGATCAGAGGCCAATAGGAGGTCATTTACTACTTTAACGAGTGCTATTTCTGTTCTGTGATGAGGCCTAAATCCTGACTGATACAGTTCATGTATGCCATTTCTATGTAGATATGAGCATAGCTGCTCCACTACTATCTTTTCCAGAATCTTAGAGATAAAGGGGAGGTTTGATATTGGCCTGTAATTGGACAGCTGACAGGGGTCGAGGTCAGGTTTCTTAATTATTGGTTTGATAACTGCTCATTTAAAAGATTTTGGAACATAACCAATGCTGAGTGAGGAATTAATTATTCTCAACAGCGGTTCTGTTATCACTGGTACTATCTGTTTAAGAAAATGTGTCGGTATAGGATCTAATATACAGGTTGATGAATTTGCAGAAGAGATGAGTGAAATTAGTTCATTCTCTTCAAGGGGAGTAAAGTATTCTAGATTCCAATCTGACATGGCTAGGTTAACATCTGCATCAATTACATTGTTCGATTTCAAAGGCTCAATTTTATGCCTAATATTTACAATTTTATTATTTAAAAAGTTCATGAAGTCCTCACTATTGCATGATGTTGTTGTGGAGATTTCTGTAGTGGTCTTATTTCTAGTTAATTTGGCTACGGAATTGTAAGGATTTCTTGTTTTTGCTAGACCCCGTCTAGTCAGTGCTCAGCCTGTATTTTGCTTCCCGTCTGGTACCAGGGAACCCCTCAATAATACACAAGTCCGTGATCAGTGAGACGTTCCAAGTTTATTGTGGGAGAGAGCAGTATATATAGCACACACACACAAAGAACCAAAGAAGAGGGTGCAGAAGTGTTTACATTTGGTCAGGAATGTTTAGAAAAGATAAGGAAAAGAAGAACATAAAAATTAGGAGTAGCTCTGCATTTACGAGCGTTTAACAGTTTTACGACCTTTAACACAAACTATTATAGGATGTGTTTATTGAAAGTGCAGCTTGTGTCGAGGTAAGAGAAAGAAGTAACATTCTGTTCTCACGCACACAGAATATCATAAAACATACTAAAAATCAAATATTCCCTACAGGAATTAAATAAAAATCTAGGATTATTTTTGTTATTTTCTATAAGAGTGGAGAGATACGTATGTTCGTTGATCATTATACCAAGTTTCTTATCTCAAATAATTTTTCTTTCAACTGGAGCTACATTATCTAAGGTATAATGAAATGTCGACTCTAAATATTCAGTCGCCTGATCAAGTTCTGTGGGGTCAGACGGTGATCTAATCGAAGTTGGTAACTCTGGGAGATTACTGATAAAACTCTGTGTGGTAGTTGATGTGAATGTACGTTTAATACAGTAGCGCGGTGCTGTGCGTACATTATCACTGTGACACACTTGAATTGAGACAAGATAGTGATCTAAGATAATATCAGACAGTGGAATTGTGAATACATTTCTTATAATTAATCCGAAAAATATTATTAAGTCTAAAGTGTGACCTGCTTTATGAGTGGGTCCTACTACACACTGATTTACGCCTACGGAGTCCAGTATGGACATAAATGCTGTTCTCAGAGGGTCTTCTGGATTCTCAAAATGAATGTTAAAATCTCCAGCAATTAAAATTTTGTCTACAGAAACGACTAGGTTAGAGAGGAAATCTGCAAATTCACTAAGAAATTCAGAATACGGCCCTGGAGGTCTGTAAATTATAATTAGTGGAATCGACTGAGCTGACTTAATATACTTAAATACACTTATAAAGAATTTCAAATGAATTAAATTTGTGTCCATGTTTTTGTCCGATAGACAGATTATCATTGTAAATAACTGCGATGCCTCCTCCTCTACCAGTTAACCGAGGCTGGTGTATGTAGCTGTATCCAGGAGGACTAGCTTCATTTAGAGCTACATACTCGTCCTGTTTAATCCAGGTTTCAGTTAACAGAGTATATCAAATGCCTGATCTGTGATAATTTCATTAACAATAACCGCTTTTGATGCGAGAGATCTAATATTTAACAGTCCTAGTGTAGATGCGGTCATATTATTTCACTAGTTTTGACGCGTAGCTTTGTCTTAAAGTTTCACTCACACGACAGAAGTCCGATCTCTTTGTCTCTTGTAGTTTATTTTGTCAGCATCAAAGAATCAACACTTCATACAGTCGTCTTGAGTAAATCCACTGTGATTACAGACACCAGTTGCTGCATCTTGCAAATCTCTGACTTTTACAACAACCTATTTGCTGTATCTTGTAAATTACAGTCTTGGCTTAGGTATATGTGGCGGTGGTGGTGCGGTGCAACCTTCTCTACTGTATATTGGGAAACCAAATTCCCCTTAACTGAATTACCGATTACGCCACCCAGGATTGGTTACCCGGGAAAAATGTAGGACACAGGTTCAAATCTCTCATTGACACAGGGACATGGATGCAAAAATATACAACTCTTTATTCATACAAATATATTAAAAATTACCAACATCAACATCATTTAAAATCAAAAACTAAAACATCCCAGACCAAGAGAACAAAAAAAAAAAAGAGAAAGCAGAGCTGGGAAATTAACCAAAGAAGGACAGGCTAGAGATAGGGCTACACTCTTGCCCAGTCATAAATGATCACACGTGCACCAAACCACTCACTAGGAAAAAGTTAATACCACTCCACACTGTGTAAACATAAGCGCATCACTCTATAAGCCGCTAGCCTGCCTTCTGTAGATTCCCAGCTCCTGTATGGCGGGCGCCAAGAAAATAACTGACCTACCGCGCGATGCAGATCACATCCGTCTGGCAGCCAATCCAATTATACGACAGCATTCATCTCTCGCCGTGCACGCGCACAAACTGTGCGGCTCTTTTAGAAAGGGTAAATATACATGGATGGCAACAAGCTGCTTCTCCACTGCCTCGGACGCAATAAGGATCTAAGAAATCGCCGGCTCACGCACACCGGGACCAGACGACACACTTCCGGAAGCGCAACCTAGGGGTGAATTAGCGCCACCCCTGGCTGTTCTTGCTGCACCTTTTTATACTCTCCCCACTACACCCAATAATCAATCTCAGGTGCATAACCTGAAATCTAGAAGGAAGTGCAAAACTCCGTCTCACCACATATATAACAACACTCTTGTTGTATCTTACATTCCCAGCTTACGGTCAAAAGCTTGTGTTTCCATAGCCTTCCGCATCTAGACTGAACTCTCTTTCATATGACAGTCACACAAATGCATGTAATAGTAGAATGACATCACAGACCAACTTACGATTCTCAAAATGGATGCTTAACTTAGAAATTTAAAGCTTATGGCTTATGTAACAAACTTAATGCTTAATGCTTTACTAATGAATAGAACAAGGTAGAATAAATGAAATAACAACAAATAAAATAAAATAAACACAACAACAAATTCATAACAAGTACGATATGGCTCTTACATTCCAGCCCCTAATTGACAGGCATGGAGACTGACAATTACAATTTTGTGTTTTTATTTATTTTTTTGATAAAGCCATTAAATCAAATATTCTTAACCTTCTAAACGTTTTAAATCTTGTAAATGTATAATATTTATCTCAGGTGTTTATATTTGTATGTCAAATTTCATATTTTCATAACATATTACCACACATTTAACAGTCCATTTCATATATGAGGCACAGCTTGTCGATGGGTCTTTCCAGAGTGTTGGTCTTGGTTTTAACTAACACACGTCTCTGGGAACACTTTCGTGATTTATCCGATAACCCATGAATTTCTTGGAGACGACTCATCAGTTATTAAAACTATATTTCCAATCGAGAGGTTTTTTTTGTTTTGAAACCATTTTTGCCGCTCCGGAAGCAAGGGCAAGTGTTCACGCCCCAATCGCTTCCAGAGCAGGTCTGATAGATTCTGGATCTGCTTCTCCCTGCGACGTGCATAGATGTCTTCCTTTTTGAAAAGTCCCGGGGGCAGGTTTGGCTGTTTTTTCATCAGCAGCAGGTGGTTAGGTGTCAGAGGTTCCAGATCTGTGGGATCCTCCGAGACAGTATTGAGGGGTCGGTTATTCATTATCGCTTCTACTTCACACATGAATGTATGCAGGCTCTCGTCAGTTAATGTTTGTTCTTTCAGTACTGATCTCAAGATCTTTCTAACTGACCTAATCTGTCTTTCCCATATTCCGCCCAAGTGAGATCTAGAGGGCGGGTTAAATGTCCACTGTATGTTCCTTTGAGTGAGGAAGCTTTCAATTTGTGACTGATTCCATTGCTGAATAGCCTTGCGCTGTTCAGTCTCAGCGCCTATGAAGTTTGTTCCATTGTCACTTCGCATCACTTAATTCAGGTAACAGACACAGTCTCAATATGATGAACCCTGAGTGACGACTCTATGCAGCTAGCAGACGGTTGGTTTAGCCTGTCTGTTTGCTCCCTGGCCTGGGCTCTGGATTGTCACCG
Source organism: Channallabes apus (assembly GCA_030522415.1). NCBI lineage: Eukaryota > Metazoa > Chordata > Actinopteri > Siluriformes > Clariidae > Channallabes > Channallabes apus. The sequence continues at coordinate 5,835,758 of CM060122.1, forward strand.
ATTAACTAGGCCTCTTCTGAGACTATGAGCTATACTACAGGAAATGAGAGCAGCACCTTCCCGAGTGGGATGGACACTGTCCCGCCCTAACAGGCCAGCTTTGCCCTCAAAGGTCTTCCAATTATCTATGTAGCCCACATTATTTTCGGAGCACCACCTGGACATCCAGCGGTTCAGCGACCATAACCTGCTGTAAGCTATGTCGCCACGTCTCATTGGGATGGGACCAGAGCATACTACTTCATCGACATCGTCTTCGCTAATTTAAACACCTCTCAAAAGTTATCCTTACTAACCTCTGACTGATGAAGGCGTATATCATTAGCTCCAGCATGTACTACTATCTTAGGTATCTAACCAAACTTCAGTATCTCACAGGAAAACAAGTGCATTCTTAATGGCCACATCTGTATAAACATAGTGACAAAAATCCAAACTACAATCAAAACACTTCCCAATCAGAAGACGTAGGTGGATAAGACCATCTGTGACACTCTGAGATCGCGTACTGCTGCCTACAGTATAACGCGGGACTTGCTTTGGCTGACATGAACTCGTACAACGTTCGGAAGGTGGTGAATGAAGCGAAGGAGCACTACGGTACATCTGGTATGACAAACGCAGACATGTCTCTGACGTATCACCTTCCTCGTTCGCTTCCAGGCTGCTGCCAGAAATGCAAATATGGCTATCAAAGCTAACTATGCTAACAACGCTATCAGCACTAATGGCTGAAGATAGAAAGACAATGCCAACACAGCAAACGTGTTCATCCTCTTTGAGCATGATGTGAGGGGAGCCTTCAGGTTGAGTGAACACCTGGAAAGCAGCAGGACCAGATGGCATCTCAGGTCGAGTCCTCAGAGCCTTCCCAGACCAGCTAGTGTTACGCCCCTAGAAATGGGGAGAAATAATCACAAGAGTTATATGTGATGTTTCTTCAACAGTAGGTTTACTGCAATCAATATTCAAAAATGTAACAATCCACAAAAATGCAATTAACAGGGTTACAATTGTTGTAGGAGAATACATACTCACATACATACTATATTTCCCTGAGACATTTTAGTTATCGTTAATAAGCACAATTCACATTTTCTTCAGCTTTCTCAGTAAACCATAGAGTAAATTTAACTATATGAACTCTTAGAAAAACTATACTAAAGTGCACAAAACATACTACATACAGAATAGTAAAAACATATTAATGTAGTTGTAAATATAAACGTGATAGCTGAGTTTAGCTTTGTCATGCAGGCACTCCACTTCCACACACACACACACCATTACTAAACACAGTGTAGTTAACATTTACTTCAAAATACTTTGAACACTCCAAACTTGTTAGCAAACAATTACATACATTTAGTAGTGTCAACTACTGGCAACATACCTAGAAATGGGGAGAAATAATCACAAGAGTTATATGTGATGTTTCTTCAACAGTAGGTTTACTGCAATGAGGAAAATAGTGGAATTTCCCCAAGGTATGTGAGAGAAGACCAAAGCAATCAATCCCAGGCTAACCGATTGAGACAAGTTTGTAGATCTCTGATAAAACTTAACACTTAACAAAATCTAAACAATGAAAAATTAATACTATGACAGATTCTGACACTTATAATGCAATCTGGATTTACAGTGCCTCTATAATTTTTAACAAAATATAAACACATTTCAACCTGTCACACTAGCACCTGCTGACAGAAATATTCAACCTCTCTTTATCCAAGTCTGTACTCCCCTCATGCTTTAAAACGTCCACCATAGTTCCTGTCTCAAAGAAACCCCATTCTGCTTCCCTCAATGATTATCGACCTGTAGGTCTGACTTCAGTAGTGATAAAGTGCTTTGTGTGGTTGGTCAGAGACTTCACCATTTCTTCACTTCCTGACACACTGGATCCACTGCGGTTTGCATACTGCCCAAACCGCTCTAGAGATTATGCAATCTCTCATCTCCTCCATACATCACTCACTCACCTGGAGACTAGAAAGGGAAATTATTCAAGATTGAAGATTCAAGATTCAAAGATTCAAGATTCAAAGAACTTTATTAATCCCAAAGGGAAATTGCTTATGCTCGGTTACAGGTGCTCACAGTTGTTAACTAAGGAAGGTAATAAAGGTAATAAATAATAATAATAAAAAAAAAAAGTTCCTAAAACATTAAGTACCAAGAAAATATGACTCAAGACGACTTGTAAGTATTGCACAGTAATCAAGTATGTATGTAATATTGTATTATTATATGCAATCGTGTATTACACATTCTATTGGGAGGTAGTATTGCAGTTATCATATTATTAATATGGGTAAGTATTAGTGTCCTGTTGTATACCAGTCAGTGAAAAAATCCACATACATGTGTGTATGAGTTACAGAGAAGAGTTGTAAAGTTTTATGGCCGTTGGGAGAAAGGATCTCCTGTGACGCTCGGTGGAACACTTGATAGTAATCAGTCTCTTGCTGAAACTGCTCCTCTGTTCAGCCAAAACACTGTAGAGCGGGTGAGAAGGATTGTTCACAATGGATTCTACTTTGGACAGAATCCTCCTCTTTGCTACTACATCCACAGAGTCAAGCTCCATGCCTAGCACAGATCCGGCCTTTTTAATTGACTTGTCCAGTTTGTTCTTATCAGACACCTTAATGTTACCACCCCAACAGACCACAGCGTAAAAAATGACACTCGCCACAACGGTTTCATAGAACATCCGTAGAATGGTATTACAGACGTTAAAAGACCTGAGCCTTCGAAGAAAGTACAATCGACTCTGACCTTTCTTGTAGAGTGCCGTTGTGTTAAGTGACCAGTCAAGTTTGTTGACCAGATAAACTCCCAGATATTTGTAATCGGAGACAATGTCCACTATCTCCCCCTTGACAGATATAGGAGTCACAGGGGTCTTGCTTCTCCTAAAGTCTACCACCATCTCCTTTGTTTTCCCGATGTTGAGTTGTAGGTGATTACGCTCACACCAGGAAACGAAGTCATCCACAACAGACTGGTACTCCGAGGTGTCACCCTCCTTTATACACCCAACAACCACAGAGTCGTCAGAGAACTTCTGCAGGTGGCATGACTCTGAGTTATATCTAAAGTCGGATGTATAGAGGGTGAAAAGAAACGGAGATAGTACAGTCCCCTGGGGAGCTCCAGTGCTGCAGATCAAAGTCTCTGACACACAGTTCTTTAGTCGGACATACTGGGGGCGACAGGTCAGGTAGTCCATGATCCAGGAAACCAAGCGGGTGTCAATGTTTATGTTCCTTAATTTCTCCGCCAGTACTGCTGGTTGGATGGTGTTGAAGGCACTGGAGAAGTCAAAGAACATCATCCTTACAGTGGTCCTAGGCTTGTCAAGGTGAGAGTAGGTGCGATGTAGCAGGTGTATTATGGCGTCATCAACTCCCATGAACGGCTGATAGGCAAACTGAAGAGGGTCCAGAGAGGACTTCACCAGGGGACGAAGTGTATCCAGGATCAGTCTCTCAAACACCTTCATAATGTGCGATGTTAAAGCCACCGGCTTGTAGTTGTTCTGGGCACAGGGACGTGGTGTTTTGGGTACCGGCACAATGCATGATGTTTTCCACAGTGCAGGGACTTTCTGAAGAGACAGACTCAGGCTAAAGAGGTACTGGAGGACACCACATAGTTGGGGACCACAAGATTTCAGGACTCTCGGATTGATCTTATCCGGACCTACAGCTTTTGTAGGGCTGATCTTACTCAGGCCATGTTTAACCTGATCCACTGAGATGTTGATTGCTGGGAGTGCAGGAGTAGTGACTGTTCTCTGTGTAGGGGAGGACATAGGAGCAGGAATGTGTGGATTTGGGTTGAAGTCGGGGGAAGTGTGAGACATAGGGACATCAAATCTATTGAAGAAAGTGTAAAATGTATGTTAAATGCTCTTTGTAAACTACAGCTCAGCATTTAACACTATAATTTCCTCCACACTCACCACCAAGCTAGAGCTCCTGGGACTTAGCCCATCGAGTGGATCTCTTTCTAACTGGCATAGCACAGGCAGTAAGGCTGGCCAGACATGTCTCAGCCTCCCTCACCCTCAGCACTGGAGCCTGACATGGTTGTGTTCTGAGCTGCTTGCTGTACTCATTGTGATCAAGTGGGCCTGATCTCTGACAACAATGAGATGGCCTACCTGGAGGAGATTAGGAATCTGGAGAACTGGTGCCAGAGCACCTCCTGAACATCAGCAAGGCAAAGTAGCTAATAGTGGTCTTTAGAACTAATCAGGAGAAGAAATACCAGACCCCAGTCATCAACGAGAGCCCAGTGGAAGGAGTGGACAGCTTTATATACCTCGATGTTCACATCACGCATGACCTGTCATGGTCCTGTCACATCAACATCGTGGTAAAAAAGGCCCGGCAGCATCTCTACCACCTCAGATGCTTGAGAGATTTTAGACTGCCCTCTAAGGTGGTTGGAAACTTTTACTCCTGCACCATAGAGAGCATGCTGACGGGAAAGATCACAACCTAGTTTGGGAACAGAACCATGATGGACAGATGAGCCCTACAGAGGTTGGTGCAATCGGCTGAGCTCATCATCCTCACCAAGCTCCCTGACCTACACTTGATCTACAACAAGCAGTGCTGGACAAAGGCCAGGAAGATCGTGAAAGCACTCAGTCTCTTTGTTGCTGTCAGGAAAGTGCTTCCACTCCCTAAAGGCCAACACAGAGAGACTGAGGTGGAGGTTCTTCATGCAGGCTATAAGGAATCTCAATCACAACACCAGATAGGACTTAACACTCTGAGCTGCTTTCTCCCTACCCACCACATTGCTCATATGGCACCCTGCACATTTTGCACACCACCTAACTGTGAACTTTGAACTGCAATCTTGCACACTATTCTGCACATTAACTTGCCCAGAACTGGACACAGTTATACTGTCATGCACACTCAGCCGCGACCGGCACTAGGACCCGGAAGTAAGACGGTCGCGAACCTGAAAGCATAAAAGGAAACAAGATGGCGCCGCACATCGCTCTGTCATTGAGTTATGCCCAGGTCTTTTCGGAATCGTTCCCGTATATGTGAGTACTCACTTTCTTGGCTATACTTTCAGACTGAGTGTGTGTTTATAGGACTAGGGTTAGATTGTGTCTTTCCTTTGCTCATTTACTGTGAGAGTCCTTATAGCAAATCGCGTGATTATCCTGCCCGCTCGTGTTTATCCGCGTTTGGGTTTACCATTCACGCTACAGGGCTAACTGCTAAAGCTATCATCTATCTGGTCATCCCGGTTAGTTCGTGACAGATAGAGCGATCATCTTTCTGGTCATCCCGCTTAGTACGTGACATATACATTCCATTTCAACTCTTTGATATATTTTTTATATTTATCTTTTTAATCTATTATTTTATTTTCATTAGTTTATTATTTGTCCATGATGTAAATTTAAAAGTCTTTTACAGCTCTTATGGAAGTTTATTTCCATATTTCTCTATATTTCTAATTTGTAAAATTCTCTTATTTCTCTTATTTCATACACTGTAAAAAATAAATAGTACATTTTACGGTAAAAAAGCTGTGGTTACCAGAATTCTACCATAAAAAATACGGTAGCACCGTTATTGCACTGTGGAAAAAAAATGTACCGTAAATTTTACGGTAAAAAATGGCAGCTGTGGTTGCCAGAAGTTTACCGTAATTTTTTTTGATGAATAAATACGGTTTATAACTGTCTAATTAACATGCTTATGTTGTTATAAAAACAGTTTATTCCCGCCAAATTCCAGGGTTTACATTGTAACAAATTTCGGATCATAACCATGTTTTTTACAGCTCAGAACTGTCTAATTTAAAGATTTATGTTGTAATAATAATGGTTTATTTCCATCTTTTTTACAGCTCAGTACTCACACACTCTCACCCATCGTCTATACAACTTTATTCTGTATATGGGGGGGCATCATTTTATCACACTAGCTGGGAGCTAAAAGAGATAGAAGTTACATTGCTAAGCATTCGGATTTTACTGTTAAGAAACTATTAAGAGTACTTTTATACTAATTGATGAATACAAACCTAAATCAAATCATCAAAACCCATCAAAATTTATTCAAGACTCGGACATCAGCATGGCCCCATGTATTTTTTAATAAGGACAGCAAAACAATATTTAAATTCTCAAAATCAAATATTCAAATGGCAGGGTTGACATTTCTTTTGGGCAGACAATCTAAGTATGGCGGTGGCGGCGGGCAAAGTGGCGCGTGCTAGCGGCTGTCCTTGCCACAGTCATCAAAGGGCGGAATACCATTCACAAATTTGAAGTCCTTGGTTAATGTAAATTAGACGGCTATAAACCTGTAGTATTAAAATTCTTAAAATACACAGTATAATGAGTGCAATCTCGTACAAACAATAGTGTTGCTACCGTATTTTTTACTGTAAATTTCTGGCAACCACAGCTGCCAGTTTTTTACCATAAAATTTTAAAGTTTATTTTTTACAGAGCAGATATTTTTCTGATTTTTATACTCTATCAACAAAGGTTTAGTAAAATATAAACTGATGCTTCATGATATTAGTAACAAATACCTTCTCTGAGAGTTTCCTTTTTATAAATACATTCATTCATTCATTTTCTATACCGCTTAATCCTGTGTTCAGGGTTACGGGGGACCTGGAGCCTATCCCAGGGGACTTCGGGCACTAGGCGGGGTACACCCTGGACAGGGTGCCAGTCCATCGCAGGGCACACACACATACACACACTCACACACCTAATCACACACTACGGGCAATTTAGGAACTGAATCTGTGGGAGAGTTTTCTGGACTCTCGGAGGTGCGGAGGTGTAGGTTTTTAGTAGACAGCCATACTTTGTCACATACGTGGTACAATCGTCCCGGTGGGTGTCGACGGCAATGTTGGATGGTGTAGCGGGTGTTGGCTCGTTGGATGGCTGCGTTGGCTAGGCGCCATACCCGTCGACACCTGCGGACCAACACCAAGCTCCGGTTCTTGGTGCTCGAACATCGGAGGTTGGAAACCATGGCACACCTCAAATGGGCTTAACTTGGTGGCGGTGGAGACATGTGTGAAAGCTCCGCCCAAGTGAGGTGGCGGGCCCAGGAGGGCTGACGATCTGCCACGAAACATCTCAGGTAGTGCTCCAGTTGTTGGTTGGTCCGCTCCATCTGACCACTGGTCTGAGGATGGTAACCAGATGAGAGACTACAGGTGGAGTTGATCAGACGGCAGAAGGCCTTCCAGAACCGGGCAGTGAACTGGGGCCCTCTGTCCGAGACGATGTCCTTGGGGAACCCATGCAGTTGGACTACGTGCTCTAGTATCAGCTCGGCTGTCTGTTTAGCTGACGGGAGTCCGGAAAGGGCCACCAAGTGCACAGCTTTGGAAAAACGATCCACCTTGGTTAAAATGGTGTCCTTCCCCATAAAAGTCAACGTCAATGTGCGTCCAGGGCCTGCGGGGAACCGGGAGCGGATGGAGTTCCCCGGGTGTCAGTTAGTTTCCGTCCTTTGCCCGGGCGCACACTGGGCACGCCTGAACGAACTCGTTAATGTCCTTGGCCATGGATGGCCACCAGAAGGCGCGTCAGATGAACTGTAGGGTGCATTGCGTGCCTGGATGTCTGGAGGTGGGAGTGGAGTGGCCCCACTGGATAACCTGGGTCCTCATGGCGTTTGGAACATAGAGTCGTCCAGGCGGCACACCTGCCGGTTTGTCCTCTGCAGTCTGTGACTGGCGAACCCTGGTCTCCAGTTCCCAATGGAGTGGGGCGATGATCTTTGATGATGGTAGGACAGACGCGGGATCCGCCCGGGGGGTGTCCTCTTCATGTTGTCGCGAGAGGGCGTCGGCTTTGATGTTCTTGGACCCCGGGCGGTAGGACAGATGGAAATTGTATTGTTCGAAGAGCAATAGCAACAGCCGCACAGAGATCCGCGTTCTCCCGCCTGAGCTCCGCAACCTCGCGGCGCAAGGCCGCAACGTCTTGGACGCTCTGGTGAGGAGTAGCAATCTCTCTGGTTAGCCTATTGATTAGCACAGCATGCTGATCCACCACGTCGCGGAGGCGTGCGTGATCTGCTGGGTTCACCGCGCGAGGCTCAGTCATTCTGTCAGGGGTGAACTAACCTCGGTGACCAGAAGACGTAGCTTAGCGGTTAGCCCAATGTAGCATGGATGGTGAACCCAAACGCGGAGATAGGCGAGTGGATAGGATATCCACGCAATTTATTCTAAGGACTCTCCCGAAAGAGGAGCAAGGGAAAAACACAAATTTAACCTGTGTCCTAAAATATGCACTCAAAGATCAGAAAGTAAAAACCCAAGAATTGGTGAGTACTCACAGTTTTGAAGACGGACAATCTGAACCGACATGGGCCGAAACTCAATGACTGAGCGTTGTACTGTGGTTTGTTTACTCCTCTTATACTTCCTGATTCGCGACCGCATTACTTCAGGGTCCTAGTTCCGGTCGCATATTTGGTGTGTATGACGGGGAAACATTCCAACATTCCAAACATTCACATCTTGGACTGGTGGATCATAACCAGGTTGTAAGTATTGCTTCAAAATGTCAAAAGAAGACAACAATTTATTGAAAAATCAATAAATCAAAGAAGGTGTTCATCAGCTGATCAAAAGTTTAAGACCATAGCCCAAAAATGCCCACAATAGCTAAAAGTGTCAACAAAAGATCTCAGTACTGAGTAGTGCCACCATTCTTGTTGATAACTTCAAACATTTGTTTCAGCATGCTTGATGCAACTGTCCAGGAAGCTGGTGGGCACATTGATCCATGTGGTACGTTTTTGTAAACTTCCTTTTCCATCCATCCCCAAACAATCTCAAGAGGATTTGGATCAGGGGAACATGCAGGATGGTCTAGAAGTGTAGTGTAAGCATATTTTAATTACATATATTTGTGCATGCAGTAATATTACAGAAAACTATTAATTTTATCTTATGGATGTAAGATGAAGTGAGCAGAGTTGAGCCAAGGACAATGTGATGTCATAGTATCAAAGACACCATGTGACGTTCAGAATACAGTATGTACCCAACAAACCTTAGACTGGCAGCCATCTTAGAGATTTCATAGTAACCCTAGAAACGACACCAGATCAGCAGATATGACATAGCCCCAGACATGGGGTGATCTTAACTGTGATGTAACAGGCATTGGCTACTTAACTGTGATGTAACAGGTATTGGATACACAAGCAACCTGTCAAATTAAATAACCAAAAAAAACACACACACACAGTGATCTGAATAATAAGTTTAATAAAGTAATAGACACAAAATAGTATGTGTATCTACATAGTGAATATTATACAATACAAAGTATTAGGCCCAACATAAAAAAGTATAAAAACACACAGGGCCTGGGTAAGCATCAGAAGCAAAATAAAATGCATAAGAAGTCAATTAGCAAAACCTCCTGTGAGGAAAGACAACACTAATTTAAACATCAGTGAAAGGAAATAGAAACAGAAACGCCGCGATTTGGATTTGGCACAAGTGCAGAAGGAAAATCTGTTTGGGTACCAACAGACACTTTAACATCGGTCTGGGTGCCAACACTTACGTGACAAACAGGTCTTAAGACCAGTGGAGCTGGCGTTGTAGATTCAGGTCGTACAGGCCTAAAAGAAAATGGATAAGGACTATCCGCACGTGGCCTCTTAGAAGGACCCGGTTTGGGATCAACATTCTTGGAAAAAGTGAGCCCTGTCTCCTCTAGGAACTGCAGTAACGAAGCAGATGGCTCGGGCTCATCCTCAGTAAAACTCACCGAGGCCCGGTCCATGACAGGTTCAGTAGGAGTATAGTCAGTAGGACTGTGAGCCGGACTGCTCTGGCTGTCCGAGTCGTCCAAAGCGACGTGGTGATCATTCGTGCAGACGCGATTAGCTATAAGAATAAAAATAGAGGATAAAAATAGGTAAATACAATAAAAAGTCACAAACTTAGACAAATAATTAAAATAATATGTAGAAGATGCTTACCCATGGCCTGTCTCTTGAAAACTGTAGAGTAAAGCGGAAGCACCAAGAATTTATAGCAGACGTAAGCGCCACCCCAATATTTTTTAAGTTGAACAACAAAAGTGAAAAGATAATGGAAACTAATTTGAAAGGAAAATAAGTTATATTGGAAGCAAAATTTGGTAAAAGATGGAGTCAGATAACGAGGTATATGACGTATAATGCAAATGTAATTTTATTGGTTGAAAAATTTGATAAGGAACCAGAAAAAAAATAATGAGCAAATGAGGGGGACAGATGAGCGTCCCGCCCCCTGTAAAACTGTATAAAAGAAGGCACCGATGTCATAGTAGATCAGTCTGTTCTTGGTGATGCTCTGGGTCACATCTTAGGCATTGTCAGGACTGGCTCACTTTGTTTTATTGTTGCAATAAAACTTATCCTTACTTCATCTAGATCTACACGGAATCCAGAGTCTTTCTTTGATTTCTTTATTCAAGTTACGGTATTTGTTTAATGTTTTAAATTAGGGCAACTTCGGTGTGGGGAGAATAAAAAATCCACCACATTTCTTGGTGACCCCGACGTGATTGCCTTCGTGGAGGGCCCCTCCGGGGACCTGGGACTTCGCGGGCTGACAGACCATCAACTTATGCCGGCATAAAAAAGGTAAGCAGAAAACCTGTTTGATCAAATTTCTGCATTAGAAGTTCATGGTCTGTTAGTGTGCGTGCTTCCAGCTGGAGAGGTAACTCCTAGGGCATATTGAACACAATTATTTTAAAAGTTGCCAAAATTGATAAATTGAATTGACAAATTAATTGATATATTTAAATAAATTGCTGCGTTTTTGCTGATATACAGATGTCGCCCTTAAAACCCTGCGTGTTTTCCCGCGGGATGCCGCAATTTAGCGCGCGGCGTGCCGGGTCTTGCCGGAGGCAACATTCGGGAATTTTAAATAAATGTGTTGCGCTTCACTGAATATCCGCCAGATGGCGCATGGAAGGACTTTATCTAAAAGCCGGACCAAGTACAACAATGAATGTAAGGACGCGGATGAACAGTGCTGAAGCGAACATGAATTTTATTTTGTTTTATAATAGATCTTTCATGATGAATGAGTGTATATGTGCTTCACATTATCAAACACAGGCAAAGGAGACAGAAATTATTGAGGGATCCACTGAAAAAAGTAAACCTAGTTTAATGTGTTTTTTTTCTCATTCCATTAGTAAAAAAAATAATTTGCTCTTTTTAACTGAAGTGTCTAATTTATGCTTATGGGTGAATCTTTTTTTTTTTTTTTTGTATAATGCTGTTTACAGCAGGAAACCAAAGTGAAATATTTCATTTTGATCAAGGTACTCTTATTAGGTTGAGTGTGATTTGCGCATGCGCAGTCTTTAGACCATAGTTTTGCCGGTATAATTTTATTTCCGCCTCAAACCGGAGCATGACGTTGAAACAAGTAAGGAAGGATATCAGAACCTGTATTTCAGTTACTGTTAGTTAAAGCCCCTGATTAAACTTAAATCTAATCCATTCACAAAGGACATTTCTGCTTCAAACCGTGTCTCATGACCTCATGACGCAGCATTTTCACGGACTGAATCACATGCGGGTGGAGATTCTCAAAGAAAACTCCTTTAAACCAGGTAAGAAAGCAAACTCATGTCATTTCTATGTTAAATGTATCTCTTCTATGAGCAAATTCATGATTTATGTCAGGAACAACTACTTTGTAGATTGAGTTTTGTGTCCGTGTTTGCTACTGTAGCTAAAACCACCTATATTACCTGCATTAGCATTAGCTAACTAACGTGGTGATTTTCAAAAACACCGGAGTTTATACAGTAAGTCAGCGGCGCCGAAGAAAATAATTATATTTAAGTACCGTTGGTTAACGATGTAAAAATTAATAGGAAAGTGACGTAAACATAGAACAAGCTAATTTGGAGTGATTGCTGTTTGTAGTGTACTGCTTTCTATACTTTATACACACTGTAATTAAGATTTGCTAACATAAGAACTTGAGCCAGTCCAATTTTTGTTTTTACCTTTTTTTTTTTTTTTTTTAAAGATCAGTAATGAGTTTCTGAGAATTATATCTGCTCCACTTCAAGCAAGATTACTGGTTTCCTTGGACAAGCAACACTACAAACTAATTGAGATCATCAGAAACTAGGGAGGAACCCGTCAGAGAGAGAAGACCAGAGATATAATCTTCATCTTCAAGTTCTTGATCTGGTATGTATGGTACGGTTCAGGACCAGGGAGGGAGCCGGAGACAGCAGAACAAAGAGATGATATTGCCAGCACCAGCACAGGGAGCACAGTTTTTAGTTTAGATCTCATGTTTACATTTTATTGTATGTGAATGGCTTGACTGTAAACAACAAACAATGCAATAAATGTATAAAAAATATATACTGTATATATTTATTGTCTCTTTCCAGGACCAGGCATATCGTTCAATTATTTTTTGGCCAAATAGGCAGTCGTAACAAGAGGTGAGGGCGCGCGCGTCATCACATGTGCTTACCCGACTCTGCGTTCACCGTAAACTTCAATATACATTTGTTTATTTGTATATGTATGTTATTAATTGTACTTTTTTAGAGATTGTATGTGCGTGCACGGAGAGTATGTGTTGATAAGTTTATGTGGATAAGTTGATAAGTGTATCAGAAAGCATTAAAATGTTCATTTGAATTAAAATGACACACACACGTCTGTATATACAGTATATCAATTACATATATATCAATTTCATTAGTTCGTTCATTCTATTTGAAGCTTCGGATGTTTTTTTTTTTGGTTTGGTTAGATTAGTTCTGAACTCGCTTCCTTGAAACTATCGCTAAAACAATGACACACACACATAGACACACACACACACACACACAGAGACACACACACTCCCCTGAGCCCTCGGGAAACATCCAATCACCGTCGGTATACAAATGAGTCAAGACGTAGCCTAATGTGGTGTCGTGTCGGATTTCAGTGGTCACGGAGTGGGAAGACTTTGAAGAAGCTGCAGTGACAGTGAACAGCTGAACAACTTCACTTTTCCGTTTACCTCTGAGGAAAAAAAGCTGTATTTTGTTTGTTTATATTTTTATAGTAGTATAAGTTATAGTTTGGTCTGTACTGTTGTTCGCACCCTTGTAGAGAATAAATAAATGAATAACACCTTCATATCCCCTCTCAAGAGTGTCATAGTCCATTGTTAGTTTTAATGATCTGGCTGAAACTAATTATCACTACATAAGTACCCTAACACCATTGATCATGAGTCTCAGCTGAACCTAATTCTATACTTGTAACAGAAAATGTAGATGCAGATTCCAAATGTGTATTTATATAATAGATAGATAGATGTGTGTGTGTGTGTGTGTGTGTGTGTAGGCTCTACGCAGGGGCAAGAGAGGGCAGCGCACCCTTAAATGTCTGCACATGTTAATATATTCCTAAAATGTATATATTACAAGTTGATGAACTGATCTGCGGTAGCGATGACGTCACAGTCCGACAGCTTTAGAATGATGTTTGATCAGGTCTACTGTATATTCTGAACATAGAACTGCAAAATGTCTGATACAGTACTTTGGGGGAAACAAAGACTTAAACTGTTAAGTAATAACATTATTAATAACAAATATGTAATAGTTTTGATATTTGAAAATTTTTTATTTTAATGTAAAAGGACTATAGATAGAGACTTATAAGCAGCTGGTGTATCCGGGTTGTTTAATGAACTTTAAGCAAAAAGACAACATGTATTCATCTGTTTTATATAAATTACTGTTTTAACTTTGACTAGTTTTGGAAGAATAAATTGAATTGTTAAAGTCATGTTTTGCGTGTTTTAATTTTGGGGGATTGTTTGGGTATTTAAAAATTGTTTAGTTGAACCAACAACTTCAATGGGCAAAAAATGGGACACAACTTTGTTTTAAATAGTCAAAGAGTTGGGCTGAAAATAATAATAATAATTATTGATCATAGAAACAAATGAAACCAGTTAAACACTTGATTATATGTATTTGTGTTTGTGATTGTGACCCATAATAATTTTTTCTCAGTATAAATAAATGTTTTGGGTTTTAAGAACTCCAAAAGAGCAACGACAAACTTGGTATTCTTCCACCTTCCACTCCTGGTGTTAATTGCTCTGTGTGTGCGTGTGTGTTTTTGGCGGGGGGATGGGTGTGTGTGTGTTTTCGGCTGTTCAGCAGTTCTAAACACAAGCACAGTTTTTGTCCTTAACTAAAATACTTCAATACGTTAATAATGAATTTATTTTGTTGAATAAGGTAATAAGCGATATTTAAACCAAACCAGTAAGTTAAGTAAGTGTTCCATACATTAAAGTACTGTGTATAACCAAGTGCCCTAGCAAACACAGTTACAGTACAGTTTACAGTACAAACAGAGTGTGTGCGCTGGAGGGATTGGAAGGTGAGTGAGAATACTCATTTACAAGACAAAAGACGGTCAGAGGCAGCGCCGTTCTAGACCAGACAACACGGGGTGGGGGGAGGGGGGCATCATGTTCGAGCACTGTTTTTACCTGGCCTTACTGTATAGTAACAGTATTGTATTTGCTGAATTGTGTTGAGGCACGCAAACCCCCAGACCACAATAAGGTGGCAATCCCTCAGGGGGAAACTAAAAAATAAATATATATATATATAATTATATAATAAAATATCCTTAATCCAGATTTTATCAATGACATAACATTTATCTAAGCTGGATGGTCTAATTCTCAAAACCGTTTAACCTAAAGAAAAACATAACACACTATAACTAGAATATTTACAAAACTGAAAGGTTGTCTTATGAATAATAAAAAATAGAAACTAAATTAAAACAGATGGGCTGTTGAACAGATCATAATATGTTTTATGTTTTCTGATTATAAATGATATATGGGTTGATTTTAGAAAGGCTAAATCAAATAGCTAGTTTTGGTAATGTCAGTCCAGTAACTATACTATGTAAAAGTAATTATAATATGAATTAATTAAGGGCAGGACCTAACCTAATGTTAATAATTTACACCATGATAACATTAGTATTCATGTTTTTGTATTTTTGTATTAACATTTTAAATGTTCAAATGAACGTTTCAGAGTATATAATTTGTCGTGTCATCTGTGATTGAGACCCATGAGTTAAATTGAAATATTTTTTATAGGTAGTAAGCCAAGTTTTAGTAACCTGCTTTAGTAATGGGCTCTAAAAGACAATGGAACATTACAGAACGTGCGAGTTGACGCCCATGCACAGATTAAAATGTTCATTTGAATTAAAATGACACACGCATGTCTGTGTGTGTGTATATATATATATATGTAATATATATATATGTAATATATATATATATATATATATATATATATATATATATATATATATATATATATATATATATAGCTGCTGGGTAAATATAGGACTAACTAAATGCTGGGTTAATTTAACCCAGCAAGATGGGTTAAATATTCAATCCAAATGCTAGGTCATATTTAACTATAATGCTGGGTTAATTCTACCACATAAATGGTTCAAATGTTCTACCCATATGTTTGGGGTTTGTTGGTTCATTTTAACTGGAATGTTGGGTTAATTCTACCTCACAAATAGATTATTATTATTTTCATGTTTTACAGTGAATCTGTAAAAAAAACACCCATGTCTATTAAACAGTTAAATTATTTTGATATACTTGCCTATTACAAAAAAACATACACATATGCAATAAACACCATCCTATTACATGTTCTTAGAAAAAAAATATTTATTTTTCAAAAGCACAAGAACAGATAATCAACAGCGACATCATTACTATACTATCATTGATAAGGGCGGGATGGAGTAATTGCACAAATAGACTGAGGCAGCTTCTACAGAGCAGGATCTCTCTGTGACTTCAGATATCTTTTCTGAAGAACAAAACTATCCAGCTATTTTTTTTTTGGTTTGGTTAGATTAGTTCTGAACTCGCTTCCGTGAAACTATCGCTAAAACAATGTACTGAGCCCTCCTGAGGATATAAAGCTTTATTATTGTGTTTGAATAAATATTCAGATCTACCACAGCAGGTAATAAACTATGGTGTGTCATAAGCGAAGCAAACACCACGATTATGCCTCGTTTCGTTCGACAGGAACGTGGTTCACTTGGCCGCGGTGTATTTTAAACCTGTGGAATGTTTCACTGTTTATGCTCACATAAGAGGAACAAAAGCTCAATGAGGACTAAACCAATGACTTCGGTAACTCCACTGAGTGTAACATCTGCATAGTGACACTGAACATCTTCACTTTTCCGTTTACCTCTGAAAAAAAAGCTGTATTTTGTTTGTTTATATTTAGAGTTTTTATAACAGTAGAACAAGTACCCGCGCGGACGCACACACATAGACACACACACACACAGACACACACACATAGACACACACACACACACACACAGACACACACACTCCCCTGAGCCCTCGGGAAACATCCAATCACCGTCGGTATACAAATGAGTCAAGACGTAGCCTAACGTGGTGTCGTGTCGGATTTCAGTGGTCACGGAGTGGGAAGACTTTGAAGAAGCTGCAGTGACAGTGAACAGCTGAACAACTTCACTTTTCCGTTTACCTCTGAGGAAAAAAAGCTGTATTTTGTTTGTTTATATCTAGAATTTTTATAGTAGTAAGAGAGAGTTATAGTTTGGTCTGTACTGTTGTTCGCACCCTTGTAGAGAATAAATAAATGAATAACACCTTCATATCCCCTCTCAAGAGTGTCATAGTCCATTGTTAGTTTTAATGATCTGGCTGAAACTAATTATCACTACATAAGTACCCTAACACCATTGATCATGAGTCTCAGCTGAACCTAATTCTATACTTGTAACAGAAAATGTAGATGCAGATTCCAAATGTGTATTTATATAATAGATAGATAGATAGATAGATAGATAGATAGATAGATGTGTGTGTGTGTGTGTGTGTGTGTAGGCTCTACGCAGGGGCAAGAGAGGGCAGCGCAACCTTAAATGTCTGCACATGTTAATATATTCCTAAAATGTATATATTACAAGTTGATAAACTGATCTGCGGTAGCGGAAAAATCCGCTGAAATAGGACAGGCACACTAACCCGCACACACACACATACACACGCGCGCGCACACACACACACACACACAGACACACCTCCCTTGAGCCCTGCGTCTGTCGGATTTCAGCGGTCACGGAAAGACTTTGAAGCAGTTTATATATGAATCTAAGCTTGAACTTATCAGCATTGTAAATATATAATACTTTTCAAATAAAATCGCTATTACTTTGACCCTGAAGTTTAGTTTAGCACACAAAAAAACAGAAAAGTCATTTCTGGTAAATCAACGGAATGTGTAGTTTATTTACAGTAATTCATTAAAAAATGAATATACATTGTACAGTACACGGTAAACACGGGAAAGATTACAAAATGAAAAAACAAACAGTGTCTACTTTATAAACAGCTTAGTATGTGCGTCGAGATGCTGAAATCCCTTGCATGTTTTTGCTTCCAAGTGGAGAGATATTTGACCGATAGCCTAGAACAAAAGATCTATAGGTGTGATCACAACCCCCTCCGACCGACCGTGCCATCAATCACTGACCACCTCAGAAGTTCCCTCCAATGTATGGCTGCAATACTTGTTTTGCAAGTATTTTTAACACCATTCAAAGGCTTCAAAGGGGCAGTTATCGGCTATGACACGTTGAAGGAGAACTTAATAGTTCTCAAAAATAGTGTAAATGTCTGCAACAATCACTAACCATTAAAATGTTTTTTTTTTGTAATTAAACACGAAAATATTAATTATATTTCCATATATATACATACACACACACACACACACAAGGGTGTAGGTTTGCTACCTATGACTCCAACTAATAATAATAACACACTATAACTAGAATATTTACAAAACTGAAAGGTTTTCTTATGAATAATAAAAAAAACATTATAACTCAAAAAGATCATATTATGTTTATATATATATATTTTATAGTAACTGAACAGCTCTCTTCTCTCCAATCCACTCATACACCACAGTCTCCTATTTCTCTGTGCGCGCGCTGCAGCCTGTGAATGAATACACGCAGCGGAGGTTTTACATATTTAAAACGTAAAAAGGTGTCTCCATCATAAATAGCCCTGAATTAACTAATATATATATATATATATATATATATATATATATATATATATATATATATATATATATATATATATATATATATATATATACATACACACACACACACATGTTTTGTGAGATTTTCCCTTACTTGGTTTTATCAATTTATATTACTCCCTATAATAATGTAAACATTGCTAATTTATGTTTTGGAAAGAAACTTAAGTAATTATTTCATCTATATCTTTCATAAATCACACAACTAAAATATAATTAAACAGTTTATTCACCAACATTACCAAATATTTGTGACATTCACAGTCTAGATCCAAGTTGTCTTTTTAATAAAAGTGCATTCAGCTAAAATTTGCATCCATAGAAAAAAACTGCACGGCACCAGGGCCTGAAATACTTGTTTTAAACAAAATTGTGTAAAATAATAAATAAATAAAATACAGCATTCATTTAGAAATAAAATGCAGCAGAAAATACAGTACTTTAAACAAACTGTAGAATAAACGTTAAAACGTAATAGCCCTCTGAAGCAGTGAAGTTGCAACTTTCAAATCAGCACTCTGGACTTGTGCACTTAAAAGTATGCCATTGAAACCTTAATGCATGAAAACATTTTAAGCTGAACATGTAAACACAACATGTAAACACTTGTAGTCAAGCCAAATCAAATGTTTTAAGATGATAACTTCATCTTTAAAGCTTGCACTTTTGGTGATAGCTTAATCCCATCAAGTTCTAGAAGAACTTTCTGAAAATAGCCTCTCCTTCAAGGATTATGGATACACCAACCGGTTCTTCCCCTTCAACAGCACGGACGACAAGGATTTTAAGAAGGTGTCACTTCGTCTGTCCCCCTGCATAAAATTTACAAGAAAATAAATCATTTATTTTGAGAAGCAAAAAAATCTGAATTGCTTCAACCTGTGCTGACTTCATTGAGAAAAAAATAATAATAAAAATAAATGATAATAAAAAAATGACCATCACTTCATATACTTCATATTGTTAAACTTGGGTTAAATTGCTTTATCAAATATATATGCAACTTACAAAAGAGGAAGGCGTCAAGCAGTGCTACTAACACAAAGTTTCTGACACCGTTAGAAAATACAAGATAGAACAGTGAGGGATTAAGGAAAAAGTGAGAAGCAAGAATCATGTGTGCAAAGATTAAGCATGTAGGGTCACAGGATGACTCGACTTATTTTTATTGTCTGCAATGCGATTTAGACAAATTAGAACTGCGGTAAAGCCAGCCGCGGTTCAGAAGAACACGGTCAAGCCAGCCGCGATTGATTTTAGTGTGCGCACATATTACAGTGATTACGGTAGTTTCAGGACCGACACAGAGACAACGCGCTTTCAGAGCGCTTTTCATTTAGACGCCCAGGACTGAGAGATAATACAACATGCTCGTCAATTTTTACTTGCTTATTTATTTGCATTTCTGCTTTAATATCCGTGTTATTTATTGGTGACTTTGACGGTTGTCTGTTACAATATTTTTCTTAAATATTCACCATTCAAATAATTGTTTTATGTAGATAAGTTACAGCAGAATTCGTAGAAAACAGACAAAATAATGTATTTAGTCTTTCTAAATACCAGAATTGATTTTTATTTTGTTTTACTGTTCAAAAGTAGCAGTTATTCTTCAATGAATGTTTTCTATAATGAGGATTAACGTCTGCTTTGGAAGAGAGGTCAAATAAACAAATGTTCACAATGGGGAAAAAAAGTTAAATAAAATGCCTTTATTTCACTTCAGAGACCTATGAAAAAATAAATTCTAGTAAGTATAAAACGCCATGGTCAGTTTTTATCCCATATAATGTACACACATTATATGATAATAAAAAAAAAGTAGAAAAAAAACAATGATCAGTTCTTATTCAGGACGTCCCATACTATATACACACCACATATGAAACTATTTTACTGCAGCATTTTTGAGATATTGGACATTATTACACTTTAAAGGGGTATAAAGACCCCATTTCTAATAAGTAGAAAAAAACAATGATCAGTTCTTATTCAGGACGTCCCATACTATATACACACCACATATGAAACTATTTTACTGCAGCATTTTTCAGATATGGGGCATTCTCTCTGTGTTGTTCATGAAACTACCGTAATCGCTGTAATATGCGCGCGCACTAAAATCAATCGCGGCTGGCTTGACCGTGTTTTTCTGAACCGCGGCTGGCTTTACCGCAGTAAATTAGAGCTGCTGTCAATACTGTATGAACATATGTACAGGTTCTTTACTCGTAACTCATTAATAAAGTCCGGCTTCAGAAAAAAAACGTTTATTGCTAGTGCTCTTTTACCATTTAATGCTTTAACACACACGACTCAGTTTGTTCAGAAATGGCATCTAACTGGCGAGGCTTTGTCTGAACACGCCGTTTTCACTCGGGTTGGGGGAAAGAAACACACATCTCGGTGTATTAATCCGCGCGCTCGGTTCGTTATTATTTTATTTATTTATTTATTTATTTACCACAGGACCCATGGGGGCTCCGTAGGTTCAGGTTTTTACACGAAAACGGTGTTTTGTGAATCTCCACACTATTAAAAACTGAAATTGCTAATTGTACGTCCTGAGATTAAGATGAACATTAATTGGGAGTCATGAAAGCGAGAATCACATCCAAAAAAGAAAGCTAAACTTACCTCGAACACGACAAACTCCAGCTGCAGCCACACCGTGTTGTAACCTCCGTGATGATCCACAACCGACTGATACACAGCGCCGGCACAGCGACTCCAAACACGCATGCGCAGTTTAATTTGCACACATTTTCGGCTTCAGTAGACACACAATACTTCAGACTGAAACACGACTGCCCCCTACAGGTAATGAAGGGCATGTTCACAGCTTCCCGCACGCAGCCGCGCAAAGCCGCGGCAAGTCACGGGATCCCTTTTCTCGAAACGCAGGTTTTTAATGGCGACATCTGTATAAAAGACTGGATGAAGTAACGAAACATTAGGAGATCTCCATTTTGTTTTATTTTTTGTGTGTGATTTTATGTTGTATAATTTCTTTATTATTTTATAAGTTGTGTGATATCTGAGGTAACGCCACTGTGTTTGGGCTAGAGCCCGTGTATGAGGAATCACCAACAAGTGGGGCTGGACCCAGATGGTAAAAATTCCTGCAAATCACTAAATAGGGAACTTTAATCGTTACCCAGACGTGGCAGGTGATAAAAGTCCTGTAGCAAGACGCTGAGTATAGAACTCACTGATTTGTGAGCTGGTACCAAGACGCGGAACTGGGCAGGTTCTTTTCAAATGTTTTCAGATATTTAAGTATTTATTGTGAAAAAGTCCTGCAGGTGGTTGTGCTGTAATCTCGAGTCCTAGGGCTAGAACCCACTTGTGTGAGGTATCGCTAGGAGCAGTACTGCAATCGAGTTTCCTAGGGCTAGAACCCATGTGTATGAGGTATCGCTAGGGAACATAAGGTGATTGCTGGTTGAAAATTCCTACAGGTGGTATTGAAGTTTTCTGGGCCCAGGTTGTGTGATAAATTGTTTTATGGTTGAAAATTGTTCTGAGTACTCCAAATTTTTTGAAATTGTTGTAAAAGCGCTTGTGTTGTTTGTATGTCTTGTATGTGTGTCTTGTAAGTGTTTGTGTATGTTATGTTAATGTGTAAAGTCTGTTGTTGAATTTATGTGTTTGTGTAAAATATAAAGAATAGATTATAATTTATACAGCATTAGTGTTACTAGACATAGACCTTACTGTGACATAGGCCTTGTCTGTGACATAAACTGTGACACGCTGCTAGACATAGAGCTTACTGTGACATAGGTCTTGTCTGTGATGTAAGCGGTGAAGTGCTATTGGACATCACTGTGAACACACTGTGACATAAGCTTCCTTTGTGACACAAGCTTCCCCTGTGACACGAAAGTGGTACGGGTGCTGAATGTGCCAGCATAGTAGTATTACTAAATAATAATTTCTTTAGATTAGTTATTGAAGCTTAAGTTTAAGTAAGATATAAAAGGTACCCTTTACGTTTTTGTGTAGTCGACGACACAATACTATTAACAGAAAATATAGTGCATAAAATAATAAATGCGCCTAGGTTGAATATAAAATAAAATACTGAATATAACAAATAGAGGAGATCAGATGATAAGTGGAGTTAGAGTAATTAACTGGGACGAGCAGATAAGTGAAGAAGGAGTTTTAAATAAGTGTGAACCGGAGTTTAGAATTTCAGAGTCAGATCAGAGTGAAACAACTAAATGGTTGTTGAATAATCCAGGAAAGGATCTACTTTTAGTGAAAGAGTGTGATAAGGGAGAGTGGACACTTAGGCTTTCATTAATACCTGACGTATTAGAGCTTAACTGTGACACACACACTTTAATTCTTACATCATATTTTAGAATGAAGATATGAGTCATTTCCTTGGATTAGTTCCTAAAGAGATTCGTTTAAAAGTAATAAATAGCACATTTGAATTTGGAGGATTAGGTGGACCTCCACGTTTAAATCCGCTCATTTCACTACTGCAAACATACCCAGATTTTGATATATTATATTTAGAAGAAGACGCAGAAGGCCGAAAAGCAAAAAGATACAGATTAACAGGAGCACAGACAGGTCCGGTAGTGCTGAGTCGTATGTGGATGGTTGATAACAATAGCGAATTTATGATAATACCTTTTGGACCAGACGGGAGAATAATTTTTCAGACCCTTGACAAAATCGTTACTCCTCTGATACTGACACCAGTGGAAAATTAATGTTTAAAAAGTATAAAGAGAAAAGACAGTTGTTGAAAATCGGCAGTGGTCATAAAGTACACAGCAAAAGAACCTTAGTTAAAAAGAGAGAGAAGAAACACAAGAATTCACATTATAAGTCAGGACAGAAGTGTGTGATGGGAAAGTTATTCTGCCGTAAAGGTGCGTGGCCAAAGCCAGCGACACCAGTAGATGCAATTATAGCCAAACATAAGGAAGATGAAAAGTACATCAGAAAGTGTATGATAAAATGGCATGACAGGACATCAGGAGGTTTGCAATGGCCTAAAGAAGGAACCTTTAATGAAGAATGTTGTAAGGAGGTAAAAGAAATGCTCAGACACACCACTAAGGAAAAGGGTAGCAAGGGTAGAGTCAAATTGGGACAAAAATTAGAAATAGTACAATGGTTTGAAAATGAAGGAAAGGAACAGGAAAGACAGAAACAAGTTGAAGAAGGGAAAAAGGATCAGAAGTCAGAAAAAAGTGAAGACAGGAAAGAAAAAGTTCAGAAAGCAAGGAAAGAGAAAGAAAACTCAGAATTAGAGAGACCACCACCATACACTGAGGAACACATGCAACAGAGGGATGGAGGAATGTACCCACAACTGAAGCTGCAGGAACAAGACAAAAAAGCATGGGGATTTGAAGGACGAGTGACAGGACAAATTAAAGTGACGTCATGTGACTCTGAGTGGATGGATGGACAACTCGAAGAAACAGAACAAGAATCAATGACTCACA
The DNA here is from genome assembly GCA_030522415.1 of Channallabes apus. NCBI lineage: Eukaryota > Metazoa > Chordata > Actinopteri > Siluriformes > Clariidae > Channallabes > Channallabes apus. Next base: position 5,859,494 of record CM060122.1, read on the forward strand.
GACAGAGTGATGGCGACGAAAGGGAATGGAACAGAGAAAGAAAAACAGAATCACATGAGTCAAGAGAAACTAAAGAACTGCAAGGTAGAGGAAGAGAAATGAAAAGACTGAAAGAACAAAATGTGAAATTTCTGTCAGAAATACAGGGACTCAGAAATGAACAACAAGTCACGTCCAAAAGAAGGATGATGGAAAGCAACAAAAGGAAGCAGTCCCGGGAGAGATGGGAAGGAAAGAACATGCAAAGAGGAGACAGCATAAAGTCATATCCTGAACAATCATACACATCCCTTCGTGAGTCTGACAGAGATGAAGCAGAAACTGAAGAAGAGGTAATCGAGATAGATCGACAAGAACCAGTGAAAAGAAAAGTTAAAGGGCACCTGATCATTGAATCTGAAAAAGAAGCAAGAAAGAGAACAGAAAGAAAAGAACAGACAAGCACACCACAACGCAATGATCAATACAGAAGAAGACATCAATGGGAAGATGCCAGTACACAGGAAGAGGATGATGACAGTGAAGCCCTTGATGAAGCAATCAGTCAAATAGAAAATCGAATTGACAGACGCATAAAAAACTCAGAAAAGAAAATGAAAAAAGCTGCAAAAAAGTTGTCTGCATCAGAGATGCCATCAAGCTGGAAGGTCCTTTCGTCCTGGCCTGATGAAGGAGGAAATGGAAAACACACCAGTTTTAATGAACAACACATGCTGCATGATGAAGAAGAAAATGAAAGATACAGTTTTAATGAACATGTACCAGACCTAGAAGGCCACAATGAAGGTAGACAATTCCCACTTGTTGTTAAAGGAAGTGGGTACCAATATGTGCCATGGTCATTCATGGATATGACAGGCCTGGCAAATCAATTACCAGACTTGTGCAATGGAGCCCAAAGATGGATAACACAGTTTGAAGAAAAAACCACTGGACACCTCCTAGCACTGGGAGATGTAAAAGCTATTCTAGCACAAACAATTGGGAAAGTCAAAACCACAGAAATACTGGATGAAGCTAACCTGCATACATTAACAGGACAGAACAGAGGAGACACCCTAGCATTTGGGCCTCTCAGAAACAGGATATGGGATGCCCTGCGAAAAGCCTATCCCACCAAAATGGATCCAGGAAAACTGGAATCAGTAGCAATGAAAGAAGATGACAATGTTGTAAAATTCATCAATGACTTCCAGACAAAATGGAGAGAGGAAACTGGAGGCTCCTGGGACCAAACAGATACCAGTAAGAGCCTGTTCCGAATGATGCTGAAAAAGTGCATGCCTCAGGAAGTCCAAACAGCCCTTGAAGGGGTAGTGGGACTGAACACATTGCCATGGGAAACATTTCAAGCACACATTGTACACTATGTGGACCAACATCGAAAGAAGAAGAGGGAAGCTAAAGAAACTGCTGAGTCAATCGCAACCCAGTTACACAAAATACAACTGGGGGAATTCACAGCTGCAAAGAAAAAGGAAAAAGAGAAAGTTAAAGGTCAAGTCCAAGCAGCAGTAATGGTGCCTGAAAATCCGATAACACCGCCTCCTGCTGGACCAGTGCAGCAAATACCACAACCAGCAGAAGTTAATGCCCCTCCAACGTATGTGCACCCTGGAAACCAACAAGGACAAAATCCACCCATGAGGTGGCAAGGACAGGGCCCCAGGCCTTATGGAGGCAGGGGACAAAGGGGACCATTCCAACAGCAACCAAGGAGACAACCATTCAGAATGAATGCCCCAGGGCAAATGGGCCCAAATACTCAAGACATGCAGTGTTGGCAGTGTGGAGGAGCAGGACACATTAGAAGAAATTGTCCACAAATGTCATGGGCTCAAAATGGACCCCAACCTCAGGGGCCATATGGAGCAGCACAAGCACCTCGAGGGAATATGGGACCTCCTGGCCCCAGACAACCTCCTGGACCTTGGACACAAGGACAGCCCCAGAATCAGTGGGCAGGTCCCTGGATGGGACCACAGAACTGGAATTGACGAGGCCCAGAGGAGCCAGAGGGGGAGCAGATGCAGTACGTCTCAACACTGCATCCACAACAAGAACCAACTGTAATGGTGTCTATAAATAATTCACAACCAATTCCATTTATGATTGACACAGGTGCTACATACTCATGTATAGGACGTGAAGGCTCACAGCTCCCTCTCTCAAGCAATACGATAAAAACCACAGGCTTCTCGGGACATTCACAGATATTGCATTTTACAGAGCCGCAAATAATAACACTAGAAGACACCACTATAACAGCACCTTTACTATTCTCGCCTATTACTCCAGTCAATTTACTGGGAAGAGATTTGTTGTGCAAACTTAAAGCAAAAATTCAATGTAATACTAAAGGACTGTATGTAACAATTGGACAGTTCTTACAGATTGCTAAAAAACCTGACAACAAACAAGATACAGTATACTGGCTATTGTGTTCTGGCAAAGGAGCTCCACAAGCACAGAATCTATGGGAAGAATGGATTATGCAACGACGACCAGATTGCAAAAGAGTAACCTTACCACTACACTGTACTATGTACTATGACCAAGGAAGTCAAGATGAAGAATATGCACAATTGTGGTCAGATGTGATTGAAAACACAGTCACTGATGTGGCACTAGGAGATATAATTGTAGGCGCTCCAGGAGCAGCCATTACTGTGCACCTGACTGAACGAATGGAACATTGGCATCAAGTACCTAACACAGCACCTCACATTTCTTTATTAGTGGGGGAAAACGCACAATCCAAAGAATTAGGACTAATGGTCAAACAAGCAGCTGAAGTAACTGATTGGGAACAAACCTCTGACCCTTCTGTACATATTTCACAAGATCAGAGATTTTTGAAATTAACATTTTCAGGAACAGATAGAATGAGGGCAAAACACACAGAGATAGATGGGAACATGACGTTGTCAACACACCCTCAGAGGGGGATGTGTAACATGCCGTTGTCATCGCACACACAAATGCCAGTTAAGATGTTAGGGCAGATAGATGAAAAAGAATTAGCATTAGAGGAAGAACTATTGAAAACAATCCCAGAGAAACTATGGACAAGACACTCCACAGATGTAGGATTAGTTAAGTCTGGAGGACAAGCCTTAGTGAAAATAAGACCAAATGCAAAATTGCCTTATCAAAGACAATACCCACTGACACCCCAAGCTATAGCAGGAATCAAACCTACTATAGATGGGTTATTAGAAGCTGGAGTATTAATACCCACTAAGAGTCCTTGTAATACTCCTATATTTCCTGTCAGGAAGCCCAACTCAGATAAATGGAGACTCGTGCACGATTTACGAGCTATAAACCAAATTGTAGAAGCAGAATTGCCTATAGTGCCTGATCCACACACCCTACTGTCTAATATACCAGAAGACACTCAGTGGTACACTGTCATAGATCTATGTTCAGCATTTTTCAGTATTCCACTACATCCAGAATCACAACATTTGTTTGCTTTTACATACGAGGGACAGCAGCTGTCTTACAGTCGCTTACCGCAGGGATACTGCGAAAGCCCATCAATATTTAACCGAGTACTAACTCAAGACCTAGCCTCGATAAATATCAAGAGTACTTTGATCCAATACTGTGATGATTTGCTGATTTGTAGTCCAACTAGAGAACAATGCGAAGCAGATTCATTAAGAGTCTTGACAGTACTAGCAGAAAATGGACATAAAGTTAGTAGAGAAAAGTTACAATTCTGTAGACAAGAAGTAGAGTATCTAGGCAGAGTGTTGAAAGGAACATCTAAGCACATATCTCCAGAACATATAGAAGCAATAGCAAAAGCTCCTAAACCACGAACTGTAAAAGAGATGCTATCCTTTTTAGGCATGGTAGGATTTAGCAGAGACTGGATATGTGACTTTGCATTAAAAACAGCACCCTTAAGAGCATTAATCAAAGCAGCTGGACAGACCAAAAATAGTGCAGTGTTAGAATGGACACCTGAAGCACTAGAAGCTTTTGAACAGCTAAAGAGAGAACTCTGTACAGCCCCAGCACTTGCTAGTCCAGAGTACAACAAACCATTCCACCTGTATGTCTCAGAGCGAGGCGGATTTGCCACAGGGGTTCTGACCCAACAACAAGGTCCTAGCAAACAACCAATTGCATATTATAGTACAGCGCTTGATAATATTGAAAAAGGCATGCCTCCCTGTTACCGAGGGGTGGCAGCCGCAGCATTTGCTTATGAGAAAGCAACCTCAATTACTATGGGACATCCAGTAACGCTGTACACCACCCACGCATTACACGCACTCCTGACCAGTCCATCGTTTGTAATTACAAATGCTAGAAGAACAGGATACGACGTAATACTCTCTGCACCTGAATTAACTATACGCAGGTGTCAGACAGTAAATCCAGCAGATCGTATAATGACCCCAGCAGAGGGAGATCCCCACGATTGTCATCTAGTGTCAGCAGAATATCTAAAGACACGCCAAGATTTAGAGAACCAACCTCTGTCACATCCAGATTGTATATTCTTTGTAGATGGGTCATGTTTTAGAGATGGGGACAGTAATAAAGCAGGCTATGCCATAGTAACACCAAATCTAGATGGAGAAACATTTAAAATTGCACAAGCCGAACATGTGCCACAACCATGTTCTGCCCAGTTAGCTGAATTAGTCGCTTTGACAGGCGCCTGTAAATTAGCAGAAGGGAAAGCATGTACAATATACACTGATTCAGCTTATGCATATGGAATATGCCATGTGTATGGCCCCATATGGGCACAAAGAGGTTACAAAAGAGCTGATGGAACACCAGTAGTACATGGAGAAGCAATATCAGAATTGTTAGATGCAATCAAATTACCATCAAGACTAGCCATAGTTAAATGTGCAGCACATAAAAAAGATGGCACTTTTGTTAGTAACGGAAATGAGGCAGCAGATGAAGCAGCAAAGAAAGCAGCAGTAAATCAGATAAATATGATGCCAGAAACAGCAGCACAACCAGAACCTAATCCGCAGGGAGATAATGAACCAAGTTCACCAGAATCGAGCACTGGTCCTGATGAAGAACCAAGTGCAAGTCCAGAGCCAGAAGAAAGATTTCTTATACCTGAAGACTATGCGCCTCCCACACCAGATTTAACCTCATTAGCAGACATGCAAGCAGCAGCATCAGGAGAAGAGATTCGTAAATGGATAAAAAGAGGAGCAATAAAAAACAATGATACTAATGTATGGCGAAGTGCAGATGGACGTTTTGTAGCACCACAAAATTTCCTTTTAACCCTGATAAAACAAGTTCATGGGAATGATCACGTAGCAAGAGGGGAAGTGATAAAAAGAATCCAAAAGGAATGGTGGTCACCTTATTTAGGTCCAATGGTTCATCGGACATTATCACAGTTTTGCGACATCTGTGCTAGATTTAACATTAGAAAGCACTTCACATCACCGATAGGACACATCCCAGAGCCAGATGGGCCATTCAGGCATATAATGTTTGACTATGTAGACATGGGGGAACCTAGGATACAAGGAAAACGATACATCTTAGTGGTCGAAGACAGGTTTAGCAGATGGGTAGAAGCTGTAGCAACAGCTAGGGAAGATGCGACGGCAGTAGCAAAATTCTTGTGTAGAGAAGTGATACCAAGATTTGGAATTCCAGACACAATTAGTTCAGACAATGGAAAACACTTCACAAATAAGATAGTACAGAAAGTAACTCAGTGGTTGAACATCAAGCACAGATTTGGATGTGTGTATCATCCCCAATCTCAAGGGATGGTAGAGAGAGCGAATGGAGTTCTAAAAATGAAATTGGCTAAAATATGCGCAGATACAAATATGGATTGGTTTCAAGCTTTGCCGTTAGCCTTAATGGGCATGAGATCGCAAACTAACCGCAACACGCATCTAACCCCGCATGAAATGCTTACTGGCAGACCTATGCTTACTTCTTTTACCCGCGGGCCCTATAAAGGCCCCACACTTGAACAACTGCAAAGTGAACTTGATCATTATGTGAAACACTTATCTGAAATACACAAAGTTATTTTCCAACAGGTTAAGGGAGCTACAATACATGACAACACCAGACAGAGAGCAGCTGATCAAGCTGAGGACGCTGAGGCAGAGGACATAGACGAAAGAACTGTACTGCCTGGTGATTGGGTGTTTATCCGAGTGTTCAAAAGAAGGTGGAACCAAGCTAGAAGGGAAGGACCATACAAGGTGGTGTTGGCAACTCCAACTGCAGTAAAAGTTCAAGGTAAAGACGTATGGTACCATTTAAATCATTGCTGCAAGGCACCAAATCCGGACCAGGTAAGAGACAGGTTTCCGCAGGAGGACACTGAGTCTCCAAGAGCAGGACCCTCAGGTCTGCAATCAGATCCTCAGAGAGACGACGAAAGACCTAGACAACAAGCACCAGATCCATATGAACGTACTGAAAGTTTGCCGTGGATAGAACAGGAAGAAGAACAAGGCTACTGGCCAGAGTGGCCTCAAGAAGATATACAAGACTGGGAAGCTGAACTTGAAGAAGCAGAAGCAGAACAAGCAGGACCATCTCATAGAACAAGAGCCCAAGTTAGGCAGCGAGAAGATAAACGCACTAAAATAGAAACAGCACGGAGACAGTTAGAAGCTGATACTGGCTCAGATACTGATTAAATTATTTAAACCAACCACAGTAGAAAGAACATACCCAACAAAAAACACCCCAAGAAATATATTGTGTAGATTATTTGGCCATAATCCCACGTGTCACCGTTGTGATCCTGATGGAGAAACCATCCTCTTATTACCGCCTAAAAAACAGAAGGAAATCTATGGAAATAACAATACTTCTTATGATCGGCTTGACTAGTAGTTGGGCTGTCAGAAATGAAAGGAGCAAACCAAACTGGAATATTGAAGAGAGACAAATACGTTGCGTACTAGCTACAATAACTAGAGCAAGAATAGTAGCTGGTTTATCAATGTGGGAAAGAACAGGAAATTGGGAAGGAACTTATCAAATAGAGGTAGACAAGTCACGACCCCAAGAAGATCAAGTGCGTATTTATGTAGAATTAGAGAAAACCCCTGGATCAAAAATGAAGATTGCATTAGACGGATTGATTGAGGCAATACCAACATCCAATCAATGGTGCGCATTTAATAAGTCAGCAAATGGCAAAATACGAGGTGTATGCTTAGCATATCCATATTTACGTGGATGTACGGCAAAAGCACCAGGCCAACCTAGCGTATTAGATACTGAGTCAGCAACCTATGTAACGGTAATTCCAGAAATAATAAAACAGGTACCTGGAAACAAAAAAGAATCTGATCAAACGTGGAAAAATGATATGTTCTACCAATGGATGAAATTCACAGCTGAGTCTTTAACAAATAAGGACTGCATCGTGTGTCATGACAGAAGCCATAAGCCCCCAAGAGTGGTGATAACACAAGGAACAAAGGAATGTATAGATGATCCAGAATATAGTGAATCACGATTATGCCCTATCAGCTGTCTTTTACATTCAGCTGCAATAGATTATGGTCCAGAATGGATGCAGAATATAAGCAAATGCACGTATCATCCTGTAGAAACGATAGATGCTGTCCAACGAGAAATAACACCTGTGCAACAGACCTATCCTCTATGCATCTGTTCAGACGGAAGTATGGAAGTAGGAAATCTATCATTAAGCTGCAATGAAACACAGTCAGCAGCAGGTTTTTCCATAAAAATGAGACAGATATGTGACAATACAACAAGCAATATGTCATGCAGTGAGATAGTCAATGTACGACAACCAGACTTAAGATTAGGTACAACACCCTTAGCTGACATATTTTGGTACTGTGATGGAACCACAGTTAGACAAACTCTACCAAAGGACTGGAACGGATGCTGTGCTCCAGTATTACTAGAAGGAGAACTAATTGTAATAGGATTGCAAGGCACGCAAAACAAAAGAAGCAAACGTGAGATAAAATTCTTGGACACAGCCGGTCAAGGGGAATTAAAGAAATGGGAAGAATTTGACAAAGAAGGAGGAATAACAGTAAGTTGGGATGGAATTCCACTTGGCGTACCAACTGAACATGAGGTTATAAACAGAGTAGGAGGAGCATTTACGACAATCTTCCTCCCATGGGTTCAAATTTCTAAAAACGCAAGGTGGATAAACTTACTATGGTACAATCAACAGAGATTTTGGAATCACACTTTAAGTGTCTTAGGATTAGTACAAGAACAATTAGACAGAACAACAATAATGACCATGCAAAATAGATTCGCCCTGGACACTATGTTAGCACCTCAACGAGGAGTGTGTGCTTTAATTGGAGAAGACTGCTGTACATACATTCCAAGACATACAGGCCCTGATGGTAATATAACCAAAATACTTAGAGCCATGCGGAATCTGAGAGATGAACATGTTAGAGTCACCCAAGAAGTGCAGAAAACCACCGCGTGGACCACATGGTTCGACTGGCTTAATCCTTCTAATTGGTACGGACTACTTGTGAAACTAGGCACAATTGTTCTGATAGTGTTAGGAACCCTACTCATTGCATCTTGCTGCGTTATTCCTCTGGCAAGAGCAAGCATTCAGAAAATGGTAGGACAATATACAGTTGTTGTGGAATATCACGACCAGACGACACCATATGAGGATGAGGAAGAGGAGTCCATTTATATGCAAATGAAGTGAAAGAAGACCAACTACACTGCATAATGGACAATTGACTATATCCTTATTGATCACATGTATATTGAAAATGTATCTAGTGTAACAACATATTTTAGTCCAACTTATTTAATCCACGTTTTAAGTAACCATATCAGAGAAAAAGTAGTATGAGTAGAAAAAGTATGTCTTGTATTTTGTGTTTTGTGTTTGTGTTTTGTTCTGCTATACACGTATGTATTGCAGGATGGAACTGGTACCTGACCCAAGGTGGATAGTTTCCTGCACCGTCTGCTGTAACGCATGGAACGAGGTTGCGGAAATGGCCCCGAAGAAAAAATGGGCAGAATTGAGACATGATCTCGTTGACTGGCATCCACAACGCACGATAGGGAACAAGGAGTTCATCACCAATGCCAACGTCTTGACGAAGGACTTCAAATGGATCAAAGCAAGGACACAGGAGACGTTCAACCTTGACATGAGCACAGGACTTCACCTGGTAACAACTTCATATCAGCTTGGGAGACATCTGAAGTTAGGCATCTACAGAGGCATTGGGATCGAAGAGGATTGGGCTGCATATGATATTTGTGGGATAGTTGAATTTGACGATGTGTACATGGCAGCAACTAAGACCATAACCAAAGTAATGTTGGGGGATGACATCTTATGGAGAGATACACCGATATCCCTGCAACGTGCGCTGGATGCTCTTCCAAAAGCCGATGAAGTGTGGTTAGACTTTTTGCGCTTAGAGACGGGCAGGATAAACCGAATTCCACTATCTCAGCTGGCAAGCTGTAAGGACCTGTATGTGATCGAATTCACAGACGAGGATCGTAAGACCTGGACTGAAGAGGGGTCTGAAAATCTCGACACACTATCTTTAACTTACAGGGACCCTAATGGACTGCTTAAATGGCTTTGATGGTTTTAAATGTTTGTCATATACGTATTATTATACAGGATGAGGTCCTGGTGATGTATACACTGTCGAGCACAAAAAAGCTGGCAAGGTGTGGAATTTTTCCTTCTGAATTGGCTATACTGAAGGTTTTTTCGCCCACCTCTGGACTCATCATATTATAACCATTGCATGCTTATTATATTCTCATATATGTTTATGCTTATATTTACTCATTTTCAATAGTTTTTCCTAAATGGGTGGTTTAGTGAGGGGGTAATATGTAAGGTTAGGTTGAATATGTAAGGTTGTAAGGTTTTGAAAGTTCTTTGAAAGTTTTTTGAAAGTTCTACACTTTTAGGTTTCTTTGCTTAAGCTTTAATTACATTTAAATTTAAGTAATATGTAAAACTTTATATGTAAGATTTCTTTGAATTAGATTTTTCTATGACTTTGATTTAAAATGATTTAAGATACCATAATTTTGATGAAAAGTTACTAGTTCAAGGTTTATTTCGTAGTTTTTTTCCTATTCTATAAGGATTAATATTGATGTGTAAGGTTTATTTCTTGTTTCTGTAGTAATATATAAGGTTAAGGTTCATAAGTTAAACATTGTTTAAATTCATTGTTTAAATTCAGTTAATGTTCATAAGTTAGTGAGTAAGCATTATTATCTCTTTACTTTTCTTTATGCTTTTATGTGACTTAAAAGTCACAGAGGGGGAAATATGTAAGCATATTTTAATTACATATATTTGTGCATGCAGTAATATTACAGAAAACTATTAATTTTATCTTATGGATGTAAGATGAAGTGAGCAGAGTTGAGCCAAGGACAATGTGATGTCATAGTATCAAAGACACCATGTGACGTTCAGAATACAGTATGTACCCAACAAACCTTAGACTGGCAGCCATCTTAGAGATTTCATAGTAACCCTAGAAACGACACCAGATCAGCAGATATGACATAGCCCCAGACATGGGGTGATCTTAACTGTGATGTAACAGGCATTGGCTACTTAACTGTGATGTAACAGGTATTGGATACACAAGCAACCTGTCAAATTAAATAACCAAAAAAAACACACACACACAGTGATCTGAATAATAAGTTTAATAAAGTAATAGACACAAAATAGTATGTGTATCTACATAGTGAATATTATACAATACAAAGTATTAGGCCCAACATAAAAAAGTATAAAAACACACAGGGCCTGGGTAAGCATCAGAAGCAAAATAAAATGCATAAGAAGTCAATTAGCAAAACCTCCTGTGAGGAAAGACAACACTAATTTAAACATCAGTGAAAGGAAATAGAAACAGAAACGCCGCGATTTGGATTTGGCACAAGTGCAGAAGGAAAATCTGTTTGGGTACCAACAGACACTTTAACATCGGTCTGGGTGCCAACACTTACGTGACAAACAGGTCTTAAGACCAGTGGAGCTGGCGTTGTAGATTCAGGTCGTACAGGCCTAAAAGAAAATGGATAAGGACTATCCGCACGTGGCCTCTTAGAAGGACCCGGTTTGGGATCAACATTCTTGGAAAAAGTGAGCCCTGTCTCCTCTAGGAACTGCAGTAACGAAGCAGATGGCTCGGGCTCATCCTCAGTAAAACTCACCGAGGCCCGGTCCATGACAGGTTCAGTAGGAGTATAGTCAGTAGGACTGTGAGCCGGACTGCTCTGGCTGTCCGAGTCGTCCAAAGCGACGTGGTGATCATTCGTGCAGACGCGATTAGCTATAAGAATAAAAATAGAGGATAAAAATAGGTAAATACAATAAAAAGTCACAAACTTAGACAAATAATTAAAATAATATGTAGAAGATGCTTACCCATGGCCTGTCTCTTGAAAACTGTAGAGTAAAGCGGAAGCACCAAGAATTTATAGCAGACGTAAGCGCCACCCCAATATTTTTTAAGTTGAACAACAAAAGTGAAAAGATAATGGAAACTAATTTGAAAGGAAAATAAGTTATATTGGAAGCAAAATTTGGTAAAAGATGGAGTCAGATAACGAGGTATATGACGTATAATGCAAATGTAATTTTATTGGTTGAAAAATTTGATAAGGAACCAGAAAAAAAATAATGAGCAAATGAGGGGGACAGATGAGCGTCCCGCCCCCTGTAAAACTGTATAAAAGAAGGCACCGATGTCACAGTAGATCAGTCTGTTCTTGGTGATGCTCTGGGTCACATCTTAGGCATTGTCAGGACTGGCTCACTTTGTTTTATTGTTGCAATAAAACTTATCCTTACTTCATCTAGATCTACACGGAATCCAGAGTCTTTCTTTGATTTCTTTATTCAAGTTACGGTATTTGTTTAATGTTTTAAATTAGGGCAACTTCGGTGTGGGGAGAATAAAAAATCCACCACAGTAGCGTTATTGTCCTGGAAGAAGGCCTTCATCAGGCAATCATTGTGAACTGCAGCACTGTCCTGTTGAAAGACTCAAAGAAGTCATTAGCACACAGACAAGAGCCCTCAGGTAAGAGCAATTCCTGTTGCAACATCTCCACATAGCCAGCTGCCGTTTGACGACCCTGCACAGGCTGAAGCTCCATTTTCCGATTGAAGGAAAAAGCCTCCACTGTGCTATGTAGAGAACATCTGCATGGGATCTTCTTGTCATGCCAATATTGTTGAAAGCCATCAGAACCATTCAGATTAATTTTTTTCTTGTCCAAGAATAAAACTTTCTTCCATCTTTCAATCTCCCATGTTTGGTGCTCCCTTGCAAATTTCAAACGGGCAAGTTTGTGGTGTGGTTGTAGACGTGGCTTTTGAAGAGGTTTTTTGTTCTTTAAGCCCTTCTCCTGCTGATGCCGTCCTATGGTTATTGGACTGCAGTCAGTATCAGTAATGGCCTTGATTTGGGTCGAGGATCGGCCTATGTCTTCATGGACAGCCTGTCAGATCCTCTGACTCAGTGCAGATGACATTTTTTTGGATCTACCACTTTATTTTTTTGGACCCATAACTCTCAGGACTTTTTAAGAAATACCAACCTCTGTAGCGATGGCGCATTGTGAGAACCATTGCTTGTGCAGCTCAGCGATCCTGCCATGTTCAAAAACAGGAAGACTTTTTGCTTTTGCAATCAGGAGACACGTTTATCTATCCGGATACATTTCCCTTATTCCTGCTATAGCAAATATTTTGAAAGATTAATCTCAGCTGATTCACTTTTGGGTTGTAAACATGTCAGTAGTACAATTTTGACAACTGTGGGAACACTTGTACAGCAGATGGGAAACCTTATTTGATAGCATCATGATGTGTTTCTGCTGGTATAATCAACATATTTGGAATGACTTAATAACTTAGCTAATTCACTTTTGTTGTGTAAACAAATAAGCAGTAACAGTAACTACTACTGCTTACTTAGAACACAATCGTGAACATACATAGTGTTAGCATTCTAACTCAGAACTCATTCAAAACTCAGTATTAGTCTGATGCATGATGGAATTTATTTACATAAAAAGCAGAGGGGAAACAGTATCTGACAGTAACAATTCTATCCATCAGGATGGGTTTCACCTGGCTATAATGAACATAATGTATGGTGGAAACTTGGATTACGAGCATAATTCATTCTGGAAGTGGACACACTAACAGAATCACTGCTGTAAAGTAAAAAAAGACATACAGGTCCTTCTCAAAAAATTAGCATATTGTGATAAAGTTCATTATTTTCTGTAATGTACTGATAAACATTCGACTTTCATATGTTTTAGATTCATTACACACAAACTGAAGTAGTTCAAGCCTTTTATTGTTTTAATATTGATGATTGTGGCATACAGCTCATGAAAACCCAAAATCCCTATCTCAAAAAATCAGCATATCATGAAAAGGTTCTCTAAACGAGCTATTAACCTAATCATCTGAATCAACTAATTAACTCTAAACACCTGCAAAAGATTCCTGAGGCTTTTAAAAACTCCCAGCCTGGTTCATTACTCAAAACCGCAATCATGGGTAAGACTGCCGACCTGACTGCTGTCCAGAAGGCCATCATTGACACCCTCAAGCAAGAGGGTAAGACACAGAAAGAAATTTCTGAACGAATAGGCTGTTCCCAGAGTGCTGTATCAAGGCACCTCAGTGGGAAGTCTGTGGGAAGGAAAAAGTGTGGCAGAAAACGCTGCACAAGGAGAAGAGGTGACCGGGCCCTGAGGAAGATTGTGGAGAAGGACCGATTCCAGACCTTGGGGGACCTGCTGAAGCAGTGGACTGAGTCTGGGGTAGAAACATCCAGAGCCACCGTGTACAGGCGTGTGCAGGAAATGGGCTACAGGTTGCAAATTTTGCATGTCATTCGGAAATCAAGGTGCCAGAGTCTGGAGGAAGACTGGGGAGAGGGAAATGCCAAAATGCCTGAAGTCCAGTGTCAAGTACCCACAGTCAGTGATGGTCTGGGGTGCCATGTCAGCTGCTGGTGTTGGTCCACTGTGTTTTATCAAGGGCAGGGTCAATGTAGCTAGCTATCAGGAGATTTTGGAGCACTTCATGCTTCCATCTGCTGAAAAGCTTTATGGAGATGAAGATTTCATTTTTCAGCACGACCTGGCACCTGCTCACAGTGCCAAAACCACTGGTAAATGGTTTACTGACCATGGTATTACTGTGCTCAATTGGCCTGCCAACTCTCCTGACCTGAACCCCATAGAGAATCTGTGGGATATTGTGAAGAGAAAGTTGAGAGACACAAGAGACAAGAATCAGCAAAAGGATTCCCGACCAAGTATTGAGTGCAGAACTGAACATAATTATTTGAAGGTTGACTTTTTTTGTATTAAAAACACTTTTCTTTTATTGATCGGATGAAATATGCAAATTTTTTGAGATTTTGGGTTTTCATGAGCTGTATGCCACAATCATCAATATTAAAACAATTAAAGGCTTGAACTACTTCAGTTTGTGTGTAATGAATCTAAAATACAAGTATATGAAAGTCTAATGTTTATCAGTACATTACAGAAAATAATGAACTTTATCACAATATGCAAATTTTTTGAGAAGGACCTGTATTAACCTGCACTTTACTATAAAATTGTGACCACACACATGTACATGCGTGCACGGATGTTGATTATACCAGTAAGAGACGCTCACTAAGCCCCAGCAGGGGAGACGATTACCCACAATTCCGCAGCACAAGAGAGAGAAAAACCGGGCTTAATCAAAAAGAATGAATCGTTCATTAAAGACCCATCACTAATACACAGTAGATACTATGTTTGTGTCTAGGGTTTATGTATTTTATTTCAAATAATGATTTTATTATGTCTTGTTAAAGACGCTGCTGACGTCACATTGTGGGTTGACCTACTACAAGTATAAAGAAAAAATTAAGTTTAAGGAAGTCGTCTTTCCTATGTGAATGTTAGACTAATCTTCCCCCGTGTACATTGGACCTTTGGACACTGGATCAGTACCTAAATATTAACCGGACCGGACTGATGGAGAACATATTGTTAATTACGTATTTTCTTTGTTTCTGCAGGTAAGACTTAGTATTTTCATTACAGTACTTCCGGCGCTGAAGCGAGCGGCCGCCTCCGAGTATCTCCATCACTTTAGTTCATTAATTCTGAAATAAAGTAGTAAAGTGAGGCGAAAGGCTAGGCGAAATGTTAACGGTTAGGCTAACGGTTAGACTAGTGGCTAGGTTAACTATTAGCCTAGTGGCTAGGCTAACGGTCCATGAAGCCCCTAACTCTCTCGTCCGTTTCAACCATTATATATTCTTCACAATAGTTTGTACGTGGCTTTATGGCCTCATGTCCTCCCCTAATATCACGTGATCACAACTGAGCCAATGGTTTTCTCTCTCTTGCGCTTCAGAATTGTGGGTAATTGTCTCCCCTGCTGGGTCTTAGCCGCATTTCTCACTGGTATAATCAACATCCGTGCACACGTGAACTGTTAACTATAACACTGTGACCACGTGGGTATGCGTAAAACATTTTTATTTTGTGTTTGTATGTGTGTGTACAGTGCACGTGTACTGTTTCTTATACGCAATTAGCCTAACCTGCATATCTTTGGACACCCACCAAGCACGGGGAGAACATGCAAACCATGCACTCAGAGACGGGAATCGAGCCTGGCCTGGAATCGAACCCAGACCCTGGAGGTGCAAGGCAACAGTGCTAACCACTACACCACCGCGCCGCCTAAACTGCAGGTTAATTTGTTTTATTTTCATTTTATATTTTATATTAATTATTTGTATGTATATATTTTTTTGTGCTGTGGAATGAATAATTTGTGTTTCCATTATGTCTTATGGGAAAATCCGCTTTAATTTACGGGTGTTTTGAAATACGAGCCGCTTCCGGAACGAATTATGCTCGTAGTCTGAGGTTCCACTGCACTCATTTCTGTTTCCTGTACATTAACTACGGAGGTTCTGCGATGATTTGCGCATGCGCTCATAGTAGAAAATGAACGAATCACTCTCCGAGACTACTCGTTCATCTGAGTCACGTTAAAGATTCATTCAAAAAGAATGAATCGTTCATTAACGACCCATCACTAATACACAGTAGATATTATGTTTGTGTCTCGGGTATTTTATTTAAAATATAATTGTATTACGTCTGGTGCGGTGGTGTAGTGGTTAGCACTGTCGCCTTGCACCTCCAGGGTCTGGGTTCGATTCCCCGGCCAGGCTCGATTCCCGTCTCTGTGTGCATGGAGTTTGCATGTTCTCCCTGTGCTTGGTGGGTTTCCTCCGGGTACTCCGGTTTCCTCCCACAGACCAAAGATATGCAGGTTAGGCTAATTGGCGTTCCCAAATTGCCCGTAGTGTGTGATTGGGTGTGTGAGTGTGTATGTGTGTGTGCCCTGTGATGGATTGGCACGCTGTCCAGGGTGTACCCCGCCTAGTGTCCGAAGTCTCCTGGGATAGGCTCCAGGTCCCCCGCGACCCTGAACACAGGATTAAGCGGTATAGAAGATGAATGAATGAATGAATGTATTACGTCTCGTGAAAGACGCTGCTGACGTCACGTTGGTGGCTGACCTACTATAAGGAAAACATAAAGTTTACGGAAGTCGTATTTCCGATGTGAACGTTAGACTAATCTTCCCTCTGCTCCTGTACATTGGACCTCTGGACACTGGATCAATACCTGAATATTAACCGGACCGGACTGATGGAGAACATATTGTTAATTACGTGTTTTCTTTATGTTTCTGCAGGTAAGACGGAGTATTTTATTATTGTACTTCCGGTGCTGAAGCGAGCGGCCGCATCCCGGTGTCTCCGTTACTTTCGTTATCTCATTCGTTCAGTTTATTTTAATCTAAGAGAAGAAATTCCGAAATAAAAAGAACAAAGTGAGGCGAAAGGCCGGGCGATATGTTAGGTTAACGGTAAGGCTAGCGGCTAGGGTAACTACTAGGCTAGTGGCTAGGGTAACTACTAGGCTAGCGGCTAGGGAAACGGTCCGGCTAACGGTCCATGAAGCAACTAACTCTCTCGTCTGTTCCTCCACTATGTATTCTTCACCCACTCAATAGTTTGTACGGGGTTTCATGGCCTCATGTCCTCCCCTAATATCTGGGTCCCATTAAGCCCCATTTCTAGTCGCCCCAATGACCAGCTCAGTTTTCATGCGTCAGCACATTACATAATCTATACATTACAGCTACACACACGCACGCACGCACACACAAGGCATGGCTCATCTTCTTCATCCTCTTTGAGGTGCTTGAACCCTCGTCCGATTCTTGTGAATCACAATCTGAGCTGTAAATGTCCTTATTACACTTTAGGGGTGTTTTCTCAACTTGCCATCTTAATACTGTACCTCCATTTGTCAAACTGTAGCTCTTATGACTAATGAAAAATCATACTTTCAAATGCTAGACACTGTCCAACACCAAGGACTGAGACTCACATTGGGAGCCTTCAGGACCTCACCAGTTCAAAGCCTACAGTATATACAGCAGCAAATGAACCACCTCTTCATATAAGACACTTTTGGTATACGCGCCAGACCTCACATGGAAAACTTAGGCATAACTATGGAGTCAGACACACTTTTGCCGAATACCTCCCTGGAGCTTGGAAAAGCTTAATATCAATGTGGAACTGACTTGTAATAAGAAGGCTGAAACTCATCCATATATATTCCGCCAACAAGTCCTCGAAATAAAAAGCATTTTTCCCAACCATAAACCCATATACACGGACGGATCAAAAATGGACAACCACATTTCTGCAGCAGCACTAACCGAGCAACACCACTACAAAAGTTCCACCTTTACAGCAGAAGCCCGGGCTCTGTTACTTACTCTGGAACATTGAAAAAGAAAGAGAACAAAACGCCTCAGTATTCACCGACTCAAAATCCTGCGTACAAGCTTTGGAATCTATGAAAACAAATCACCCAATAATCACTGATTATATTAATCAAGGCAAACCAGCTACAGAAGAACCATCACAATATTACCTTCTACTGGATTCCAGGACATAGTGGAATAACGAGAAATGAACAAGATGACATGGCAGCAAGACGAGCTCTTACACAAACAATTAGCGTATCCCAAATCCCTCCCTCTGACCTCAAACCACTGATAAATCAATAAATATATCAAATAAATGGCAAGCAGAATGGGAACAGTACCAAAATAACAAATTATTCAAAATAAACCCAGTGGTGGGAGAAAGATGCTATCACCCCTTCGAAACAAGACACGTCCAGGTCGTATATACAAGGTGCCGTATCAGCCATACTAATGTAACCCATGCGTATTTATTAAAGTATGAAGAAGCTCCAAAATGTTAGCGCTGTGGAACTACTTGAACACATACTTTTGGACTTCCCAAGTTTTAATACCATAAGAAAACTATTTCTACCAGAAGTATATTTAGAAAACAGACTGTATTCTGCAAGACAAAACCAGAAAAAAACTTTTACAATTTCTAAATAAAATGCACCTAAAGAACCTAATGTAAGATTGTGTTCTTCTGGCCAAGACCATGCTATAATGTGATATTAATTTATTCCTGTCTATTATTATTATATAATTTTTTATTTTCCCACAACTCTAAATCACTTACATTATAACATAATATAAAATTGATTTGAATAAACCAGGTTAATATTTGATATGAATGCCTTGAAATAGACTGAGAAACTGTATGGCATTAAATCCTAAAACAAACAAACAAATAGGACTAATGACTTTAATACAGTAAGCACACAACAGAATAACAATCTTCCTATTGCTGTAGAAAGTTTCTAATTCAGCAAACCATGATCCCCAATTTCCCAGCCTCAAGGCGAGGTAAGTTTATTTCTGTAGCACATTTTATACACAATGCTAATTCAAAGTTCTTTACATAAAAGAGGAGAAGATAATCATAAAATGAAATAGAAAATAATAGCAATAAAGCAGCATGAAGTTGTTGTCCTGCTACTGATGTTTCTGATAGTAGAGTCCCGGATTATCAGAGACCTGACCTCGGTTTCACTCTGAGCTGAATGCTGCTGTCTGCTCGACTTCGAGCTCCTGTTGGTAGCGACGTTAGCTGCTGCCTGATCCGATTCATATTCAATCACATTTGGGGGATTCCTCACCCACATTCATTAGTGCTTTAAATCTGTTCTTAAGATGAGTTTTGTCATTGCCATATCATGTCTTGCTCCCTGTTTGTGCTATCGATTAATCTACACTTGGTATAAACTGTTGAGATTTGCTCGATTCACGAGACTCACCGGCTGTATGCTGAGGGGGTCCGTGCTGACGATCTGCTGAATGTTCTGCCTGTTTTGGAAGTCCCGCAAGTAACTTTAATCCAAGAACTGCAGTCCTTTGTAGAAGTGTGTGGCAGGTCATGCAGCAAGTAGATTCCACTAGAGGCATGTTCTCTCTTGTCTGTTTGAATGTAGACGGCTGTGTTTTACTGTTTCAGGAATGTACAGTAATCTGCTGACAGCGGGAGGAAAAAGTCCCCTTTTCGTCCAATCCCAAAAAGTTTTTAATTTAATGTTTGTGCCAAAAATGTTTAGTTTGAGCTCTGTGCTGATCTGCTGAAGTAAAAATCTTAAAGATATCAGGGAAAAGTACAGATATAGGGAGCAAAGCGCAGAGCAGTAAGCAGGAACGTCCGAACGATAGTGAAGCTGGAAATAAGAGCCGGAAGCCTTAAGTTTCTTAGTTTAAGTGTGGCTTTAGTAAATGCACCATCAGGAGTTGTGTTATTAGGGATAGACGTGCAGCATTTAAGAGCCTGTCTATTCTGCCGTGTCATTGTACTGGTTGCGACTAGTTGTTCTCCTAACACAGTTAAAGCATCTTCAGTATAACTGATACATCTTTGCTGATTATAGTAAATATAATTGATCCATTCTTGTGTTTTTATTCAGTGTAAACCAGACCAATAGTGCTTCATATACTGATTACATTTAATCTCTGGCTTTAAATTCATTTGGAATACCCCTGGGTTAACCAGCTGAGTCCAAATATACATTAGGATCTGGTTAGTGGGCTCTTTTATCTCACTTCTTAGTCTCTTACAACTGTATCATGATAATCTTCTGACGTAGTCTTACTCGAGTACATATTTACTCTAATCCTCTAGTACATATCTAGTACTTTCCATCTTATAAGTAAGGATGCTAGGAGGCGCTCTTTTCCACAATAATAATCAGCTACTACTATTGTTTGATCTTTATATCTCTCTATTGAGGCTGGTATTACAGGATGATTTTACAGGTTTTTAAGGTGATTTCTGCTCAGTTTCTTATCCCTTGGGCCAGATGCACTGATCCTCTAACAGTTTTTTATCTAGATATCAGATATTCTTGGGTATAATCTATGCTATACCATTTTGGAATTTCTACTTTTCTCTGTTGTACTTTAACAATTTTATTCCTATCCCAATGCACACGCACACACATATGCACACGCACACACGCACACACACCAGTCACCCAAAAGTAGCTATTATACAGTACATGGAGTTTCCTAAAAAAGCCAAACATTCTGCAGAGTAATATGGTCTAAAAGTTGTCAATCATGTCAACCATCAGCTGCTACAGTGTAATTTATGTATCTGAAATAATAGAGACGGTTGTTTAAAAAATCAGTGTAGTTCAGCGATACAGTTCTACCTGCTTTACAGTTTTCTAAGTGAATGCTGAACCGTTATTTAAACTAATCTATGACGGAATTCTAAATCTAGTTATTACTCCTAGGTAGATTTGTCCCTCCATCCTCACCTGCAGATGAAACGGTTTCTATCCAAATACTTCTACTAAATGTCTGTCTGTTATCCCGAGCATGTACCTTTGCCTTTAACTCGCTTCATCATATCCACATCCTCCATCACTAAGTGCTTAAATGGCCGTTGTGGTACAGCTATATGGCCTACAGGTGTCGCTGTTCTTTTCCTAACATTGTTTTTAGGCAGATATTCCACATGAAGCTAAAAATTCATCCACCAACACCTGACACACCAACACCTTATCATGCTGTTTCAGCATCTGCAATCATCCATCCACTTCTATTTCCACTTACTGGAAAAAGCTAAACATCTTTCATTTACATACCGCTATGACACATTACTCTGTCTCTTTGACTATTGGTAGTCAGACAGAACTACATTAAGGCTAAATGAACTGTCACAGTCCAACCTTTTTATTTAAATGACCTCTTTCGACCTTGGAACTAGAATCAGTTTTAATATAAACATGCCATGTGAGGAAGTTTATGGAATTAGACTTAAAAATCTGGATAATTTCGTTATTGGCGAACAGCGGCTCTGTATTAGTCAATCTGTAAACGAAGCATAAACTGCACTAAATATAAATACACCATGACTACAGTTTTTGATGAGAACCATAGCTATATCTAAATCACCCAATTTTATCATGTTACATTTTCCCTTATGGGAAAAGAGAATTTTTATACATAAGCTTAGAGAGGAAACTGATACACTAGTCTCACTCTTTTTGGACTCCTTCTGGTACATTATATTCCTTAAAGCATTTCTTTGGTGATGGAGGTTAAACAGAAATGACGTCACTGTCTGACGGCTCCTGAGAGGCCACAATGGATAAGGAGCTTCAATAGCTTCTGTTGTGGTTAGTTCAGGAACGATTACCCAAAGATGCAAAGATCACTCCGGATATCAAGCATGTTGAGGCCAATAGACTTTATTCTTTCCAGAATACAGCTGAACAGTTATTCTGCAGAGGAAAAACCCTCGTCTCTTCTACGTCGCATCATTATATACGTTTACATGATACTTCAACATCCTGTTCCCACCAACACGATACTCCGGTATCGTGATGGTCCTTTAATATGAAAGGCCTGTATTGCTGAACTCTGCCTCCACCTGATCACACACACACTGACTGATACATCGCTCTAATTGTATTTACCTTACATTAGTCATTAATGCTACTATACAGACGCTGCAAGTACATTAGCATTACCCATAATTTCTGCTCACATCAGTACTGTACAAAATGTAAAGACTCAGGACTCACAACTATTACACATATTGTATGTTGTATATCATGACACACCTCATTCCACTCTCAATAACAAGTTGCACACATGTATATAACCTTCTCAACTGCAGTATCATAACCCTGGTATACCATATGTTCCGTTATGATGACCATCTATAATCATTGTGTTTTGTGCATTACTCTTTTCTGCCGATTGCTTACATATGCCTATTATTTTATCATAATATATGGCTTCCACCATTGCACTCAGTGTACAGTACAGTATATAACTCTTTCTGTATATCACCGGCATTCGTGAAATGACCACCAGGTGGCGCAAAGTGAGCTTAATTAATAAAAAACTCATAACAATATGTTGTATCGAAGAAATACTACAGTGATATTAATTTCCACATCTGAGTACTTTATACAACAAACATGAGCTATTTACTGTACAATAATGAGTTACATTGGTTAAATGTTGTTTAGACAAACAATCAAGTTCACTAGCTGACAATTTTATTTGTCTGAAGAATAAACTGTTGTATAGAGTAACTCTATGTGTCTATTTATTGTTATTTAAAAAAATAGATTAAAAGACATCAAACTTTACATATAGAAATAACTGAAGAAATAAACTTTCAGAATAGAACATAATAGAACAGAATAGAATAACTAAAAAGAATACACTCTAAAAAATGCTGTTGTTTCTGTAAACACCTGGTTGGATGATTTTGACCCAACATCTGGTTTATTCTTTATTCTATGGTTTCTCCAAACGGCCTGCAAAATCTTCGATATATTACATATAGTATATACTGTTATTGTGTCACAAAGTGTAGTTTTAAGAGTTCTTTAGGCGAGAATATTTAGAGATGTTTTAGCTCAAAACATCAATCGGTTAATAAAGATAGTGTTAATTTAGAAAATTGCCTCATCAATATTGGAGATTTGAGCTCCAGGGAATGGCCATGTACATGTACGCCGCCCAACATAGCCTCGGGAAGAACTTGTGAAAACTACCGCAGAGGTGATGTCTCTGTAATGGTTAAACAGCGGAGGTATTTTATTTTGGGTATAACTGGTATTCTTTGGTATAATACAGTTATAGTATAATATATGGCGGCTGTGTGACGTATCCTGTACTCTGTGTTCCAGACTCTTTAGTGGAGGCTGTTGATGTTTATTTTAAGCACCACAAATCAGTGTCTTCCCACCTGGGAGTTTCTCCAGCATACTGTAGATCAGATTGATGGACACGAGTCTTCGTCTGTTACAGTTTTCAGGACAACAGTTTTATTTACAACATTTAATCAATAATATTTTTAAAAGTTTTATTGTTCTTGTTCTTAATGTTATTTATTTAAAATAGTAAAATAAATGGAGGTGCATGTTTCATACGAATTACATCATCTGAAATTAATTTTCAATTAGTTTGTATAAAAGCAGACATTTCGCTTTCTATAAGTATATATTTTTTCACATCTGTGAGGCGAGTCTACAGAGTTTTGGTTCATTTTCTGACGCGCTCAAGTTCACTAAAACAATACAGAATAGCGCACCATATTTTACAAAATCATAACGTTTATTGTCGTCATTGTGAGTCAACTTAAATAAAAGTAGAGTCTTATAAAGGCTTTGTAGCTTATCGTTTTATTATATAGTTTTTGCACATTAATCTGATGCACACCCAGAGTCTGTTTTCTGGCTATACACTAGTGTTACACATGATATAATCTAAAGACTAGATATAACGTTATACATTTACTTTGCTTAAATTTGATGCAAATAAGAAACTGCTATATTTAATTTAAATTCTAAATCTGTACTGTGATTTTAGTACTGTGATTGTAAATTCGTTTAATTACAATGTTTCACTTGATTTTATCCGCTGTTTTTGACCCTCTTGAGGGTTTACTGGACTATGAACTTGACTTTGGGAAGGTTGCTCCTATTCCCCCCCCCCACCATGTTACTGTAGCTGTGTCCATGGATGTGTGGAGCAGAATGTTCGATTACGTCCAGCTCACTCCTGATGGAAAGTTAACACCAGTGTTTCTTTGGCCTCTTTGGGTCCACTTTGCTCTTCACTCCTTCTGCAATGGTCTTTGAGTATAAACGTCGACAATGTGCAGGAATCTGGTGTATGTTTGGAGTTTTTGCTGTGGATGATGTCATCGCTGTGACTGAAGTCAGCTGGATAATGGGGGGGCGGGGTGGGGGGTTGTGGGGTATTTCTTGGAACTCTTACTGTAGCCTGCTCCGCTCAATCAGTTTTCTCTGCAGCTCTTTTTCTTGAGTTCTTAGTTTCTGTTTATCCTCTCTGTATTGGTCAACAGTAGGGCTGCACGATATTAGGAAAATATGCGATATGCGATATTGTTGTTGAATACTGCGATAACGATATTTCTTGCGATATAACATTTCCCTAGAGAAATGCATTTTTTAATTATTATTATTGCCTATTTTCTTTATTATTTCTTTATTTATTTATATGTAATGATGATACTGTCATGCACACTCAATCTGCGCCCGGCACTAGGACCCGGAAGTAAGGCGGGCGCCAAACCAGGAAGTATAAAAGAGGTAAACAAACGTTGGCTTACCGCTCAGTCATTGAGTTCGGCCCATGTCGGTTCAGGTTGACGTTCATCAAACCGTGAGTACTCACTATCTTTTGGTTGTTGCTTCCTATCGTTGTGTGTGTATTTTAGGACGCGGGTTAAATTTGTGTTTTTCCCTTGCTCCATTTTCGGGAGAGTCCTTAGAATAAATCGCGTGGTTATCCTGCCTGCTCGCTGTTACTCCGCGTTTGGGTTTACCATCCACGCTACATTGGGCTAACCGCTAAGCTACGTCTTCTGGTCACCGAGGTTAGTTCATGACAGAATGACTGAGCCACTGACGGTGAACCCAGCGGATCACGTGCGCCTCTGCGGCGTGGTGGATCGGCATACCGTGCTGGTTAATAGACTAACCGAGGAGGTCGCTACTCTTCGCCGGAGCGTCCAAGACATCGCGGCCTTGCGCCGCGAGGTTGCGGATCTCAGGCGGGAGAACGCGGATCTTCGGTCGGCTGTTGCTAGCGCGGCTAACTGGCCTCCTGTCGTGGCGGCCACGGCACCGCATCCCCCTTCCCCCCCCTCTTCTGACATCTTTATATCATTACCAGAGAAATGGAATGGCACGGACGGGAGGTGCAGTGTGTTTTTGACGGCGCTCGACCTGGTGTTTGAGTTCAATCCCATCAAGTACTCCACCGATCGGATACGCATTGCTCTCCTCGTTTCGTTGTTCACGGGGCAGGCAGCTGAGTGGTTTACACCGGAGCCGGGGAACCCATGCAATTAGGGCGCGCATCCCTGACCGCAGAAGAACGAGAACGACGCTTTAAAAAAGGACTTTGTGCTTATTGTGGGTCGGCAGAGCACCACAGAGCCATCTGCCCACGTCGCCAGGGAAACGCCCAGGCCCGGTGAGCGTTGGGAGCAGCTCACCGGGCCATCTCCACCTCTCTGCTACCACATCTAGTGTCTCTCGTCTCACGGTCCAGGTACACCTCCAGTTTGGCCACAAACGGGTCAGAAGTGCCGCATTCATCGACTCCGGGCTGCAGGTAACTTCATTGACTCATCTTATGCCAAAAGTCTGGAAGTGGAATTTGAAGCGTTATCCCAGCCTGTTAAAATTACATCAGTCGATGGTCGGCCGCTCTCCTCCAGCCCCATTACCACCCAGACTCAACCCATCACCCTCATCATTGGTCAGCATCACGAATCAATCCAGTTTCACCTCACCTCCGTCTCATCACCACCTATCATACTTGGACACCCGTGGCTTCTCCAGCACGATCCGCTTATTTCCTGGAATCAAAACAGGATCTTACAGTGGGGCCCGACCTGTTCAGAACTCTGCCTACGGGCTTCGGCTGGGACGTGCTCTAGGGAGTCCGAGGCCCCCGACGTCGACACCAACACCATTCCCGCCGCCTATCAGGACCTGGCTGAAGCATTTTGTAAGCGACGGGCGACTCACCTACCGCCTCACCGCCCCTACGACCTGGCGATTGACCTTCAGCCGGGTTCCACTCCTCCCCGCGGCCATCTCTACTCCCTCAGGCGATGGAGGAATATGTATCTTCGGCCCTACGTAACGGCACCATCCGACCATCCTCATCGACTGCCGCCTGGTTCTTCTTCGTGAAGAAAAAAGGTGGTGACCTACGCCCATGTGTTGACTATCGGGGGCTCAACAACATAACCATTAAGAACCGACATCCGTTGCCGCTTACCAACTCTGCCCTGGACGCCCTCTCTGGTGCCACCATTTTCACTAAGTTGGACCTCCGGAGTGCCTACAACTTGGTGCGTATCAGAGAGGGCGATGAGTGGAAAACGGCCTTCATCACCCCCACAGGACACTACGAAAGCCTGGTAATACCTTTTGGACTTTGCAACGCACCAGCAGCTTTCCAACAGTTCATTAACGATGTCTTCAGAGATATGCTCGGCAGATGGGTATTCGTCTATCTAGACGACATACTCATCTACTCACACAGCCTCACCGAACACATTCAACACGTCAGAGCGGTATTAAAGAGATTAGTCGCCCACCAACTGTACTGTAAGTTGGAAAAGTGTGCTTTCCACGAGCACTCCACCACGTTCCTGGGTTTTGTTATCTCGCCCCAGGGTGTGGCCATGGACCCGCAGAAGCTAGAGGCTGTGCGTCATTGGCCCCTACCCAAGACCCTCAAGCAGCTTCAACGGTTTCTCGGGTTTGCGAACTTCTACCGTCGCTTTATCCGGGGCTACAGTACAGTTGCGGCCCCCTTAACCGCTCTGACCCGACTCTCGCCCCATCACTTCCAGCTCAACCCTACGGCCATATCCGCCTTCCATGAACTCTGCCACCGATTTACCACCGCCCCCGTTCTCCTTCATCCGGATGCAGATCAACCGTTCGTTGTGGAGGTGGATGCCTCGGATGTGGGCGCCGGGGCGGTCCTCTCACAACGAGGTCCAGATCAGAAGCTGCACCAATGCAGTTTCTTTTCCAAAAATTTGATTCCACTCAGCAGCGATACGGGGTAGGGGACCGCGAGCTGCTGGCCATAAAGTGGGCATTGGAAGAATGGCGACACTGGCTCCAGGGCGCCAGAGAACCATTCCTCATCTGGACCGATCATCAGAACCTCATCACCATCCGCAACATTAAGCAGCTGAACCCTCGACAGGCGCGGTGGGCATTGTTCTTCGAGCAATATAATTTCCATCTGTCCTACCGCCCGGGGTCCAAGAACATCAAAGCTGACGCCCTCTCGCGACAACATGAAGAGGACAGCCCCCGGGCGGACCCCGCGCCTGTCCTGCCATCATCAAAAATCATCGCCCCACTCCGTTGGGAACTGGAGACCAGGGTTCGCCAGGCACAGACTGCGGAGGACGAACCGGCAGGTGTGCCGCCTGGACGACTCTATGTTCCAGAGACCCTTCGAACGGAGGTCATCCAGTGGGGTCACTCCACTCCCATCTCCGGACATCCAGGCACCCAACGCACCCTCCAGTTCATCCGCCGTGCCTTCTGGTGGCCTTCCATGGCCAAGGACGTCAATGAGTTCGTTCAGGCGTGCCCAGTGTGCGCCCGGGCCAAGGACACAAACCAACCAACACCCGGGGAACTCCACCCGCTCCCAGTTCCCCGAAGGCCCTGGACGCACATTGCCGTTGATTTCATCACGGGCCTGCCGGCTTCAGAAGATAAGGACACCATTTTAACCATTGTGGATCGTTTCTCCAAAGCTGTGCACCTGGTGGCCCTTTCCGGACTCCCGTCAGCTAAACAGACAGCCGAGCTGATATTAGAGCACGTAATCCGACTGCATGGGTTCCCCAAGGACATCGTCTCGGACAGGGGGCCCCAGTTCACTGCCCGGTTCTGGAAAGCCTTCTGCCGTCTGATCAACTCCACTTGTAGTCTCTCATCTGGCTACCACCCTCAGACCAATGGTCAGACGGAGCGGACCAACCAACAACTGGAGCACTACTTGAGGTGTTTCGTGGCAGATCGTCAGCGCTCCTGGGCCCGCCACCTCACTTGGGCGGAGCTTTCACACAACCTTCACGTCTCCACCGCCACCAAGCTAAGCCCATTTGAGGTGTGCCATGGTTTCCAACCTCCGATGTTCGAACACCAAGAACCGGAGGTTGATGTACCCTCGGCCCAACAGTTGGTCTGCAGGTGTCGACGGATATGGCGCCTCGCCAACGCAGCCATCCAACGAGCTAACACCCGCTACGCCATCCAACATCGCCGTCGACACCCACCGGGACGATTGTACCACATAGGTGACAAAGTCTGGCTGTCTACAAGAAACCTGCACCTCCGCACAGAATCCAGAAAACTCTCCCCCAGATTCGTCGGACCATATCGCATCACTCATCGTATCAACCCTGTCACCTACCGGCTCCAGCTGCCTGCGGCACTCCGGATCCATCCAGTATTCCATATCTCTCAACTCAAACCATTCATCACATCACCCATGATTCCACCCACCCCCCTAGCTCCTCCTCCCCGGACCATCGACGGCGGTCTCGCCTACACCGTACGCCGAATCCTCGACTCGCGCCCTCGGGGCAGAGGTACGCAGTACCTTGTTGACTGGGAGGGCTATGGCCCAGAGGAGCGGTCTTGGATCCCGGCCCGGTTCATTCTCGACCCCGAACTGATTCGAGACTACCGTCGCCGGGTATCCTCCACCCTAGGACCGTCAGGAGCCAGTCCTGGACAGGGGGGTACTGTCATGCACACTCAATCTGCGCCCGGCACTAGGACCCGGAAGTAAGGCGGGCGCCAAACCAGGAAGTATAAAAGAGGTAAACAAACGTTGGCTTACCGCTCAGTCATTGAGTTCGGCCCATGTCGGTTCAGGTTGACGTTCATCAAACCGTGAGTACTCACTATCTTTTGGTTGTTGCTTCCTATCGTTGTGTGTGTATTTTAGGACGCGGGTTAAATTTGTGTTTTTCCCTTGCTCCATTTTCGGGAGAGTCCTTAGAATAAATCGCGTGGTTATCCTGCCTGCTCGCTGTTACTCCGCGTTTGGGTTTACCATCCACGCTACATTGGGCTAACCGCTAAGCTACGTCTTCTGGTCACCGAGGTTAGTTCATGACAGATACTAAAATAAACAGGTAATAGATATTCGTCTGATGTAATTAAATCTAATTCAGGCTAAAAAGAAACTATATGTCAAGGAAGTTGCAAATATTTAGACTTCAGAACACTATGAATGACTTAAACCCCTCAGCAGATATTCTGACTTCTGGTTTGCTGTTACTATAAACCTGCCAACACAATATGAATTACTTTCAAACATTACTTTTTATTTACATGTAACCATACACTCATCAATAGTGTCTTAAAACAAGAGCATCTTTTAAACTAAATATTCTCTTTGGCTTGCCTGTTTTTAAAAAAAATAAAAATAAATATTATTAAACAAAAATTTAATAAAAAAAATACTATTTGTCACACGCACGCACACGCGCACGCACGCACGCACACACGCTCTGCGACCGGCACTAGGACCCAGAAGTAATGCGGGTGCAAACCCGGAAGTATAAGAGGAGTAAACAAACTAGTGCATACAGCTTAGTCACTGAGTTCGCCATGTCGGTTCAGATTCGAGTGTGTGTTTATAGGACGCGGGTTAAATGTGTGCTTATCCCTTGCTCCCCTTCTGTGAGAGTCCTTAAACTAATTCACGTGGTTATCCTGCCTACTCGCTTGCTTCCGCGTTTGGGTTTACCGTCTATAACGGGCTAATGGCTAATCGCGGCTAACGGCTAATCGCGGCTAACGGCTAATCGCGGCTAACGGCTAATCGCTAAATCTTCTGATCATCCGGGGTTAGTTCGCGACAGAATGAAGTATAAAGATATAAATAATAGCTATTTTATATATATATATATATATATATATATATATATATATATAAAGATATATGCGGGTATAAACATAGTAAGGGCCCATCTGATTGGTCAAATTTGGACACACAAATGCTTGGCAAATAAAGTATTTATCGCAACTCCTTGCGATATGGTTATCGCGCATGCCATTATCGCGATAACGATATTTTTTCGATATATCGTGCAGCCCTAGTCAACAGTATGTGAAACGTAGTTACAGAACTCCCTGTGTGCTTTGGAATTTGAGCGACCATGTCTTCTAGCATCTTACAGGCTGCAGCATGGCGTCAATCACCGCCTGCTTTACCAGAGTAACCAGCAGCACCTCTTTCCTGCCTCCACTTCTGCAGCTGCTTTGTGGAGTTTCGGAAGGGGTGTGACACACCAGTCCAAAGTTCTGGGTAGCCCACGGCACATGTTCTCCCTGTGCGCCTTTACTTAACCCTTGTGTGGTGTTCGGGTCTGTGACCCGTTTTCATGCTTTATAAAAAAATTAAAAAGGATGCTCGGGGATAATATACTGTAAGTGTGATAAATTGTAGGTCCTGTGTACATTCACTGTCCTTCTCTTGTCTGGGCCTGCTGTAAGTGTGTCTGTCTGTGTGTCTGTCTGTCTGTGTGTCTGTCTGTCTGTGTGTCTGTCTGTGTGAGTTTGGCCCCGTCAACCCACACAAGGTTGAAACATAGTAGCAAAATTCAAGCACCGACACATGTTTACTTTCATTTTCCCACACACTTTGTATGGTCTTCTTGTCCAAGAAATGAGCCACCCTACATGGCTGCCAATGTAATAAGGATGCAACCAGGACCAACGGGGATTGCAGTTTCTCACGTCCTCATCAAGTCCTATTTTGAGCTTTTTGTCCCAGATTTACTCCAGAAAATTACACTGAATTAGAATAATTTAGAAGAAAGGTGTGATTTTTGGAACGAGGGGAAAGGAGATGGACCAAACCCATTCACATGCCCACTTTGGGGTTCTTATCCTTGCTGAAGTTTTCAGGTGCACAGAATCCCAGTAGGATGAAGAAACTGGCAGAAAGTATGGCGTTATATTCATGTCACAATTCTGAGCGCGTGGTTTGACATTTTGAGAGCAGACTAAGAACTCTATGCGCATGCAATAGTGATGCGCGGGTCATCTGGTAACCCGCGGCCCCCGCGGGTCGGGTTGGGGCGGGTAAAGAAATTGTCACTTTATTTGCGGGGCGGGTTGGGGCGGGTCATTAAAAACAAAATTAAATAAAAAATCCATGTATGTTGCGTGCAATTCCACTGCCAGTCACAACAAAAAACAAAGAAATAAAAGTGAAGATGGAAGACGAGGTGCGGAGAAATTGAGGTCGGGAATTTACATCATTTAATGGTCGCGGGTGCGGGGCGGGTTGTAAAAATAGATACTGCGGTGCGGGCTGGGGCGGGCCAAATAATTTCATAAAAGCGGGACCCACGGGTTGGAAAAATACCCGACTAGCGACTCACTAGCGTGCAATGTCTCCCCTGCGCACTCAACAACTCGATTCTGCGCGTGCAGTGTCTTCCCTGCTCGCTCAACGTGTTCTCCGCACACGCGCGACTTACAAGTCGTTACAAAACTGCCACAAAACCAGCCAATCACAGACATCCACACACTACTTCTGATTGGCTGTTTCTCCTCCAATCAAGTGGCATTACTATCGACCGCCTAACGGAAGCGTTGTAAATAAAGATTTATAAATAAAGCGACCGAGTTGTCCGATTTGAATTTTAGTCGATGTAGTCTAACAATGAGCTTTATGGATATTTAGATAAGTAAATAAAAACACACAATGGACAAACGAAACTGGTATATACTAATACTTATTAAAAAGAAATGCTATAATATTTGTTTATAATATATATAAATAAATACAACTTTATTTACATTGTTTCCCTTATATAATTTATTTTCATTTGTATATAATTATATATAATAATATAATTTTTATTTCTTATAATTTTCTTTTGATTTTGTAAAGCTGCTTTGAGACAATGACCATTTTAAAAGCACTATACAAATGCGTTATGCGGTCGATATTGCCAGCTGATAGTGAAGGAACAGCCAAAAGTCTCTCAGTGTTTAATGTAAATCTACATTAATCTGCTTTTCTCATCTTTACCTCAAAATCTCAAACCCAATGCACTTAACTAATAGTTTATGTACTATTACGTTGGAACCCAGATTTAACATTTTATAAATTTGTAATCCTACACTCCTAAAACTTCCACTGTTCCTTCCAGTACTGGGAATTGACCTTCTGTCTTTTTAGTTCTTTTACACGCTTTTTGTCTCCATCTGCAGTCTTGTAATTTATTACAGAAGTTTCCATTTCCTCCCACAACGCCACATCAGATGTCTCTTCCTTTGGCCATTTTGTCAGT